>CM048928.1:40007208-40607208 GCA_026686955.1 Epinephelus cyanopodus
TGTTGTGATCATGAATTCAGATCAGACTGCACTCTGTGACTGTGTGTGTGTGTGTGTGTGTGAGGGAGAATCAGTGGGAGTGAGAGGTGTCATTGTGAGCGTGATGACTGACTCAGCTGGAGAGGGCAGACAATGACAATGATGATATTCAGTTATACTCATGGCAACTGTGGCCTTAATTTAGACATGCTGCAGCTCCTGAGAACAGGCCTATTTAGTTCCACACGATGCTTTAGGCTTCATTTCTGCACGTGCCACAGTTGTCTCCTGCATGTGAACATCATGCACCTCATATTTACCTTAAAGGGAAATTTCGGTTTATTTCAACCTGTCTCCTATCGTCCTAAATTTGTTTCCAGTCAAGTCAAGTCAAGTCATCTTTATTTATATAGCACATTTCATACGACAAGCGTCCGGTTCTGCCTTCCAGCTGTTGCTGCTTGTTCTCGCGATATATTTCGGCCGCGCTTTGGAAAGCAGAGCTAAATGGTAAACAAACATGGCAGCACACGGTAAGGTAAGACAACACGTTTACATGTGGTTTTCTATATGTTCTCTGACATTTATCCTAACGATATGAGGCGGTCTTTGTGGGAAAAAAGCTTGTTTAGTGGACTAACTTTGCACTTGAAGTATATCCGTTCATTTACGTTTTAACAGGTCTGATGCTACTATGCGCCCCGGCTGTATCTAGACTAACGGCTAACATGCTAACTATTATTTTTATGTCACTAGTCACTTGAAACAAATTTAGGACGATAGGAGACAGGTTGAAATAAACCAAAATTTCCCTTTAACATCATCACTATTTTGCTTTAAGAAACCAATCAGTTACCTCTGATCTGTAAATTACAAATATGCCAAAACTAATTAGTTAATTGCTCTTTGAGTTATCAGAAAAACACAATTTCACAAATATTACATGACCTTTAACTTCCTTAAAGCCAAATTAAAATCATTTGATGTGTGTCGTGAAAATAACGAGGCTCTTTCTCTCTTTTTTTTTTTTTTTGCATCTTGATAATGAATGGAATAATTAGGTCTGTGAGGCTACTGTCGAATGAATGTCAGCATTAAACCATTCCTCATCTTGACTTCCTCTCCCCAGATGGCCTCATTGATTTATCCATTTCCACGCATCCTTGCTGTGCATCTGAAATATGCTGCTGCAAACACATCATGAAAACAGCCCCCGAATTGCCAAGGGCATATGGGTCTTTTAGTTTTTGTGTCTCGCATTTCTTTCCCGACACATCCGTCTCATCACCTGCCCACTGCGATGGCCAGATACCATTTTAATTACACCACAGGCCTGTCTTTAAAAAAAGCCGAACACGGCGCAGCCTCGTTTGGCAGCCCGTCTCCTCCTTTTTTCCCTGCCAGTTTCTGGTTACAGCTCGAGCCTGCAACGAGAGCAGAAGCTGATGCTGCAGTACATTGGTACCACTGCAGGGGAGGCTTCTCATATTCAGCTTCATCTTCAAAGGCTTCTCATTGTTGTTGGAAAGGCTTGATGACATGCCCCGTGCTACACGGGCAAAGCAGAAATATGTTTCCTGTTGTGATCTGTAATCATTCCTTTAGCCAGCGGACTCCAAACTCAAGCACGGACGGTTTCTACGAGCCGAGCTGGAATAAAAGAAAATGTAAAATAGCCCGTCGCAGGTAAAAGAACAAAAACAAAATGTGCAACAAAGCAAAGTGTTCAGCAGGAAGATATTCAGGCCTCTGTCAGGGCACAGATCACTGATGAATTTATTTCTACGGAGCATTTTAATGTCGTCCAGCAGCTGTGCAGGTGGTTCTGAACCTCACCCTGCTTTCACACCAACTCAGAGCAACACTGCGCAGAGCAAGGCCATTATTTTCAATGGGGAGTGCAGCTGCGCCTTCAGAGGCAGCTTCACGACTCATAGCAACACAAATTGCTCTGATTTTGTGTCTGCTGTTGCATCCAAAGATAAACTCAAATACAGTGTGACCCAGAGCCGTCACCGGGGTTTTAGAAATACTGAGGACAAGAAGAAAAATGAGACCACTGGGAGGACGGTAATTGCCTCGCCACACACACACCGCTCCCTCTTTTTATTTTTAATTTTTCATCTTGTATTTATTCAGTTACCTGTTGAATTTCAGTATTGTGATGCTGCCTGTCATCAAGTCTGATGGAGAAATACTGAATCCTTTATTTGACTGAAAGAAGTCAAATTGTGTATGGGATTGAAGTGAGTATACCATAATCTCTATCTGTGTCTGTATCTGTTCAATCAACTAAATGAGCTGTATCTGTCCTCCGAGTGGGTGGAGTTTATGTCAGAAGTGGGTTGGGCTTAACCAGAAGTTGTATTTTCAAGCCTGAAATTTCTATGGATTCATCAGAAGTTGCAATATTTATTATCTATGGGGAAAGTATTTACAGATCAGCCTCAGATCTGAGCTTCTAATAGTTTTTATCACAAGAGTAAAAGATTAAATGTAGCTACCAAAATGAGGATATTTCTTTATCTTGACAGATAAAGAATAATAGATGTCAGATAATGACACGTTTCAACTGATACTTGTTAAAAGTACATTACCTGTACCGGATACTCGTTTCATCCAAAAACGTTAGCAAGCCTTTCATTTTCCCGTCCCCGGGCGTAGATGGTACCCAGTCTATGCATGTTATATTACATATACAAAGAATGTGGTTTCTTATGGTGGCCTTTTGAAAAGGAGCTTTATTATGTTTAAGGAGTTAATAACAAGCGGCATTAGCTAGCGAGCATGCTAGCAAGTTGATAAGTCGCCTTCCACATTAAATTAAATTATATAGAGACGTTCCCACAAATATTTAACCAAAGAAAATGAGACAAATCCATGTGTGGCAAAGGTGAGTTTTTACAGTTCCTCATGATGATGATTTATTTCACACGACATCATTAATTCAGCTCATGTCAGCCTGACACACACTCCTCTGCTGAGCGTCCAGCAGTGATCACAGCCTAAATGTGCTGCCGAGCCAGCGAAAAGGACATGAAACGAGTCTATATGAGATATATACAAGTCAAGCAGCCATAAACTGACACAAGCTGCACCTCATGGCTCAGTTAGTATGAACTTCTTTTCACTGTTTCATGTGTTTAAGAATAATGTAAATCCTGCTGCCACGAGGTGGATGTGAATAGAAGCCTTCATATTATTTCACACTGTAACTGTCAGGCTCTATGAATTGTATATGTTAATATTATGTAATTACATTCCAGCAGCCATGAAGGTCTTTGTTTGGATTCACACGCCGTCCTTTGTGACGGTTTTCTATAAAGATGAAGGTTATGTTTATTTGTATTCCTGTTCTGACATCCAGCAGCACAACAAGACATTTCTATTCTGAGTATCTCGACAGTTTCTCTCTGGCGCCTGCTGTTTTTCTGCCACCAGCGTGCATGCTGTGATGTAACTGTGGCGTCCACTCGAAATTGGTCTGTATCTGAACTGGTGTCCGTGTGAGACGTAAAAATGAATGCTGTCCGTCTCAGCGGAGCTGTGAAAGTAGGTGAGCGGGCAGTAGATGCACGCTTACTTCTGCGCAGTGATGGGGTGGGCGGGTGTAGCTCGATGGAAAGAAAATAGTTCCTACATGAAACTGCTGAAGCTTTGAGCACCACCAGCTGAGTGTATGTAGTGTCATATCGGAGAGAAGTTAGACATCTCTACGGCCGATATCTCTGACACTAACTCACACCAAAACTGTCTCGACTGATAAACAGCAGCACAGGCGAGAGGAGAAACATGTCTGATGTTTGGGTGAACTGTCCCTTTAAAGCCTCTCTTAATGCTCCTCACCATCTCTCACAAACATGTACATTTGGTGCAACAGACGGACGACTACTTTATATTTAGTTGGTTGGATTAATCTAAAGCGATGCATTCTTCTTTATGATCTGACCATATGTTTGTTTGAGCCTCACAGAGACAGTAACATCTTTAAAAGCTCTTCTTTAAACACGTCTTTTACAAGAAACCTTCAGGTACCCACCTCCTCAGGTACAAGTTTATTCAAATCAAACGAATGAATGTAGTCTTGTATTTTCCATCTCTGCATATAACTTTTATTACAAAATTCAAAAGGTTCAAAATGCAGTGTGACAAACATTTACAGCCAGGCAACACTTTGACTCTTCATTGTTTACGCTTTACATAGAATTCTATCAGCGCAGACTCTCACACCTAGCAAGACGGAGCTCGGACATCAAATGAGACATGCTGTGTTTCATTCCGCTCAGATCTCATATCACTGCTCACAAGCGACGCTTCCCAGCCTTTAAAGGCTGTAATACACGGGGAATGTTTTGTAGCAGTGTGTCTCTGTAATATTTCCCACAGCAGGGACAGAATTTGCAAATGGGACAGAATCAGTGTGATGGCCAAGAAAGTGCCATCAGTCCAGACCTTCAGTTGTTGCTCTGCAGGCTTTTATTTCTGCCATAATTCTGCTGAAGGGGAGGAAGTGTAAAGTGTTACGACCCGAGCAGAGAACCACAATGAAACATTAAAAAGCATAAGTTAAAGAATGGGTGGCTTGTTACCGTGGTGATAATCCAATACTGCCGACGTGAAACACAAATGACGGGATGGTTTTGAGTAGCAGTCAGCTCTGAAGGAGGCTCAGACCAAGTCAGGAGCAAATTTAGACCTTCAGTCACGCATGTTTCCTACAGAGCTGTATACCTGTCAAACTCTTACTGTTCTAGCTGCCATAGTGAAGCACACAGATATTCTCCAACACTAAGTTTTAGATCATTATGTACAGGATTACGAAAACATTTGGTTGAATCAGAGTCACTGAAGTCACCTTTCAAGCAAAACTGTCAAACATTCAGTGGTTACAAACGAGGATGTCGCTGCTTAATATACTTTGGGTTTGGACTGACGGTACAGTGGTTCAGTGGTCAGAACTGGCCCTTCACAACAAGAGGGTCACAGGTTCGAATCCACTGACTGGCTGGGGCTCTTCTGTGTGCAGTTTGCATGTTCATTTTCTCCAAGTACTGGAAGCTAAAGAAAGCTTTAGTATTTAAATCTTTTCAGTTCAACACGTATCAGAGCTGTCTCTGCACGTGAGCTTGGTGACCAGATGTTGTCAGCTTGTGTGTTGCAGACGGAGCAGCTCAGGAAAACAGCACCGCAGACTGTTTTAAGAAGTTTTTTAAACCCTAGTTTTTACTCTAAAATTCCGGAGTGTGATGGAGAAGGAGGAGGGTGAAGGAGAAGGAGGGCACAGCAGCACGAGGCGAACCGTGTCTCTTCGCCCTTGCTGCTGCACAGTGACCTGGCGCTCTCATGTCCAGTGCTGGATGTTCACAGAGTTGGCTGAAGCACTCATAAACCAGACGCTGGTGCTGCCATTACTGTGATGACCACTTCACAAGTGCTCCGTCGTGCCCTGGTGTTTTACTGCAGAAGAACTAAATGTTAGTCTTAATGTGAAACATGAGATGGAACATGTTGGGTTCAGTCTGAGGCGGCTGCTCTGCAGGACACTGGACTGCTGTGCAACTGAGCAGATGCATAAAGTACTTCTCACATTTCTAGTTCAGGTATGTCAGTAATGATGTTGCATATTCTTAAAATATATAAACACATATTTTTCATATTCGCCCAGCAATGGCTTAGACGAGACAAAGTGAAAGCAGATCTGAAATAGACGAATCTGTGAGCTCATGTTTTATTTGCTCAGTGGACGTGCCTGGTCCAACCTGGTCCCGCTTATAACCATTTATCAAATACGGGGTGGGTTTTTATCTGTTCTAAGGTAAGTCAACATTGTGTTTCAGGCAACACATTGTCACTTTGCTGGAAAGAAATATAAAGTTAGCTAAAGTTAGCCTAACGTTAGCTCCGTTAGCACTATTAGCAGTGTCAGCATAGCTGGTGGTGCTAACATTTTAAACAGTGTTAAAGGGGTTCAAAATGTGGCCGCTGACCCAGTGGGCTACATCAAAAGAGACTGGGGTTGGCTGTGATGTTTACACAGCAACATCATCCCGCCACAGACAGCGTAACTGTCAGTAATCACTGGATGAGCAGTGCTGCTAGCTCGATTCCCCCCAACCTGGCTGCTGTGCAGCGCAGTCAATGATGCACCGGACTGAAAGAAAAGACCTCTTGTATTTTATTGTCATTTTGCTTTTTACATGTTTTTTCTTAAAATTTAACCAGTTAGTTTCCCAGTTAATATGTGTCATGCTATTGAAAGCAAAAGTGACATCCCCAATGGAAACCAAGATGGCTGCAGCTGATGTGGAACTTCCTGTTAAAGTTCTGATGTTCAGAACAGCAGCAGTCATTCAGACACCATCACAGCTCATCTCTGCTGTCTGTTTACATCCGCCGCTACGTCATGTTCCGCCACTCTGATTGGTTGGAGGTTGATCCAATTGCGTCCAGAGCTGTTTTGAGCTTTTATCTCTTCGTTAAAGACGAAATGAACCAAAAGGTTTCAGACTAACTGGTATTTGCGGCTTGGTGTGGCGATGTCAGGTGTGTGTGTGTGTGTGTGAAGGAGACAAGTTGAAGATATGAGAGCTCAGAGAGCAGAGTGTTGTGCTGCAGCCGGCCTCGTGACTTCATCATGTAACTGTGCCTTCATTCCCCGGGAAGTCTTTATGCACTGCGGCCTTGAAAGCTGTTCCAGCGTTTGATTCGGCTCCATTGCCGGTCAATGTTGTCTCTTTCTCTCTCCGTCTTTTCTTCTCTGCCTCTCCCTCTAATTTCTCTCACCATGTGTCTCAGCGAGGCGGAGTATCAGCAGGCAGACACATCGAAAAAAACAACAGCTCAGGAGCAGGCATTAATTTGAATGCATTAACACCTCTTAATCAGCCCATGGTAACATTTCTCTGCGGCTTCATGACCACCGCAGCAGGAGCCTGTCCCACATCCTCTCCTGGATAATGACGTCAGCATCACAAATATTTTCAGGGCAAAGTTTTTGAGTCACAGAGAGCGATACAGAGCGAGAGCGGAGGCGGAGACACAGAGAGAAATCTGTGAAAGGATTCGATCTGGAGCAGGCAGGGGGACGTTTGATTAGAGGTTAGGAATCAATATGCCATCTTTTTGGCACCGACTGTAATTCAGGGGGTGTAGGCAGAGGGGTGAGGCCGCACTGTACTTTCATAACCTTCTGGGTAAACCTGTTTTAAGACCTGAATAAGGATTGTTCTGCCTTCCTACAGTAGCTGCTGCCAGTTTGCCCTTGAGCAAGGCAGTTAACTACCAGCTGCTGCTGCCGTGGAGCTGCTCAGTGGATGTGCTGCTGGACCGCTGCCAGCTTACAAATCCAAACCTCAGACTTTTACTCCCCCTCTGGTGTCACTGTAAAAACATTTCTTTGTGTTCCTTCTTGTTAAAGCTGCACAACGAAGTGAATACACTTGTTTTAACACAAACTGGGGCACAAAGACGTCCCATACATCCGTCCTGACGGCACGAATGAAGCTGCTGTTTACTGTGGTCGCATTTCTGTTCATAGGAAGTGATTGAAATTTAAGACGGGATCCAAAAAGTCAGCTAAACTGCAGCGAAAGAACACACTGTGCTGACTAAATTAATGTGACCAACTGCAGCTCTCGCTCCTCTCATGTCTTGTGGTACACAGTAAACGCCTGTGAGCACACTGTGTTCACTTTACTGGCATTTATCAAATTACCTCTCAAGCCTACAAATGATTCTTTAAAACTGATTTCTCAATACAGAAAATCACAGCTATGAAACAATGAAACACCAACACACCCCTCCATCCTCACATGTAGTCTGTGCATGCAGAGATGTGCTGTATCTACAGCGTCCACAGCAGCCATGATGTGCCGTATAACATACAGTAGCCCAGACTGTTATTGCTTAAATCATTGAAGTCAACAGGCTTTTCCATTTTCAACCGCTTATCCAAGGCCAGGTCACAGAGGCAGCAGGCTCAGCAAAGTATTAGACATCCCTCTCCCCAGCAACACTCTCCAGCTCCTGGAGGACCTGAGGTGTTCCCAGACCAGATGAGATCTATAACCCCTCCAGTGTGTCCTGGCTCTGCCCCGGGGCCTCCTACCAGCTGGACCAGGAGGATCCTGATCAGATGTTGAACCACCTCAACATGAAGGAGCAGCGGCTCTACTCCGAGCTCCCTCCAGATGTCTGACTCCTCCCTCTATCTGTAAGGCTGAGCCCAGACACCCTACAGAGGAAACTCATTTCACACGCTTGTATCTGTGACCTCATTCTGTCAGTCACTACCCAGAGCTCATGACCACAGGTGAGGGTTGGGTTATTGGATGTTGGGATATTTGGGACAGGCCTTTCATTCCTTTTATGCAAAATGATCAGGAAATACAAATTGCTTATTCGAACCAGTATGAATATTACTTGTATAGAATTGAAATTAATCTTTGAATAACATTTATTGATTCATTTTCCGTAACCACTTACCCTGTCGGAGGTTGGCGGGGGGGCTGGAGCCTATCGCAGCTGACATTGGGCGAGAATGGTCGCCAGAAGAGGAACTGGAGAAAACCCTGGCTGACACTGGGAGAACATGCAGACTCCACACAGAAGCGATCCCCCACCCTGGATCCAACCCAGGAACCCTCCTGTTGTGAGGCGACACTAACCACTAAACCGCAGTGCCGCCTTCAAATAACATTTGGAGTCTGTGTAAAGCAAATTCTGCTATTTTCTTCTAAACACATTAAATAGGTCATAAAAGTATTCTTCAAAACGTGTAAAAAAAAAAAAAAAGGCATTTCAACCATTTACAATGGAATTGTGGAGTTAGGCTCCACAAACTGTGTTTCTAGGTGTCTGTGTTCTGGATTTAGTGGGCGGGCCTTAAATCATTAGCCGTGTTGCGTAACGGAGCTATCGCTGCTACAAACACGCCCCCTGAGGCTGTAGCGGTATAAATAGAGGGAATCGCCATGTTGTTTACAAATACTTCTGGGTAGAAAACCAGCAGTTTAGCTATATATCACATTTCTCATGTCACTATATCACCGTTTAGACTAATCTGATGTTTGTAAAGTCTATAAACACAATGATTGAACAAACATCACTATTTCTGTGTGCACGTTTTGTAATGAATAACATGGTTATCGTAGATTAGCTGGACTAACCATAACTCAGTAACTCAAACGGTCCGTGAAAAAAATACTTTTTCCAGCAGATATCTTAGTTACAACATGATGGAGCTAGCAAAGCAGTTTTGTGTTGCTTTGTGTGGTATTTATTCAGTTTTGGGAATTCACGATGTCTAGAAAGCATCAGTAGCTGCAGCTGACAGGGACAGTTAGCAAAGCTAACATCAGGACGTCATCTGTTAAAAGCCTCCTGTTGTCGGATACGACATGAAACTACTCCAGTTAGCTCAATCATGTTGTAACTCAGACATCTGCTGGAAAAAATATTTTCAGTCAGTGGAGCCGAGCCGACACTCTCCCTCCCTGGATTACATCCTCCCGTTCCACCAGCTGCAGGTGCAGAGTTACGTCCTTGTACAGTACACGGAGGCAGCTGCCTTGATTATTTTCATCGGTGGACCCTTGTGGACAAACAAATGTGAACAATTTACCGGGTAATGAAGGACTAGACACGTATTCTGACTTTATGACAGCTACAGAGGAGGAGTCACCATTTCTTCTTCGCATGGTTTTGGTAACATGAACTGTGGAGAATCTAACTGAGCTAACGATGTGTAGCATCTCCATACTAACAAAGTTTAACCATTTATATTTGTATCGGTGCCATCTAACTAACGTTAGCTCAGGTTGGTAGTCAGCAGCCAGGTTGTATAAAAATGAACTGCTTTCAGCCAGACCAGGCCTGTAATTGAGACAAGCCTTTATTTGTCAAAATGTGCAGCCACACCAGAGAGACTGGGCATTTAATTGAAGTTTTACAGTAAATGTCAATACAGGCTGAAACATTCTCAATGTCTAATAAGTGATTTCCAAAATACAACTTGAGGATTTTGAGATTTTATCAGTCACAGTCAGACGGAGAGATTTCAGACTCCTCTGAATACAGACAGTAAATGGTGTCATTGCCACTTCTCAAACATGGAGGTACTAACATCTGTGTTTAAATTACAACAGACATGATGGAGCATTGTTGTTGCTATGCCAACAAGTTCTCATGTCTTTTTTGTTTGTTTTTTTGTCTTTCTGTTCAAAAATGAGCCATACGAGTGTTTGGAGCATTTTCTGATCTGCAGCCTGTGTGGTTTGGTTCAGATTAGGCAGCTTTAACTGTTTGTTGAGATCCAGGAAAGGTTGTGATCATGGTTGGAAGAAACTACTGTTGCTTGTTGGTAGAAGACCAGATGTGAAACGTGGTCTCTGGTGTTTCTGACAGTTGGACATGTCTTTTTAATAATAACTCCTCCAAACTGACTCTAAACACCAGAGCCCCCTCAGGGCTGTGTGCTCATCCCAGATACGTGAGCCACAAATGAGGTCAAAACTTACCTTCCCTCGTGGCTAAAATAACTGATTTTGATGCCACAGTCACCGCTGGGAACGGGCCAGCAATGCCTCACTAAAAATCACCTGCTTTTGGTGGCATAAGCAGTGATGCTGTTGTGGTTTGTATCTGGACACTTTTATTTTGATAAGTTTTTCCGGTTGTGTGTGTGTGGACATGGGTAACTTAACATTTGTTCTTCCGGAGGCACCCTTCTCACCTGCTGCGTCGAGGAGTGATTGGACTCACCTGTTCCTGCTTTGCCAATCAAGCCTACTACTTGAAGCCTGCTGAGACACTCCTCGACGCCAGAGTATACAAAGAACCTCCGTGGTATCAGCTTGGCTCTCGTTTGGTGAATTGTGAATTTCTTTGTGAATGGTGTTGTGTGTGTTAAAGTCTCTCCTCCGTCTTTTCCAGTGCCTCCCGTGCCCTCACAGCCCAGCACTCTCCGGACATCTTTTGTGTTTTTTTTTGAAGGACTCTATTTTTGATTAATTGTGGACTGACTCGCTCCTGTGCAACATTAAATCATTGTTTAACCTGCTCCGCTTCCGCGCCTGGGTTCCCTCTTTGCATCACACGTCACAGAATACTCTGGCCTTCATGGACCCAGCGGAATCGGATCCCATCAAGGCTGCCCTCGCTCGACAAGGACTTCGGCTCGGACAACATGAGAATATGTTCCAGGGAATCATGGAAACTCTCCAGAATCTCAGCGCTCAAGTCACTAACCTCACTGAACAGCTTCGCCTCTGGACCACCGCGCCACCCGGAACCCCCCTCTGTGAGTACTGCACCCTCTCCCTCGCCTGCCCCAGTTTCACTGCACCCCAGCCCTCACAAAGAGCCCTATGTCCCTGCCCCCGAACCTTACGCCGGTGAGATTGGGGGGGCCAGTGGTTTTGTGTTACGTTGTTCTCTTGTGTTTGATCAGCAGCCCTTTAGTTACCCCACAGATAGAGCTAAAATTGCTTACACTGTTAATTTACTCCGGGGTAGAGCAGCTCAGTGGGTTACCGCGTTATGGGAACAGGAATCCCCCATCCTTTCCTCTTATGATAATTTCACCTGTGAACTTTGTAGGATTTTTGATCACCCCCGGCAGGGACAGGAAGCAGCTAAGCGGTTGTTTTCGCTTGCTCAGGGTGCCAGATCAGTGGCTGATTTTTCCATTGATTTCCGGATCGCAGCCTCAGAGAGTGGGTGGGGGGAGCTAGAATTAAAGGGGGTTTTCCTACGTGGGCTTTCCAGCGAGCTTAAGGATGAATTAGCTTCCCGAGATGAGCCTGACTCCTTAGAGTCCTTGATTTCCCTAGCCATCAAGATTGATAACAGACTCAGGGAGAGGCGTCAGGAGAAGAAACTGTCCAGTTCCACCAGAGGCAGAGAATTAGCGCCCCCTGCAGTTCATTCAGCTTCCTACAGCCCTCCCTCTCCACCTCGAGCTCATGCCACTCCCTCCAACTCCCCTGTCGAGCCCATGCAGCTGGGCAGGACCCGGCTACACCCCAGCGAACGTCAGCGGCGAGTCAACCTGCGACTGTGCATCTACTGTGGCCAGGCTGGTCACTTCCTGGCTTCCTGTCCCCAGACGCCAAAAGAGCAGACTCACCAGTGAACGAGAGCGCACTGGTGAGTCAGTCTTCCCCTACCCCTAGCTCTCCTGCTCGCATCACTGTCCCTTCCTGTCTGCTCTGGGGGCGGGAGTCACTGCCATTAAAGGTACTGATCGACTCTGGGGCCGACGAGAGTTTCATCCAGGACGAATTGGCCACCCAGCTCAACCTGCCCCTAGAGCCCTTAACCACCCTAGAAATGTCACCGCCCTTGATGGTAGGTTAATAGCTCAGGTTAAGCTCCGCACTGCTCCGGTCACCCTCATCATCTCTGGGAACCACCGTGAGGACATTCAGTTGCTGGTCATTCCTTCCCCCCCATGTTCCCCTGGTCCTGGGTCTCCCTTGGTTGCTGCTTCACAATCCCCAAATCGACTGGAAGGCCGCCCGAATCACTAATTGGAGTCCTCATTTGCCATTCCCATTGCCTACGCTCTGCCAATCCCTTCTCCTCTCGGCCCCCGGTGACTCCCTCACCTCCTCCGGACCTCACCTCTGTGCCCCCAGAGTATCACGACCTTGCCCCCGTGTTCAATAAGGAGTTGGCTCTCTCCCTTCCCCTCACCGGCCCTACGACTGCTCCATCGACCTCCTCCCTGGCGCTCCCCTTCCCTCCAGTCGACTATACAACCTGTCACGCCCTGAGAGGGAGGCTATGGAGGCATACATCAAGGACTCGTTGGTCTCTGGACTCATTCGGCCCTCCTCCTCTCCTTTGGGGGCGGGGTTTTTCTTCGTCAAGAAGAAGGATTCCACTCTACGCCCCTGCATTGATTTCCGTGGCCTCAATGACATCACCGTCAAGAATAAGTACTCTCTCCCTCTCATTGACCCTCCTTTGAGCCCCTTTGTTCCGCCACCCTCTTTACCAAGTTGGATCTGCGGAACGCCTACCACCTCATCAGGTCAAGGAGGGAGATGAGTGGAAAACCGCCTTCAACACTCCTCTCGGACACTATGAGTACCAGGTCATGCCTTTTGGTTTAACCAACGCCCCTGCTGTTTTCCAGGCCCTGATTAATGACGTGTTGCGAGACATGCTGAACCGCTTCGTTTTTGTCTACCTCGACGACATTCTGATTTTTTCCCGCACCCTCGAGGAGCACCGACAGCATGTTCGTCTCGTCCTTCAGAGGCTTCTGGAGAACAAGCTCTTTGTTAAACCTGAAAAATGTGAGTTTCACTCTGCCTCAGTGGGTTTCCTCGGCTACATCATTGCCAGGGGCCAGCTACAACCCGACCCGGCCAAGATCCAAGCTGTTACCGACTGGCCAACTCCCTCAACCCGCAAGGAGCTCCAGAGATTCCTCGGGTTCGCCAACTTCTATAGGAGGTTCATTCGGGACTACAGCAAGGTGGCCATTCCCCTGACCAGACTCACATCCCTGAGCTCCCCTTTCCGGTGGTCCCCTGAGGCCCAGCAGGCTTTCACCAACCTCAAGAGGCTCTTCACATCCGCCCCTGTCCTAAAACACCCTGACCCCTCCTTACAGTTCGTGGTCGAGGTGGACGCTTCGGACTCTGGAGCTGGAGCGGTGCTCTCCCAGAGAGACCCCCCAACCAACAAGCTGCACCCCTGCGCCTTTTTTTCTCGCCGCCTGTCCCCCGCTGAACGTAACTACGACGTGGGAAATAGAGAGTTGCTGGCTGTGGTTTGGGCTCTACAAGAGTGGAGGCACTGGCTGGAGGGCACGACAGTTCCGTTTTTGATTTGGACCGACCACAAGAACCTCGCTTATCTACGCTCCGCCAAGAGGCTGAACCCCCGCCAGGCCCGGTGGGCTCTGTTTTTGAGTCGTTTCAACTTTTCCCTCTCCTATCGCCCTGGTTCCCGCAACACAAAGCCGGACGCCCTGTCACGTCTCCACTCTCCTTCCCCGGACTCGGAGAGCACGGACCCCATCCTCCCTCCCTCCTGCTTCGTGGGAATGGCCTCCTGGGAGATTGAGTCCATCATCGCTGAGGCTCAAGAGCGGCAGCCCGACCCTGGTACCGGCCCCCCTGACCGGAGATTTGTGCCCGACTCGGTCCGTTCCCAGGTTCTCCAGTGGGCCCACTCGTCAAAGCTTACGTGTCACCCTGGTTTTCACCGCACTCTCAAGTTCCTCCGTCAAAGCTTCTGGTGGCCCAGCATGTACCGGGACACACGTGAGTTTATTGCTGCCTGCTCTGTCTGTGCCCGAGGAAAGACCTCTCATCAACCCGCCGCTGGTCTGTTACGTCCTCTCCCCATCCCTAGTCGTCCCTGGTCCCACATCGCTCTGGACTTCATCACGGGGTTGCCCCCGTCAGAAGGTAACACCGTGATATTGACTATTGTGGATCGTTTCTCTAAGTCTGTTCACTATGTGCCACTCCCTAAACTGCCTTCTGCCCTCGAGACTGCCCGTCTTCTAGTTAATCATGTCTTCAGGCTTCACGGGATTCCTCTCGACGTGGTGTCGGACCGGGGACCCCAGTTTGCTTCACAAGTTTGGAGGGAGTTCTGCAGAGCTATTGGAGCCACGGCCAGTCTGTCATCAGGCTATCACCCCCAGACCAACGGCCAGACAGAGCGGGCCAACCAGAACCTTGAGTCGGCCCTTCGCTGCGTCGCTGCCCATCACCCCGTCACTTGGAGCTCCCAGCTCCCCTGGATTGAGTACGCCCATAACTCCCTCACCAGTTCGGCCACAGGTATGTCCCCGTTCATGTGCTGCCTGGGCTACCAACCCCCCCTCTTCCCAGAACAGGAGCTTGCTGTGGCGGTCCCGTCGGTCCAGGAACATCTCCGGAGGGTGAGAGAGGTGTGGCGGGTCGCCAGGTCAGCACTCACCCGCTCCGGAGAGGAACAAGCGCCTTGCTGACGCCCACCGCTCCTCCGCTCCTGCCTATCGTCCCGGCCAGATGGTGTGGTTGTCGTCACGCGACCTCCCCCTGGATGTCGAGTCACGTAAGCTCTCCCCTCGCTTTGTTGGCCCCTTTGAGATTTTGAAAGTCATTAACCCCTCTGTTGTCAAGCTCAGACTGCCGGACTCCTTGAAGGTCCATCCTTCGTTTCATGTCTCCCTGCTGAAGCCTGTCAGCTCCAGTGAGCTCAGCCCTCCAACCGTCGCCCCACCTCCCCCCCGGCTCATTGACGGCCATCCCGCCTTCACTGTCTCCCGGATCCTGGATGTTCGCCCGCGGGGACGGGGGTTCCAGTTTCTGGTGGACTGGGAGGGGTACGGTCCGGAGGAGCGATCTTGGATCTCACGGGGCCTTATTCTGGACAATTCCCTTCTCCGGGAGTTCTATGCGGCCCATCCGGACAAGCCTGGGAGACCGCCAGGAGGCGTTCGTTGAGGGGGGGGTACTGTTGTGGTTTGTATCTGGACACTTTTATTTTGATAAGTTTTTCCGGTTGTGTGTGTGTGGACATGGGTAACTTAACATTTGTTCTTCCGGAGGCACCCTTCTCACCTGCTGCGTCGAGGAGTGATTGGACTCACCTGTTCCTGCTTTGCCAATCAAGCCTACTACTTGAAGCCTGCTGAGACACTCCTCGACGCCAGAGTATACAAAGAACCTCCGTGGTATCAGCTTGGCTCTCGTTTGGTGAATTGTGAATTTCTTCTTGTGAATTTTGGTGTGTGTGTTAATCGTGTCTCTCCTCCGTCTTTTCCAGTGCCTCCCGTGCCCTCACAGCCCAGCACTCTCCGGACATCTTTTGTGTTTTTTTTTGAAGGACTCTATTTTTGATTAATTGTGGACTGACTCGCTCCTGTGCAACATTAAATCATTGTTTAACCTGCTCCGCTTCCGCGCCTGGGTTCCCTCTTTGCATCACACGTCACAGATGCTTCACGAAAGAACTTCCCCTTTAGGTGGCACAATCTGTGCTGGAAAAGCAGTGATGCCTCATCAAAAAACACCCTCTTATGATGGCACTATCAGTGCTTGAAATGCAGTAATGCCTTGTTAAAAATCACCTGCTTTTGGTGGCACAATCACTGCTGTAAATGCACAGATGCCTCACTAAAAACACCTGCTATGTGTGGCATTATCACCGCTGGAAACACACTGATGCCTCACTAAAAATCACCTGCTTTTGGTGGCACAATCTGTGCTGTAAAGACAGTGATGCTTCAGTAAAAACCTCCACTTTTGGTGGCACAAACACCCCTGGAAACACAGTGATGGCTGGTTAAAAAAACCCTACATTTGGTGTCACAGTTGCCGTTAGAAATGCAGTGATGCCTCATCAAAGAACACCCTCTTATGATGGCACTATCAGTGCTTGAAATGCAGTAATGCCTTGCTAAAAATCACTTGCTTTTTGTGGCACAGTCACTGCTGTAAATGCACAGATGCCTCACTAAAAACACCTGCTATGTGTGGCATTATCACCGCTGGAAACACGCTGATGCCTCACTAAAAACACCAGTGTTTAGTGGCACAATCACCGCTGGAAATGCAGTGATACCTCGCTAAATAACACCTGTCGTCTCTGGTATGCAGCGAAAATGTCACTGAGGGACTGAAAATAATGTTTGACAGTATCAAACGACAGTTACATCCAGACAAGTCAGGCTGACATTTGTAACAGCAGACTACAATGTGAGTCTCCAGACACCGTAACTAAACTGTGTTTTGTCTCACTCAACCAAAATATGTCTAATCAGGAGTTACTGATTTCAAAAATGTCTATTTTATCTTAAAGTGAAAACATCAGGACCAAAGAAAGCAAAGCATAAATGGCACAGTGCAGTATATGTTTAATAATGTTGCAGATTTTAAAGCTTTATCTGCAAAAACAAGTTCACAGTATCTAAAACAAGTGGTCCTGTATATAAATCTCTCTCCCATCCATACTGAGAGCCGGTGGTTCTGGTGCCGACAGTGTACATGTGTTGGGATCATAACTAATTAAGACTGGGCTTCAGGCTGGAGACAAATCTCTGCAAATGTAATGAAAGTTTACAAAACACTTGAGGAAGCTGCTGCAGAATCGTCCCTCTCAACCTTCCTACTGTCTGAGCAGAATCAAATCCTGTGAGGAGAACGCTGCCCACTCTTCTCCCAAAAAAGAAAACACTCAACACAAGTTTGTCAGTGTTTAAGGTTGTGCAGCTTATTCTTTAGAAAGCCAGTACGATCCTTCCCACGTTTCCATGAGTGTCAGCCTTTTTTACATGCTGCACAAACAAGGTTTTGGATGGAAGTGTCCCTGAGATGCTGTAAAAACTCCAAAAATAAGCTCGAGGAGGCAAAACAACTCCCAACAGGGAACCGCTCAAAAATTAATTTCTCATCCAGAGTTTAACGGCTTGAAAATAATTCAGGCTTTGACCAGAAATAAAAAGGAGGCAACCATAACAGCTGTCAGTATGAAGAATTTAAATATTCTCCATGATTTATGGAGTGCCGCTCGTACAGGCTGAATCCAGTTATTCTGACAAACAAAATTCTTAAAAAGTGGGCTAATGGTGCAGCTCGTGGTGAACGTCAGTCAGGCCCCGCCGTCCCCAAAATCCAGATGAAAACAGATTATTCTTTGTTGTGTTGTGAAAGCAGAGCAGCATGAGCACATTAGCCAGCAGGTAGCCTCAAACAGACCATGCTGGCTGCAAGATGGTCTCTTCATTTTTACCATTAAGAGGCAGAGACACTGTGAGTCAGCCTGCCTCTGTTTTACTGTCTGCTGCTGAGCTGCTGCTGCTGCTGCTGCTGCTGTAGGGCCCCTAAAATATTTCCTCAAGCCTCCAAATCAATGATTCTCATGCAAGTCGGCTGTGGTAGTTTCTCTTTTTTGGGGGGGAAATAACCTACTTTGAGAGAAGTGTGGATACGGTCCACCCACCCATACACACTATGCACCATTTTACGCGGGTTTATTGTTTCCATTTTATGGCAGTATGAAATAGGCTATCGATTTCACTTGTCCTATTTCAACTTTGGCCAAGATTGGATTTTTAAACGAGCTGGGCTGGGCATCTCCGGCCGACCCGCCTGGGAGCTGAGGATCACAGGGACCGTGTGACTCGCAGGTCGGAGTGCGCAAAGCAACGCGCCCCTGTGATTCATCCGCAGTTTCCAGACGGTGCGCAGGTGGAGGCGAAGAGGAGAGGAAGCAGCCGCTCAGGACGGACGGATGAGACGTTCAGGGATGTTCAATACGCGCAAGATTTATTCCAGCTGAGGAACAAACAGTGTTTTTTCTCCACCCCTCGGTGTTGCATTGATTTGGAAGCGGTGGCTTCATTTGGCGCAGCTCTAACCCATTTTTCCTCCATGACAAAAGTTTGACTGTTAAAAAATGATGCTCTGCTCCGCTCCTGCTTTTTCATGCACTGCTGTGGATTCCGGCGTCAGCCTGAGCGGCCAGTCATCACTTGAGAAATAGCTGCGAGTCTTTCGGTCTTAATTTCGGTGCCAGTTTGAACAGACAGGGCTTTTATTCCCGCACATCAGCTCCCCGGGATTGCATCCGTGTGAATTAATGTCGCACTCCATAATGGACTTCCTCGGACTGTACTTCTTGCAGCTGGCTCTTATTGGTAAGTTGAACACTTGTAATTCAGTCTAGTTGAACTTGTGCAAAATGAACGCGTTGTTCTGCGGCTGCTGGCTGCAGCTCCTGTCAGACCTGTTCCAGCCGGAGCTTCATGCTCATTAGTGCTACTGTTCTCTCTCCAGCCTGCTCTTTGCTAAAGTTGCATGATGAGATATTTCTTTTTCCTGCATGATGAGCCGGGTGTGTTCGTGTGAACGGGTGCACTACGGGGTCCCGGACAGAGCAGGGTCGTGGGTTTGTTCAGGGACCACACAGAAAGACCGCAAAATCTGATGTGATGTGTGACTGACAGTGATGAAGCGGCGGCACTCGCCGGATTTTCTCCGCTCAGGAGATGCCTGCGTGTCTCCTCTCAGCCTGGGAGAGGGATGTGTTGTGTTACCCTGCAGGCAGCAGCCCCGCACATCCTCCCGCTCATCCTCCCGCACAGCCCCGCGCTGATGTGAGGACGGATCAGTGGAGAAAAGAGCGCTTCACAAATGTTTTTTATTTGTGCCACCGGAGCCGCCGCCGCTGCTGCTGCTGCTGCTCCCGGTTTGACTGCGAAAATGCCAATGCAGACAAGTGTGTGTAAAAGTGTTTGTGTGCGCGCGCGTGTATCGGCCTGTGTGGTTAGTTGCGTGCGTGCGTGCACCTGCCTTTGCAGGTGAATTGTGTGTTGTGTGTGTGTGTGTGTGTGTGTGTGTGTGTGTGTGTGTGTGTGTGTGTGTGTGTGTGTGTGCGCGCGCGCGTGCGGGGGGGTTGAGTGGAGTGGCAGCCGGTGTGTGCGGTGTGTGGCGCGCGCCTGTGCGTATGTGTTATGTGTGTGAGCGCGCACATTTGTGCACGTGCTTGTGTGTAAGAGGCATAAAACTGCCCAAAGTGGTGTGCAGAATGAAATCAAACAGTAAATTCATGCGCAGGGACCAACACACACACACACACACACACACACACACACACACACACACTCAGCTTTCTTTCTCCCTAAATCTATTAATCATGTCACCTGTACGCGTCTCATTGTGCCAGCTGGTGCAAGTCATTTCTAATGTCAGTGCTGTTTTCTGCTGGTCTCATTTAAAATTCATCTGTGGTACAAACTCCAGACTTTTTCTGATTCTGCTGCACTCTGTTCTGCAAAATTCCCCCACCATGGAGAGAAAAAAACCTTCCTGCAGAGCCGAGTGCAGGCTGGAAACAGGACGTACGGACGGAGGGATTTGTATTTGTGAGATTTATAGCCTCCATGATGACAGCTCCACATCTCAGACTCCATTTCCCTTTGCTGCAGCTGTGATTGCAGACGCTCACGAGGCACGCTGAGAGCAGCCTCGCACACTGGAAGTAAAATTCTGGGGCTCCCAGACGAGACGTTCCTCCACCTCGAACCCTGAACACTAACATCACCCCGTCTGCCACGCTCCCCCCTGAAGGAAGTGGTGCCCTTATGTCCCTCTGTCGTCCCTCACATTTCACATTATATGTAAAACCCGTGTCACCGTGCTGAGCTATCACTCAAGACATGAGCAGGGTGGGTAAGTGAGAGCAGGATGTGAGGGGGGGGGGGAGGGGGGCAGTGAGTCGTAGTCTTTTCTCCACAGATATTCTCACCTTGTCAAAGAGATGTGTCAAAACAGCAGAGAGTCTCTCACCCAGGGCCTCATGATCCCATCCATCAGCCACACAGGGAGGCCGACGCAGACGGGACGAAGGGGAGGATCAAAGGAAGTGAAGCAGCTTTAGCCTGAAGGTCAGAGAGGGGGAGACGGAGGTGGTCGGTCTCTGGGGGAACAAGGTGGTAAATACAGATTGGAAGTTTGGAATTTCCTTCTGAATCTGAGCGGCAGCGATGTGAACACAAGACGCAGGACGCCGAGTCAACTCCTGTAAGACTGTTATGGTTTTGTTTATGTATGTTTGTGTTTGGTGTTCAGTGTAAATACTCATATGTTGCTTTTGTGATGTTTTTTGTCATGCAAAGTGGAGCGCCTCTTGAGTCATAAGTTAAATCCTGAGTGTTGGGTTGCATTGAGCCCTCGAATGTGTGAAGTCATATTTACGACTCAGAAGCTTGAATGGAGCACTTGAAGGCAGCATCACTTCCTTCAGCAACTTCTACCAAAGCATCCTTGAGCACTGCCTCTCAGGTGTTTGTTTGTTTTCTGGCTTAGCTGTACATTCGAGGACCACCAGTGGGCAGCTCCTTACGAGGACCTTTCGGTTTAAGAGGACGTTTAGGCTGTCGTGTGTGTGTTTGCATTCAGCTCTTTCCCCCCGAGCTCCTGCTGCAAATATAAATATGCTCCTGTACAAGTTGCCAGGCCAAACAAGGCTTTAAAAATGCCCGTGGTGTCCGGGGCTGCAATCCGTCCAGTCTAATGACTGTCTCTTTGTGATGAAGCGAGGTGTATTAAGTGGATGTATGCAGGATTAGCATGCGCTGTTGTTGCATTTCGTTAACGTGTGGGGGTAAAGTCATGCACTGAAAAAAGAAAGCTGGGGGAAATAAGCCTGTGTTCACTTCAGATTGAAATCAGCATATTTACTGCTCAGTCCTGTGATGCTTCAGTGATTATCTGCCCGCACCGCTCGGAACATTTTGCAGTCATTACTGTAATTAGTTGACCAGGTTTATCTGCATATTATTCTTCTCTAAGTGGTCGGCAGCAAATGAACACAGCCTACCTCGCCTTTTGTGACATGGCGGAGGGCTTATTCCATTTTAATATTGTGAATTGTGTTACATGCACAGCGGTAATTGGCTGGCAAGAAGTAATAATCATAAACATAAAGGGACCACTACTTGAAGGTGGTATGCATATTTTCCCAGCGTGATTTTTGTGCTGATTGGTTCGTCACGGGGGCAGCAGTCGTGGAGGGAAGGTGTGAACAATTAAAGGGATGCGTTAAACTGCGGGGGCCCTTCACGAGGGCGAAGTGGTGCGGCCATAGATTAGATTCATCAGGGTGGGGAGGCAGCATCACGTCCTGTGAAGAGGCCCAGCGGAGTGAAAAGGGCATCCACTGTTGATTTCACATCAGCCTGTTTTGGCAAACAGATGATTATGTGTAATTTGTTTCAAAATGGTAGCTGTCATCAGTTTCATTCAGAGGGGAAAAGAAACACAATGATCAAATTGCACATTCTGAAATTAAACAATTATTGAATTGTGAAAAGAAATGTTCAAACGCTTTTTTATTTTGACCATGAAATAATTTGGTGTAATTAGTTTTCCCACAATCTGAGAGTCACGGCTGACGATAAAATCAAAGCAAACAATCGAGAACTCGTCAAAATAAAGGTCAGAAAGTGATACAGTATTTTAAATCACCACTTAAAAACAAAAACACCATCCACCTCAGTGACTTCATACTGTAGCTAGTCCTGGTTTACTCGTTAATTATGTCAGGAAAGGGTCTGAAATCACTCACTGGAACTCGAGCAGTCCTGATTTCATATTTTGGGGACTCCGGAGCAAAGTCACCCAAAAGTAATTACGGTGTTGAATCTACGGCGCTGAGAGTAAGCTGACTGCTGATTACCATTCTTCACTAGGTAATTATTTACTGATTAACTTTCTGGTCCAGTTGAATAGATTTTTAAAGTAGTCCTTCCGCACTTTGCATTATGATTCACTGCAGTAAAATGATCTGAACAAAAGAGAAGCTTCAGATATTCTTAACACTGCTGGAATAATTGGATTCTTTTAAAGCAATGTTTTTCTTGTTTGTCTGAATTTTCCTCACCGTGCTTCTGCTGCAACAAGTGATGTGTGATCTCTGTGGGTTTCTTTCTCTTTGACATCAGCATGACTTTGTTTAGCTACGTTGGACGACTAATCGCCATTAAGGATTTTCCGTCAGAGAAAAAGTTCTTATAATTGAAAATGTGGCTTCATGGGATTCTGATGAATTCAGGCTTCTGTCAGTGTAAAGAAACGGGTCTGTCTGCCTCCTCTGAGATGGATGTCTGTCTGTATGGTTATTGAATATCAGTGCCAGATGGTGGATCCGGACTTAAGAATCAAAGCTTTACTCTAATGCTGGGGGGACTAACACTGCTGATGGTGGGGATTCGCTCCGATCCTTGTGCCAATACTGACCTTTTTTAGCAGATCGGGGTATCAACTATGGAGCGATTGATTCACATGAAGTACAGTCTCTTTATTTTCACTATCAGTAACACTCGTTCGGTCATGACGGTTCATTAATTCAGTTTTTAGAGCCACAGCGATGACTGGCTGTATGATTTCAATTAGTTAGCACTGGTATCAGATTGGTACTACTCTTTATCGGCAGAATTGGTGTCAAGAAATAAAAACTTGGATCAGCACACAGTTTGATGACGGTGTGGACACTAAAATGCAGTTTACTTCTCAAGTAGCAGTATTTTTCAATTGTGAAATGTTTTTGAAGCTGTGTTGACTGATTGGTGTCCACAAGGGGGAGAGAGAAATCAGACCAACCTGGTCTCACTCCGAAGTCGTCAAATACCAGCACTCAGTCAGTGACTTCTGGTGTCAGACACTGACAAAAAATGCTCTCATTTCACGTCGACATGATGCATGGATGGCAGTGTCAAGGGAAAATGTGGTTAAAGGCCGCTGTTCACTTCCTTTAAGACTGTAAAGCCAGAGTAGTGTCTTTACAGTTCATGAAAGTTAATTCTAACAAAAGTGAAAAGTTCAGTGTTTGTTTGGACCCAAAGATTCTCAAAGGAGTCTGGATTTCTGTTTTTCCAGGAAGGACATTTTGTTTTAATGGTTTTAAATTATCACAATGAACCAAAGCAAAAAAATGTCCCGTCCACCTGGTCTCACTCCAAAGTTGTTGAATACTGTTGCTTGGTCAGTGACTTTCAGCATCAGACACTGGCGGAAAGAGCCATCCCTTCATGTTGGCATGATACACAGCCGGTCGTGGTTATTGTTAAATGGTGCTCTGTGGTGTCAGGGGGAAATGCAGCTAGACAACAGTGAAAGTTAAAGTGGTAGAAGTCTGAACAGTCTGGGCAGGAGCGGGGGTGGACGGTCCAACAACCACGGACTTTCACCCAGGAGGCCGGTGTTCACTTCCTGTAAGACTGTAAAGCCAAACCCTGTTCTTTTATCCTAAACCCAACCACGTGTGTGTTGTTGAAGGAAAAAAACATCAGTTGGTGATGTTGTACTGACATAGTGCTTTTATTTTGACACAGGCTGAGATGGTTACTGTGAGACAACTGTCGCCTAACAATGTGTCACTGTGAGCATGAATAATGAGGTTAACGCAGTTTGTTTCTTCATGCAGAATCAGGCTGGTTGGTAGGTTTTTGCCTTTGGACAGTTTCATGGTGTCAGACTGGGCCATCGGTGAGTCAGACGTTGTTATCGTGATTTTGGAGAGATGTATCTGTCAGACTGAAGCTTGGATGCCAACCAATCACACGCTACTGTCTCACACAACTTGCATCATGTGAACAGGTGATAGGGAGGAAGTGCCAGGGACTGGCTTGTTCCCCCTGACAGCTCCAGCTACATCACTGCTCTGTTGTTTCGCCATGGTAAAGGCCAAAACACACCGGCAGTGAACACCGTGTGTCGAAAAATAACTCCCTATTATTTTCAATGTACAGCTCCACATCTGCGGTGGCAAGACGCCCTGTAGCACTTCACATCACTATCCTACTTCTAGCCACGCTGCTCCCTGAAATAAATGCATTTCTCCCGCACTCGCTCTCTGCTTGCACAGACCAGCTCCCGTAGCGGCTCCTTTTCTCTGCTCCTGTAGCAGCTCGACTCCTCTCCTCACCACGGATGTATAAAGAGAACTCTGAGTCATGTTTCGAGCAACACGGCTCTTCCTCAGCCTTCAAACATCAGTTGGTGATGTTGCACTGACGTAGTGATTTTATTTTGAAAGAGACTGTATCAAACTGTACATTTCCTGTGAAAACAGAAGTGTATTTTGAAAACAGACAATGCATGTAACAGGCTGAAGTTGACACGGCGTCCCAGAACGTCAACAACCAACACACCCAGGGTACCTTGGACGCCACATGTGGACGTGGAAAGTCCATGACCAAACGTGGACATGTGACGAGGTCACAGTGAGGACGTGATGGTTTATTAGGACACTTGAGACTGATCTGTTTTGTAAATATGGTGTTTGGTGACAAAATGGAACGAACAACTTGTGTTGAAAAAGTTTACAGTGGGTTTATTTCACTTTGAATCGTCGCTCATGTAACAGCATTAATTAACGCATCTTTATAAAACGGTGAATTTTCAGAGTTTGGCGTGGGAGATATAATCATATGTATTTGAGAGTTTCACAGGACAGATAATACAGTGCACAGGGACAAAGACAGACGCTCTCCGGATCCTAAGATCTCCACACAAATAGCTTCCTAATGAGCGGCCCCACACACACACACACACACACACACACACACACACACACACACACACACACACACAGTCGCACACAGAAAGGACGGCCTCCCGTGTATCCAGACCGAACTCCTTCTGTCGCTCTCAGCAGTTATTCAGCCTCATCACTATGCTTTGTATGAGAATGAATAATTTTGCTCCTTGCATGTTTGGTAACCTTGAATTGTGACAGATAATATTATGGGTTTTTGCAAGTATGCGCTTTATGCATTTATTCTGACAAATCTGGAGCCCACCCCCTCACCACCACCACCCCCTGACACATGTATAATTCATACTCACCCCTCTCCCTCACCGGGTCCCGTAGCTGCTGCAGCGCTGCACACTTTCTTGATTTCTCTTAGAGTGGATACTTGTGTGTGCCTTCAAGTTCCTCTGACAGAGAGAAGGGAGAGAATAGTGTCGGGGAATTACAGGAGCAAACATAGCAGGAAGAGGAGGATGTGAATGTGAATAAGCCGTGTGTGACAGTGAGAAAGGGGATTTATTTTTCCATGAGGCCGGGCTGTCGTTGGGCATCTAACAGAGAGGAGATATGTATCCTCCGTAGAGCCCGGTCGCTCTTTAGATCCCCGGTGCTTCGGCTCAGTTTGGAACCTCGGCTTAACTGTGCTGCCCCTTTGAGTTTCATTTATCAGGCTTCCCACGGTCATGGAAAACCTGGAAGGGTCAAGGAATTTCACAAGCTCATTTTCCAAGCCTGGAATAAGTAAAAGTCATTGGAAGTCTTGGAAAACTCATGGGATTTTTTTGTTGTTACAGTAATCAGTGGCACGGTGGTGCAGTGGCTAGCATTACCACCTCACAGCAAGAGAGTTCCTAGTTCCAACCCTGGAGTGGGGGAGCCTTTCTTTGCTGCGTTTGCATGTTCTCCCTGTGTCAGCGTGGGTTTCCTGCAGGTGCTCTGACATGTTCTCCCTGTGTCAGCGTGGGTTTCCTCCAGGTGCTCTGACATGTTCTCCCTGTGTCAGCGTGGGTTTCCTCCAGGTGCTCGACATGTTCTCCCTGTGTCAGCGTGGGTTTCCTCCAGGTGCTCTGACATGTTCTCCTGTGTCAGCGTGGGTTTCCTCCAGGTGCTCTGACATGTTCTCCCTGTGTCAGCGTGGGTTTCCTCCAGGTGCTGACATGTTCTCCCTGTGTCAGCGTGGGTTTCCTCCAGGTGCTCTGACATGTTCTCCCTGTGTCAGCGTGGGTTTCCTCCAGGTGCTCTGACATGTTCTCCCTGTGTCAGTGGGTTTCCTCCAGGTGCTCTGACATGTTCTCCCGTGTCAGCGTGGGTTTCCTCCAGGTGCTCTGACATGTTCTCCCTGTGTCAGCGTGGGTTTCCTCCAGGTGCTCCGACATGTTCTCCCTGTGTCAGCGTGGGTTTCCTCCAGGTGCTCTGACTTGTTCTCCCTGTGTCAGCGTGGGTTTCCTCCAGGTGCTCCGACATGTTCTCCCTGTGTCAGCGTGGGTTTCCTCCAGGTGCTCTGACATGTTCTCCCTGTGTCAGTATGGGTTTCCTCCAGGTGCTCTGACATGTTCTCCCTGTGTCAGCGTGGGTTTCCTCCAGGTGCTCCCACATGTTCTCCCTGTGTCAGCGTGGGTTTCCTCCAGGTGCTGTTAAACAAAATTGTGAACATCACAACAGCGTCCCTGTCAAGTTCTTTTTTATTTCCACATGCCATGAATTTAGTTTGCATAATATATCCTGAAATATGTTATTATGCGTCCTTTAAAAAGTCCTGGACCAATTTTGAAATCCTGTCCATGAAAATGTGTGGAAACCTTGAATTTATTCTTCCCTGTTTGTTGTTTATGCCCGACACCTGTTGCTCTACATCCCCAGCGTACAGATGGTGGAAATGGCTCGCCCCAATCTGCACTTCCCATCGTCACATTTGCAGATATCATTTTTGACACTCGATCCATCTTGTGTGATTGATTTATTGATTTAATTTGTCAACTGTCTCCTGGCTGAGATAATGCTTCGGCTCCAAAGTTTGTAGGAACACTGCCTGCCTCTGTCATTATGACTCAACAAAAGAGCTGAAAATTCAGATAGCTGCGGGAGCGTTTCAGTGGCGACTGGCTGACATTTATAGGCGGTTGTTCTCTGCCATCGTCCTGGTTTTCTCACTGCACCGTGTTATCTCTGCCAGGACATGTAATACTGTATGTACAAAGAGCAGATGGAAGCAATTACAGGCCATCGGCAGCGGAGAAAAGAGCTAAATGGAGGCCCCTAAGATGGAGATAAACATTCCCTGGAATAGAAGGAATCAAACTGCAGCACTGACGCTGGTTGGGAGGATTTTGTGGGGTGAAACCAAAATGACAGTGCTCCTTATTATGTTAAAACCCTGTCATTTCCACTAGCTTTTGTTGAGGGACGATTATGCCACAGAGACAATTACCCTGCCCTTGCCTCTCTGAAAGGATATGGCATTTACTGCCACTGTATTCCATAGCCAGACGTTTAACTTTGTAATGAAAAGGCTGCAAAATGGTCCAGGCTGATTGTGAGAAAGCCTAAAAGGCTGCAATTAATCAGAAGAAAAAGTTTTGTGAGTGGGGGGGAGAAAGGTAGCATGGAGTTGGCTCGGCAGAGAGAATGACAAGTGGTAATGAAACAAGCTAGCACAGCTTCAAGGCCCTTCATCAAGTGTTCTCAGTACTTAAAGCCTCTAAGTGTGTCTGTCAGTGTGTTTTTAAGTATAAGGAACTTTCAGTGTCTCATTGCGTCTGGTGCGAACCATTATCCGGACCCATACAATAAAAGCTCTCATTACTCCAGCGTTTTATTGAGAGAAGTGCTGGAGGTGGCAATCATATTCTCATCTGGCAGAGATGGAGCCGACATAAAAATATCGCTGATAATCACCGAGCCGCTGCTTCTGTTCGCATGATTCCATGTGTTAATCACACATGCTGTCCCAGCGCTGCACATGCAACTGTCACAGGTCGGTCTGAGCTTCAGTCTGTGCCGCAGGTGTGATGATGGTTTTACATCTGAGACTTTAGTGTGATGGATCCCGTTTTAAGCCACTGATTTAACCCGTAAAGTGTTTGAGTTAAACAGCAGAGACAAATGTCCAAAATCCTCAAATGCTAAAAAAAAAGAAGAGAAATAAAAAGGATGGAATTGTAATAGTAATGACTAATGGGGAGGAAAAAAATAAATAATATGAATAAATAAAAAAGAATAATGATCAGTGGAAATGGTTCATTTCTTCATAGAGTCAGAGCACGTCAGCAGGCGAGGTGGACGGTCAGAGATCCATTAGAGGTTCCCATGTTCTCAGGAAGACTTTCCTCTTATATTTCAATATCTAAGTACGTTGTTCCAGTTGTACTGCATCACTCAATATTTGTTTGAAGAAGTTAAATGTTTGGGGTGTTTGCTTGGTCCAGTTGAGCAAAATACACGCTATACATGGTCTGTTCAGTTCCCAACCATAGAGGTCGTGTACTGGCGAAATGTCAGATTGGATCCTCAAGACCTAAACAGTCCAGTCACACACCTCTTTCCAAAAATGTTTTAGTTTTCCACATTGCTAGAAAACATGCATGACTGACGCTGTACGTGTTTAAACACAACCACACGTTAACCACAGCATTGTTACATACGCACATGCAAATGTAACGTATCCGTGGTTTGCAGAAATGAAGAGTGCCAAGGTTTTCTTCTGGCGACTGTGTTGTTTATACCAACAGGAAATGATCCAATATTTGCTCTGTGATCTAACAGACTGTGACTTTGTGATGATGCTCTGAACATTTTTTATTTTCTGTTGTGTTCCTGGAGGTGTTTCACCACCATCCATAGTCAGATTCCTTGTTATTTGCAGCTTTGAGCAGCTCCTTCATTTCCTTTATGTGTTGCATTGCATTGCATCAACAGCACACTCAAAAATCAGGCGTCTTTAGTTTGTATACCGACTGTTGTGAGTGTGTTACACTTAATTTTGTCACTTCTCCAGTGTGAACACTCAGAGCCTGCCCAGAAGCAGAGTGTACTGTAGCTTGGAATTGGGACACACTGCATGTCTTTAACCTGAATACGATGGCAGCTGGACAAATCTGAAGCCATCACTTAACATTTGCCTTCTTTGTTTTCTCGACCCAGATGGCGATGGGAACGCTGGCATCAAAACTATGTTCTGTTTTCTGGCAGAACTTTTGAAGTGGGTAAATGTTCAGAGACTAGATGTGTCTGTCTTTGTGGATGGCAGAGTTCACGATACAGAATGAGCCTGTTCCTCCGTCTGTCAACACGATCCATTCTCATTCAGAAGTCGTCAAATACGGCCGTTTGGTCAGTGATTTCCACGTCAGACACTGACGAGAAAAGATGTCCTTTCGTGGAAGTACGGTACACCATCAGACGGCATTAGACACTGACATCACAAAACAACCTAACCTCAGGAGCTGGAAGGGGTGGAAGGGTCCAACCAGCACCAGACTTTCACCCAGGAGCTCGCTGTTCTTGTCCTTTATGAATGTTGGGTCAAACCATTTTTTCTAAACGTACCACATGCATTTGTTGCACAAGGAAATAAATGTCAATACAAGGTGTCAGTTTATTATAACGAAGACTGTCTGAACTTAAAGAGCAGAGGCATTTCCTGTGAGAATAGAAGTATATTTTTAAAGACATGATACATGTAGGCGTAAATTGACACGGCGTCCCCGAATGTCAACAGCAGACGTACCCAGGGTACCGCTCACGTCATATGTAGTTGTCAGAAGTCCACTGAACGAGCGGCTCTATGTGTAGGGGAGAGATTATGTTGGTCTACAGCAGGCATGTTCACAATCCAGCACAGGGAGCAATCGTGGCCCTTGGAGAGGTTTTAAACGGCCCACTGCTTGTTTTTCAAAATATTTGTGGCCACCATTTGATATTGTTTAATCCGTCAAGATCACTTAGCATTTTTCAGTTTTCCCCTCTCATGGTCGGACTACCCTACAGTCAATCAGAGCTACGCAGGCAAAACTTGTGTCTTTTGATAAAGAGACGATAAACAGGCAGACAAACAATCCAGTTAGCCCAGTTTAACCAACAGGAGTGTTGCTGGCTCATGTTAGTTGTTCAGTTGGCACAGAGAACATAAACTCGTAACATGAAAGCTTCTCTCATAACGTCATTATTGCAGACATTGACTGGACAGAATCATCTGTCAATTAGCCAAGAAATTCATGATGTGAGGACGTGGCGGGGCCGAAATATCTGTGAAACAGTGGAAACGTTTGTGTGGTCCTGAAATCAACTGCTTCGTGGAACAAGACAGAAAAGCTGTTTTTGTTTGGGCTCAGAGCTGCCTTGTAAAACAGGTTTAAAAAATCTGTCCCACTGTACAGCAGACAGATTATTATTGTAGCAGCAGGATTGTCTTTGAGGATTATGAATGCTCCTTTTTGTAAACAAGTGTGGCTTTTCTCTGAGTTTGGGTGTATTTTAATGAAAAGAGTAGCTTATATCACTGACGCAAAGGTTTCCATTAACGCAGGAGCTGCAGATATACCACAGATAATTACATGAGATGGGGGGTTATCCATCTCTCCCTGCCACAGCTCACATCTAGGTTAGGTCACATTAAAGGAGGAGCTCCTCCACTCTCTGGCTTACTTTTCTCTGAGAACTCCCAGAGAGCAGATGGAGAGCAGAGATCCCCGTCCAGAGCAGGAGCTGAATCGAGATGACATCCTGCAGCCTCTTCTGCAGGGGCCCCGGGATCTGGGGAGCTAATTGGTTTCTAATCAGAGCTGCAGTTTCAGCGGTGGCGTTCCGCTCAGCCTGTTGAGATAGAAACAGAGGAAGAGTGTGAAATGGGACTCAGGAATCAGGTTCAGCGCCAGGCTGTCAAGTGACGACGCCAACGGGAGGTGGAGGAGGATGGGGATGTGTAGAACGGGCCAAATCGCAGCAGGCGATCCACCCAGCCTGTCTCCAATATGTGCCAGATAACATTTATGAGGGCTAATGAAAGAGTGTGCGGCTCGACACTCTTACATGATTTCTGTTCTGTACTTGCCAGCCGTTCAGCTGATTATATCTTTGTGTCTCGCATGTTCCATGCCATCGCCTGGGCTGGCTGAAAAACGAGCAAACAGAAAAAACTCCCGACAAAAGTTGGAAGATATTCAAGATTTCATAAAGATACAAGATGCAAAAAAACAGTTTATTGGCAGCGATGATGGGGCACTTTGTGTCTTGTCTCATTTCCCAGAATATTTATCACATAACGTCTGATTTAAGCACCGAGCTTCAGCGTGCTCTGTTTCTGCATTAAAATGATATTCAACACGTACCATATGTTATAGAATACCCATCTGAATGTTTCCGTGACCTTGTGTTTGTGCAAACGAATCACAGCATCCTGCTAAAAACAGCGTCTCAGTGATGTTTGATTTTAATCCATATGGAGTTGTTTCAGGGGAAACACGCTTCCAAATATAAAAGGCCTCATATTCTCTAAATAGAAATCGTTAGGTAACTGGTAGTTAGAGCGCTTCAATTATCTGCACTGAAAATGAGGAACTGCAGTAAGAAAAAGTCAACTTCTCTGCTAAAGTTTCTGCACATTAAAACTTAAGAGAGGTCAACTATGACTCCCAAGTTTGGTCTGACACGTCCAATTAGAGAAGTTATAATTCTGTTGCCGGAACCAAAAACATTCACCACTTACAATGAAGTCACTTCTAGATTAAAGGTCCGTTTTGGTTGAATTCAGCAGCTGTGGCAGCGTGTCATTCGTCATGGCAGCAACAGATTGTTGAGTTTGACAACAACATCCTGACACTGACGTTAGTCAGGTAGCTAACATAATGCTACATTAATAGAGTGCTGACTACACAGATAACAACAAGCTAACAAAGTGAACAACACTCATCAGCTACATTCAGTCAGTCGGCAGATCTGCTCCCAGAAAGTCTTAGTTGTGAGTTTCTGACTGACGCACAGCAGCTAAAGGAGCAGCAGTGATTTTCAACTAGAGGCACTTGGACAGACAGGCCACGCGAAAAAGGCACAGTGCTCTGAAAATAGACGCTGGGTGCTGCACTTTCCTTTTTCTCCAGGTGACTGGGTCCTTATATTGAACAACTGAATAAAGACGCCGGCACTGAGAAAAAAACACTCATCTCAACACTGAAGATTTGTATTGCCAAAGACTGTTTCTCTGTAACTGTTGTTCACATGATCAGGATGAAGAACTTGAACTTTTATTTAATCAATAAAAGACAGCAAACTATATCATTGCCACTTCTCAAAACACAGATGAGAGATTGTAACGTCTAGGACTTTAGTCAACCAAAGAAAATCTTGGGTCGACTAAAGTCGCACATAATCTTCAACTAATCGATTAGTCATGGGAAGAAAAATCTGCACATTATTTTTACTTCTGTGTCTGTGTCACCCTGCAGTTACACCTCCAAAACACTAGTCAGCGGTGGAGGACTGTGTTAAGTGCTGTAGGGTTTAGTTGATTCAAAACACACATTAAACACACATTAAACACACAGTAAACATGGCTTAATAGAAACAGTGTCAAACACAAATCAGCTTCACTATAACTCGCAGCATTCACAGACAAACACTTGTCTTTATCTGGACACATTTTCCCCACAAATACTACATGCTAACATTATTAGCACAAGCCTATGGCATTTTACATTGTATAAATTTGCCTAGCAGCTAGCAGAGATTTCCTCTGCTCATATGAAGCCAGGATAAATCACACACAAGACTTAAAATGCTATTTCAGTGGAGGCTTTATTGTCTTCACAATTTATTGTTTCTTATCTGTGAAATTAAAGTAAATCAAAGCTTTGTTTCCACTGAGGGAAATGGTTTCAGCTCCCAGAGACAGACAGGAGGTCTGTGTCACCGCAACGCTGAGCGTGAGGGTGGGCGACTTCAACTTAGCCTGTCCCCCCGCCACAGGAAATAATGGATTAATCCTGGAAATCTGTTGATGTAGCACTTTACTCCTTATGAAAGTAACACGGCAATTATTTGACCAATCAGAATTTGGTCGGACGAGAGCATAGCGACCGGCAGCCATGATGGAGCATTATTGTTGCGAAGCAAAATGAGTCCTTAATGCCTAAATCATTACTATTTTGATTATTATTTTGTCGCTCTGTTCCAAATTGAGCCATACGAGTGTTTCGAGCATTTTCTGATCTGCAGTCTGTGTGGTTTGGTTCAGATTAGGCAGCTTTAACTCTTTCTTGAGATCAAGGACAGGTTGTGATCATGGTTGGAAGAAACTACTGGTGATTGTTGGTAGAAGACCAGATGTGAAAGGTGGACTCTGAGATCCCATATACGTTTGCAGCAAAACAGGTCAAAACTTTCCTTCCCTTGTGGCTAAAATACATGATTTTGGTGCCACAGTTGCCACTGGAAATGCAGTGATTTCTCGTTAGATAACACCTGTATTTGGCGCCAAAATGTCTCACTAAAAGCGCCCTCGTATGGTTGCACTATCCTCGCTGGAAATGCAGTGATGCCTCACCTATAAAGAAGGTGCGGTGCCCTGAAAAAAGACCCTGTGTGTGGAGCTTTTTCTCAGGCCGCCACATGCAGCCTCATACGCTCTGTATTTGTGGGAACAATTGAAAAAAGACGTTGGCGCTCAGAAATAATAAGCTGTGTGGACACAGACCTGAGGGCTGATAATTCTTTGTGGGTTTGTCAATACAAGCAACGCTTCTCAAATTACATCTGTTAGTTGATATAGAAATATTGATTGAGCGCTGAACAGAAGATATTTTTCCTCCTGACTGATTTACTGCAACTCCAGTAATCACTGACTCATCAGAGTGACAGGTGCGACGACATGAGCTGCATGAGAGGAGTGGCAGGAGGGCAGGTCTGACAGCAGAGCCTGGAGTAGCACACTGGAGCTTTAAATAGAGGAGAGCAGAGAAACCTGTCGGAGACGTCAGCAGTGATGGAGTTAAACTGGTCGTATTAAACTATCAATACGCTGATGTCCTCCAGGCCGCGGCGTGGATTCCATGTGACTATCATACGCCGCTTTTTGCGGGTCTCCAGTTAAGCTCACAAGTAGACGGGGCAGCCCTTCCTATCTGCGCTCAGTGGATCATCTCCCTTTAGCTAAGCTGATAAATCCTGCCTTCAAGGTCTTTTTGTTCCAGCACATCTAAATACAGTTTTTTTTTTTTAGACTTATTTCAAAGGGGATTTTCGAGGGTCGTGATTGACATGCTACACACAATGTAAAAAGAAATTAGTTGCTTTTCTTTCCCCGTTTCATCTCGGGCATGTTTGCATTTCGCCGTTGGGATTACAGATCTGTGTCGCAGCGTCTCCGTTTTCTCTCTTACAGGAGCGGACGCATAACATGTCGTGTAAACTCTCTCGCACTGCTTTTTATATTCACCATGAGGTCAACCAGGCTGCTGCTGTTTTATACCGTACATAAAACTCTATAAATCTGAGCGATTAAATAGATAAAAACCTGATCTCATCGCTCTGAACATGCTCTTTTTTTTTTTTTAAAAGACTGAGACCTGAAGATTAGTCGAGCCAATGAAACTAAGGTGAGGGAGCTTAGTAACACAAGAATGAATGTAAATAGGATTCAGCAGCAATGAAAGGTACAAAGTGGTCTAATTAAATCCCTCTCGATGTGAATTCAATTTCCCCAGGCCTCACGGCATCCTGTCAGTGACAAAGAGAGCTGCCTCTCTTTGTCTTCCGATGAGTAAATTCCAATTAGGCGCTGGGCGTGTGTTGATGTGCCAGTCAATCACAGTCACAGCTGCGATTTAAAGATGATGACCAGGGCAGTATATTGACCACAGACCTCTCTGCGCCACTCATTTGGAACAATAGACAGTTAACAGAGATATTGATTTTCTTTATGTATCAGTTGAGTGAGACAGCTGGTTCGTTTAGGAAGTGGCCACTCGCGAGCACGCGGCGCTAATCGCTCGGAGGGTCTTTCGAAAATGTTGATAACACGCACACAGCCCTTTGTGCTGAAGCAGCTTCTCCAGCCAATTAACACCGGCATCCACTGCTAAAGTGATTTTTATCTCGTCTGAAAATTGAAAATATTTCCCCCTGGTGGGACCCATTTCACATCATTACAATCTGCCAGTCCCTCAAATTTATTTTTTAGTAGCAGCTGTAAGATGATGAAAGTGAGAACAGTGATGCGGAGGAGGACAGATAACACCTACACCTGTCTTAATGCGATCGGGCCTCAGGAACAGAGGCAAGAGAAAGACAGACTGCAGTTACACACTGCTGACGCCTCACACCGCAGATGCACACACTCTTGGATTTTTTCTTCAAATCGAATTACTGATGCCTGCTGCGATGGCGGCGTCTGCGTGGCCCCCGACGTCGTCTGCGTTTGCCTTCAGAGAGCCTCATTTATTTTGAGAGTTTTTTTTTCTAAGACACGCTCTCTCATGTGGAACAGTGAATATGAGATATAAAACCCGCCTGCCTCGTGACTTTGGGCCATGGTGAGATCAAACGAAGGAGTGACGGGGGGAAAGGAGCCGAGCGATAGACGAGAGGAGAGGAAGAAAACCAAAGAAAGAGTGCGGGGGAAATACTGGAGGTTTCTGCAGGACGGCTGCTGGCTCATCCTCCGTCCCTGCGGTCAGTGCACGTCTCATCTTAAGGTTTAATTTGCTGCTTTTAACTCCGTCCGGCGCCCCTCCCCCTGCTCCGTGTGATCCTGGATCCTCGCCCTTCATGACTGCAGGCCTTCCTACTGAAGTGTGACCCAGCCCACTCCCATTGATCTAAGATCACTCGCCATCAGGCCACTGACCTTTCACAGATTCCAATTATTTGATAATCCACCTCATCATCTGTCCTGCAGTTGGTCAGGTGTTACAGTTTTCACCAGCGCTGGAGTAGCCACACAGCTGTTGGCGTTTTCTTGGCTTCAAACACTATCAAAGCTCTGCCTTTTTTTTTTTTTTTGGAGGCTTTTTCGCTGCTCCTTAATAGCGCCGCTGTCGAGGAGATGAAGGATTATGAGCAGATAGCCTCTGAGGTCAGAGCTACTTGACTTACTCACTCGATGGTATCTGGGTAAGGTAATGGACACGGTCTCCCAAAACGAGGAAGTTGGATGGCGCCACTGCAGCAGATTGGCTATCATCGCCACATCCAGCGAGGCAGCAGATAAAGTGAAAGCTCGTCCTGCCCCGTCAGCTGCCGTGACCTCTTGTCTGATCAGCAACCTGAACAAACCCAGGGTTACATGTTCACACCGTGGAACCAAACGTCGTCCCGTCTTGATAACCACTAGATTGGATGAAAGCCGTGGAGCCGCAGAACGATGCTCCTCAGTGTCCCCGGCCTTCGTGGGGTTCACGAGGTTTCAGCCCCCATCAATTTAAGGACTTACACAGTGTTCAGTCCTCCAGTGCTCTGGGAGCTGTGTTGTAGTACACTCCTGAGCAGAGGGGGGCTAAGAGCCCAAAACGCATTATGAGACCAAGAGGCTGGCCTCAGACAGCGAGCCAAGAATCTGCCAGGGCCCGAGCCATGATAGATGATGAGGCGCGGCGAAGGTTTTATTGAGGCTGTAGCGCGGCTTGTCGTGACAACCAGAATGAATGAGATCCTTGGCATCTGTGGGCACCGTCACCCCTCCGGTCCCATTTTTATTATTACTTATTCACACACAGCAATAATGTTGCTTCAATTTCTCCCGTTATCAATTTACAAACTCGGCTGTTACACTGTGAATTATGCAACGCTGGACAAAAAAAAGAGGATGGCAGCTAATCAACACGACTATGCCGAGGATATTTATAACCTGCTCCGGCTCCCTGGAAGACTTTTACACTCTCAGATGGAGGGAAGCATATGGAAGCATGTGAGCTCAACATCTCGACTCGTGTCTGCTGATCCTCTTGATTAGTTAAATGATAAATCCTCCCGGCTGCTATTTATAGTCTGATGATATTTGCATCTTGTGATTAGGGGTTCTTCAATCACTGTGATATGAAGCATGTGTCTCGTTTTAAAGTCATAGTCTGCTGGATTTCATCATTACATGGCAGATAAATATGTTGTTATGGCTCTGTCTGTTTGTTCATAACAATCCTCGGTGGATCCAGAGTGCGCTGTCGGACTGAAGGTGAATATGCAGATACAGACAGATTTGCTGAGTAATGCTTTAATCAGCTTTTTCTCCCTTTACTAAGAAGTTTTATCTCTTTGCATCTTAAAGTGTCATTATCCAGCCAGATAACATGGAGATGAAAGTTATTCTGGGTTCAGACGGCACAACATTTCTGTCCGTTCTGACAGTCACTAAGCCGCGTCTCCACCAAACCCTTTGGAGCCAGCAGTAACCCTTCAGACCCTCGGTGTGTTCACACAGTCTCTTAAATGTGGGCGGGGTTGTTGTCACTCACTGCTCCGTCCAGCACTCGCTGTATTTCCTCACCAGCGGTGACACAGATGGAAGTCAAATCAATCAATCATCACTGGTCGACCTTCACGACCTGCGTGATGTCTGCATAAAACACTTCTGTCCAATATTCAGCGTCATATCTCAGGAACAGAAGGGGAGACATTTGGTCAGATACTGAATTGGTGACTCTAATCTTGAAACTGTGCTGATTGTATAGATCTTCTGTGTGTGAAGCCTCCATGTTTTCACTGACATGATGGAGACACTGGGCTGGTGGGCGGAGTCATACAACTGCAATGTGTGATTCTGTCATACCTTCATTTAAGTAACAACCATAGCTGTCAAATAATTGTCCAGGGCAGTGGAGAGAAGCAGGACTCATGTTGGGGATGACACGCAGCAAAGGTCCCTGAACAGATTTAAACCTCCTCTTTTTGAGTTTGTGTCTGCCGCAGCACGGCGGCTGCCTCTGCTCGCGCTAACCACCCAGTTTATTGCGTGAAATGGTTTAGTGATGAGCAGTCCACACAGACTGAAATTATGTTATTTTCTGGCCTGGAATCAAATCGAGGCAGAGGCTCTCCGCCGGGGGAAACACATTTTTTTGGGAGAAACTAATTTTGACAGACGGCAGGAAACAGCTGCTTGACACTGGGCATTTCAAACGGCAAATGGAAAACGCTTTCATCGACTCTGTATCAGTTAAATGTCCTGCCAGTCAGTGATAGCAAAATCACCCAACGTATTTAAACCGACCGGCCTGAATGTTCTGTCTGATGTGTTCCGCCTTATTCACGCGGCGTAATGGTTTCTGTGCGGCGTCCATGTGTGTTTGTGCCTGCGCAGGTAGACGTGCGTGTGTGAAAGGTTTTCTTGCTCATGTCTGACATTCCTGTTCTGAAGCGGTCGACCCAGTGATCTGGCTCGGCGCTCCCCGTCGCCCGCCATGTATCCTGAGCAGGACTGCTGAAATTTCCCCTCCCCGCCTGCTAAATCCTCCGACCAGAGTCGTGTCACACTGATCCCCAGCCCAGTCATTAGGGCCCATTGAGATGGGCTAGCATGTTCAGCTACGCTTGACTGGATGATTCCCATTTATCCTTAACCCTCCCTCCCTCGCCGCGCTCTTCGGAGACAGGAGCTGCCAGGTTCATCTGTTTGCCTGTCTCCTGACTTGTTAGAAGCCTCTGTCAGCCTTGTTACTGAGCCTGCTGATCCGTGGCTATAAACCTGTGCAAAGGTGGAGAGGTATTAGCGAAGCAGGGGCTTTACACAGCTGTCGGACGAGTGGCTGAAAGCCCAACATCTCCCTCAAAGCGTGGATCCATTTATTACTGACACTGTTAGCCAAAGCTGAGCTGTTATCAGCCTAAAATAGATCAACAAATCAGCATTTCCTCACAGTTTGAGTCTGCGTGTTGAATTTTAAAAGCCGTCTTCCGCACGCAGGCAGATGCTCCGTCTCTTTAATTGACAATATTGGATTGCATCTGAATCATTTTGTGTAATGACCCCAAAGTAATGGTCTATGTCTACATAGCTCAGTAAAAGCAATGAACTGGTACCATTTCTCAGCCCTGTAATCTCCCACTGTCCTCCAGTGCCACTTTATTGCATCCAGGTCTGCTGGCTTTAATATCCTGGTTTGTTAAATCAGTACTTTTCACTGCGGGCTGCGCTGATTTGTTTCCGGCATTTGCTGTAATTACCCCTCGTGGAATCAGTTTTGTCGGCAATGTTTACCAGACAAAACACTAAGAGAAAAAAAAACAGTCCACCCGAGGAGATGGAGATGTATCTGAGGCCGCTGGGAAATCTTTACAATATCAACACCATTAATTACTAATGGAGGGTTCCCATTGGATGAGAGTGGAAGGCCAGTGCATGTTCAGCATGCTCTGCACATGTGACTTGATATTTAATGAGCCTTTAAAAAGCAGAAACATATTTTTGTTGCTGATATTTATTCATGAGCTTCCGTTTGAACTTCTTTGATTTGTTTTCTCTTTGATAAATTCATCAGCACGTTTCTTTATCATGAACCATGTGTGTGATTTAACCGCACACCTCATCAAATACATCTCACCTCAGAGGTGGATGAAGGATCTTAAAGACATACGAGAATAAGATATATATATATTTATATATATATATATATATATCTCAAGAGAAAATGACTTTGGTGGAAGTTTAAGTCACATATTAGATTATTACTCGAGTAAAGGTCTTAATGTATCAAAAGTAATTCTATCATATTAAATTTACTTAAGTAAAGATAGTAAAAGTACTGTTAAGGGACCGTTTGTTATTTATCAGGGGTGGAAAAAGGGTGCAGGCATGTCAAATAATAGTACTGGGGGGACTCGTGTTTTATTATTTTGGCTTAGGGGAGGGCACACTCACATTTAAATTGCTGTATTTTGTATTTAATTTACCGCAGATTTCTAAAGAAAACACACCTTCCCAATTTTATTAATTTGCCTTCTAAATTTCAGTGCAAAATTTTTGTGCAAAATTTACATTAAAAAAAAAAAAAAAAAAAAACATGCCTCCTTCACAGTTTTGGTGATTAGCCTTTCTAAATTTTCCTGTTAAACTTTGGTGATTTTTAAAGAAAACCTAACTTCCAAATTTTGGTGATATGCCTTCGAAATTTCCGCATTAAATTTTGGCTATTTTTCAAAAAAAACATATCTCCCAAACATCGGCGATATGCGTAAAAATTTTTTTCAAGAAAACATGTTTAGAAGGCATGTTTCCTGTAAATATTTTTTAAAATTACACCATGAACCACAGCCACAGACTGTGAAAACAGAAATTATCGTTACATTTTGAAATTTTAAAAGGTGGAGGCATGTCCAAAAAACTTTTAAGCACTGGAAAGGGGCTTTTAAAAATAGCCAAAATTAGACCATTTATCACAGGCAGAAACTGTAAAGACGGAAATTATCATTGAATTTCTAAATTTCCAATGGTCCGTGGATCATGTGTGACGAACAGTTCTGTCAAGAAAAAAACATGTTCAAATCTGATCTTAAAATACTGATATTTCATCAAAATCACTTTATTTATGTCTCATTTAAAATTTGTCCAAAACTAAACTATTTGCACGACAAGAGTGGAAGACTGAGGCTTTTTCCAACTCCAGAATTTCATCTTCAACTCTAAACTTTCAAACATCAAAGAGAAAGTTTTATGAATCTAATAACTCATTTATGGAGGAAGGAGGGTCATGTTTTCCTCCAGTCACTCAGGGAGGGTCAAGGAAAAATATCTGGAGCTTCAGGGAGGGTTAAAATAAAAAACAAAAAAATGCAGTCACCCCCCAGCTGCTCCTCTGATGAGTAAAGAACACTCCCTAAATGTTATTGATGAAAAAAACAAGTGGTCTGAATTTTTAGAATTATGAAGATTATTTCTTTATAAAATGTACAGCACCTTGCACCACCTTGTTGTATGATACTGGATTTTTTTGCCTGAATAACAACTCATTAGGACATTAACCAATATCAATATGTCCACTTTTTCCCATCTAATCTTAGAGATCATCAAGTCTCTCTTCTCACCATACGTCACAGTATAAATGCATACTCTTATCATGACGGCCCACCAGCAGGTGGAGACATGAAATACTGTTCAGTGTCTGTAACATTCATTCATTCATTCATTGTGCACAATAAGAAAAAGCACGTTGGCCGATTCTGATCAGTTCATTGAAAAGCTGATATCAGACACCGATGACTTGCTGTTATTATCGTGCATCCCGAGGACATTTGAAGAAAAACAAGGTCTTTTCCACAGATTATAAGGATTTAAAGAACAAAATACAGTTTTACTTTCCCTGCTGTTGCTTCCCTTTCGTGCAGTAAATAATTAAGATGCTTTGGGTAAATGTATTTGAGTGAAAGAGGAGGAGTTGTTTTGGAGAAACTCAAGTAAAGTACGGATATGCCCAGAAAATATACTGTAACAGAGTTTTACTACTTTGTCTCAGCGCTGTGTTTCCTGTCGCTGGAACACTTTCGTCTCTTCTCGCTCAGTAACTTTCATTAGCAGTGAGTAATGTTGCAGACACGGCTGCAGCTTCCTGTGTTTAGTGCCCCGCCCCCGACGTGTTCAGAGAGCAAACCTGCCGTCAACACCTGGCCTGAAAATAGCAGGTGTAAAAGCTGCAGTCAGAAGTCAAGCGACGCGGCGACAGGAAACACTGTTGTATACGGCCGAGTGTGAAGAACGCAGAGATGCTTTATAAAGTGTGAAGATGTGTAAGCGCCACGTTGTGTTTCCTGCCTCGGGGCCCCTTGAGAAATGGCCCCGCTGGCCCTCATTCTTAATGCTCTTGTCTGTGAGAAATACAGAGAGACAGGAAGAGAGAGGAGGGGACACACGGAGGGAGAGTTCAGAACGGGAGAAATGAGAGAGTCGACTGCGAGCGGGATTAAAAGGTGACGCGGGGGGCGACGGAGACGCAGCGAGTGTGAGATGAAGGAAGTGAGAGTTGAGAGAAAGTAGACAAGATTAATTAACTTATTTCCAACAACAGATCCCATTAAAGCTGCTGTCAGCAGCACTCAACCACTCACTGACTCCACTAACTTTAACTGAATACTTTATGAGCTTTGTTTTTAGCCTCGCCGTGTGCGCCCAGGGTGTATAAATATATATGTGCATGCAGGAGGCGGAGCATCGTCCGCACGCCGCTCTGTGTTTGCTTATGGCTCAGTGTGATGCTGCAGCAGCGGTCAGGTAACTGTTGCTATGCTATTATAGAGAGCAGCAGATAGCGAAGTGGCAGGTGGGTCTGTAAACACAGCATCTGAGTGATTCAGTATAGCAGCATTTCTCCAGGTCTATAATGCAGAAGAGCGATGGAGTCGAAGAAGAGGAGGAGGAGGAGGAGGAGGAGGGGTATGAGTGAGGTGAGAGGCCGGCTGCCGGGAGACAGCGATGAAAGATTGATCAAGGAGGCCGATGCCTTTTCAAGGTGAGATCTCAGTTGTGAGGGAGGGAGGGACCTCATCCTCACCTCCTCACCTCCTCACTTCAGCTCTCCACTCCTGTTTTTTTTTTCTCCTTCTGGGAGGGAGATGGATCTCGGAGCAGAGACTGAAGCCGGGCTGAGGCAGCAGGAAGTCTCAGATTAGGGGAGTGAAGCGTTGTCTGTTTTCTCTCCCTGGTGGACGGCACTAACGCTCTAATGCTCTCCCGCAGCAGTCTTTCAAACATTTAGCTCCCTGCGGAATGTTTTGGTGAGCGCTCACTCTTTTACCCTCGCCTTTATTTTGTCGTTGAGAGCAGCCGTGGCCCCGCTGAGGCTTTCTAAACATTTGTAGAACTCTATTATGTCTGTCAGCATCATCAAACACAACCAAAATAGCGCCTCTGGGCGTTAATCTTCACCTTCCCTCATATTTACCGCAGCAGCATTTGATCTTTTACATCTCTCCTCGCTCCCCGCCACGCCGCGGCTGCTCGGTTAAAACCACGCGAGGCTTGATCCCGCCATGACAAAGCCTCTCTGACACTTGAAAAGGCATCTCCCCACAGTTCCTAACAGAGAGCAGGGTAGTTAGCAATAAGTGCTAATTTCACATAATTGATTTCCCACTCAGTTCCATTTAACAGAATGCAAGGACCTTAATTGGAGCCGTGTGTCACTCTGCACAGTGTTTTTCACCTCCCATTATGTCCTCCATGGGCCTTCAAGGGGGGGAGGAAAGATGGAGTTCAGGAAAGGTACGGCTGCAGCAGCCTGACGGGCAACAGGAGCAGGTTTTCTGTGATTATAAGTTTGCAGGTTCGACTCCACGGCTGCTCTGGAGGTGGAGTGCAAATTAAGAACTCTCGTCTGTCCCTTAAGGGCCGTCAAGGTGCCCTTAATCAAAGCACTTTGAGGAGAAATTACCCCTCAGACACTCCTACACTGTAAAAAATGATTTTCAGAGGGCTCCTGGAATTACTCTCTGACAGACTGTTGTAATTTATTTTTCTTTTCTTGCATCAACTTTTTTCTCGGCCTGACTCATCTTCTTTCTGTCTGTACTTTTCCCACAATGCCTTTCAACGTCCCGCAGTGAACCAGTCAGGACTTGTAGCTCGCAGCTGTTGGTTGCATGTGGAGTGAGACGGTGAAAATAACTGGAGTAATGTCAACGACAGAGAAAGTTTCTCAAGTTAAAAAGAAGGGACAGCTGCACCCTGGCATCACAGAGGACCCTCACACAGTGGTTCCTCACTGCTCCAGATCTCCTCAGTCATCAGTTCAAGGTCCATCAGTTGAATATATTCAGCATCATGTTGTCTCATGAGTAAATTGCGGTTCATATAAACCTACCTGTTGGAAACCACTGCCCCAAATGAACACAGAGTCAGTTTTACTCGCCACATGTGACTCCACATTCTGACGAATAAACACAGGTCTCAATTAGACGTCAGCTCTGGTCGCCAGTGAAACTGTTAGGTTGTTTTCTAGAAGTTCTCCAGATGTATAAAACCTCTTAAGACCCGCCAGATCATAAGCGACCTGCTTGAGCTACTTCTGAGCTGCTCAGATTGAGCATATGAATATAAATGTTTAAACTGTCCTCAGTATGGACGCGCTACATGTCGTTATAGATTCTCCACAATTCAGATGCTCGTTTCATTTTCCTGATCACCAAAGTAGCTTTCATGTGTTCACACTTACCAGCATGGCAAAATAGAGAAAAGAGAAAAAATGCGGTGACTTCCTGCCTGTGAAGCAGTCGTAACATCCGAGTGTGTGTCCATGCTTCCATGATTCATATTCCCTAAGGTGTGAATATTGTCACGTGAAGTCCATAACTCACCGTCTGCTCACTTGGTCCATCAAGATCACACTTTAACTGACATAAACAATATAATCTCATCTTCCTGCACCGTGTTGTTGGGTATGTTGTTTTCGTTACCTTGCTGGTTTCACAATTAGAGTCTACAGCCCTTTGTAGACAGGAATTAATCTGCAGGAAAGCCCAATCAGTGTTTTTTCAGCATTGGCAGTATAAAAACAAAATCGGGGAGTGCAGCAAAATGCCGCCTGCCTACTTTTGTTTATACAGAATGTGCCTTTTTCGGGACAAGGAGGGCGCGCAATTCCTTGTCTCCCCAGTTGCTCATCTTTACAGTGTCTGTCAGGTTTGTGTTTCCCTCTTGCTACTAGCTGCTCGCTAATTCCTGCTATCAGCTGCTTCCTGTTTATCCACCGCCAGTGGCTCGCACGTGCGGCGTCATCAACAGCCCCTCCCACAAGTCATCAACAGCCCCTCCCACAAGTCATCAACAGCTCCTCCCACAAGTCATCAACAGCTCCTCCCATTGCAGAAGGCCGCCTCGGTCTGTCTACCCTACGAGGAGGAAAATTGGGCGCCTCAGATCAACTCGCCAATCCGGCTCTGTGTGTCTAAACGCTCACAGCTTGCCGCAAAATGGCCCAACATTCGCCAAAAACCTGGCCGTGTAAAAGGAGCTCACCCTTCTTGCTGATGCCTGTCCCAACTAGCGGCAGGTTGAGTTTGGTAATTGAAGCAAATAAGAGCTCAGGCTTTTAACTAGAGTTTTATGGTATATCGTGACTGTGTTGCATTCTGGGTTATTAACACTTCTGGCCATCAGGATCACTACCCTGTATCTTTTCCATTATACATATATGTATATGTATATATATTATTTTTTGTCTGACTCTGTAATATCAGATCCAAACTATGATTTTCTACAGCCGCCCTGATTGTTATGAAATATCGGTGAAATTACAGTTCACTGACATTTATCAGCTTTTGCTGCTTCGTTTATGCCCCTCAATCTCCTGCTGTCTGGCTCCAAGCTGACTGCCAACATCCAATCATATTCACTCAGGTGTACGGTACAACACGTACAGCCAGACACGTCCCACTATCACTCATGTCGACGCCATTTGCTGCCAGAGCTTCCTCCATCACTGACCTCCTCCTCCTCCTCCTCCTCGTGTCTCTGGGTTTAGATATTATTAATGAACAAAGATTCAATGTTCATGTTTGTGTTTATTGATCAGTTTCTCAGCAGGATCAACGTTACAGCTGCTCAGATTCTCTGAGCTTCTCAAACAGCAGAGTGTTTTTACACAAACCTCACAGTGTGAACATTTGCTCTGAGTCATCAGTGAGTTTGACTGAACTTGTTCGTAGCTGCTGGAAATATAACACCTACACGACGTCATTTTTTTTATGCTAATAAGCCAATAAATGGACCACACGTAAAAAATAGACATAAATCAAAGGTAGGCTACCTGTAAGAATTGTCATTTAATATTTTTCCTTTATTGTTCTTTGCACAAATGAAGCAAGTAACTTGGCTTCAGAAGTTTGGAGAAGATGCTGCGTCAGCTTGACAGTGACATCATCATGTTTCAGCGTTGATGACGTGATTCTGGTTGCACCAGGCTGTAGACGTATTTCTACATGTTAACATGGGGCTCTGTGGGGATTGACTCGCTCCTGGAGCCAGCCTCTAGTGGACATTAGAAGAACTGCAGTTTTTGGCACTTCAGTGTTGTTACGACTTGATTGTTACCGACATATTCCATGATCCAACTGGACGGAAAATCACCCAATCAGGTGTAAAATGTTCCACCTCAGTATGAGTTATTTTCAGCGTTCGGTATCAAGCAATCAGTGGCAACCAGGAAACTCTGGTTACTCCGTGTTACTTTTTTAAATTAATACGAGTTCAAAGCTGAGTCGTATCACTGATGCTTGAGAACAAATATGTAAAGTGAACTGGTTCTCAGGCTGCAGCTCTGCAGCTCTGCTTACGTGTTATTTACCTCTCATAAAAAAGGTAAAGACAGTGAACTGTTTACTTTGTGAAATCACATGTTGTGTACATGTGCTCAGGCTGCAGCTCATACAGGAAATTGCTAAGCATCAACAAAAACCTGAGCGCCCATAAATGAGATGCAAAAAACAATTTCTACTCCACAGCTGTGACATTTTCAGTGATGCGTTCACTGTACGTCGTCATGCGTGCAGTGTTTTTATTTTATTGCTTATTTCATGCTGCACATTCTCAGTCACACACGATCCTATTTGATGGTGTAAAGTTCATTTCAGTGAGCAAACATGTACCTGCAGACGTAAACAGACCTCACTATGTGCTGTGTGTTCATAAAAATGGAAATACACAAAGAATCACACACATGCACTTTTAAATAGCTGTGAAGAGGAGTCAGGGCGCGACAACATGTTTTTATTTCCACCCTGCAGAAGCATCAGCTGTTTTTATTTCACTGAGTTCCACCGTCGTGCATCACGGTCACCGCTCAGACACAACTGTAAATTTGGTGTTTTTCCTTGTGTCACGTGAACAGACAGTTTGAGCACTGAGATACATTTATCAGGAGAGTTAAACGATTATCTTTGGTCCTTTTGTTCTAAAACAACCAGTCAGCACAGACACGTTTTCTGTCTGTCATCATATAATGTGTTTAAATTAGAAACAAGCTTTTTGCTTGGACACAAACGCCAAAGCTCCAGCACATAAATCTGAGAAGTGACGTAGAGTCTAAAGCAAACCCACTAAAGGTGCGGACACACCAAACCGACATCAAAGAACTAGCGGCAGCGAAAGCCAACTGTTGCATCATCTACGTGGCCTCACGTCGCCCTGTGTCAGTTGCATTTGAACACACTACACGGACTCCATCCGACGGCCAAGTAGCACGTACGTTCAGCGCCTATCTGTGCAGCTGAGCACGGACTATTACATCCAGACAGTCCCAATGTTTCCTCCGCAGGCTCCACTTCACTTCACCCGGCGCCGATTCAACATGCTCAATCGGACGAAAAGCTGCAGACGGTGCAGGACACACCGCAAAAACTAGGGTAAAGGTAAAAGTAAAGGTAACTGGTAAAGGTTACAATCAGCATTCAGTCCGGGTCACATGACTCTGCAGTACTTACAGGTGGTTATCAACTCCAGCTCTGATCGTCTGCTACAAAATCTTTACAAAATCTTGGAGGTGCATGGCTCAGCACTCAGGCCCTCTGCTGACCCTCCACGATGTCGCCGTCCGCACCAACGCTGACCACAAGAATCATGAAACAGGTTGTATGCCTGCCAGTATACATGCTGGTGATGGTGGCAAACTACCTGACACAAGAAGAGAAGCATTTCTATCCGTCTGGAAAAGCCTTTTAATTAGAGCCTGTTTCTGTGAGAGGAGAGCTGTGGGTGGTTTTCTCAGCAGGGACGGTGGGGGGTAAACCCACCTAAACTCTTGTTACTCATGTTGTTATTGGAGGCACGCGGGCACTGCAGGTCCCGTATATACAACCACAGGAGAAGATCAGATTCATTTTAGGGTGTGATTTACTCTGCAGAGGGCACACGATGTCACCACTTCCATACAGAACAGATCTGCTGGCCTCATGTTGATTCCCATCAAACAGTCTGCGTCCTCGTTTCGGCTGATTTGAACCTTTTCTTTCATTGTTTTGTAAAATTAATTGAGTCATTGATGCAACATTGAACACACTCAGAAATTAGCGAAGCATGTTGTGGAGTCAGAGTCATCAGCCAGTGTCACTTATGATCGTTTGCTGAATTCACTTGATTGTGTTTGTTAAGACGGCTGAGCTGAATAAAGACACGATTCATTACAGTAAATGATGAATTTCAACTGTGAGGATTTCATTAAAATTCACATTTTGAAAAATAGGAATAATTTCTCAAGTGTTGGGACTGACCGCTCTGCCATGCAAGGTCATTTTAGAGTCAGGAAATAAAGCCATCGAGAGCTAAAAGGGCTCAAATGTTATTAACATGCACACTGGCCAGATTTAATTTAGATGCAGTCTGAAAGCAGCTCTCAGAAACACGTTCACCTTTTAACCCTGGAAGAGCACGTTTAATATTATAATGAAGAAGAAACAGTTCGCACAACAAGCAAGACATGACCGCCAGCGTGCCTCTAACTGAACTTCTTCAACCCTGATACAGAAGCACAGTGCAAAGACGAGTTAATGTTCAAACTTTATTGTTTTTTGTAAACTCTCATTCTGAATTTGATGCTGCAACACGTCCCAAAAAACTTGAGACTGGGGCAACGAAAGACTGATAAAGAATGATAAAGAAACCCATCATCATCCTCACTGTGACCTCGTCACGTGTCCACGTTTGGTCATGGACTTTCCACGTCCACATGTGGCGTCCAAGGTGCCCTGGGTGTGTTGGTTGTTGACGTTCTGGGACGCCGTGTCAACTTCAGCCTGTTACATGCATTGTCTGTTTTCAAAATACACTTCTGTTTGCACAGGAAATGTACAGTTTGCATACAGTCTCTTTCAAAATAAAAGCACCACGTCGCTACAACACCACCAACTGATGTTTGAAGGCTGAGGAAGAGACGTGTTGCTCAAAACATGACTCAGAGTTCTCAGAGTGCGGGAAAATGCATTTATTTCAGGGAGCAGCGAGGCTAGAAATAGGACAGCGATGTGAAGTACCACGGGGCGTCTTGCCACTGCCGATGTGGAGCTGTACATTGAAAATAATAGGAAGGTATTTTATGTCACACGGTGTTTTGGCCTTTGCCATGGCGAAACAAGAGAGGAGTGATGTAGCTGGAGCTGTCAGGGGGAACAAGCCAGTCCCTGGCACTTCCTCCCTATCACCTGTTCACATGATGCAAGTTGTGTGAGACAGTAGCGTGTGATTGGTTGGCATCTAAGCTTCAGTCTGACAGATACATCTCTCCAAAATCACGATAACAACGTCTGACTCACCGATGGCCCAGTCTGACACCATGAAACTGTCCAAAGGCAAAAACCTACCAACCAGCCTGATTCTGCATGAAGAAACAAACTGCGTTAACCTCATTATTCATGCTCACAGTGACACATTGTTAGGCGACAGTTGTCTCACAGTAACCATCTCAGCCTGTGCGGTCGGCTCTGCCGCGCTGTGTAAACTACAGTGTCATAAAACCACCAAACAAAAGCAGTGAGTCTCACGCTGAGGCTGGACTCAGTCTGTCAGAACACACCCAGGCTCTGCAGCTTTATAAATGTGCTCGTCAGATGGCGGTGAGTTGAGTCATCTAAAGGACAAGTGATGGAGGGAGGGAGGTGTCGCGCAGACATTATAGAGAGTTTATAGCCCGCAGAATGTGTCTGATGGTCGGGATTAACCCCTCCATCTATATGCTCACACCAGCCGAGCTTCTGTTGTGGAGGAATAACGCTCCCTGTGTCTGTGTCGCTCTGTCTCTGCTCTGTGCAGTACTTCCCTTCATCTCACTCCCAGATCGGCCCTTACTGCGTCTTGTAAAAGTTCTATTACTTCTTCCCGTCTCTGTTTCTCCGTCTCCTGCCGTGCAGCATCACCATGGTTACGTAAATCGCATGTATTCCCCTCTGAGTTTAAAGTTCCAGCAGTCAAACTGCAGCACACAGAGAGTGTGTTGGGCTTTATTCACTCTGTGTCTTCTGTAAGAGCTCTGAGTGTGTCGGAGGTTATATAGACTGTGCTCGCTCTCCTGTCTCCGTCCCTGAGGTTGTATAACCTCGCTCCTTTTCTTCAAATGCTGCGTTACACTGTGTTCCTCTCCGTCTCTCTGGAGTGGTAATATCTGATGCTCATTATCTTTTCCTTTCAATTTATATTCAGCAAATCCCCTCTCTCTGTAAGAGGTACAGGACATCAGCATCATCTTTCTGTCCACCTCTGTCCTCCCCAACATGTTTCTTTCTATCAACCCGTCCTCACTGTGACCTCGTCACATGTCCACGTTTGGTCATGGACTCTCCACGTCCACATATGGCGTCCAAGGTACCCTGGGTGTGTTGGTTGTTGACGTTCTGGGACGCCGTGTCAACTTCAGCCTGTTACATGCATTGTCTGTTTTCAAAATACACTTCTGTTTTCACAGGAAATGTACAGTTTGATACAGTCTCTTTCAAAATAAAAGCACTATGTCAGTACAACACCACCAACTGACGTTCGAAGTCTGAGGAAGAGCCGTGTTGCTTGAAACGTGACTCTGCATTAGAATCCTTCCTAACAGGAGGAACTTGGTGTGCAAACTTATTTCTTCTTTACTTTGTTCGAGGTGTCTTTGGTCCATCACCCACTCCACTGGACGCTGGGATGTGAGTGTCTTGTTCTGTTTTTAACATTTGTCGGTGGTTGTTGGACCATCCACGCCCCTGCCACTCACCTTACTCTGACTTCTGCTGCCTGAACTTTATTTGTTGTCCCGCCGTGTTTCCCTCCCAATGCCATCAGGCACTAATAAACAATAACGGCGATCAGTCACATATCATGCCAACGTGAAAGGACGGCCTTGTTTTGTCTGTATCTGACACCTGTAGTCACTGACCACGTGCCAGTATTTGACGACTTTGGTATGAGACCGGATTTTTCTAATTTGTTTGCCTCCACACCGGTAATAGCCACGGCCGGTGACAGTCGGCTGTATCTGAGACTGACCGGCAGCTCAGCGGTTGGAGCTGCTCACACTGAAACTCTGGTCACCAGCTGATCAATCAGCACGTCTTAATTTCAAATGTTAGTCAAATATCTTATTCACAGTCACACCCTCTCAGTTATTCTAACTCTCTCTCAGCTTTCAGACAAAGTCATATTTACTCATCACCTGTAACTTTTTCTCCCTCCTGCCCTTTCTGTCTCTTGACCTCTCTGTCCATCCATCTGTCTTCCATTTTCCCTCCTCCTTTTCTTCCCCCTGTCTCTCCTCCGTCCCCTCACAATGAGCAGATTATTTACAGTAGTTTGAGTCCATATCTTTGACCCTCCCAGCGGTGATAAGGTTATGGACTTTCTGTGCAGCTTGTGGCCGCCTGCCCAGCCCTCCACACACACACACACACACACACACACACACACACACACACACACACACTGACGCACTCTCAGACACACACGAGTGCTTGTCCATTGGCTGTGAATCATGGTCTGACCTGGAGAACAGGGGACAGACCTGTAATTAAGTCTTGGCGCTATCATTCCTCTTCTCACCTTTCCTCTCCTCCACCTTAAACTTCTCTGTATCTCTTTCTCACTTTCTGTCTCTCTGACCTTTCTCTGTGTTTGACCTTTTTTCTCCTCCTCTCAAATCAATTTTCCTTTCTCCCAGATTCTCATCTCATTATGTAAAATCTGAGATTTGCAGGTTTTACGGGGCTGATTCTCAGATCAGAGGAGTAGAGTCAGTCCTCAGCACAGTCTTAGACTGACGCACCAGCATCAGCAGCGAGATCTGAAACCAGATGTTTCTGATGTCTTCATATGTTTCCATCAATAAATGACTGCAGCACAAATGATGCTCACACACGACACACAAAAACAAATCAAACATCTGTGAAACCTAAAGCTTTGAAAAAGCAATATCATCCTTACTGTGACCACGTTTGGTCATGGACTTTCCACGTCCACCACATCTTCCATCTACCCTACTCAGACTTGCGTCTTCTCAACTTACGTTGTTGTCCCGCCACATTTCCCCCACACGTTGCCGGGCACCATTACAGCCTAACAGCAACCCGCTGTGTATCATGCCGGTGTTAAAGGATGGCGTTTTTATGTCGGTTTCTGACGCTGGAAGTCACTGACCAAGTGCTGGTATTCAACAACGTCAGAGTGAGACCAGGTTGGAAAAATACATTCTGACAGAAACATTGTGCTCGTTCTTAAAAAGGGTCACACCACATTGTGTGGAAATATGTCGGATTCAAAGATGATGATGGCAGTCGAAAGAGCAAATTTGCAGCGTTGGAAGTTACCTGAGACAGCACCACAGATAACGGAGAAGCTATCAAAGCCCCAAAATGTAGGAGGAAATGTTAACGCTTCTTTGTGTCTCCTAAACCCTCACAGGCCTGGGATTAGAGGGTGTGAAAAGACGCCTTTTTTTATCAGTGTCTGACGCAGGAAGTCACTATTCAAGCACTGCTATCCCACGACTTCAGAGTGAGACCAGGTTGAACGGATTTCAGCTCTGAATGTCCTCACATGCAAATAATAACGTCACACACATGCGCGCAGGAGCACAAGTGAACCCACTGTTGTTGACAGTGCAGTCTGGAGCAAACATACCTGCGTCTCTTTCTCCCTCAGCTTCTCTCAGCTCTCCGTCTCAGTGGCCGGTATATCACCGGACCGTGGCAAGGTCCCTCTGACCTCACCTGTCATCATCGCCCGCCTGCGAGCTTCACAACCTGCAATCAATACTCGCACCCTGCCCGCACCGTTTGTCACAATTTGTGTTGGTGTTGAGATCAGCAGTGAGTTTTACACACCATGTCTGTGTGTGTGTGTGTGTGTGTGTGTGTCCAGGCAGCAGCAGGGTGTTGTCTGGTAACGAGGCCGACTGCAGCCGGAGCACGAAGACAGCCTCTGAAATAATAAAATTATTGTAACGCTGTCAACTGAATCCTAAACGTGTGTAAGGAGCAGATTAAACGGAGGATTGGACGTCGTTAAACGGTGGTTTTGTCTTATGTGGAGACTTTAATGGGAAAATACAATAAACCAATAATAAGACTCAGTGTTTCCACTTCGCTCAGCTCTTGTGTGGCTCCGTCTACAAGCGAGTGCATAATCTCCACTCTTCATTATTTTTTTTAAAAAGTGACATCATTTACATATCAGAATGTCAACGGGCGTATTTGCATATTTTTCACGAGCACTGCACAATTAATGAGTTGGCTGCGAGGCTGTAATAGGAAAGACCCCCTGCTTAATATTGATAAGTATTAGGCCATTATTCTACCGAGCACGAGCAGTCGGCCGTGCTTAATCATCAAGTCAATTCAAATGTTTGCAGCTTGATGACGGGGCATGAGTGCACCTCAAATGCTTTTTCAATCCGGTTTCGCTGTGACTGATAGGCCTCTGGATTGGATGATGACGGCGTGCTGATGGGAATTATTCAACACGTATCAAAGTTGGCAGAGATCAACAGGAGAGGTTTGCATAAATAAGCCTGTTCCCTGCGGCCCGCGGCGCCCGCTCGCTCTCAGTCTGTTTGTAGGTGGACGGCTTGCAAGGGAGCTGGTGTGTGTTTGCGTGGGCAGGCGGGGCCGCTCATTAGCATATTCACTTCACAAATTTAGAACGAAACATGGCACCCGTGAACCTGCCTTCGGTGGTAATCGCACCTAGAAAGCGCACACGCCGGCGCGCACGCCAACACAGAAAAGCACTCAACGTGCACACACAAACACACTTACACACTTACACACACACACTCCCCGCCGCACTCAAACTCTCCCTCGCTCACATTCACATCTCACATTAGAGTCCTCAAGTGTGCTGTTTGATAAATCTTCCCCTTAAGTCTATTATCCATGGAATACTCTGGTGGTACAAAAAGCTGCTTTGAAGTCTTCCTCCTCTTCCTGCTTATTCTTCAGTCTGAAAAACACAGACGACACTCTGCAACTCAGCTGCCTGCTCGCCTCCGATGCACAATATTCTGCTTGAAGAGTTCATTTCCAAATTGCCAGATATGCGTTTTGGAAGCGGTTCCACAGCGTGTTATCTCCTGGTGTAAGAGGGAAAAAAACATAATTTGTTTTAGTTGTTGGCGAAAAGTCATTTTGTAAGAGTGAGTGTTATCTTCTTTCTTTATTATAGTGAAAAGCTTCCTGAAATAGGACATGTTGTTCACTGCAGGAGCTCACACAGCCGCATATACAAGTTTAACCTTAATGGACAATATTTTTATATCACGAATCAGAGCAGGAGTTTCTTTAAAGCTGGAAATGGTAACTTTTATAAAAACAACTTTTCATCATATTTGCAGGAAACTGTGGCTGTAATCACACAGAATATTCACATCTAAAGTAAAGTGATGTTCCTCTGCGTCCTCGTAGAGCTTCTGATGGCATTACCACGCGTGAACGAAGCAGCCAAGGAGTCTCTGAGGCAGCTGTCAGTCAGGTCGATCACTGAACTGTGGTCACACAGTCAAACTAGGCAGCTCTGATCAAACATGAGTCATGTAGGGCTCAAATTTCAAATCACTTCCCTGCATATACACTGCAGAGTGTTGCTCTCACTAACCCTTTTCACACAGAGGTGGCGCTATAGAGTCGCTACGAAGTCCTTTTTTATGCTGCCTTTGTATTTTTACACAGAAACAAACGACGGCGGCATCATGTGGCTCCAGTGTGTGATGTCAGACAGTATGATGACATCACAGAATCAAAAGAGTTGTGACATGTAACACAACAGCGTCAGCCTCTAGTGTGATATATAACATACATGTCAGCAGCTCTTTATAAACAATAACAATGACATCACATGTCAATAACAATCATTTAGTGTCCCTGCTCCTGGATCTCATTGTTTGAGTTAGCTGCTAACTGCTACTTTGTAAATCTCCTGCCATGGGTTGCACACATAACACCTTGTCAAAACATCGCACCTTATCCACCAGTTGTCCTGTTTATAAAGATGCTTCGGTGCTGTAATGACCTGCTGTGGCAGCTTAAAGATGAGGCAGTGTAACCGTCTGCTGTCCAACCCAGAGGTCCTGAACAAAAGCATCACATTTCATTCATTTCTGTGAAGAAAGCTGAGTATAGTTTATTTTGAAGTTTAGATTATTACTCAAGATATAATGTAGAAAATGTCACAGGATAAGTGGCTGGTGGAGACCTGAACACAAAATTTAGAAAACAGATATGCAAATGTTTCTCTGATGTAATCTTCTCAAAATGTGTCTGAAACACGTTTGACACAAACTTCCGGCAGATATTACGTTCACTGTTTATGAGTTGTTGTTAATGGTATTGTTATGCAGTAAATATAATATGAAATATCCATAAAATAGGTCGCCTAGTCAGCAGTCGTCAGTTTAACCTTCGGTAGAAAAGGGAACCACTGATCTAAACTGTGTCACTGCAGCAACAGAAAGTTTGCTGATTTTTCTCATGTTAACTTTGAATTTATGGTTTAATCTGCTGATTAAAGTCTGGTTGTTCAATTTATGAATTATTTAAACTGCACTTTTCCGTCGTTAGCTAATTTACACACCTATATGTATTTAGGTTGTTTTGTTTTGTTTTTTTGGCGGGAATACTTTATACTGACTCAGTGTGAGTACTTGAGTTTAACTTTAATTTTACAGCCAAACAAAAGACTAAAATATGTGTCCGAAAACCTTTGAGTCTTCTTTAACAGTTTGACGGTAGTTTAACAGCAGTTAGCGACATGATTGACAGAGTCCTCGGCTCTGATTGGTTGTTGTGGGAACAGCAGTAGGAGGGACATGGTTATTTCCACAGACTGTCTCCCTCGTGTATTCCTTTCCGAATAAAGCGACAATTTTATCATTTTATCATAAAGCGTTTAGTTTCAAAGCAACGTGAGCAACAGTCTCAGATTTGACTCCAAATGTTATCGTCTCTGGAGGGGCGTCTTTGTTGCTCGGCCATAGGAGGACTTTGTGCTGAGTTAAAACACCAAGTTAAAAGTGGCACTTTTCAGTAACTGTACTGTTGCACAGCTGACAGAGACGCACACACACACAGTCAGAAGCCCATTTCTCTCCTCTTTTGCTTGCAGCCAGCGTGATCCCTGGTCTCTGTGTTTAATGGAGGCTAACAGACACTTGGACAGAAACAGAGACACTGATATGATGAAAGGTTTTTTTACCACTCGGCACAGCACGACTGTGAATTTAAAGTTTAATGACATCTCCCTGATGTCTTTTGTGGAGGATGCAGGGACGGTGGGCACCAAAGAGTCCTTATTTGTCATTTTTGAATAATTAAAGACACACTCTTGTTAGAAAAACCTTTTGTTGTCTTGTAAGCGACTCAGAAGCAATCTAAGCCTGCAGACCTCTCAGCGGCTCCGAGTGCATTAAGCAATCGCTCTCCCACTGCTGAAATTGAGCAAGTCACTCATGCATGCTGATGTCTTTATGCAGGATTGGATGTGTAGTCTTATGGAGCAGAATGAAAAACACTTACCTGAGATAAAATTAGCAAGTGTTTGGAAAGCTATAAGGAGACTGGGAGGCACAGATGAAGTGGAGGCGCCTGTTATTGTTTGTTTTTCATCTCTGAAATGTCGATGATCCCGTCTGTACAGATTTTACCTGCTGGGGGAGGAATGGTTTGCTCTGCATAAATCATTTTAGACATTTAATGTTTGTCTTCATTAACCTTCATACTTACAGGGGAAAATGTTCTCTGGCACAAAGAGAGAAATATGTGCTGCTGTTAGCTGAGCCGAATCCTCTCAGATAAGGGACTGTTCTTTATTTATCAAAGGAGGGGGGGTTGCAGGGTGTGACTTTTTGTTTGTTTGTTTGTTTATTTGTTTGTTTTTGACCCTCCCTGAAGCTCCAGATATTTCTCCTTGATCCTCCCTGAGTGACGGGAGGAAAACCCATGACCCTCCCTCCACCATAAATGATTTATTAGATTATTATAAGTTACCCTTTGATGTTTGAAAGTTAAAAGTTGAAGATGAAATCCTGGAGTTGAAAAAAGCCTCTTGTCGTGCAAACGGTTTATTTTTGGCCAAATTTTAAATGTAGATTAAAGTGATTTTGATGAAATGTCACTATTTTAAGCTCAGATTTGTTTTTATTGTTGTTTTTTCTGACAGAAGCGTTTTGCTGCAAATAATGTGTCTAAGGACGCTTGGAAATTTGAATATCCAATGTTATTTTCTGTTTCTACAGTTTCTGGCTATAATAAATGGTGTTATTTTGGCCCTGAATTTCCTTCGGGATAAATAAAGTTCTATCAATGTATTAAAAATGCCAAAATTTATCGCCATAAATTATCACAAAATTCAGAAAATCGCTAAAATGTGGTGATTTTCCAATTGTCATAATTTTGAAGGCATTTTTTCTTTTAAGAAATTGGCAAAATTTAACACCAAAATTTGCAAAATTGCCAAAATTTGGAAATCAGTTTTTTTTTTTTTTAGAATTGACTAAATTTTGCGACAAATTTATTAGCAAATCAATATAATTGTGAAAGCATGTTTTCTTTAAAAAATAAAAAAAGGCAAAATTTTACACCAAAATTTGGAAAATTGCCATAATTTGGAAGGCAGGTTTTCTATAAAAATTGTCAAAATTTTGCGCCAAATTTGGAAAAATCACCAAATGTTTAAAATTTAGCAAAATTAACACCAAAATTTGGAAAATTGCCATAATTTTGAAGGAATGTTTTCTTTTTTTGGAGTTTTTTGTGAGTGACATGAGAACATATAGTGTCAAACATGACACCAAGTGTCAGCAGTAAAATAAATACAGAATATAACAATTTAAATTTGTATGCTCCTCCCATACGATAAAAAATAGCTCCTCTCCAGTGCTTTAAAAACTGACATGCCTCCACCTTTGTGGCTGTCGGGGTCATCTTTAAACAAGCTAGTTCAAAAAAGTGTCATCTGGACACAACTGAAGGTGAAAATTGTTTATACCTGATCAGGACGAGCCGTCGAAGGTGCAGAAGGTTCGGTGAAAATCCCGCCGTCATGATGAGACCAGACGTGATGCACAGATTATTCTTTTCGAATGAGAGGCCCTTCTGTCTTACAGCTCACTGCTGTGTTTTATGCTACATGTGTGAGGAGGGTTCTCTCCTGTTAACCTTCGCTGCCTGATGATGGTTTGGGACACACACAGGGGTCATTTCCTTCTGCCTGTACGAGCTGACTTTGTGTCACCTGTCGTAGCGTCAGCGCTGCTTCCACCTGCCGTTTGTCCCTGAACTAAATGCTTCATATTAGCTGGCTCAAGGTAACAACATCTGTCAACATGTGGCTTCAGTAAGAGAAGTTTGAATCTGGAGGATGATGTCAGATTCACCCTTTAACTGAAGAGCCGCAGATGTGCTGTGCACAGCGGAGCTTCTCTCCTGGGCGCCGGCTGCTGCAGGAGAAACCACAGTCAACCAAAAAAATCAAAGTTCCAGGAGACTGCCATGATTTTTAAAGAAAGGAGCGAGATAACCTGGTGATAACATACTGTGAATCCTACTGTCCTCTTCTGTGCTGGAACGTTTTTGAAAAATATCTTGGTTGCCAGTAATTAAACTGATTTAAAGTGAGTTGTTTAATTGTTATTTACCGAGGATCCCAGCCTGTACTGACTGACACTTCCATCAGCTGATTTTTTTAAATTTTCACCAGAGCTGGAAGAAGAATTTAAATCTTTTAAAGTGCCCCTCTAGACATGTTTAAAGTATGTTCAAATATTTATAGTAATATTTTGTTCAACATGGTTTTCCCACATAAAAATAAAATCTGGAAAGGAGCTGGAGGCACATCTGCTGTCTCTGCTTAAACCCTTTTATACTTTCTGTTCAAGGTATGTCGCACCATTATGTCGCCTCGCAGTGCTGTATACAGGGTCCGAATGCGGAATGAGGCCTTTAAGCCATCACGGGAGGGAGTCAGTACGTTTTCATGACATCAGAGAAAATGGATTTATTGTGTCAGACTTTTAATATCCATGTAAACAGTTAGTGTGACTGAAAGTGAATTTGTCACAGTGGGACGGGATCATGGGTGGCACAGGCAGGGGGGTTTTTACAAAGTGTTATATGTGCAACCCACAGCGGGAGATTTGCAAAGTAGCAGTTAGCAGCTAACTCAAACAGTGAGGTCCAGGAGCTCCTTACCCTCCGAGCAGAGGACGAGATCAGCCGCCATGTAACAGGGACGCTAAATGATTGTTATTGACATGTGATGTCATTGTTATTGTTTATAAAGAGCTGCTGACACGTATGTTATATGTCGCACTCGAGGCTGACGCTGTTGTGTTACACGTCACATCCATGATAAAATATATTTAGTTCCTGTTTGTAGTGACGTATGAACTTCAGTAACAGATCTGTGCAGAGGTCAAGGGATGTTTTGTGTCCGAACACTCTCCATCGTTGACTTCAGCTCTCAGCCATAGTTTCCACAACAAAACAAGCTTTTTGTTTCCTTCAATTTACTTGAAATGTTCTTCACTATTTATAGTTGTCTCATGACACGTAAAAGGAATAGCAACAACATTAGTGTGACTCCTCTCTCTAACACACACACACACACACACACACGTCTTTGAATTAACACAGCCCCCTGCAGCATCACCACCATCAGCCTTATTAACCCCCTGCAGTTGTTACACAGACATTTTGGTCTGTGACACATTAAATTACGGCCGACTGCTCCTTTAAACACACTTGGAATCACATTTCATAAATGGCTGAGATTTCCTTTTGCAATAAAACTGGTCAAGTGAGACCCACTAACCGCAGAGAATGTGGAAACACCTAATTTGTTCAGCCTGAGCAGCTGGATCAACTTTTGTCACCCCCGCAGCTCGCTCAGTCACACCCCCCACCCTAAAGTGCCACTTTTGTGGTACATTTCCTCCTTGAGCCCCCAGTACATCAGGATCAGGAGTGTGAGGACAGGTTAGGGCCATGGCTCCATCCGAGGACTTAGCTTGAGCCCTGGAAATCATTAAACTTTGAATAGAAGTCACTATCAAAGCCCAGGCTCTCTGTCACATTGAGATAGTGTGCACACCAGATGAATGTAAGGATTTACAGTGAGAGCACTGAAGGTCACCCGCCCAGAGGCATCAGCTCGCTGGAATTCTGTGTCCCTGGGCTGCTGCAGATCCTTTGTCTTGCTACTGCTCAATGATGAGATGTGCATGAAGTGGAGCTGATTCTCTGAGGGAAACCTGCTTTGTCTTTTAGTACCCCTGCAGATTTCCCCACTGGCTGCCTGGGCCCCTCTCCAAACTAATAATACCGCCTCACAGTTGTACGCCTCCACAAACACGTCAGGATGCACCTGCAGTCTCCATCCGTGTCGGTGAAAACATGGAGGCTTCACACACAGAAGATCTATACAGTCAGCACAGTTTCAAGATTCACCAATTCAGTATCTGACCAAATGTCTCCCCTTCTGTTCCTGAGATATGACGGACTGGAGTGTTTTATACAGAACATTACAATGTAAGATGAATGATACAAAATGTCATCACTTCATCATTATATCCTGTCAGACATTTGCAAAATGAGACTAAACGCAAGGTCACAGTGACCATTGACCACCAAATTCTAATGAGTTCAGTCTTGAGTCTGAGGGATGTTTGTGCTGGATTTGAAGAAATTCTCTTAAGGTGTTCTCAAGATGTGACTTGCACAAGAATGAGACACAAGAAATGAGATGCAAGGTCACGGTGACCTTGACTTTTGACCTTTCACCACCAAAATCTAATCGGTTCATCCTTGAGTTTAAGTAACATTTATGCCAAATTTGACCGTATATCGTGGTCATGAGAATAACACAAATGAGGTCAAAAGGACCTTGGACTTTGACATATGACCACCAAATTCTAATTGGTTCATCCTTTACTCAGAGTATCCTCAAGGCCAAAGGAACATCTGTGCCAAATTTGAGGAAATTCCCTCATTCCCTCCTTCTTGAGATATCATGGTGACGAGACTGGGACCTGGAAAACAAAATGCCTCCAGCCATGACTGCCGCCAGCATGCAGGCATAGAAATGTGCAGACGATAACATATCATGTTCACCAGAATGAGACACATGCAGAGTCACAGTGACCTTGACTTTTGACCTCTGTCCACCAAAATCTAAAATATTCCCTCAAAGTATTTTTGAGATATCGCTTTCATGAGACTGAAACAGATGAGGTCACAAGGACATCAAGCTTTGACCTGTGACCCCAAAAATGTAGTCAGTTTGTCCTTTACTCAGAGTGGACGTTTGTGCCACATTTGTATAAATTCTCTCAAGGCATTCTGAAGCTCATCACGTTCACTTGAATGCAACAGACAAGGTCACAGTGACCTTTGACCTTTGACCACCAATATCTTATCAGTTCATCCTTGAGTTTGACATTTGTGCCAAATTTGAAGAATTTTTCTCAAGGTGTTTTTGAGATGTTCACAAAAATGACAGGGATGCAAGGTCACAGTCACCTTGACATTTGTGCCCCATTGTCTAATCAGCAAATATAAACTTTGAGTTCAAGAAAATGTTTGTGCCAAATTTGAAAACAAAAAATCTCTCAAGGCAGATATTGTGTTCATGAGAATGAGACAGATGAAGTCACAAGGACCCTGAACTTGGACCACTAAATTCTGATCCATTCATTCTTCACTCATGTTTGTGCCACGTCTAAGGAAATTCCCTCAAGGTGTCTTGAGATGTCGCGTTCACAAGAATGGGAAGGACTGATGGACCCTGAAAGCATAATGACTCCAGGCATGGCTATAGTCGGCATGGAGCCATAACAATTTGGCACGTGTGCAGGGGACTGAGTGAATGAGACACATCTGAAGCGCACTGAGCACGGAATGGACGGACAAGGTGTGCGAACAGGTAAAGAAGCAGGGAGATGATAAGGAGTCACTCAGAGGACACGTCAGAGACGTTTCCAGCTGACAGTTTTATCCACAATGACTTTAGGCGAGTTTTTGCTGCGGCGAATCAGCTTAAATTCCTCGATCAACAACATGACAAGCCATCAAAAGTAAGGACCTCAAGGGTCAGAGACAGTGCAGAGAATATAGATGTAATAAATATTCCGTGTCCCTCAGAAAGTGCCGCATAATAAAGTGTGAGAGAAGTGAGGGCAAAGTTGGGAGACGGCGGGACGCTTCTGTTTCCTCCACCACACAAAGGAAAGCAGATATTCAGATGATATACGAGTTATTCAAATCTCCATATCAGTGAGGTGGGACAAATATGTGGGACATGTGCTCACAGTGTATTCAAACAGACAGGCGGGGACACCTGAGGGCAGACAGGGAGAACAAACAGGTCTATGGACAGGAGACAGACAGATGAGGAGGTGGACAGACAGATAGACAGGCAGAGGGACAGACAGGAGAGACTGACAAATTTAAAGATGGAGAGAATGACGAGGCTCTGAGGAAAACACACACACACACACACGTAGAGACAGACAGCAGACAAGCTGGTCTTTTCATGGCTCATTCTGCAGGGGATCAGGGAGGGAAACGGCCTCTCAGCAGATGGAATATTTATCACGTCTGGCGCTGGATTCGCTACCCAGTCACAGCTGAGAAGCAGTGAGACGGCTGGGACAGATCTGGGCTGCACAACACAACCGAGCGGACTGGGACGCACCACCGCGACTCCTGTGCCCGTGATGGTGATGAAGGCCTTGTCACCAACCTGTCAGCCGCCAGCAGCACAGCCCAGCCCGGCCCCCGGCCAGAGACGGCACAAAACGGCCCACTAATGAATACAAGACAGCGCTTAGTGCTTTACTGGCTGCGGGGTACGAGATTCAGGCGGAGCTCGGAGAGGTTTTTACAGATACACGTGGCCCATCCAGGAACCTGTGGGCATCGCCACCAGTCTTTGTTGTTGCCTGTCAGCTGGTTGTAAGAGTCTCCCTGTGTAGTCTGCTGACAGCCACGGCAAAAAAAAATGTCACCGCCGACACGTCTGATGTGGAAACAACAAAAATGACCCACTAAAGTGAATAAACACAAACAAAACATCTCACTAATGGAACGTCAGGAGTGGGAAAGATTCAAGTTTCTCCACAAGAGGATGTCATCAGCGCCGCCAGCCGTGTCCTCGGCTGGCGTTCCGTGAAATAAGAGCTCAGTTATTCAAAATTGGAAAAACTTTTCAATCTTTAGTAAAGCAGAGATGAACGTATTAAAAACTTTCCCACTGTGATTTGTTGTCGCGCTGAGGAGCCGGAGGAGGACAGATACGAGTTTTATAACCTCAAGGCTGACCCACACTGAAGCATTGTTAGTGTCACAGAGCAGATTTAATAAACGTGTCGATCCTCACTGACTCTGAGAGACAGTTGTTACATGCAGCCCTCTCTGTTTTATAACACTTTAAGTTTTATTTTTTCCTTTTGCACCCAGTTTGAACCCTCTTATCACACAAATCCCTCCTTATGAACTTATGAACCGCATCCACAAAGATCACTCAGCACCAGCGTCTGACCAGGAGCGAATAAAGCTTTGATGGTGGGATTATAAAAAAAGCTTTGTTCACTGATTTACCCCAGTAAACTTACGGCATGTTCCCACTTTATATTCTCCTCGTACTGCTGTTTGCTTGTGTAGAATTGTTGCAATGGAAGCTTTTGAAAATATTCTGATAGCACTTGTAGTCATCCATCCATATTTATCTGCTTATCCGGGGCCAGGTCAGGGGAGCAGCAGGCCAAGCAAAGCAGCCCCGACGTCCCTCTATCCAGCGATGCTTTCCTCTACGAATCGCCACGTTAACATGGTGGTGGGTTTTGCGTGTCCTGCTGATCCTGGGAGCTGTGTTGTCTGGGGCTAACGGCCTATTTCCACCAGATGCGTGTTGGTTGCGTCTGAGCTCTGGCACAGCAGCGGAGCCAATAGGATTCAGTTCTAGTCAATATGTGTGTTTCCACCGGCTGCGGCTGTGCTTCGCAACAGATACACAGAACTTCTATTTTTGCTGGATGCCGGAGAACAACGCAGCAATTTAGCACAGAGCAGATCGTGCGGGGCAGGAAGTCGTGCACAGAAACAAAATAAAACAGGTCAGAGGTTTTCCGACGTCATTTCACCCCGTTGACACCATGGACGAGGACATATTAATCATGGCGGTGCACCGAGATGTCTTCTGGCGGAGCTGCACCGCACAGCAAACGCAGTCAGTGGGTGCTGACGGATGGCAGAGCACGCAGCGGATAACCAGCGCTGCCGTTCTGCAACGGACACGCATCCAGTGGAAATCCGACGTAATAGCCCCTGGTAGGGTCTCCCAATGTGCAGTGGTCCCAGGTGAGCGGCCAGACTAACGGCGTTTGTCATCTGATAGTCAACAACTCTCTGTGCTTCTGATCTGTAACGCTGACAGGAAGTGACCACCTTGAGACGGCGTATCATCTCTAGTCAACGACTCTCTGTGCTTCTGAAGGATGTTACTTTAACGATTGTACCTCATATGATGGAGCACATTTCCTGTTCCTCTGAGTACAGAACAGCTTTGTTTGCAGTTTGTATGTATATATGAATTCTTGAATGAATTCACAGGCCTCCTCCCTGAACAAAGAATCCAGTAAATTCTTGATTTACACACTTTAATTCCACATCAACAGTCTCGCTGATGCAAAAATGTTTAAATGTTACAGTTCTAACAAAAATAAATGTGTTTGGGACGGGGCTGGAAATCAGAACCAGCCACCAGCCAAATGCTGTTGAAATATGCAAGATGCTGCTGGTTTGCTTCTCTCATCGGCCAGAAACACACTGGTGATCTTTGGAGTGGCCAGTTAGAGCTTGGAATCCATCAGCCCAGTTCATTTCCAAACCTGGTTTGTGAAGTGCTGAGCAAACGACTGGATAAATGAGACTTGGATTATACAGCAGGAGAGTGTGAGAGTGTGTGAAAGGAGTTTCACTCAGAGCCATGTGACCTCAGTTCATCAGGAACATTTGCCTTTTTGGAATCTTTATTTACTTTAAAGTGTTCTTCATAAACGCAGTGTAACACAGGGCGAGTCATCGACATACAAATGACAATGTGGGGGTGAAGTGTTCCTTTAAGCCTGTCTCACTGTCCCCCTGTAGTGTCCCTGGACACCTGTGGAGTCTCTGTAGCTCAGTGGCTGCATTTCCACAGCAGCCTTAAACTGTCCCAGCTTCTGAGTCTGTGTGAACGACCTGCACGTATTGTACTGATATAAACTCCACCTGGTGGAGAGATTACACCCCTGCTGTTTGCTCCTCTGTTGAAACGTTGACATTTATCTTACATTTTTACCACCACAGAATATAACATGAAAGAACATGTAGCATGAATAGTTTTTAGACATTCTGCTTGTAGAGTGATTCTGGGGTCACACAGTCAACCCAGTAGAATAAATCTTTGCATTGTAAACTTCTGCGAACCACAGATATGTAACAGTAGTAAGTTGTTATGTGGTGGATATGTGGAAGCTTCATGTTACTCTGTATTCACGTGTGATTATGTTTAGGTACAAAAAAACGTTTGATTATTGTTAGAAAAAGATCATACGTGTCATTAGAATATCCTGCTGGTGGTGCCATAATCACTGCTGGAATAGCAGCCATGTTTCACAATAAGTAGTCCGTCCCATTGTGGTGGCACAACTGCCGCCAGAAATGCCACAATGTCCTGTTGAAAAACCCACAAGTCTGGTGACACAGTCGCTGTTGGAAATGTTTTAACGTGTCACCAAAAAACACTCAGTGGCCAGCATGCTGCAGTGTCTCGCTAACAAACATCAATGTCTTGCTAATAAAACTCCCAGTTCTGGTGGACACAGTTGCTGCCGGAAATGGCACAATGTGAACGTTAAACACCTGATTCGTTGGTCTTGAACTGTATTCTGCAGCTTGGCAGCAGGTCTTAAACCATCCACCATCTTCTCCACCTCCCAGTGACATCATCAGCTCATATTCATGTAATTAGAACTATGCCACATTAGAAATGTTGACATGACATGTACGTATCCATGGTTTACAGAAAGGCACCATGTCAGTGCACCTCGACGTGCCGTGTTCACCCAGTACAAGTGTTTCCCTCACTGTGTCTTTGTTCATCTCGCTGTAATCTGAAAGATGTGTAACTGAGCGCAGGACAGAGATGAGAGGTTTGCTGCTGCCTGATGGTGAACCTTCAGACACTTAAGGCTCGTCCAGGTACTCGTTGGCCTCTGAATAACAATCCAGAGCCTGTTGGTGCCTGTCGGCTCTGCAGTTATTAGTTCTTATCATTTTACAGTCTGTTGGTTGCAGAGACAGCAAAATACATAAACTGGACGCGACTACTGTCGCTACTGACTCATAAAAACACAAAATGTGCTCCGACTCCACCTGAGGAAAAGTACTGGACTATTCAAACTCTCCACTCTGGACAAAATGTACAGAGAGCACCTGAACATAAGTTGACTGCAGCCTCACAGTGTGCTGCTTCATGACTCCTGAGAATTGGCAGTTTTGTTTGACACTCAGACTTCGGCTCACTCCTGCTCGCGGGGTCTCGCAGTCATTGACATGACAAAATTGCTGTGAAACACGATGTGACATTTCTCACATGGCATATTCAAAAAGACGGAAAATTTACATTTTAACACTTCGTCACGATGTTCTTTCACCTTTGCTAAACAGGGAAATCAAATGTTCAGGAAGCCGTGCCGCCAAGTCAGGAATCTGATTCTTCTCCTCCCAAGCATCGGCGCCTCTCAGCAGCTTTTCAAAGCCAAAAAAAAACCCAGCACTTTTGGGAGATAAGTTCCACACCATGTTAGGACTTAAGGATAAAGCAGAAGTGTTCTTGAGACACATTTCTCATGTAATGATTTCCTCCTCCGGAATCCGATTTAAACAAAGGAGTTTAGTGATCCATTTCCTGGTGTTAAGATAAGAGGAGCAGTTTAACAGGGTGGCTAACAGCTCCTGTAACTAGAGCTCATCTGCAGCCAGACAGCATCTCCTGCTCCTACCCTCCCTCCGCACCGCTCTCTCCGCCGCCTCCTTACTTCCTTTCTTCTCATCCCTCCAGGGCTGCAAGTTGGCAGGGGCTGCACCGGTCAGCCAAATCAGCCCAATTAGAGGGGCTCATTTGGGTCTGCTGGAGGGGCTCAGGTGCTCTACTGGGGTGGTAAATCTCTGTTAAACCTGAGCCTGCTGCTCTTCCTCTTCACATTTCCATCCCTCGTTCCCAGCCCCCACTGCTATCAAGGTGATAACATCCAGGGCTTCCCTTTTCCTTCTGTTCCCTCTCCTCCCTGCAGAAATAGGGCATCTCCGTGCAGACAGTCTGCCTCTACCCAGAGGCCAGGAACACTGGTTAGTGAACTGAGTCTGGGCCAGCTCGCGTATGTGTATTATCCATCATCCTGTCACTGCTTTTAATTCAACGCAGTGCATGCGCCTTTAAGGGGACTTGACCTGAATAAGTTGTTGTTTGTGTTTTGATGTAAAGGTCAGTCCATTTACTAATGATGCATTGAGGGACTGTGATTGTTGCTAGCCTTGCTGTCCGGAGGTTCAGAGGGCAGGTGTGCTCTGGCGGGGCGCCCCGCTCTCAGACAGCTGGGTGAAGCCAAACAGAAGCAGCAGCCCGGCGCTGCTAAAATATGTGTTTGGTGCAGAGAACACGGGGACCTGAGAGTGTGACTCCCCACAGCTTCTTCCAACACTTTAAAATCAATACTGTAATCGAAACAAAAGAGCATCCTGCAGTCGTCCTGGGCACAAGATGAAAAATAATGAGAGCAGAATATAATATTTATTTAACCGCTCTGCATGTACGAGTGTGTGTGACTGTGTGTGTGTGTGTGTGTGTGTGTGTGTGTGTGTGTGTGTGTGCCTTTGTACATATGCAGAGCGCATGCATATGAATCCGCAGCATCACCATATGAACACATGAAGAAATATCCCCGTGTGTTTTCATGAATATTTCATTTATGTTTATGATCATGTGTGTGCGAGTACGCATCCAAGGATCCCTATTGGCCCGTTGTGTAATCACAGGCGGGATGAGCCGATCTCGAGGGAGGGGGATTACAGTAGAGCAGCAGAGGCATCAGGTAGAGCTAACAAGGCCAGTGCTGCCAGCTACGCAGAGAGTGCACCATCACGCCGCCTCCGCAGGGAAACCGCCCTCCGTCACAAGACAACAACTGCAGGAGGCAAAGTGACACTCCATTATATCACTGACAGACATCTATCTGCCGTACCTGCGCGCTCTCCGGCTCTCATGTGGATTCACTCAAATGCCAACAGGGAATTACAAGGTGCTCTGAATGCACCGTGACCATGATATGTATGGATTTATGTTTTATATTAGGCACGTTGTTTTTCGTGTTTAACAGTTTTCACTGAGGGATTTTCTTTAAAAAGCAGCAGTTTAAATGCATGAACTGAAATCTAACTGCAAAACTGAAGAATGTTTGAGCTGCAAATGGTCATTTCATAGATTAATAATTTTATCTTTCTTTCTTTTGCTTCATCTGAGTTTGAACAGTTTGTTATGTGGCTCTGCACAGGTGACAGCCACGACCAGGGGCCGTTATGTTTTCAGGTTATCTGTCTCAGTCTTGTTACGGCTTTAACTCAGAAATACCGCGAAGGAATTTCTTCAGATTTGGCACAAACATTGACCTCAACTCAACAATGAACTGATTAGATTTTGATCAAAGGTTGCTGTGACCTCGCCTCCGTCTCAAGAATGTGATATCTCAAGAATGCCTTCAGGGAATTTCTTTAAATTTGGCACAAACTTCACTTAGAGGCATCCTGCAGCTCCTCAGCCCTCCTCCAGTGACTCTATGTGGCTTTTACGAAAAATTATATGGAAATTATTTTAATTGTTTTCCATTATTGTAATTTTCATTTTTGATTTTTACTTTTTTAGTTGTAAAAATGTGTGACCTATATACTCATAAAAATAAATAAAAAATAGTTTTAACATTCCATCAACTAAAGTGTGCGTCACACGTCTATGACCTGGTGCCTTCTCCTAACTTTTGATGAACCTAAATAGTGGAAGCTAGTTAGTGGTGGAGTGTCTCTCCCTAGGTTAGCTGTTGATTCCAAATTTAAAAACAAAAAGTCTCAAAAGGAAAACAGAGCACTTCATACTAAGTGCACAGATTTCTTTGCTTTCATTGCCAACGCTGCAACTTTTAAGTATGAAATAATCATAAACAACCTACAGCAGAGGAGCCACCTTGTGCTAAAACATATTCATGAATGCTTATTAAAACTATTAGTAATACTGACAGGGTTATTTTGACCTAATAGGCTCTGTCACCTTTATTATAACACACAAATATATATTGCTGCTCCAGACATTATTTGGTTAAAGCAAGGCCAAAAATTGCTCTTTTGATCGTAAAGGTTGTCGACCTCTGGCTTGAACACAACAACATGGCAACAACTTGAGGGAAATTCTTAAGATTTCAAACATCTACTATGACTCACCACTGAATTGATGAGAATTTGGTGGTCAAAGGTCAAGGTCAGTGTGACTTGAATCGGTCTTTTTCTTAAGAACTTGATGATTTAAGAATGCCTTCATTCAGTTTCTTTAAATTTGGCACAAACTTCACTCAGACTCAGCATGAGACTGATGAGCGCTTGTTGGTTGAATGTCACTGAGACCTCGTCTGTCTCATTTCTGTGAACATAATATCCCAAGAATGCCTTCAGGAGTTTATTTCAAATTTGGCACAAACGTTCACTTGGACTCAGCAACACACTGATTAGATTTCGGTGGTCAAAGATCATTTTGATCTCACAGAACACGTTTTTTGGCCATAACTCAAAAATTCATACACTAATTATGACAAAATTTCACACACATCTAACAGGATAGAATAATGAAGTGATGACATGTTATATCCAAAGAGTCAAAGGTCAGCTTCACTGTGACATCATAGTGTTTTGCAAAAACACTTTTCTGGCCATTATTCACCACAGGAACAGATCAGATACTGAGCTGGTGACTCTGGCTGGTTGTATTGATCTTCTGTGCTGTCAGTTGTTGTGTGAAGTGTCCACATTTTAGAAATCGTAGCTTCTTTGCAGCAACATCCATATTTGAAGAATTGTCCACTGTCAGATGCGTCTGGACAGACGTGGATGTAAACTGTACTTCTTGTTCATTTCCAAGATAGATAGATTTTTCCCCGTGTTAGCTTTCGGGACCACAAAGCCACCACCGTGGTTTTTTATTCTGACAACGTCAACTGCTTCACCTCTGTGGCAAACGAGAAGAAAGTACAAAAAGCTGATTAGAAGAGACATCACATCAAACCAAACAAAAACATGGATTCATTTGTTGGTATATGTAGAAACACACTGTCTGACAAAAAACTTTCAGACTTTGTTTGTAGTGATTCGTCTCTACCTACTCTTACTCATTTATTTACACCCAGCACGGGTCCATTCACCAGAACTCTGAATAATACAGGGACGTGTGGCCATGACTAATCTGACCAGAGGCTGAAATCTCACCACCTACTGTAAAAACAAACTTTAAGTCTGATAGGATCATCCTTTGGATTCTCCTGATAGCAGACACAACTGTCAGCTCGTTGGAGTGGGTGATTTCAAAGGTCTGGACTTCAGGCAGCCTCTTAATATATTCTGCTCCTGACATTTCTTTGAATGCCCTGCCGTCTTATACAGAGTGCAACATACTGTTTGTGCAGGAGACCAAACAGTATGTTGCACTCTGTTTAAAACTATATTGAATATCTGTTTTTTCGTTCACTTTTAATGCTGTAGATCTCCAGGCGTCAGCTGGGAGTGTTGTTGCATATGATCATCGACCTAAACACCCTGACAAGGCATTTTCATGTCAGTGTTAAAATCCCCTTCACTGACTGTTAGGAAACATAAATGTACAGTGGCTGCCAAGGGCAGAAGTGCTACAACGAACCAAAACATTTCCATTTGGAGAAACATGCTGCAGCTTCAGAGACGATGCCAGTTCGAGACAAATACCATAACAGACATTAAAAAACATGCTGCAGAAGGCCCAACAAACACATTAACAGTCATCTCACTGTAAGAACAGACAAGATGCAAAGTTAAAAACACAAACCTTAAATTCACACGCAACAGAAAACACGACTGAAGGTCTCCAGGCCTGTAGGGGGAGCTGTGAGAACAAGACTAGACAAGAGAGTCGCTGCTTCTCAAAGTCAAGGATGCGCCCTTGTATTTTTGATGATTATTTAACGTATGTAGACCAAAAATAAGGTAAAAGGGAAAAAATATATATAAATAGATAAAACATAAACAAACAAAAACTTTAACAATATCAGGAAATTAGTCACAATGATATAATGATAATAAATTAAAAAAGAAAAAAATACGTATACATAATTTCATAAAATTTAGTTAAATAAACCCAGAAGTTAAAGTTAGAGGATACATTATAAAACATTTAGGTATACCATAGGTACACAAAGATATCAACACACATGGTACCCACATGCCTGATCATACATGCTGGGGTTTATTTAACGAAATGCTGAAGATATCAGACAATTCTCCAACAGATTTTTCCCAGAAGCCCCTTGTCAGGCCAGCTCCTTCCAAGTCAGGTCCTACAGAGGCCTGGTAAGACTCTTTCCCAGCACTGGGTGAACACATTAGCCGCGTCTCAATTCAGGGGCTGCAGCCTACGAAGGACGGGCCTTCCCGGTCTACGTCGGCCTTGTCCTCTGAAGGCTGCATCAGCCAAGCCGAATGGTGTCCGAAATGGGACGGCAACCAGCTGCACTCGACAAGAGAAGCTAACAAGCAACGTCAGTTAGCATCACTAACGTCACGTATATTAGTCTGTTATTTGAACAAAAGTTTTGGTTTGAAGGTCTCATGTTTTATAACGTTTGTATTGTTAGCTATTCGAGTGACTTGAAACCTAGTCTTTACATTTAAAAGTGTAACCTGCCACCACCGCTGTGCATGGTGTGTCAGACACTTTAATGAAATCAACCCAGTCATCTCCAGCTCACAGTGCATCTTGGGAAAGGCTGGGCCATTAAGGATACACCCGTTTCTTCCTACAAATTCTGGTAAAGAAGGCTGCATTTTCAGTCTCAGTCTTCGGCAGAATTGGAAGGATCTTTGACATTGGAACAGTCCTTTGGCTGGATTCATGATGTAGCCTCTTATTAAATGAGCTGTTTAACGATCCTTCCTCGACTTTGAGAAGCACCAACAGTGTTTGGTTTTGAGGCGAAAAGAAAAGTGTTGTCTGCAAGTTTCAGTCTTTGACTTTGTTTCTCCCGATGGAAATGTTTTGGGGCATTGTAGAGCTTTGCACTAGTCGGCTGCCGTATTAATGTGAAGCAGGATGCAGACAACATGTGGGGGATATGCAGAATGCAGGAATCAAACACCTGCTTCTGTCGTTCCTGTACTTTCTATGATTGTTCTCTATCAATGATCCAGCAGCTCTCTGACTTTGTCATTTCTCTGAAAGCTCTGAGTTCATAAGTCTTGTGAAGTTTGCTCTTTTTTTGTTTGTTAGCATCATGAAGAGCTCCCTGTGCTCATACCTCCATCCTGAAGCTCACCCACCAGGGAGCTTTCTAATATTCTGCTTTGCCTTGTGTTACTAGAATAAAAAGAGACGAGATATTTGGCTCTTAAGGCTTCTCTGTGAGCAGGCATATATTTCAAACTGCATTTACAGGGACTCACGTATAGAAAGCTAAGTTTCCTAGTATAGCTCCGCTGACAGCTTTGATTGACATGCAGAAGAAAAACAAACTTACACTCAACTTCTCGTGTCAGAAATAGACTCACAAGTTCCTTTCAGGGGAGCATATGCCTGTCAATTACAGTTGACGGCCTCAGCAATCACGCAGACTACAGTATATGGAAACATCTGGCGCTGCATGTACAGTACGTGGCCTGCCTGGAATGATAAACACAGAAGCAGAGCACAGGTTTGTTCATGATGAGATGAGACATTAGCAGCTCTCATGTTGTCAGGAAGCAACAGTTTGAGGGTGTGATTGCTGCTCTTGCACCAACTTCCAAGAGCCAACCAACAGTTCTGGTGACTGCTAGAATCTAGTGATACACTATGCAGCACGGTACAGAGGTTCAGTCAGCATATTCAGTATATTGCAATACATCATGATACTGCAACATGATATATTTCTGCTTTTTTAATCTGATTTTAGGTTGCAATCAGTAAAAGAAAGACCTTCATTGTTTTATCCTGTTAAACATTTGTTTTATCAAAATGACTGTATGAATTCTTGAGTTATGGTCAAAAATAGATTTTGTGAGGTCACAGTGACCTTTAACATTTGACCACGAGATTCTAATCAGTTTATTTTTCAGTCCAAGTGGACGTTTGTGCTAATTTTACAGAAATCCCCTTAAGATGTTCTTGAGATATGTTCACAAGAATGAGATAGATGCAAGGTCACGCTGACCTTGACTTTGACCTCTGACCACCAGATATTGTGTTCCTGAGAATGAAACAGACAAGGTCACAGTGACCTTGACTCTGACCACCAAAAACCAATCAGTTCATCCTCGACTACAAGTGGACGTTTGTGCCAAATTTGAGGAAATTCCCTTGAGTCCCTTGGAAAAACAACCCAAAAACATGATGCCTCCAGTCACAGCTGTCACCGGCATAAAAATCAATAGTGTTTTTATGAAGCAGTAAAACAAAACCAAATATCTTGATTCTCATGTGTGTAGATGTTTTCTTGCATCCTAAGTAAGGCTGAAGGAGCGTTAGGATTCAAGCCTGAGAAGATAGAGCCCAGCTCGGGCTGAACCCTGCGGGTGAGGTCAGGTCCTGTCAGATCACAGAGCCAGTAGCTTGGCTGTTGTCTTGTTAAAAACAAAAACCTTTTGCAAGAGCAAACATCAGATGTGGTGGATGCATGTGGAAGTTTGGGGCACATATTCCACATGTAAATTTGATGGGCTTATTGGATTTGTATCGTATGTAGCAGAGACACTAGAGTTCCAGTGAGGGTTAGGTGAGAGGTAACGCTGTAATTTTCACCGTAGGAACACACTGTGCACTCGTGTGAGAATTTTCTTCCAGATTTTCAGCCTCTGACAGAAACTGAGGAGCCACCTCAGGGGCTGAACACGTCAAATCAATTATCAGCTTTGGCCCCTGTAGGTTGGGGCCGAGCATCTGGTCTCTGCTGAGGTTAAGGGTAAATCCATGTTTTTAAGCTTCTTTTTTTCCTGTGAAAATGTTGATGCATCCCAGCTTATTTGGGATTATCATGATACTGTTGAAAAAGCAAGGACAATTAATACGGTCATAAAAAAAGGATGAGTGATTCAATGCTTTTTTTATCTCACCGCAGCACTTAGGCACACTGGAGGGGATTAGTGCACTGCGCGCCTTATTTTAAGGGTGTGATTACATTTTCAAGGGCGAAAATCACATTATGAGAAGTGACTCAGGGAAAAGCCTCGTCCCCGATGTACCAGGCGGCGGTGCAACGGAACTCTGTGAATATTTCTGAGGCCTTTGGCTGTGTAGAGATTTGTAATGTTTTGTCAGGAAAACGTTTATCGACGGCGAAACACCCGGCCGATCACACATCTCCCTGCCCGCTGGAATTGTGTTTTTATCTCTTCCTGGGATCCTGCAGTGAAAAGCCTCTGTTATGTAAAGCGCGACCGCCCAGATATATCCGTGCCCACACACCATCCATCTAGTGTCCGCACACCTACCCAGCCGTACCCATTTATCTACCCATCTACCCATCCATCCATTTTACTTTCTCTCGCTCCTCTGATCTGCTGCCCAGTCATAATCAGCCGGCCCTCAAAGGCGAGGCAGAGTCTTTTATCTCAATCAACCATTCTCCACTTCACTATCAGCGATACCATCTCCGGACCTCCTGCGTTAAATTAGATTCTGTATATTTTCACCACCCGCCGATCAGACCGCCTGCCGACCTGCACTCAGACCCGTCAGACCGTCCGCCTTCATCGCCGTGCTTTGATGAGGCGAGATACCTGTATTAGAAAACAACATGTAATTTCCTGGTTAGTCAAGGCGGAAGATGTTTCGCAGCGACCTGCTGAGTGGGTATTTATGCGTTTTGTCAATCACCGCACGGCTCGCCGGCTCGGTTCAAGACACTTTCCAAAGTGAGAGGACACAGTTCATGTGTAAAAGAAATGCCTGCTTGGTTTTCTTGTTGTTCATCTCACTCGCTGAGATGTTGGGTGTAATGGCTTTGAGCTCAGGTCACTTCTGTGTGTTACCTGGGTGTGTGTGTGTGTGTGTCTGGATTTATCAGTGTGTGTGTCTCTTATTTTCCCCTCCTTCAGAGTGAGGGCATGTTTGCAGAGTGAGTTCATATTTCTGCTAATTACATCTTTAGGTGCTGATAAGGATTTAGATTTAATTAAAACTGGGATTATGTTTAAGGCTACCTGCAAAAAAAGGCTCAGTGTGAGGTTAGTGATGTATGATACCTTAATATAAATATACATAACTTTTTAGAACAAACATTAAATGCAAAACAGCACAATTTAACGATAGTTAGAGGTATTAAAACTAAATATTGAAACTTAAGTCTGTGACTTTTTTTATGTGTTAGCCCGAGGTGCTGCAGCATCTGGTGTCAGGCTTCTTATCTCACCTCGCCAACGCTGGTGTTCGGCTGTCTCGCAGACTAAAATGTCATGAAGTAGCTAACTTGAATGCAAATATGTAATTTTGTAGATACTGTCAGCATGGAAAGGACAGACCTGAAATCCTGATCAACATTTCTCACTAACCGAGTGTCTCAGCCCAAAGTTAATATAATGGCTTTAAAGTTACACTCAGGGAATTTTGGGACTAGTAAATGTAAAATTAACCAGTGATGGCAACCATTACAGTTTGAGGATGGTTAAAGTAGTACTGTGACGTAATGATAATAGTGATATGCATTTGATGGATGGTAGACATTTTACCAAGATGTGGTTTGCTTAGCAGACAATCAGACATGGCAGAGCATGGATGTATGAAGAGAACAGGACACAGCGTTGGAAGCTGAGTCCTGGTTGCATTTTAGCCATTTTGAAGCATTTTTCTGTTGTTATAGCACCACCCAGTTGCCAATTAGAGTTAAATTTCTCCAGTCACCTTGAGGCGTCCTGTTCTACATATCTACCAAGTTTAGTAAAAATCCATATGGCGGTTAGGCCTAGATAAGAAATGAGCTCTCTAGCGCCCCCATTTTGTTTGATGGGGTCAATAATGGAGGGGTCCCCTCAGATTATGTGTGGTCATATGCCTACAAAGTTGCGTGGTGATGGGTGAAACCCTTGAGATGTTATACACCTTTATGTGATGAGCCACGCCCTCCGCAATATTCATTGCCTTATAGAAGCTCAGTTTTAGCAAGTTTTCCAACTTTTGCCAAGAGGGAACTTTAGATATTGGTCCCTAGATTATGTTTCCCAGTTTCATGCAGATCGCTCAAACTTCCTAGGAAGAGATCCATTTGAAGTGTTTTTCAAAACATTCAAAATGGCGGAAAATCTATATAAGCGGAAGTTCTGGGTTCTTGAGGCAAATGTGTTCCTCATGAGGAGAGACATCTCTGTGCAAAGTTTCATGTCTCTACCACATACGGGGCATGAGATATGCCCATTCAAAGTTTGACATTTCAATGGGTTGCTATAGCGCCCCCCTTTGGCCAATTGATGTAATATTGCTTCATTGGCATCCTCCCATGAGCCTCTACCACTGTGCCAAATTTCACATGGATTGACCAAGTCAGTGAGGAGAAAAACATGGAACACACACACACAGACAGAGTTTTCCTCATTATATAGTAAGATGGGAGAAAGTCTCTGTGGGTCACAGGGCATCAGGTGACAGACCTCGTAGTTGTAGTTAAACGGTTTGTCCACTATCAAATCAGCTTCGAAGACCTGGGGCGAAGAGCTAGCCTAGCTAATTCTCGCTAATTTTTCACATGATTTCCTAGAGTCCCCAAATTCATACATATCCCGCGTATTTTGAAAGGCTGCCATCACGTGACCGATGCACTGAGGGCAGTAAACAAGGAAGCTGGCAGGTCGGGGTGTTAGATGGGTCACAAAAAACTGGACTTTCCCCTGGAGTTGCATGTCGGATCCATGTGAACTGAAAAAGTTAAGGTGCATCCTCATCATGTTTCTGTTCCTAACCCTAACCACAGTAACTTTAATCGCCTGAACCTAACCTCTGTTATTTACATTAATTGTGAAACTGTACGTTAATGAGGAAACGTTATTCATGAGGCAAAAAAACTGACTTTGGCCCAGGACTTTCCTCTGGAGTCGCGTGTTCAGATCCATGTAAACTTTACGTGAACTTTGAGTCATTTTAAGGTTAATCCTCACCATGTTTCCTTTCCTAAACCTAACCTCCGTAACTTAATGCTAATTTGTTAACTCCGTTAAGGATGTAACATCATTCATGGGGTGCAAATTTGTAGGATATCATATGCACCCTTCTTTGAGAATACCTTCACTCCCAAGCTGTCATTATTACATTTTGCGTCTTGTATATTTAACACATGTACAAATTAAAAATGAGATGTTGCAATTAGCATCGTAAATTCAATGTTTGAGGCAGTCCACAGTTTCCAAACTCTGCATTTAACCCAGGTGATTCTTGGATGTGTCGTTGGCCAGTTCGTTAGCTATCAGCATACGACATGTAAAAAGACAGTTTTTAAACCGAATAAAAGTATATTTTTTACTTTTTGGTTGTACGCTAGCTGTCACTCCCGTGCTGAGCTAGGCCAAACACATCATGTACCAATCATGATGCGTTTGAACAAAGATGAAATGTATCTTCTTCTCTAACTCATGGTCAGGTAACAGGTATTTCACAGACTAAAGTATTTCTTCAGGGTTTGGAGAATGAATGTTGTCAATTGAATTTAAGCATTAAAGTCGCTTCTGTGTGAAAATACTTGCACAGATTCAGGGTGAATGTTGACTGAAGGTCTTGCAGGTACCACCCTGACCTTCATCGCTCCATATTGTTCTCCTCCCACCCTCAGCTTCATACATCTCTAAACACACCCGTACAGTTTTTCTCTATCGCCTTAATGAATATCATGTCGTATAAATTATTTATTTAAATTGTGTTAGTGCCACAGATTAATTTGTGAATGCTGACAAAACTTTCAAATTTTAAATTTGAAGAAAATCACAACTGAATTTATTTTCAACCGTTTACAGGTTTCTGTCCTTGAGTTTTCAGAACATTGGGCGCATAAAAGGAAACAGTTTTCTAGGAGTGAAGTTATTTAATGTTTTTCAAATGAAATGTTAAGCAAAGGCACAAATTTTCCCCAAATAAGTGTTTTATGAACAGAAGAGCATTGATGTTTGAGGTGATTTTATCAGGTGAGATTCTCAAATATTTGTTACACTACACTGTATAGAAATGAAATATTTTTTCCATTGAAAATTCCTCGACATTATTTAAAAGATTGTTATTGAAAATTCTTATACCAACAGAAGAGCACTGATGTTTGAGGTGACGTTATTGAATATTTGGGGACACAACACTGAATGAGAGTGAAGTTACTGCCAATAAAAATTCTCCAAAATTGAACAGAAGCTGGAGGCATTTTGGCGACACTACGTTGTTTAAGAGTGAAGTTATTGAATAATTTTGTAGTATCTTTTTCTGGTGTTGCCTTGTAGAGGCTCAGTTTGATGAAAATTAGGTTGCAGCTTGTCGTCTAGTTTACTGGAGATAGAAAGAAACGTCATTTGAGTTTTAGCTACTCTTACCTGACATGTTATGGATCCGAAATGTTCAAATCTGTGAATATCTTTCCAACTTGACCAGACTGGCTCAGACTGGCAGCTGTTTTCTGTCTCCCTGCTACTTGTACTGACACTGACTCTTGTAGTGTTGCAGAGCACCGGACTGTCTCGGCCCACTTTCACCTCTGTATTTCCACCTTACAGTAGCTCCTGTAGGTGTCTCTGTGCCTGTCAGTACCTGTGTGTCTGTGTCTAATCCGAGGCTGGGGGAGCGACAGGGACACTGTACCTCTGAGAGTTTCAGGCAGATAATTGGGACCTTTTCCCAGGTGATTACCATTCAGAGGGAGTTAGGATCAAAGCCGTGGCGCCCCGGCAGCCGAGCAGAGAGGGCACGGCTGCCTTCAGTAATCTTTTCAGATAAAGCGCTCTCCCTGCCTGCCTCCCCGCAGGGCTCCGTCCATCCCATTCCTTACCTGACTGTACCTCGCTGTCACCGAGAGGCACACCTCGGTTACACTTGTCAATTCGATTAGATTTTGAAGATTAGATAAGCATCGCATGATATGGGAGCAAATTTACGCTCGCATCTGAATCAATTTATGGGCCAGCTGCTGCGTGGGAAATTGTTTTCGGAACACAGCAGCGGGACGATCATTTCTCACAGGCACAAAGACATGTTAGTTCATTACTGACCACAGCGACAAAAACATCAGTCATGAAATAAGGACAATTAGTGCGACGTAACCAGAGGTGGAAGAGATACTCAGGTATTTGATGACTGAAGTGATAGCTTGTCTAAATCCTGACAGTGGTTGGTTGATTTGATGTGTTCAAGATTGCCAGTTTTGTCGGTAAAGTTTGGAAGAGAATGCAAGAATGTTTGTATAATTAGTTTTTATTATGATCTCTTTCTATTGGTTTTACATGATAAATACCTTTGTGAGTGATCAACGAACTTGGTCTTTCAATACAGTGATCTGATTATAAATGATGCTTTTGTTGCCTTGTTTCATTCACTCTTCTTTTAATGCTGTTTGATTTTGTTTGCTGGTGTCTGATCCTGCCTTGTGCTGAATTTGTGGTGTCTTGTAAGCCCATGTGGGCTGGGCATAACTGCTTCCATGACACAATCATGAATTCATCAATTTATTCATTCATTCACTAATACCACAGTATACAAAAAGCCCTGCGTTCAAAATCTTACTTAAGTAAAAGTACAAAAGTATTAGCATTGAAGTGAGCTTAAAGTAGCAAAAGTAAACATGCAGAGTGGCCCATTTATATATTATATTATTGGATTATAATTATTAATAATAAGTTTATTGCTTTCATGTTGTGGATGGGAAAGATGCAGATAATTTACATTACTCAAAACTGATTAGTTCAACCATTAATATCATACAAATAATGTATAAGTTGATTTATATTTTTAAATGATAATTTAAATTTGTAAAGAAAGTAAAGTTATCAAATATATGTAGTGGAGTAAAAAGTACAGTATTTGCCTCTGAAATGTAATGAAGTAGAAATATAAAGTAGAAAAAATGGAAATACTCAAGTACAGTAGGTGTGTAAATCTACTCAGTTTAGTTCCACCATAACTGATATGATTTAAGTAAATCTAATTATTAAGAAATAGTGTAAAGCAGGGTTGCAACAGTATGAGATTTTCATGATAGGATAACCATCTCAGAAAATATTGCGGTATCAGTGTATTACATAATTATTAACAGTTAAAATTCAATCAAACTCAGACTCAGGTTGGTTTGCCCCCTCAGTGCGGTTCCTCTGTGAGCGAGACCTTCTTGAAGAGGTGGTCTCAGTCCGGTTCCAAAGGAACTCTGGTGCGGTTGGTTTGTGGTGAGAAGGTGTTGCAACCTGGATGTGAAGCAACTGCAGTCACATGACACATTGTTTGGGTTAAACATGAGCATGTTACAGTCCTATGGCATAACGTTTCAACCCTCGTGTAAAGACATCAAAAGTTTCCTTGTTTATTAAAAACCTTAAAAACTAACAAAATTATGTCAAAAGTTTTTTCCTCACTTCTTTCGATGTTTCGAGGTTTCTACCTGGCGGAGACAATGCATATAATACCCTCATAATATTCTCATTAGCAGAGGCAGAAAAGAAGATCTGCACATGTTCATCACATCTGTAAGTGAGACCAGGTTGTGAAAGTGTGGCTGATGCCTGAGATGTTGTCACCCTGAGACTGAACCTGCTATAATCACATAATAAGATTATTAGGAGCAGTGTGATTTTTAGATGTATGTAAGTGCTGAACCACATTATTGTCTCACTCATACCGCGCCGAGTCTATTATAGTTGACATGTTGAATCTCCCCATTAGAGCTCTAATGGCTATGTGACTGAAATGGACACAGGCATATCAGGACACACAGTGTAGGGAGACGTTGGATGTCAAACAGAAGCTTGTTCTTATCGCTCTACATACTGTAGTGTTTGAGCCAGGACTGTGTGGCCGCTGGTCAAATGGGCCTCTTAGTACTTCACAGAAGGTCACTGCTCCTTTTAAAGAGGGATAATGAACAGTACTGTGAAAACTGTACATTCGTTTAGTGCTCGAAAAATCCTATTAAAATGATACAAGGATTATTATTAGACAATATATATATATATATATATATATATATATATATATTAGATAACCATTGAAGTCTCTAATGTGTCTCTTATCTCTTAAAGACGGCCTTTTATACTCAATTACAGGTTTCTACTTGGATTTCAGATTTCTAATGGAACATTCTCACACGCTTTAATAGTCAGAAAACAGTTTCAGTGCTGGAACATCAGAATTCACCCTCTGTCGTAGACATGCTGTTTTAGCTCCTGATTATTAAAACATGGCGGCAGATGTTTAATCATGGCAGAATGAATAACTGTGTGGGAGACCTTGTGTTAGCATGTAGCGACATGTACATCAGTAGTGCACTTACAGCTGGAGAATGACTGTAACAGAGAATAGCAGCACTTTCAAACATAGAAAAACATAAAAATCACCAACAAAACCTGCTAAACACAACCTGACATGTTCTAGCAGGAATATGATCTGAAACTGGGGAGGAAATAACAACATTAGCAGCTAAGAATACATGTTTCCCTGATGTTAGCATGGAGCTGTAACGGAAAATAAGGGAACCGGAACTCTGTTAGCGCTTTTAGCACTTTCGGTTCTCTCGTCTAAAAGTCAATATGTTTTTTGAACGTAAAATACCTCAAATAAGGTCTGTGGTTAAAAAAAAGCCTAAGCGAGTTTTAGGTTTTGTTCTACAACATAAAACATGTCAGTTGTGAATTTTGAAGCTTTTACGTGTCGTGAAAAAGGCGGTTGCTAACAAGTTGCTCAATACAACTACAAACCCTGTCGGGGACATGAAACGTCATCATCAGGCGAGAGTGCTGGCAGTCCACCATTACAGCTTCTTATTTAGCTTAAATACTCCGATTTCCCCATTATGCAATGTTTTTAAAATAAAGTGGCTGAAATCATCTGAAAGCTTAGTGGCGGTGACGTCAAGAGTCATGCGACCGTGGAGTAGTCAAGTAGTCTGTTAAAGTCTAACGTTAGCTTTTTACTTCTGGCGATCGCAGAAATCTGATCCAAAATCATGGAAAAATTTTCAACACCAGCAACCTAGATCACATGTTTCCCTGATGTTAGCATGTAGCTACGTGTACATTGGCGGAGGAGGCTACTTGCAGCTGATTGTAACAGAGAATAGCGTCACTTTACATGTTGAAAAATAACCAATAAATACTTCTTAACACAATCAAACATGGAGCTACATGTACGTTAGCAGTGTAATTGCAGGTTTACAGTTATAATACTATGTACATTAACTTATCTATGAATAAAATGCAACCGACTGTTGAATCTCTCCTTTATTTCAGTTTTCTAAGGGGAGACTTTTTACACAAACTTCTAACAAAATCGTTTAAAGTTTCAAATTTAGTAATAAAACGTTTGTTCAACTAATGATAAACCTTCTGTTTTTATTCCTTTAAGGATCATTCTGACTGATAATAAGATACATTCTTTAATACTGTGATACCATGAAACCACATTATTTCCTGATCTCATGCAGGAGTTTGATCCAAGAGCTGAGAGGCACGAACAACGTCAGTGACTAAGATTGCACGTTTCCTTGATGTTAGCATGTAGCTACATTTAGCTGACGCCACACTGCAGACATACATGCATACATATGTTAACCTCATTATTTGATAATGTAACACTACATTTATGACACAGATACAGAAAAGCATAACACGTCCCTTGTAACTTTTTGTGCTCTGAGCAATGAGTCTGCAATAATTAGAGTTGTAAGAATCAAGCTCATGACTCTGCAGACAATATATACTTTATTCCATCTGTTAGATAAGACTTAATTTTTCAATTTTCCATGCTGGCGCAAATTAATGAGTGAGAAGTCGTACCCAGCTGATGAATTTAAGCAGAATATTCACAGCAATGACCCAGAATTTGATAATTAATCATTAACTTCAATCAGCTTGAACAACAGAGACAAGGACAAGCATCACTTCCGTGGCCTGTGCTGGCAGAGACGTCGCAGATGGAAATAATGGCAAAATGTGATTTAGCCTCAAAGGCATTTAGTCCTTTTTAAATTAGAAAGACGAGTGGAGTGTTTTCTCACCAGATGGTTACACATAAGATAACACTGCAGCAGAGACAACACGCGGAGGCCACCGGGACATTACCAGTCTTCATGTCTTTGTCATTCTTATCCTCCTCTAGCACGTCTGATCACGTACGGAAAGCAGGCGGTGCTTTGAATGTAAATATCTGTGGACCCTATCTCAAGGCTTGGCCCCATCGACGGACCTTTGGCAGAACATGGAAGCCGGGCTGCATTATTCACAGCCGCAAATGAAACTGTATCCCCTCGAGAGAAGCAAACCCAGCAGAGAACACACACATTTGACCTGGCCTTCTGTTCACGCTGTTTCCACATCTTTCGGCCCCTGTAAATCCTGGCATCACTGTAGAGGTGCATACTGAGCAACTAGCCACATCCCCACGGATGGCTTCAGGCAGCACAGATTAGCATTGAGAACAGTTTGCTCTGAAACACTGCGATAGATCCGTGTGAAACGAGACTGAGCGTGAGCAGTTCCTGAAATGTGCCGAGCGCCCTTGACGTGGTGGAGTTTCCCCTTGTGAAGGACTAAACCGGAGATCTTACACACAGATAGTGTGGCAGTGCACAACTTCTTCTGTATAGACCCTGCCAGCAGCTTGACAGCTCGTATTTTCATTGCCACAAAAAAGGACAACGTGAACACAAACAGTAGAAGGTGTATATTAATATTCATCTTGTTGTGTTTGCAGGAGGAAGGACAGGTATTGATTTTCTGTGATGGTGTTTTAATACCAATAATAGCACAAGAAAACAAAAACCTGTCACAAGGAGAAGCCAGACTCATGCATGCACAATACTAAATCGTGTGCTACAGTGTCCTCTCAGTATGTATGTGATAACAGGAAAGCTATGAAGAGAGCACAAAGCAAATAAAGCAGGGACAACTCTGCAAATCAGGATTTCAGAGCGTATCTGGTCAGATTCTTGTGTGCAGATTGAATTTCAAATGGGAGTTTTGTGAGCATAAAATGTTTTGAGCCTTGGTTTGTAGTACAGCTAACTTCAGGTGAGGTGAGTGAAGTGACCCTGACAGACAGATGTGGGCGTATTCTGCAGCAGGACGTACTGCCACCTCAATAAAAAACCGAGGTCTGTGGATTACACGTATCTGTGTCAATGAGACGATGAGATCTCCAGTGTCTTTCTTTGATGCTTTGATCGCCACAGCTTCCATTTACTTCCCCCCTTCTCACCTCTTTTTGACGGGGAGGTTGAGGTCAGAGTCCCAGACTCTAGCTGCGCACAGTCTTTACCATCCACGCTGAGCTCCAGGTGACCTCTCATACGAGTGATCCTGCCGACAATGCCAAGTTTGTGGCGGAAGTGTCTATCAGACAAAACACACGGAGTCAGGAACTTGTCTTTCTGTAAGTTTATTCAGCATCCACCGATGGACTCACAACAAACAGTCAGGAGTGAGCTGAGTGCAGAGAGTAGTGAGACCTGGACACTGACAGAGTAAACGTCATGAAAGACACGTGTGCTTGTGACGTCCTGACACGACATGAAATGCAACACTACCTCACATTCCTTCTGTTTCTGGCACACAGTACAGAGGCCTTAAGTTAAATGTTGTTGTTCATCCCAAAATCAAAACTACAAAATGTTCCTCTTACCTGTAGAGCTGTTTATCGGTCTAGCTAGTTTTGGAGTGTTGGAGATATCAGCTGTAAAAATGTCTGACTTCTCTCCAGTATGATGGAACTAGATGTCACTCAGCTTGTGGAGCTCAAAGCACCAAAACAATACATTTGAAAAATGTACATTTGGTTACTCAAGATAATCCTACCTGAAACAGCTCACAACAAGGTCTGTGGATTAATCCAAACTTGTTAGTCAAATGTATCAGCCGGTGCTTTGAGCAGCACAAGCCGGCACCATCTTGTTCCATTATCAGGGTTTGGAAATGTTCACATATGAACTGATACTTGGACCTGTGATACCTTTGTTTGTAAATTTCTTGGTACTTTGTCATAACAAAAATTAAATTTTTGAGGAAGCTGCAGGGCTGACGTTACGGACTGAAATGCAATTAGTCTCCTACCCTAATTTGTTGATCACATGTAGAGCTAAACCGTCTGTCTCTGTCTGCTTGTCTAGCACTGATACTAGGTTATTACTAAAATACTATTGAAAGGAAAATGGACCAGTTGCCAAAACTATTGTGGCAGCTCAGCGCTGCAGTGATAGTTGTTGCTCACTGGGAAGCCAGCTTAGCGGCCACTGAGCTCTGTGGCTGGCTTCGGTGTGTTTCTGCCTCCTGTCTGAGGTTGACCACTGCGGCTCTGCAGAGATCTGTTGCTGGCCTCCAGGCTTTGTGGTGCTGCACTGCACTTCCACCTCTCGTCTAAAGCGTTCTCACCCAGATTTGCTCTCAGCACCAACATTTGGCTTCGATGGGTTTGACATGAATTGGTACTTGATAATATATTTTGGTTGATACCTTTAAAAGTACTGAGCTCAACACCCAACCCTCTCTGTTATGTAGGAGAGAAGGTCGATATCTCCATCACTCTGGGCTGATAAACAGAACCACAGGTGAGAGGAAAAATATGTGGTTTTGATTTTGGGGTGAACTGTCCCTTTAAAGCTGAACCTGCACTTCTTTTGGTTCACAGCTTGTCATTGTGTCCGTGAGAATTGTCAGTCTAAGCAGGTGCGGTGGTGAGAAGAGGGTTTAGTGAGTGAGTGAGAGGGTGCAGCAGTGACTGAGTCCGTCAGCAGGTGAATGAACAAGTGAGAGAATAAACCAGCAACAAAGATCCGTAGAGCGCCTTAATAAATGTTTCCTCTCTCCATATTCCTCCTGTGAGCCTGCGGGTCCTCGCCCTGGGCCAGGATATCCTGCAGCAGCGCGGCCCTCTGGGAGACGAGGGCAGCAGCCTGATGTGAATGCAGAGCTGCGGCTTTAGTCGATAAATCAGCGGCCGTGACTGATGTGCTTCAACATTGAACCCAAGTGTTTGAAAACGTGGCACATTTTCTATAGAGTCACATTCAGACAGTTGTGTCAGTGCTGACGGACACACGGAGGCAGAGAGGAGACAGAGTGCTCACTCTGCTCACTCTGCTCACTCACGTCATGAGAGACATGCTGTATATCAGGGTGGGGCGAAAATAGCACAGTATAGTATCAGGATATTTTGTGTGGTAATATTGTATTGATACACTATTGTTTTTTTAATTAAATAAATAATTAAGGTTGGAAATACAAATTAAACATCTGGTAGAATGATAAAATCAACCAGTTATTTCACCCATCAGAAAAACTGTGCTGCAATAAGAATGACTGAAGTGAGATAAAAACACATATTGGCAAAGTTTGTCTTTGGGGACATAATTAACGGGTAAAAAATATTAATAGTTCACAATATATTGCAGCATATGTTAACATAAAATTTCAATCAGTAGCCGGGCTATTATTTGCTGAAACCCTTGAACTCAGCAGGCCTGTACTTGGGACAGGCCTTTAATTTCTTTTACACAAAACTGTTGCTCATCAAAGATGATTGTTCATTTGGACCAGTATGAATTTTACTTGTATAAGAATTAGGCTTCAAATAACATTTGAGTTATATGTCATGTTGTTACACTTGTTTCACGGCACCTGACACAACACGGCAACAGACTCACCTCCTTATTCTAACCTTCCCGTGTGATCACTCTACTGTTTATTTATTGTGTGTATCCTGCAGTAATGAGTGTGTAGCTGCTGCCATGTTGAGGCAGAGGGTGTGTGTGTAGCTCTGGTTGAGGGTGAGAGGCTGTCAGCAGATAAACAGAGATCTGTGTGGGTACATGAGACCCTAAAAAAGAGGCTGGATCATGGAGAGAACCACCAGTTGGTCCAGGAGCTTCTCCTCCATCATGGACGTTTACAGGCAGATTTTAGGACGACTCAGGGGCAGTTTGACAACCTGCTGTCTGTCGTCGGGCCGTGTAGCTCTGGGTATCCAGCAGCCACTACCACCAGTTTCTCCTCCATTGTTTACCAACTGTAAACTTGTTGTCGTGACCACCACAGAAGCCCCGCCTCTCAAATCATCCCATTGGACAATGGGGAAAAACATGACGAAAAAAGAGATGACGTGGGGGCTTATATCTGCTCTGAGTTGAAGTTTTTTTAACTTGAGGAGTTCAGAGCGCTCTGACAAAAATGCAAAGCACACAAGGCGCATTGTGAGCAAAAAGCTTCATTCTCATTAAAAACTATTACAAAAAGCTGCCTCCAAACGCTTTCTGTGTGATCAGGGTCTAAAGGAATATAAATAACTTAGCGGGTAATTGAGGAAGGGACACATATTCTGACTTCATGACAGCTTCAGATGAGGGGAGTCACCGCTTGTTTTTGTCATGCTGGTAAATCTGGTAAATAAATGAAATGAACCGAGCTAACGATGTGTAACATCTCAAGTAGTCAACAGTTTGGTTTATACACCCAAAGGAACAAACAGCTTGGCAGCCACACTGGGCCTCAGATTGAGACAGGCCTTTATTTGTCTTAATGTGTAGCGACACCAGGCTAGTAAAAGAGACTGGTGTTTTCACAGTATATCAATACTCAGAATATCACAACATGTTTAAAATCCCAGTGATATTGTATCATGACTGAAGTGGAGCTAACATCTAATCGTGGGGCCTCTGGTGATCCTGGTGATCCCGCCCCGACTGTGTAAAGACATTTACCTTGTAGACAGATTGTAAAGTGCTAATATGTGCTGTCACACTGGATTAGATTTACTAAGTGGACAGATAATTGGCTGCAGCAGATACTGGAGAGTTGCCAGACATGTCATACACCAAAGAAATGTGATTACCATATTAACACAATATTAATAATGCAGTATAATGTATCCCAGAGTTGCTCTACCTTTAAACACAGAAGGTTCCTCACTCTGCGTCAGGAGTTCCTGTTGCTGAGCTTTAAAATGATTTTTGGGTTCAGTGGAGAGCTGCTGATGTAGCTTTCAGCTCCTACAAGAACAAATATCTTGAGCAAATACTTCATTTAGTTTGCATAAATATCTGCTGAGAAATAACCCTTAACTTCAGATCTGACATGTTCACATCAGAATCACTGATGTAGTGCTACAGTATTAATGACTGCCAGTGGAGCGCGTGCTGTACGCCGCGTCGCTCGTCTCAACATCGAGCCGACACAGTCACAGCCATCTGTCTGAGAATATATATGAAGCCTCTTTAATCTTTAATGTATGTATTCATCAGTGCATATGTAGCGCATGTGTCCAGATGGCTGGTGTGTGTCGTCTCCACACAAAATACCATCACTTCAACTAAAGAATGCTAAATGTTGAATATCATGTGTAGGGGAGGATTTGAATTGCAAAGAGGAAGGAATTATAAATCAGAAGTGACAGTGACACTGACTGGGAGCGGCCTGAATGCTGAAACATTTGGATTTGTAATTACACCCTCTTTGCAATTCAAATCATTTTCTCTGCACAGTCAGTGACTTTCTGCAACCTTTGAGCGTGGAGACCCATTAATGTCTGTGTCTGGACTCTCACTTTGGGCTGTTTGCACCATTTTGAGTCCCGAGGAGTGAAGTTTAATACACTTGAACGCTCTGAAGCCAGGCTTGCAAGAAAGTTATTGATTGAACAACTACTAGCAACAAATTGAAACAGACCTAGCAGAGCCTGCTAGCACTAATTCCTCCCTGGCTCACCTGCAGAGTCAGAGACGCTACTCTCATGACCTCAGAGGAAGGGCCGTGCGTTTTAAAACAGGGGCGGGTCGTGTTGTTTCAGAGCAGCTAATCAGAGCCCAGACGTTTGTTACAGTTTATGTCAAATCCAGTGGTGGGTGTTATTTTACATCCTGATGTGCAGGTTTGACCCATTCATGCTTTCACACTCAGCTTTCTAATAAATCCCCTGCTTATTGTTACAGCAGTGTGAAAGTGTGTTGCATTCTTAAATAAACAAAAAGCGTCTATGAAGCTGACATCCCCTGCCGTCCCCAGTGAAGTCACACATTGAAGTCATAGTCAAAACTGTGTTTATGTTTCGCAACTATTACGGTGTAGCTGCGGCGCTCGTGGGTGAGGGCAGGAAGTGGGAGAGTATCTGGCAGAGGAAGAGGGGTGTGTTTGTAGCGCAGCTAACAAGGAATAGCACAGCAAGTGATATAATGTTACGTCAGTCAGGCTGTGGGTTAGATTAACCCCCAAATTCCACCAGATGCGTGTTGGTTGCGTCTGCGCTCTGGGACGGCAGCTGAGCCGATCCATTTCAATTCTAGTCAATGTGTGTGTTTCCACCGGCTGCGGCTGTGCTGCGTTCCAGCTCCATCTCAGCTGCGGCGCTCCGGAGCTCTCTGCAACAGATACACAGGACTTCTATTTTTGCCGGACGCCGGAGCACAACGCAGCAATTCAGCACAGAGCAGATCGTGCGGGGCAGGAAGTCGTGCACAGAAACAAAATAAAACATTTGTTTAATTTTCAAAATAAAGTACACAGTGTTCACGGCGGATCATATTTCCCTGCACTACACCTTGAAAACGTCATAATGTGCGGAGGCAGGCCTGAAGTCAACAGGTCAGAGGTTTTCAGGCGTCATTTCACCCCGTTGACAGCATGGACGAGGAGATGTTGATCATGGTCTTCCTGCTGCTCCTCTGGTTTTGTGGTTCTGTTCATACAAACTACATCTTGTTATATCGTGCGATTATGCGTGAATTGCAAACGCAGTTGTGGGTGTTGACGGACGGCGTAGCACGAGTGGATAACCAGCACAGCCGTTCTGCAACGGACACGCATCCAGTGGAATTGCAGCGTCAGTGTTAGGTGTGGCTACAGTTGCTGCTGCGTAGTTACGGTGCAAAGAGGACGAGCTGGTTTCCCAGAGCGAGCGTACCAGCTCCAGACAGTGACACTGTCAGCTGACCTGCAGTTATTAATCCTGTGAAACAGCAAAACTAGTGTTACCCACCTCTCCAGCAGAAACAGAGCAACCTCCATCTTCATGCCTTCTCCTCACTGGCGTTAAAGCGGCTGTTTGTCGATCGTCTCCTCTGTGACGGTCTCTCAGCCGTCTCTCCGTCTTGATAATGCTCTGTGGATTTTAGCACCTCAACACGTGCAGATTTACTGTTCCTCTCGCTCCAGCTGCTTCTGTCTTTTCCCGCGGTCTTTTCCGTATCCAGTGTACGAACATGAACGCTTCCTGTTGCCATGGCTACCATAGTCTTCACTTTGTCTGTTTCCTGTTTACAGAGCCAGGTTGTGTTTGGACATCGTATTTTTTTGGTGCACACAGAAGAGACGGCTGCAGACTGAGGAGAATATAGTTACTGACTTAGACACAGTGTCGTGGAGTAAAATCACAGACTCCACCTTTAATGACACACACACTGATTCTTCCCTTTTTAAATGAGATCTCTCGCTGCCCTGTAAACGCTGTCACGCAAACTGTGACATGCTACTAAATCATGAGCTGGTGTGAAAAATGAATAAAGAAATGCTCAGTGTGGAAGCCGATGTGCCGTTGAGCAAAGCATTGAACTCACTGCTGTTTGAGTCGGGCTTGTGTTCAGAGGCACCTGAGGCTTCGCTGTGGGAATATGCAGCTGTTGCAAATGAGCGCGCTCAGCAAACTCACACAGGGAAAAAAAAAGATTGAAAATTTTGGAGAAATAAATGGTTTAGCCAGTTTGGGACAGAAAGTGAGGATAATGTATGAGGGCACATGATGCCATTTATCATTGTTTACAAGACATGTCCTCCCCCAAAATCAAGATCTGATAAGTCGGTCCTGACCTGCAGGATACTTTATCACAGCCACTCGAGCTGGTTGATGTTTATGATGATACATGCCTGTGGGTATTTCTTATCCCTCATCATTACACTGGCCTTACAAGCCATCATTTATGAGGTATTACCCTATTTTAAACTGTGAGAAGCTGCCTGTAGTTATGAGCTGCTGAAAACCAACTCTCTGAAATCCTCTGCATGCAGCTTGACACAGCTCACACAGGCAGGACTCGTTTCAACACATCAGTAACTGTCAGTCGATCAAGGTAATTAATCTGCCAACAATTTTTTTAGTAGTTTTATATTTTATTGTACAAACTACAAACATTTATTACATGTGGTGGCAGCTCGTTCCATCCAGTTAAAGTCCAGTTCAGAACAAAGATTGGTGACGAGACAAAACCACTTAAGAACGTTGCAGAGGAAAGTGTCAGTGGTGTGAACTGGCCGGTCTGAGCTCGACTCAAGCCAGCTGATGATGTCACCTGACACTCAGCTGGTCAAATGGCCGGCGGCTGGTTTTAAAGCACGTCACCTGTTTCAACAGCTGATCAGCTTGTAGTGAAGTCTGCTGGTCAAGTCAGACGGCGTGTTGGTTTGCTGCAGCAAACCCAATCTCACTCCAAAGTTGTCAAAAACCAGCACGTGGTCAGTGACTTCTGGTGTCAGACACTGACAGACAAAGCCATCTTTTAACGTCGCATGATACATAACAACGTCTGTGTGTGTGTGTGTGTGTGTGTGTGTGTGTGTGTGTGTGTGTGTGTGTGTGTGTGTTGGCTAAACGTAACCATGTGTGTGTGTTGGTGGTGTTGTACCGACATAGTGCTTTTATTTTGAAAGAGACTGTATGCAAACTGTACATTTCTTGTGAAACTTGAACTTGAACTGTGTAGGTGAGGAACTGTGAGCCGTGCTGAGGTTCACAAGTTTATATACACTGGAGACCAGTCGTTTGTTGGTAGCAATGTCCTGTAACTTGCCGTCTTTATCTGTTGCCACCAACACCCCTTTATAGATTTTGGATTTCATTATGGAATATATTTGTTGGTAAGGCAGGAAGAAGGAACCGCTTGGGTTATTCTCTTCTGTTAGATTATAATATGCAACTGTTCACTAATCCCTGGTTATATGAGGGGAAAAGAACAGGAAACCGAAGAAGGAGCAGAGAAAATAGACGATCTTAGTCATATTTAATGTTGATCTGATGTTGAATATAAAAATCTGGCTCCACAGAGTGACGAGTGTCGTCAGGCGTCACATGGAGGAGTTGGAGTGTGGACGTGTCCTTCAGCACCTGAGCATTGTATCCCAGTACTCGTGTGTGCCTTGTTACACACACACACACACATACACACACACACACACTCCTACAAACACAAAAATACCTGAAACACGCATTTCCTCCTCCCACAGACATTTCACTTCCACACTCACTCATTAGCTTGTGTGCACACACTTGCATCAGACACACACACTCACACACACACGGAGCTGCAGCTGACAGACCCTCCGCCTGTCTCATTGTCATCATTGCAGTCGCTGACAGGACCACTTCGCTGTGTGATGAGTGTAAATCCTGCATCAGCACTGAGTCGTCTCTCAGGCCTGCTGCTGCTGGCACGCCGTGTCACTCCTCATCACCCCTCCGGACCGACAGCTCGCCGCATTCCCTCATCACCAGCCTCCTGGCTGCCTCCACTGTGACCTCTCTCTGTCGGTGCGCGGGGAAGGTGCAGACTAACGAGCTTTAATTACTCCGCTGGGATCACTTTGGTCGCTGTGCTGGACCGACTCACCTGCTCTGGACAGATCAACAGTCTCCTCTCATTTGACCTCGGCCGCTATGTGACACCAGATTAACTTTAATATGTGGTATATGTATCATCATGGGACACCACTCGGCATCAACACGGCGTCCTAAGTTTATAGAATTCTAACAAAGTAACAATCAACACGTCGCCGTCTCCCACGAGTCGCGGCTTCACACCCATCAGAGTCAATTTAACACTTGATGAGTGTTTGTAAGATTTGCCCCGCAGCGCTCTGAGCTCTGAATGGACAAACAACTCTCCAATCAACACCTGTCATCTCCAAATACATTTCCCAGAAAACAGTTGGCTGTTCGTCACGGACAGGTTCTGCTGACTTTAGCTGCATGTGACAGCGTCGACTGAGTGATGATCTCTGGACTGTCAGTCAGGAACAGAAACAGAAAATACGCCAGTCCGGCTTTTTCAAGCTCAAAGATATTTTATATTTATTGTGAACTTTTTATTGATTTGTCCACAGAGATACATTCTTACACAAAAACAGACCAGTTCATAATATTTCCAAATTATTGTTCAGCCACACCCGCTGTATTTCCTCCTCAGAGTCCTCGATCAATGAATGCTGAGAATAAAACTCCAGTAGCGTGTATCAAGGAGAGTTTAACACAGGTCAGGTCTGAGTTCCCAAACTAAACCACTTAGTTTCTCCTCAGACGTCATAATCCAGGGTATATACAAAATAACTAAACCATATAAACATTCCTGGTTGAGGTTTACCTCGTCCTATAGTTTCTATTTTCTTTCCTCCCTTGGTAGCTTTTTAAATTTGTTTCTGTGAGCACCTCATGTAGGTGGAAAATCTGAAGGATTTTCAGCAGCTTAACTATAAACATAGAATATAAATCTGCAAGAACATAACAAAAGATGAAAAGAGCCTGAGGGAGAAGACGAGTCCAACTTCTACCTCGACAGCATTATTGGTTGTTTCGTTGCCTCTTTGTGATGTAGGTTAATATATTTATGGTTTTTAGTTTAAAATGATGATTCAGAGTGGGCGTCGTCTGTTTAAGCGGCACAGCTGGATAGACATGGATAGATTGTCATGGAAGTTAATACAGATGTTTATGGAGCCCAGAGGATGAAGCTTCATTAGTTTGGTGATCCCTGGACAGTTGATGTAGCGCCACCAGTCGGTCAAAGCTCTAACTTTTCCAATAAATATCTCAGCATTTAACAGATTTAGTACAGACACTGTTCCCATACCACTTTGTTGACTTGGTGAGCTTTAACGTCACATTTCATCACATTTCGTCCATTTAGAGTTGGTAAAATCGTAAATGATTTGTGAACTGCCAATCAGAATTATTTCATTCACCGACAGGCTCTGCCACTGCTGTCTCCAATTCAACTTGCTGAATCGGCTAAACAAAATGCAGATGGAAGCGGATGAGAGAGGCAACAGTGCAGGACACACTGCACCAATGAGGGAGCCCAACATTGACCAACTTGGTGTGTCAGCGTGTTAAGGCTTGTTGGTTATCATTAGTAAAGTTGGGGTAATAAATATATAAAAAACACCCTCCTCCTGCAGCCTCCTCTGTCTGTCCTAAGCCCCTCCCACCAAACGACCATGGGCGTATGCACGTGCTTCAGTAACTCAGTTTCTGGGACTAGAGCAGGCTGTAGCTCTGCGGAAAGATCTTTGGCTTAAATGTAGCCAGTGCAAACCCTCCAACGCTGGGTGTCACAGTGGGCTGGTGTCATAGCCGCAGTGTCAGATCTAACCTGTGTAACAGCAGCAACAGAAAGTTTGCTGATCTGTCAGGGAGTCAGGGCTGTCCGGACCCCCGGAGCTGGGGTTTGACCTGGCTGGATTCCAGTCGTTGCATCTGCTACCTGAGGATCTGTCTCTGGAGCTGCTGCCTGCTCGCTGTGATTTGAGGCTTTGGCTAACGTTAGCTACATAAATGTGTACGTGAAGCTGCAGTCATGAGCCTTTAGCTCCTGTTGGCAGATGCTAAACTATTAGCAACAGTTTCTCTCCGTCTCTGAAACTCTTTGCTGATACTGGCTCGTCTTTCATTTCATGTATTGTCAGACTCTATTCGAGGCTGTCTGTGATAGATCCTTTTTCCTTTTTTGGTTGCTTTGCGGTGTAGTCAGCTGTTGTCAGCACTGGAATAGTATCTTTCTCCACAGAATTCTCCGTCATTGATTCAGCAACATGTTCTCACTACAGTACGACTTATGAACAGGATTTGGCTTTGCAATCTCACAGGAAGTGAACCCTGGCCTCCTGGGTGCTTGGTGGTTGTTGGATCCATCCTCCACCCTTCATGCTCACCCTACTCAGTCTGTGCTACCTTAACTATCGTTGTTGTCCATTTCTCCCCTAATGACCGGCTGTGTAGCATGCCAACGTGACTGGATGCCTTTTTCCATTGGTGTCTGACGCTGGAAGACACTGACTGAGCACTGGTATTCAATGACTTCTGGGTGAGACCGGGTTGTCTAAACCCTGAAAACAGAGCCAAGAGGAGGTGCAGAAGTCGAGTTTTCTCTCAGAACATTTGAATTATAATCTGCTCAAAGTTTATTTGGGGATTTTTGCTCAATTAGGCCAATTTTTGCCCAGGTTTCTGCAGTGATAAGGTTTTCCAAAATTGCTCTAATTCATTTCTTCTGATATGGAAATTTCATCATCTACACTAGACTTCAGGTTGTTTTGTTGTTAATGTTCATAGTTAGTGTTAACAGTAAAGAATCAGTCAGACAAGTCATTAAATCCAGGAAGCATATTTTCTGTTCAACCTAAATGCAGAATTAATATCCACAGTTAGTAACAACAGTTGGTCCAAATGCTTTATTATTGTACTCGGGTCATTTTTTTATCATGATTGTTCTTCAGTTCCATTAGCTTTAGCTTTAGCGCCTCCCCTGGTTCTGTCTCAGCCTCCCTCAGTCTGTTGTTCCAACCGAGCCTCCATCCAAACCGTCTTTATTTATTGTGAGCCGATGGAGTTGGATGGTGTCGATGCTCAGATGTTAAATGGAAATCAGGTCGCTGAATCCTCTGTGGAATACACACACACACACACACACACACACACACACACACACACACACAGATGAGTTGAGTCTATTTTAGTGGGAATTCATGGAGCACCTATTTTTAGTGCAGGACAGTCACTTTATTGGAGCCAAATCTGTGGTCGTATTGCTGAGTACCAGCTGCCGTATCTGACTGTCAACAGAAGGATTCCTTTATCATCATTTCAAAGCCGGATGTTTGTGAGCTGCTTTCAAAAGGTAATCGATTAGAAACCATCTGGTACTGATCACTTCTCACTGGGATCAGTGGGAATCAGACTGTAACCCAGTTTTTGCTTCTTTTTTTTAATCTAAAGTCAAATAAACAGGAATCATTTTCAAAACTGAAGTAAATACTTTACAGTTTGTACAAACTGTCTCCCTTAATGCACCTGTATTCACCTGCTGTCTGAAATGCTCAGTTTTAGCCACATCTCTTTAAGAAACCTTCCCTAAATGCCCAGTCTGCTCTGATGGGTCAGGTTTTCTAGATCTTCTGCATCTATGCATTACTGACTTGGCGTGGCACTTTTACAGAGGAAAAACCACTAGTAAAGCTCCTACACACAACCAACATGTCTCAGCAATAATTTGATCAGAAATCAAAGAGAAATCACTATCTGCCACCACAATGACATGTCTCGCTGACGTTAGCATGCTGCACTCCCTTTCTGACATATAAAATCACCATGTTTCTAAACCAAACTCTTTGCAACATGTTCCAGCAGGAATTGGATCCAAAATCGGTCAGAAATGAACAATATCAGCTGTTTTCCTAATGTTAGCATGTAGCTACATGTAGCAGTGTTATTGCAGCTGTAACAGAGAATAGCAGCACTTCCTACTGTCACAAATTACCAATAAAAGCTTGTAAATACAACTACAAGTAAGAAAAACTAGTTATATACATGACTATTCCGATATTCACTCTCTGTCTGAGACTCTCTGTATTGGCTACTCCTAGAAAGTCCAGTTTGCCCTGATTGTCAGTGTTTTTTGGTCCGTGCTGTCTTTCTGCCATGAACCATCATATAGAAATGCTTTTAAACCAAAATCTTCACAACAGAACATGTTCTAGCAGAAATATGAGCCAAAATCAGGAAGAAATTGACATTGACACGCAAGATAAATGTAGCTACATGTAGCAGTGTACTTAAACAGAGAATCAAGAAAACGTTTTCACATTTAAGTGTTAAAAAAACACTTTTATTTTATAAATATACCTGATTATACATGTATTCAACTTCTGTCGGAGATGCTCCGCATTTCGTATCCCTAAAAATTCCAGTCTGCCCTGATTGTCTGGCAGGAGTATAATCCAAAATCACAGAGAAATCAACATCAACAAGTTTCCATGTTTCCCTGATGTTAGCATGTAGCTACATGTAGCAGTGCACTTAAACAGAGAATCAAGAAAATGTTTTCACACTTAAGTGTTTAAAAAGCAAAAAAAGCACCTTTATTTTATGAATATACCTGATTATACCTGTATTCAACTTCTGTCAGAGACACTCCACATTTCGTATCCCTAAAAATTCCAGTCTGCCCTGATTGTCAGGCAGGAGTATAATCTAATGAAATCAACATCAGCAAGTTTCCATGTTTCCCTGATGTTAGCACGTAGCTACATGTAGCAGTGTATTTGCAGTTGCACTTTGTAACACCACTTTGGACTGTGAAAAATCATCAATAAAAACCTCTGTACAAAAATATTCACAACCTGACATGTTTTCGTGGGAATATGATCAGAAAGCGCGGAGATATTGACAACATTAGCAACAGGTTAACATGTTTCCCTGATGTTAGCATGTAGCTACATGTAGCAGTGTATGTATGGTAAATTCTTGCATTAGCTCGTCTGGAGCAGATAAAGTTTTTGCTTAAATGGAGCACTTAAACATATGTTTACCTCGTTATTTAAAAGTTTGTCCACGTTCAATCTGATAATAATATCTGACACTGTCACATTTTATATGAGACAGAAGATAAAGATGCATAGTAGGTCCTCATTAAGTACCAGACCCCTTCATAAATATATATTTTGTTTTCTTGGACTGTTTAGTGTCAGTAATCGTTGTAGTAATAATAACATGTAATTTGTGACACTCATTCAGTTCAATTATCGTTAAAAGAAAATAAATAAATAAAGCATGAGATGCGTCATAGTTGCTGCTCCGTGTTCACAGCCACCTACTTTAGTTTGCAGATGTGATGTCACTTGTTGCCATGATGCACATGCTGCATGATACAGATACATGTTTAAGTTACTGCAGCTGGTGTCAGATCAGGTGACTCCAGCTCACACCAGCTGATGTTCGTGTGTTTGTCACGATGCACAGAGACCATCATGATGAACACTGTGATTCAGGAAACAATCTAGTCTTTAATGTTCCCTCTGGTTTGTTTAATTCCTCCTCTGCTGCTGGATCTGATCCCAGTCGGAGCTTCTCTGTGTGGCGTAAGCATGTTGTCTGTGTGTCTGCGTGGGTTTGCTTCTGCTGCTCCAGTTTCCTCCCACTTCACAGAGACATTTAGGTCAGGTGCACAGGAAACTGTAAATTTCCCTGAGGTGTGAGTGTTTGTGTTTTAGCTCTGTGGTTTATTCTGCCCTCACCGTGTTTGTGGGTGCACATCAGTGCAGAAAGCCTCAAACACAGTTACAGTGAAAGGTCTTTAAAAAGCCTCTGACATTTTTACTGGATAAAAAACAGCAAATGAAACAGCAGTAATGAAATAGATGTTATTATAAGAAAAACAAGAGTTAAATCACTTATTATAATAAAACAATTTTGTGTGAGTGAATTGAATGTTAAGTCGATGTAAAGACACATTTAGATGTGAATTCCCACCGAGCGGTGCAAAGGACGCGAATGACCTGAATGATGAGAAGTAGACGTGTTAAGCGGTGCGAATGAAGTGAGAAGATTTTGCATCATACGTTTGTTCAGTTGAAAAAATCTGAACTTCAGCAACCAATTTAATAATAATAACCAATCAGCATTGAGGTCCTCCAGGGGCGTATGACGCTGATGACATAATAGCAGAAGTTCATTCACTGATTGGGCAATTTCACGCATGTATAGTTATTCACACATATGAAGTCATGTCCAGTGCGAGTAATGCAATGTGAAAATTCCCGTCACATTTGGTGTGAACACAACGCAACAGTTTGCTTCAAATATACAGTAAAAACTAAAGAAAAATGACGTGTCGTTTCTTTAGTTTGTGAACAACAACAGTAACTCAGAGTCAGATTCGTATTAATAGTTCAACTAAATCAAATCTACGACTAATTACACATTTAAACAAATGTCCCCTGGGATCTATATATATAACTCAACAGGTGATTTCCCTTCTAATCATCTGTTATGAGACAGTCACATATATGGAGTTTGTTCACGTAGGTTTCCATCAGCAAAGGTTTGTGACAGAATGAGAGAGGAGAGGGAGAGACGCTGTGCTGCTGCCAGAGGAGCCGCTGAATGAGTTCCTTCTGAGCGCTGAGAGAAGGAAAACACTCAGTTTATTCCACACTACTGAAGCTGCTCCTCTTTTTACTGGAACCACCGAGGAGTCCACCATCATTTCACTTTCAGCCGTGCTTGTTGTTGCCGTGGGTAACAGTATGACGTCAGTATGTCAACAAGTTGAAATGTTCACAGTATCACAATATGAATTTTTCATACGATATAAAAAAAATATACCAGTATAAGCGTGAAGAAGATGATACGGCACTGAGAAATCTGCGGGTGAAATGATGAGGATGAGGCTAGCTAACCGTAGCTAACTTGTTTGTTCATTGTTTGGTCTGTGACGTAATAGGTCAACAGGAAAAAGGTCCAATACTAACAAGCTGAAAGGGGGCATATCTCCACCTATCGCAGAGGAGTTGGCCTCCTGTACTTGCATACTGGGACGAGGACAGGAGGCCAGTTAAATGGGCTAGTGGAGCTGTAACTGTAGCTCCACTTCACTGTGATGGAAACGTACTTAGTGCGCAAAGTTTCTCTGCACATAACAAGCTTAAAATGCGCATCTGAAAAACGTTCTCAGTATGTGAAAGCTTCAAGAAGCTGATTTATTTCTGATGAGACAAAGACAAGAGTGATGTGAGCAGCAGAATTCTCCTCTGAGCAGGTCTGTCGACACCTGAGAACAACCAGTAATTGAGTCATTAGTTTTGATCAATGGGCCTATCAGCCGCTCACGGATATATGATGGTCATTTTGTGGTTCAATTAAAGGGAAAGTCTTTGATGCACTATTTAAGAGCGTGTTCCCTCCGTGATATAAACGCCTCACATGTTGGAGGAGTTAATAAATGATGAATGGCATCGACAAGATGTACAGCTGATGAAAATAAACCCACACACGAGATTAAAATGTTTGTAATCCTGCCTGCTGCTCATAATCCATTATTCACCGAGCACAATGTAAAAGCAGCACGCTGTGTGTGCGCGGCCTCTTATTACCCCACTGACCCCACTCTTCAAATGCTAAATCCCATTGATATGTACAAGGAAGCATTGATTACATTAGGTCTTTCCATCTAATCCCGCCGAGTACATGAGCCGTTAATGCTTAAATCAAAATCAATACATAACTTAATCATTCAAACTCGTCTCTAATTTGTTTGTCACAATCGATTGGCGTGGCCTGAGCGCGCTGTCTGCCTCTCTCCCGCTCAATTAAGGTGTGATGTGAGCAGACTGTAGCTGCCAGAGAGGAGGTGGAGGTTTATGACCGGCCCTGCTGACATTAGGATCTATCAAATGTTACGACCTTCGGGATATTAAGTAGAGCTAATATGGTGGCGATGTTTGAAATGAAAGGACAGGAGTGATTTCTGATTCCACACGCAGCTGTGCATGTTCAGGGGAATGTAATTAGGACATCGCTCATTGACTCTGCTACATTTATATTAGGTAGATATGTTTTAAACATATGATCCCACAGCTGCAGTAAAACCTCACAGCCTCATATACTGTACATGCATTCTGTATGAAGTCAGCGCCGAGGAGAGACTCAATCTGCATGAACATAAAATGACCCGCTGCAGGACTGATACCAAAGAACGGTTCAACAGCTCAAACACAGAGCTGGATTCAGGTTCTCGTCAAAATCGTTTACACTAAGTATCATTTTGTGAGAACACTGGAGACCTGTGTTGAGGAACTGGACTCATCATCAGACGCCTCAGCTGACTGAGACTGCTTCAAGTCCAGCGGCCGGTTTTTATTAATCCCAGTCGTGACTGGAGGCACTATGTTTTCAGTTTGTCCGTCCCATCCTTGTGAGCAGGATATGTCAAGAACGCCTCAAGGGACTTTCTTTAAATTTGGCACAAACGTCCACATAGACTGAAGAATAAAGTGATTAGATTTTTGTGGTTGACGGTCAAATTTCAAATTAACATATGGGATATTTTCCCCAAACTTGCGCATACATTTAAAACATTTGACATTTGGTCTTGCACAGGGTTTTTGTTTTTAACACGACAACAGCCAAGCTAGAGGTTCTGTGACTGAATCTGAAGAATAAACTGATTAGATTTTTGGGGTCAAAGGTCAGTGTGACCTCACAAAACATGACGTCTTCTGTGTGTGAAGCATCCATGTTTTCACTGACATGGATGGAGACTGTCACTGACTGGTGGGCGGAGTCAGTGTGCTGTGCAGTGAACTTGATGTTTTGGTCCCCAGATTTTGCTGCAGAGTAAACAGTCTTTACTTTCATGCTACTCTTTGGTGCAGACAGCTGCAGACACAGAGGAGGAGAAACTTTCCACTGGAAGGCTCTGAGGAAACATTATCTTCTCTCCTCTGATGAGAAGTGATGCATTTACAGTTCACAGATGCTTAATACAGCACAGTCTCTGACTTTTGTTTGATTTCTAGTGTCAAAAAAAAGTCGTATCACATTTCCAATCTGTTGTTAGCGTAGTTAGCTTGTTTACCTCATTATGTAAATGCTGCTGGGGGCTGAGCGCCGTGCAAACTTTACAACTTTATATGAGAAAAAAAAACCAACAAAAAATCTTAGAATATTCATATTAAACACTCAAATCAGGTTGGACTGACATCATTCTGAGTTGGGTACAGCCCTGCGTTTAAGCCACCTCTCAGTGTGCAGCAGCTGACTTAGTATCAGCCTCAGTTCTTAGCTTAGCAGCACTATAAGCAGCACACATTAAAGACTGTACAACTCACAGCATCATGACAGTACATGAGACAAATATTACAGCACAGCTCCTGATACTAAAATCCATCTTTATATTGACAACCCTCATCTTCGCCGCTCCCACATGAAACTCCTGTGTCAGCAGTGCTGAGGCGATGAGAACCTCAGGCAGTAATTATGGTTCACATAAAGCCGAGACATGAACAAGCCCTTTTCTTTACCTTTGGACTGTACACGTCGATGCACTGAGGACACAGCGGCAGATTATCTCATGTACACACTCACAACGACCAGGGCAAGTCCTCGCTCACGCTCCAGCTCACGCTCCAGCTCATTTCATACCCATCTCTTATTAGTCCCTTTGAAACAAATTAAACAGAAACTGCCAACGACGTTGAGATTTACAGGTATCAAGGTAGCGTTTCTTCACAGCCTGGGTATTGAGCAGCGTAATGCAGTGTCAGTGTTTTGAGGGCTTTGAGGGATTTAAGTGGTTTGGAGCTTCAGTGGCAGAAACAAAGAGCTGTCACTCAATGACAGCGTTCAATTTCATCTATCATATAATATACTGCTTTCATGGGGCCACTTTGAAACTACAGGTTTGGTGATTTTGAGATTATATCTTCTGCCATTTAAAGGAACAGAGTGTCAGATTAAAGAGGGTTTAGTGGCGTCTAATGGTGAGGACTGCAGATTACAACCAGCTGGAACTTCCCCTGGTTAGAATTCCTTCAGTGTTCATTGTTCAGGAGTTTTTTTTTAGGGAGCTGAATTATTACAGGTCTCTTCCTTCCCAAAACAGACCAGCTAGTCAGTGTTTCTCTGACGCTGTTTGGCATGTCGGAGTCGGGCGTCTTGCTCACCACATGCTACTTTGTTCTCACCCTTTTGTCTCTGACGACTTAAGATCCAGACGTTCAGGAGGTTTTATCCACAGAGGTCCAACACAAACACACCAGGGGTCTTATTTATAGACACTGCGTACCCACAAAATGAGGCCAGGAAGAGGCGAACATCATGTCCCACGCAAGAGTTGGGATCTCTAAAAACAGACTTGATGGGAGAAACTTTGGCCCATGCTTACCAACATGTCTGAGATGGGGAATAGGTGACGCAGACGGTGAGGTGGACGCCAGACTGTAGAAACTGTCAAATGTTTCTTGGAGAATGACATTTATGCTTTTGTCCGTACACACATTTTCAGCATGGATCCTATACATCGTCTTATAAATGAGACCTCAGGTGATTTAAAACGGTAAAAACAAAACTGAATAAGCCAGTTTAATGTGGTTTTCTTTCAGCGCTGTTTGGCATGTTGGAGACAGGTGGCTTCCTCATCCAGTGCTTCTGTGTTCTCACTCTTTTCTCTGATAACTTTTGATCCACTTGTTCAGAGGGTGTTTACCAGGAGCAGCATTATTCAGTTTGATCTCCAGAACAAATAGATCAGCTGATTTAAACCAGCAAAACATTGAGTTCGCCCTACTAATGTGCAGAACTGGACCCGACATTCGACTATTCTCTAGACTCTTTGTTCTTTGGGTAGATATTTGGTTTTCAGTCTTGTGAATCTGATATACTTTACTTCTTCCACATTCAGAGCCTATCATTTGAGTATTTATGTAGGTCTATAATTTATCCATGATAAGATGAATAATCACAAGCTGTTAATATGTAATTAAAAGTGTGCACCGTTGATCAGACCTCGTTCAAGCCAAACAATACAAACAAAATACTGTATGATAACAGAACCCTTAAAAAATTACATGTTCCTACAAAATGCACTAACAGTTCCTTATAAGCATGTACAGCAGAGTTTGAGCAACTGTAGCGTTCATTTTAAGTAATGTTTCTGTCTGCCTGATGAATGTACGTCCAATATTTCCTGACCTTTTTACTCCATCTCCTGAGGGAAATGTCTGACTGTTTACCAGCTGAAGGCTCCACTTTGTTCACCAGCTACTTGTTAACTTTTGGAGGATTTGGTGGCATCTAGTCGTGAGGTCACAGAACTGAGCCTTCTTAGTCTAGCAGGAGAAAAGCGTGTCCATGTACCTGTGAGGCATTTTTTGTTACCTAGTTTCAAGGGACCCTAATGATGTCTAGTAAAGAATGTGAGAATGGACCACAGGCGGTTCACTGGCATGTTCCTCTTTGTGCAAAACCAACAACCTGGCGAAACTTGAAGGCTTATGTAACGTGAGCCACACTGAACACTAACAGTGTTATTCACACTTCATCAGGTACCTGGTCTGAATTAATGTCGTCCTCCTCAAGCTGGAACTGACTCATCTTTGGATCATAGATGTTGTCCATTTAATAACTTTGAGACTGATCGAAAATAATTCTTACATTTGACTATGCAGGATACAACTATGAAACAAAACAGCAAACATTTTGTTAGGAGGCTAAAATGTGTCATTAGCCATCAGAGAGTGGTTTGGGCATATCAGTGACCCTTCAAACTGATTCCTGGTGTCAAAGTTACATGAAAACTTGTGGTTCAGGAGTTACGAAAATCTGTGTTTTCACCATTAGTGTGGACTTTAATTCAAGACGGATGATGAGTTAACTTTGGCAACAAGAAATATTCTTAACTAGACACCATTAGGGTCCTAACATACAAGGTAACAAAGTAATACCATGCAGGTTTTTCCTGTTCGATTATCTCCTGTGCCAAGCGCTGGCCAATGCAAAAACGTGAACGTCTCTATCTAGAGTCAGTGTTTGGTTTGTCTGATCTGGGCTACTGTAGAAACGTGGCGGTGCAACATGGTGACCTCTGTTGTCGAGGCCCTGCTCCCTGTGTAGATATAAACAGCTCATTCTGAGGTAATAAAAACACAACACATCTTATTTCAGCTCATTACACACTAAAGAAATGTACTTATATTCCACTTCTGCCAATAGATCCCTGCACACTGAGGCTTTGATGAAAGTCTTCCACCCGTTAAAGTTATTAAAATCCATTTCAAAGCAGACCAGATAAACTAAATGAACTGCATTAAAAACAAAGCTCTTCTTTTGAAGGGCTGACATTACTGAGCTTCAAGGTTATCAGCTGACAGTGATGACATATACTACCCACTGAACTCTGACCTCATCGCCCGCAACTTCATTTACCCTTCTAGCAGATTCAAAGGCATGTAAAGGTCTCTCTAACTACTGGGTGGAAGTAATTTGCTTGAAATGCTCTCATAAATCCAGCCAAGTGCTGAAGCTTTATGAGGAATGTTGACTTTATTGTCAAAGTCAGGAGCGATCCCTGTCTTTTATCTAAACTTTGTCCGTACACACACACACACACACACACACACACACACACACACACACACACTGCACACTGTGATGAGGCGGACTGTGCAGGAGCTCACTGCAGATTTCGCAGTAATAAAGGCGTCATCAGTGTGAAACCGCTGAAGAAGTGCTTGTCGAGCATCGCAGCAGCTGATTTGTTACCCACCAACATAACTACCCAGCGAGATCCGAGCCCGTGGTGACAAATGTGAACTTACAGGCCCCAAACTTTATTTAACCTGATTAAAAATTCATGTTTCTTAAGCTCCTTTGATATATCTGTCTCCAGAGTATTATCTGTATGAAGAAGAAAAGTTATATCTTCTTACAGTACTGTGTCAACCCGACACTTTGGCAGTAAAAGTACATTTGGGTGCATAAAATCCTGAGAATCATGTTCTGTGAGTGTCTCTCAGCCCACATGGACAATCTTTCTCTAAACTGGAAGATCAGTTTGAGAAAACAACACATGAAACAACAGGAAATGTTTAAAATGATAGTGAGTGTTTTTGTTGTTGTTGGTGTGGGTTTGCTACAGAGCGCCAGAGCCCAGATCCGGAGATAAAACCTTCAGTATCGGAGTCCTGTGGAACACGGATGTGGCAGGCACTGACTCTAGCCTGTACACCAGCAGCAACAGAAAGTGAACTGATTCGGCGAGGTGTAGAAGTGGTTCGGGATCAGACCCACAGCACCAAACACAGAGGCAAACTTTCTGTTGCTGCTGTTACACAGGTTAAACCCGGTGCTGCTGCTGGCCACCACCCGCTGTGACCCCTGCCGCTGGAGTTTGCTCTGGCTGAATTTGAGTTGCTACAGCTGCTCACTTGGAATATCTGAACTGCTGCTAGAGCTTTGATTAGGCCCAAAAATCAGACCCAACCTGACGTGAACCCCTACAGTTTCTGTCCAGGCCCGACCCAGGCAGCCATTTTGGGCCTAAGCCCAATTAATGACCCATATTTCTACTGTAAAATAAATGTATTACTATATTTCTACGCCTCTGCGCAGTGATAGTCGTGGACGCATTAAGTTTATGCGCTGTCATTCTCGGGAATGCAATATCTCAAGAACCGTTTGAGGGAATTTCTTCTTTCAAATTTGGCACAAACGTCCATTTGGACTCAAAATGAACTGATTGGATTTTGGTGGTCAAAGGTCAATGTGACTCCACAAAACATGTTTTTTCCAATAACTCAAGAATTTTCATTCACTAATTTTGACAAAATTCGACACAAATGTCTAACAGGATAAAATAATGAAGGTCAAAAGGTCAAAGGTCAGCTTGACTGTGACATCATCATGTTTTAACGTCATATCTCAGGAACAGAAGGGGAGACATTTGGTCACATACTGAATTGGTGACTGATGATCTTGAAACTGTGCTGATTGTATAGATCTTCTGTGTGAAGCATCCATGTTTTCACTGACATGATGGAGACCACTTGGATGTGCTCTATATTTTTTGCGTAACCAAAAGCTCTTAAAGAAACTAATACATGTTTTTTATGCATATTTAGATCTATTAACTTCAACTTGGCATGACTGGTCACCATGTTGTAACACGCACAACTGTTAAACACTTTCTAGGCCAGGCGAGTTAATTATATATCACATCTCAGCAACAAGGCGATTCACAGTGCTTTAAATAAAGCATCTTAATCATGGAGACTTAATGCAAAAGAAACACATTTAAATTCAATTAAAAACTTAAAGAGCAAAAGAATAGAAAATAAAAACGAGGTAAAAAAAATACTACGAAACAGTGCAGGGTAAGAGATAAATATATATTTGATTTTTTTAAAAGACAGCAGCAACTAGAAACGTCTTCAGTCTTGATTTAAAGGAACTGAAAGATGCAGCAGTTTGTTTCAGATATATGGAGCATGAAAACTAAACGCTTCTTCTCCACGATTGTTCTTGACTCTGGAGACATAAAGTAGATCTCTACCTGAAGACCTGAGAGGTCTTTACTTTAGTACATTAAAAAAGTTCAGTGTTTTGAGCTCAGATTAGTTAATCACATTCAGAGGAATCCAGACTTTACTCTCACAATGTTGTAATGGCTCTTTGTTGGTGCAGAGAACGTGTTATCAATTCCTGTCTATGTAACAGCAAACATAACAGCCGATATCTGATGTAACAAAGTAGAAATTTTGTAGGTAGTGTTGTGATTGCTCGGTTGGTCAAAATAAACATATTTTACTTTTGAAAAATGTCATAGTTTTGGATAATTTCATAAGTAAGTTCATTTTGTTAACTGTCAAAATGAGACTGTTGATGGTGTCGCAGCTGTGAGTGGGGACTGTCCTTGGTGATGCATTCAACATTACCAGCACTTTACAGTATTGATTTCAAGGTTCCAGTGAGTTCACAAGCTCTTGTCCAGCCTTGCTGTTGTCCAAAAATTAAATCTATAAAGCAGCTGGATTTTGTGAAACAGATTCTGTATTTCTGGTTGTTTCTGCTGTAGAAAGGTCGTCGTATGTCATGTATCAAATGTCAGTGTCCCTGAACAAGATAATCTACAGTTTCCAAAATAATACCAGCTTGCAGTTGTATGAAATAGTTGAAGTTTAGGTCAGTATTGGAAAATATACATGCTGTGTAGGCGTTGGAGCGTGCAGACAACACTTTGGCCTTTTAAAAATGTATTTACGGAGCACCAACTCTTCTTTATGATCCAGAAGTCGGATGGAAGATGGATGGAAGAGAAACGGTGGAGTCACGAGGTGACGTCTCGTACAGCGTGTTCCTTAATTGGAGACAAATGTTCTCAGGGGCTCTCGCTCTGATGTGAACTGCTGGAACCTTCACAGGTAAAACATTTCGTCTCTTCTAACAACCTCCGAACCCATCTGCATTCAGAAGGTGATGGAGAGATATGGCGAGTGAAGCTAGGAGCGGGCTGGCAGCAGGAATGAGCCGCGGCCTTCGTCTTTGAGTGGAATCGATCGTTTGTACAAGTCGAGGGAAATGAGAGAGATCTGACCAGCCTGGGATCGGCTCGGATCGCTCACCTACAGAATCATAACAAGGCAGAGAGCTTTCGGCCGGAGTGTGTTTGTGTGACAGATGGGAGGTGGAGCAGGTGTGTATGTGCGTGTATGATCCTGACGGTGAGATCATCAGTTTGCTTGTTGACTCATTGCAGTGAATGTCTGAGGATGTTAAAGTTTGAGACTCGGGGTCACTTCCTGTCCCAGTCTTTGTGGGTTTCTCTTAACAACGACCATAATGGTTCACTTACATTATCCAAGTTGTATTAGTTTCCTTAACTGAACCAAACCATAAACAGAGAGGTAACAGATCAGAAATCACTTCATATGAATAATTTTTCTAACAGTTAAAGACGAATTTCTGGACGACTCAGTTTGCAACCAAAGACTGTGATCACTTCCTGTCTCCTACCAACAGTCAGCGCTGTTTCCTGACCAGGATCTTTTCCTGTCCTGAACCAAGCAGCTTTAGTTCCCTAAACTGAAGCAAATAAAACCTCCTATTACTCATGCCCAAGACGTGTGTTAGAGTGAGAGCACACCCAAAGCCCACTTCAGACCGATGACTGGTGATGAAACAAAATAGTTTTAGAACGTTGCAGAGAAAAGTGTCAGCGGTGTGAACTGAGCTGGACTCAAGCTGGCTGATGGCGTCACCTGCAACCAGTTGCATATCGTGCCAAAATGAAAGGACGGCTTTCTTTCTTCGGAGTGAGACCAGGTTGTTTCGGGAGTTTTCCTTCTCTGTTTGCCCAGGACAAAGAGCTGAAGTGGCAGCAAGTGTCGGACACGTCCCGTCAGTGTGTGGAGTTTTAAGGACTGCGGATGAAGTCAAACAACGTAGTCAACATCAGTGTAGAAGTCACCCCCAGCAGAAAACATGCATTAGTGATCAGTACGACCGGCCTCTCCAGAGCCATGAATCATTTTGGCAGTTGTTAACGTGGCGTCATCGTACGGTTTGAGAAGCCTTTCATTACAGTCCAGGTTTCATTCTGTTCCTCATCTTTAATGTCGATTGCAGCCAAAAGGACTTTCACCTTTGACCACTATTTTTTAGCAGTTATTATGAATTTAGGACCTTTAAGGGTCTTTGTCTTTCCTAATTGAGAACTGGGAAATCACTAAAGTCAGGACGGTTCTGTAATAGGTCAATTCCTATCCTATCCTTTTCATTATGTTTTATGTTTTTCTAAATGTTTCTGTAATACCAGGCATCTTAAATGTCATCCTTAAGATCAGATTTCAGACGCAGGAAGTTAGTCTAATGAGCCCCCTGGATCCTGTTTGGTTCATAAAGACTCAGCCTTTTAGCATTGTTGAATGGTTAATGGTTCAGCAATCACCTCTGTCTGCCACTATCTTCATGTACTGCACTATATTTGCTTTCAGCTCTGCATGTCATCCACAAACCTGGTCATTTATTGTGGGTATTTCTTGAGTTCAGCTCCGGCTCCATGAAGAGGCTTGAAAAGATCTCCATCAGTGGAGGAAAGGAAGCCGCGACTGGCTGCCAAGATAAACTGTAATCATCGCTGGAGAGGGCAAAGCAATTGAATTGCGCCTCTCTTGGTATCGAATTAGTCCCTATAAGTGGCTGAGTTACTCTATGAAAGTACATTCTCAGCTTTTTCATTTTTAATGACGAGCGGAAAACTAAGAACAGTCGCAAGTGGTAGTTTGAACTGATTTTATGTACCATTCAAACACGGCTAATGCTCGCAGAGCTCAATTTAAGGAACCATCAGAGCCGAAAGGACTTCCATCCCTGACCGGGTTAGTAGAGGGGCACAGATTTAACGGGAGGAGACGGAGGTGGGAGCGGAGGGGGCCTGCTGCGGTGGCTCCGCTGGAAATGGAGGCCATAGATCTGTTTGTTTGGGGATTAGGCCGGGATTAGGCCTCTAATTCCTTTCCCTCGTGTGCATAATTGAAAAATGTGTCTGCCCATCGAAGGCAGATGAGAGGCCGCAGAGCCTGAGCCCCTCGCAGCGCTCGATTTTCAGGCCAACAAGCTCCGAGGCAGAGAGAAGAGGAGGAACTTTTAACAATGAGTTTCAGTCAAACTAAAGTCCACAATTGAATTCCACTCAGCTGCGCAGAGTCGGTCTGTCCCTGCGTCTGTGAGGGATGAGCTCTCTGACTGCAGCAACACAACACGGTGACAGACAGCTGCATCCAGCCGGCTTTTTGTTCCTCGGCCGCAAGGAGAGTCGCTGTCATTGTAGTCTGTAATAGAGTGCCTGTCTCCTTCAATTTTTTTGTGTTTTCCCCTGCAATCCTGTGCACTTTATTCTCTCCCTCTATGTTAAGTTCAGGCTTCTGCTGGAAATTTCCAGTATGGTTCCTCCATGCATGACACCTCGCAACGTGTCATAAACGTGTAATCGTGCGGCTCATGCAGAGATCTGCACGAATGCGAAGCCCTGAGTCCACTCGAGGTGTTGAAAATCCATTGTAATTGTGTTTTATATCCCTCTGCACTTTAGATACATCTGCGGCTGAGTGATGGCGTAGCAGGGTGGATGATGAAGCGGCCGGAGTTGTATTACTATAAATCAGAGCAGATGCCGTACAGCTGCATGAGCAGAAAGGGTATCTTTTATTTGTCAAACGCACATGTAAAGATCTCCTCGCCTACACGTTGGAGGGTAATGTGTTCAAAATGTGGCCATAAATCCGACCAGACTGTCCGCGCTTTTCTGAGAAATGTCGGGTTTATCCACGATTTCTCTCTTTTATGTCAGTCCATGTCAAATGCATCCTGGAATCATTCCTGTCTTTTATCTTAACTCTTGACAATACACACCGAGCGCTTTGATGAGGCCGACGGTGTCGGAGCTCGCCGCAGATTGAGCCGTCACTTCTCTGGGGCTGCTGAGAGCTCAGTGTAGTCTGATAACAGATACGATTACACTCTGACATCCAAATGCTTCTCATCTCAGGGCCAAATACACTCACTCATCTCTGGGCTGAAACTAAGGACAAACTGCAAATGTGTTCTTTGGAAAGCTGCAGTTTGTAGAGTGATCTTGTTGAAGCAAGGGTTCATGGGAATGTGGAGGCAGGGCTGGAGCACCAAAGTCCTGTACATACAGTCTCTGTGAGCCCCCGTCCATCCGCCCTCCTCTCACGCCTCATTTGAAAATGTTTTGACCGAAGTCAGTTTGCTTTCTGTCCCTTTCCTGTCCTCTTTTCTGAAACCCTGATTTCTCTTTGTTGGGTAAAGCTATGACAACTTACCTTGGTGCTCCAGCAGCAGACACTCACTCAGCTCTATCTGTGTCGACCAAATGTTAGTCGACCACAAAGATTATTAGTTTGCAAGATTTGAAGGACGAACCCAAGGTGATATGTAAACTCATCTTCATTGGTCGACTACAAACATGACGTATCATGTGAAACATGGAAGTAGCTACATGCCCATTAGCCCACAGCGTCATTAACAGGCGGCTCGCTCAGTGTGTGACGTGCACTTGGAGATAAAATATAGGCAGTGTTCAAGGACTGTCGGGAGATTTGAAAATCCAACAGTATTGTCTGTCTCTACAGTTTGTGGCTGTGATTAATGTTGTAATTTTTGTGATTTTTAAAGACAACATGGGCGGGTTTGGGAGGCAGGATTTCTTAAAAAATTGCCAAAATGACATCACCAAATTTGGAAGACAAATTGCAAATGGTTTCCCTAAAAACTGGCTGTTAAAAAAAATACAAAGTACAAGCATTTAAATGTATATGCTCCTCCAATAAGCCAAAATAAAAACATACATCCCTCCTCAGTGCTGGAAAAATTATTTGCTCCCCCTATTTGCACCGCCCTCTCCCCCTTATAAATATAAACATATATATACAAAGTTTAGACTTTCAACAAATTCATTCGGCTTAAGGGCCCCCACTACAATTTCCCCCCCCCCTCTGTGACACCCCTGCATGGAGCCGTGTTTAATTTTAAAAAATTCCTGAGTTCAATGGTCAGCAGTATTTTAAAAATACATGAAGTTGTCTGAGTTGAATAATTGACGCTTTCCTCTCTTCAACAACAGTTTTCCTGGCGCCTGAGAGAAGTTAAAGCCTCTTGCAGCTCCCTGTTATGAATTTATGTCTGGTAACTGTGTGAATATAAAGTAGGCTGTTGATGAAAAAGAGTCTGTTTGCAGAGCGAACTCTCCCTGGATGAATAAAGGTTAAAAAACACTCGGACAGAATTTGGCTTAAACAGAATTAAAATGATCTTTTGATACTTTTGGGAATCCCAGACAAGAAGCACCATCGATCATATCGTGCCCTCAGCAGGCCGGCGGAGATAAGGAAGGTGTCCGTAAGACATTTGATCTCTTCTACAGTTAATTATGAGTTAGGCTATTAAATGTTGCGTTTGTATTCGCTCAGGCCTAATTAATTACATGCATTTGCCCACTGAACCACAGACATTTAATTGAAATGCAGATTTGAAGAAGTGAGTTTGTCAGAATGGCAGGAATGTTTTCACCTTCTGAAAGAGCCTGAAAGGCGTGTGATTAGATGAGAGCGACTGATGACCTTTTTTGAGTTTCCCCGTACACCTTAATTAAAATTCATCCTCCAAGGCCAAAAGACTTCTCTCATTTGGGTGATGTATTCCCCTGAATGGAAAGGCAGATTAAATGTGACCAATTCTGCATTTAGCAAATGAGCAGTCGATGCTGTGTTATTGGCCGGGGTTGGAGGAGAGCAACAGCGTTCTTCCATAGAGAGTTTTCAGCACTTCTAAATTAATATGAACTAGAGCTGTCTATCATTTCAAACTGAAAATATCACCACCAGTGTCCTTTTAGTGATGCTAATACCAACAGAGTGCATCATGTGATACCCATCATGCGAATGGAAGAGTCCAGATATGTAAAATGCCACCAGACACCACAAGCATGTGCTAAAGTCATATTCTTGAACTTTTCTGACACATCTCAACATACAAAACTGCCGACTGTGTCACCACACAACAGACCAACACACTGTCACATATTGCTGCTTTGTCAGTGGTCTTTCACGTCTACACGTCTTATTTCATCGTGCAACAGAAGCATGTCTATAGGTGTAGGAAAAGATATCATGGTTTGGCTCAACACTAATATGGAAAACAAACACCAGGCTCTTGGGTGAAAGTCCGGGGTTTGTTGAACCCATCCAACTCTCCTCCCGCCTGTATATCCTCCTGCTCCCCCACAGCTGCTGTTTGGTCCTAGCTGTCTGGGATCAGTCAGACCTGATAAGAATAAAAAACTAAACATTGTCTTTGAACAAGAAGTAGTTTTGGATAAAAAAAGATGGGGATGATGGTTTAAAACTGCTCAACTGAACTCAGAAATGAATTTACAAATAATGAAACAAATTTCAAAGTCTTGATTTGTTCATTTAGAAACTTTGCATGAATTTTCCTTGATCTGCACTCGGAGTGAGGAATGTCTTGTTTGTCTCGCCTGATTGGTCCCAATGTTGCCGTAACAAACCACAAACATTATTAATCATCAATAAACAAGTTTCAGTCATAAACACGTTTAGACCTTTTCCACTTTTGTGTCGGGATCGGCTGCAGACTGACTTGGCAGAGATGGCCGCCATCTTGTTTTTACATGGATTAGTCACAACAAGAGTCCACGGCTGAGGACAACAGGTCCATGTTAAGCAGAATGAAGTATTAGGTGCAGCAAACCCTAAATGTGATGTCCTTGTGTGAGGACGCAGGGTCTCAGGAGGACAGGGACTTTCCAGCTCCTTATATTACCTTGTCTCTGGCAGCGTTTAAATCTCATGCCATCCAGCAGTGTTTACCATCTGGTGATGTCCGGCCGCGTTACACACCAAAGCTGTCCATCTGTGTCTCATAGCGGCTCCCTGGTTCGTATATTAATAATATTTGCAGGTCCCAGTGCTCCATGGTCGCAAAATGGGACTAAATAGTTGCAGTCTGGAGCTCTGCAGGTACAAAGACACACGCTTCCTCTGCTCACGCTATCGTTATTCTCATGAAGTTAAACAGTTATCGTGGTGCTGTTAAACATGAGGATTTATTTCTGTATTGAGTGTAGTCGATATATCATCCAACCCTAAGTCAGCTCATATGTTGCGTCACTCTTGAAACGTTGACACGATACATACGTATTCAAGGTTTGCAGAAACGTACAATGCTGAAAAACATCTTCTGGTGACTGAGCTGTCAGCTTTGGTCACCAGCCATGTTTTTGAAGAAGTGAGACTTTTCAGTAAAATCAGCTGCTTGAGGTTTGATTTGTTTCCCCTCATTTCTATTCTGAACTATAAATCTTATACGTTTGCACCTGCCTTTGTTAAGTTCCTCTGAATCTCGGCCTTCACACATTCAAAGAACTCAGAAATCAATAAATAAATGTATCTGCAAACTGTATAATTGTACCTGCGCTTGTAGTTTATACCTACTGTGGTCTGTGGTGCATTCAAAGACCTGTAATTATTCCTACTCTGCTCATTTAAACATTTATACAGCTGCCCTGCTGCTAAATACATAAACTCCATACGCAGTGCTGGGTTAGTTAGCCTCATTAAAATCACGGAGGATGAAGCAGACTGGAGGATGACCCGTAGTGAGGGTGATGATGACGACGTCAGACATTATTAATAAACACGGAGGACGCAGCAGACTGAAGCAGCACCTGTAGATGTTTATGAGGTGTTTGTGTGCTGTTGATCAGATCGTAGCTGAGGTGCAGCTGAGAACTATTGGTCCTCTGATAAAATGTCCCCATGGGAACACAGCACCTTAAACCATAAAGAAAGGCTATTAACCCAGACTTTCCTCCGTCTGCTGCAGCTCGAGGCTTTGTCTGTCATTACTGCCATTTCCTCCGGCCGGCTACACCTCCTGATTGCTGCCGTGATGCTGAGATAGATAGTGTGACAGAAAGATTTTCTCCAGCCTCCACTTGTGGTTTCCTCTGTGTTGTGGGAGCAAAAATCTGCAGAAGGGTTTGAAATCTTACTGTTAGCTCAACATTTTTTAACCATTTCTGGGAATTTTTGCTTCTGTCTGGTCAGAAACGGTCAAGAACTGACCTCGTCTCAGAGAGGTTTTTGGTCAGATGTCTGAAATAAGGTCTGTGGTTGACACAAGCTGAGGACACTTTCGCCTCAACTTCAAGTTTATTAAAATCCCAGAGGGCAAATGGTCTTGCAGGCCAAAGACGACAATTCAGACAACACAAAGGACAGTACATTAAGTAATATCTGACGGTACATCAAACACAAGATTAATGAATGAATGAATGAATGAATGAATGAATGAAAAATGAAAACAATAAACATCTTATTTTGGGTGGTAACGTTTCATGTGACATTGTGAATGTAAAAATATCACCTGAAATCCCCGTGGCAACACGTTATATCACGTCGTCACTGCTGAAACGTAAGGCATTACTGCGTGTTTTTGTACCACATCACCCTCGACACTGTTCATTGATAGTCCAGACTGGATTCATGTAAATCTGTAGTTGACCTTAGCTCATCTTCATTAACTGAAATTCATAATATCCTCATGTTTTTGGGAACAAGGAATATAATCCACTGATTAAATAAAAAAACTCTCAGGGCCTTAAGAGACAAATTTAGTCCTGCAACCTGCAGCGTCTCTGAATCTCTGTGATACAGACACAGCTTCACTTCCTGTTTGTTAAAGCAAACACACTGACTGTTTAACTTCTATAAAATGTATGTATGTCATTCAGAGCTTCTCCTCACATCAGCTGTGTGTGTGTGGCTGCGCGTATCCGTCCTCCTGCCCCCCCTGTAGTGTAGCTGCAGGTTTACACTGTGCACATTATGGTGTTATCAAGCCGATGACAATAGACACACTGCATGATTGTGGCTGCAGGGCTGCTGTAATTGGAACGGACAAGGTCAAGTGCGGCACTCCCAGTTTTGAAGAGAGCAGAGTGTGTGTCTCTCCCGCCCTAAGTATGACGCCGACACAATCTGACATCTGTTGATATAACACTGTGGCCATGCTGCCAGGCAAGTATCGGGAGATAGCTGCTCGGTGGCGGATAAATCTTCACTCACCAAAATGAAGCGGACGTGTTTACGTCGCAGGGAGCTGAGGAGGAAGTGTGAAGTGTCTTAGGTGAGAAAACATGTTTACCAGTAGTAGGAAATCGGGGGAGCATATTTCATCAGAGATCATAACTTTGTAAACATGTTTACCCAACAGAAGTGTTTGTGCTGGACTGATAAGGGTTTGTCCTCAAACGTTATGGAAGGCATCGGGGACCCTGGGCGTCTTGGCAGGTTGGCGTTGGGGGCCCTCAGAGTGGCATTTTCGTAACGCTGAGGGTGATGTGAAATTCACATAAACAGCTAGTTGGTGTTTACAGCCGCATGTTGTGCCAGGGTTAAGATAAGAGTTCACACGAGGTACACGAGGATCTAATATTCAGCTGTCAGGATGATTAGTATTCTAAGAAAAGGTGCTGTGACGCATAGGCTTAATGAATTTGCATTATTCATCAGGACTCTGAAAACTTGCTGTAGGGAGCCCCCGTGTTTGTTTGGGGCCCATGGGAGAGGCCTCCCGAGGAGTTCCTCTGGAGCTGAAACTTTTTTGCTTGCAACTCCTAAAATCAAAGTGCTGTCTCTTCAAAAATCACCCAACACCGACCATCCTGTCTAAAATGGTGAACTCAGATGACGGCCAGTAGATCAGAGAGACCGTCATGTTGCTGAAAGGTTGAAGATTTCCTACAGCAAAATAGCCGCATCTTTACCGAGAGTCAGGACGGCTGAAAGCCTCACCTGATGTCAACGTGCTGTTTCCTTTTCAAGCTTTAAAACTATTAAATACAGTAGAATAAGAGCCTGTGCTGCGTCACGTACCACAGGAGAACATTTACTTTGAGACATCAACATCAGAAATTCATTTTTACACACGAGATACTTAAAGGCACAATGTGTCAGACTGAAGGGGGTTTAGTGACATCTAGTGGGGACGACTAGCTGAAACTGCTCCTGGTTAGAATTGCTTCAGTGTTGCTTCATTGTTCAGGAGATTTTTATCAGGAGCTGAATTATCTGAGTCTGATTTTTTTTCTTCCTGTAACCAGTTTGGTTTTCATGTCCTTTTATCTTCTGCCATTTTATTTACTGTCAGGCCGACTTTGTGAGAGGATACGGAGGTGTGACGGCAGGTAGCCTGGGCTACAGTTGACATTCAAGCAAACAAACGGTCTCAACAGCAGAATTTTACTGCTGTAAAATATCCGTCAGTGTGTAAAGACCTTAACGTCTTTCTCTGACTAAGGAAACCTTTTAAGAGATTCTGCGCAGCCTCTTAACGTCACTTCCTCAGCTAAGGAAAAACCAAACCTTAAGTGTCATACTTAAGGAGCAAACTTATGGTGCTTTGTGCAGCCAACTCAAAACTGATTAAAAACACTAAAAACACTGAATAAAACAGTTTCACATTATAAATTAGTGTTTGGCATGTCAGAGATAGGCTGTCGGCGTAGCACCTGCTGATGTGTGCTCACCTTTTTTCTGTAAGTTTCAGGATGTTTCGACCAGGAGCTGAATTATCCACAGCGGTCTCTTCCTCTCCAAAACAAACAGACCAGCTGATTTAAACCGGTCAAAACTCTTAATAAAGTCATTTCATGTTTCAAAATCTTCTGATGCTCATGTTACAAAGGAGCTGCTAACTGCGGTGGCCGAATCAAAAATGTGAAATTGTGAATGTCCCTGTGCAACATGGCGATCTCTGTAGACGAGGAGCTGCTCCCTGTCCGTCGCTGGGGGCGGCCCTGGGTTGGAGAATGTCAGTGACCTCTGCATTTTAATTCCTGCTATCAAGTTATATGAAAAAGTGGGTTCATTTGTCTTTGTATGTCATCTGGTTCAGGAGGTGTGAAAATCAGCATTTTTCGCCACAAGTGTGGACATAACTTTAAGATGGCCGCCAAACGAACCTCATGAACCATGACTTGACCTTATCAACAAGAAAAACTATTAACTAGACAATTTTAGGTCCCAAAAAACAAGGTTACATAAATATGCAGTGCAGGAACAACCTTAATCAACTGCTAGAACATCTCCTGTGTGCCAAGCGTGTAGGAGAACGATGGTGGCTGACGTGAAGTGTGAATGTCTCTGTCTAGAGTCAGTGTTTGGTTTGTCCCTTCTGGGCTCCTGTAGAAACATGGCGGTGCAACACGGTGATCTGTGTAGACGAGGATCTGCTGCCTGTGTAGATATAAACGTCTCATTGTGAGGGAACATAAACACAACATTTCTTATTGGCAGCTGATTATTCACTAAAGAAAACACACTGATTATATTATATTCCATTTCTGACAGTTGATGCCACTGAATCCGACACACTGGAGCTTTAACGCTGCAGCTCTTGTCTCTCGACACATTAATGCAAACATCTCATGTTTGTTGAGTTTTTGGCAACTGAGCAGAAGTCACCCAACAAACTAGGTTGTATTTCTCATTAACAGGAGACAGTAACCAATTTAACTTTATATTATAATGACAAATGCAGATATTGATGCAACACTTGTGCTTTGGGACATTGAACGCATCTCTTTAAGCTGTACAGTATTTTATTTTGGCAGGAAGTGACAGAGGACTGGGTCAGGAGACACGCTGGTTGAAACTATTTTGCGAAAAGGTGTAACAATATTTGAATGTCATATTTGGCAGCGCAGTATCTCACCTCCACCATGCTCTGTGTGGGGACGTGTCCCCTGGGATAAAGTCAGAATTAATGAGTGTGTGTGTTCATGTTAATGAAGCGACATGTCAGCCGGTGCAGCGGTGTGTGTCTCACTGATGGGTTTTAATAGTTTTTGGGCAACAGTGGAGCTCCATGGCTCAGAGGAGGAAGATATGTCTTTGGACACACAGGCAGTGTTCATTCAGTCGAGACGCCAGAGGAAATGTTGGCGTTCTGCAAACCAGCTCTGTTCTGTTTGTATTTTAATACCTATCATATTAACGTTTTCAGAGTGTCTTAGCTGACTGTGGAGGGGATGCTGGATGGTGTGACACCTTGGCGAGACGCCTGCCAAGCTGCAGACCACAGTTTGTTGGTGAGACACCGATGTGTTTCCAGCAACATTTTAGCCCCCAGAAGTGTGTGTGTGTGTGTGTGTGTGTGTGAGAGAGTGTGTGTGTGTTGCAGCAACCTGTGGCTGTATTTCCAGCAGCGATGGTGCCGTGACAAGTGTTTGTTTTTATCCCTCCACACCAGTGATAGCTGTGGCCCAAGGTGTTGTTCTCAGGTTGTCCATCCATCCCTCTGTTCCATTCTAATGAGCGTGATATCTTGAGAACACCTCAAAGCAAATAGTTTTGCTAGTTGTGCACTTTTAACCACCTGGATCACGTAGTCACTTTGTCTCCTGTGTTTTCTTTCATGTTGTCTGATGCCCTTGTGAAGCACTTTGTGACCTACATCTGCCAAAAGCGCAGAACAAATAATTTTACTCACTCACTTTACTAAACTGATTAGATTTTGGTGTTCAAAATACAAAGGTCACTGTGACCTTCATCTCATTTCTTGATGAGACATCTCAAGAACGCCGTGACGGAATGTTTTTGAAATGTGGCACAAAAACAATTGAACTGTTTAAAATTTTGTGCTCAAAGGTCACTGTGACCTCACAAAACATGTTTTTTCCACAACTGAAGAATTCATTCACAGAACAGAAGGGGAGACATTTGGTCAGATACTGAATTGGTGACTCTAATCTTGAAACTGTGCTGATTGTGTAGATCTTCTGTGTGTGAAGCATCCATGTTTTCGCATTTTGACGAGTTCACTGAGACGGTAATTCTAATTTTACAGAGACATCGCTGTTTCCAGGCAGGCTTGTGCCACCAAACTGGGGACTTTAAGCCAAAACATGATCTTTTCAAAACTATAACCAAGTGGTTTTTGTGTCTGAACACAACCACGTGTTAACCACAGAGCTGTTGAAATGTAAAGAAACATAAAGTCACGGCAGCTCTGCTACATGATAACCTTCAAGTGTAACGTATCCGCGGTTTGCAGAAACCTACAGTACCAACATGTCTCTGGTGACTGGGTTGTGAACAAATATCTGAAGTTAAAATAGAGATATTTCATCAGTATGACTTTATTCTGCATCTCATTTAAAATTTGACCAAAAATTAACCATTTACACAACATCATTTTATCTTCTACCTTTAACGTTCAAACATCAAAGGACAAGTTTAAAAATCTAATAACTCATTTATGGTGGATTATCATCATATGAAAACTATTCAAGTAACACTGGCGTCCCGGAGAGTGAGTGACCTGACATGGTGCGTTGGTAAATTCAGTCTGACGCTCTACACTAAAATGAGAGCCCTGTTGGTGGAAGAAACGCAGCCTTATATTTCTACATGAATGAACCAACGGTTAAGTTAATCACACATTCACTCTGCTGCTGCGTCTCCACAGACAGAGTGTCCAGAGTGCGCTCTGCCACTCTGAGAGTGCGCTGCTCTGGATAACCCAACGCTACATTCACACAGCGCTCCACATTTATCAACGCTCCAGTTTGTGTCAGAGTCGCTCCCACACTCACAATGAGTGTTTCTGAACGCACCACTCACATCATCTTCTCCATCAACTTGTTAGCTTTTTGCCTCCAGCTAAGCCCCGCCCACCAACAAGCATCATGCTGTTTACTGACATACTGACAGTAGGAGGGTGTAATGCACCAGCTGTTATTTGCAGCTTCAGTGAAGGCCAGACTCAAAAACAAACGCAGCCGCCCCTCCTCTGATAGGTAAAGAACAGTCTCTTACTGGGACCAGCACTAATCACCAGTTACCTGTACAAACCGACCCACCAGCCTCCTGTGTGTGTGTGTGTGTGTGTGTGTGTGTGTGTGTGTGTGTGTGTGTGTGTGTGATGAGCGCAGGTCAGTAACAATAACCATCCAGCCTGAATCACAGAAATCCTCAGCTGTGTCTTGTGATGCAGTAAATCTGTACGTTTCTGGAGGGGAAGATTTGGCTCCTTTTTTCTGTCCGATTCTCCTGGATTGTGACTCAGTGGAGCGCGATGTGCCGGATACCATGGCGGAACACAATCTCCTTATTGTCATATTGTAAACAGATGGAAAAAGGGAATGAAACATGACAAGGCATCAATAAGCACAAAACAGCCTATTTTAGTGGTGCATTCTGGTGTCTCGGCGTGGTTTCTGCATTGCAGGGCTCCATTGTGCTGCAGATGGGTAGAAATAAACAAGCAGGACCGCAGCTCTTTATAATGACTTCTCTCTCTGGAGATTATGAGCGCAGACACTCCGCTGTGGTGCTATGTTAAGAAACGCTTTTCTGCTGGGGAAGTGGATATGCCTGTGTTTTTGTTTGGGTTTTTTAACCACGAGGTATTAAAGGTAATTATGGCAGCAAGATAAACATAATTAGCGCAGCATGAAACTCTATGCCTTTACCCGTGACTTCTCCATCACTAATTATCTTGCTATGGTTTAACAGTTTGTTGGCCCGTCCTCAATCAGGCTCCATGCCTCTGCGCTTAACGTCTACCTGTCTGTTCTTTATTTACACCTCACATCTCCATCAGTCATCAGCGAGCTAATGTGTCCTCAGAACAGTATCCACTCCAAGGCCATTTAACTTCATCATTTATTCATCGCCGTGCATCAAAGTTTACCACAAGTGACGGAACTCTTTAGCCCTGAATCTTTGCTTACATTTTCCTCCCGCTGCGCTGACCCTGGACGCTGCAGGGATTTCAAGTAGCGCTGCACTTGACATTGTTTTGCTCCTCTTAGGCTTTACATAGTTACAGAAAGTACGTGGCTGGTTTCCAAACTTCCCTCTCCGGCTGCCTTCAGTGGTGACAGCCAACTATGTTCCTGCATGTCGGCAACTCCCTCGCAGAGTCGAGTCGAGTCAAATCTATTTATAAAGTGCTTTTAACAACCAGGTTTGTCACAGAGTGCATCACAGAGCGGGGAAAAATGACACAAAAAAGAACAAGCGCATCACAAAGAGGATGATGGGATGGAGGGAGATGGTGGGAGATTGAGGGTGGCGTGCGATGACATCAGCCAACTTTTAAGTGTGTGTGTGTGTGTGTGTGTGTGTGTGGAGGGGGGGTAAAGTGAGAGTAAGTATGGTGCATGCAGACGGTTTGCAGGTGCGTCACAAGTCTCCTAGCAACCACACTTGTCTCCATCCTGGAGGTCAGTGTAGGGAAAGAATTCAACAGCATCCTCACCTGCAGCTTCGCTCCGCTGTTTATTCTCATCTGCAGACGAGTGCAAGCAAACTTCAAACTGCACGATCCCCACTGTGAATGTTCATACCCCACACACGTCACACAACAAGCCTCTCACCTCCTTCCTCCCGTCAGTCTGAGGAATCAAACCAGCGATCTCCTAAACCTGCTGCTGGCTGAGGACACTTTAACTCCTCGTCCAGATACCCGAGTGTTTTCTCCTGTTCTCAAAGAACACAGGAGCTGCTGATGCCTCTATTTGTTAGTTAGTGTGTGTTACTGTGTGACTTTGATGAACCCAAACTAACACTTTAAAACACCAAAGTCACAAAATAACACAGACACACAATCAATCAAAGCAGCAGCAGAGAAGCAGCTCCTGTGTTCAGCGAGGTAAAATAAAATTACTGTTTTTGTTAATGGAGTCTGGCTTTGAGACGAGCACAGATAACTTTCAGTACTGAACATATGACTGTATGAATGAGACCTGGATTATGTGTGAGTTGTGTGAGAGTTTGTAAACAGATGATTAGTTCAGTTAGTGTTAGACATGAACCCTACAACTTCACTTGATCAAGAATTGTCTCTGTTTTTTGATTCTTCGTTCATCATGGAGGCAAGCAAGAAAAACTAAGTTGTATTCATGAGTTCAGTGTAATTGATGGTGAAGTGTTCCTTTGATGTGTTATATTATATTATGCTGACACACACTGTGTTTTGTTCTGTGAAGGCAGATGAAGCTGCTGTGACACGCTCACACACATCATGCAGCCTTCAGTGTGCAGACTGAGCTGCCTTTACATCACTCCAGCAGAATGAAGCACTGCAGCACGACGACCAGAACATTAAGGTGGATGCGGCCACTTTTCTGGACAGCAGCCTTCTGAAAATGGCATCTGGTCCAGATAAAGCTCTGCAGTGTCTCAGTGGATGATGGAGGCTCCACAGCCTCGTGTGTATTTGCCTTTCTCAGCTGCTGCGCTCTGTGACGCTCACGCTCCTCTGCAAAGCTGAGAACTCTGTACATCAGAGGTCTGAGGGAAACGAATGGGCAGAGGGACTTTGGGGACACAGTGGTGCTGAAACAAAGCGAGAGGCGGGTGCAGGAGTTGTGCAGTGTGCTGACATCACCCACTTACAGCCCCGTCATCTCTCGTGGCTCTCAGGCAGCGAGGGAGAGTGAAGACAGGGGGACAGAAGAAGAAAAGGTGTTCATAGTGGCGTCCCAGTGCTGCCTCAGCCCCGTGTGTCACTCTGAGTGTCAGCTTGATTAATGAGCCCCAGGCTCCCATGAGCCCGTCTCACAGGGACAGAACAGATCAATACACAATGAGAGTTGGCTGTGGAGAACCGTGTTCACGGCCGCTGTGGGTTTGTAGTGGCGTCAGGTGATTGAAACGCTCAGACAAAAGTTGTGTGCGTTATTACATCAGCCGGCGTACTGTAAGCATCTGAAAACAGAGCAAAGTTAAAACAGCAGCTCAGATTCAGTATTTGAGGAGACGGCAGACATATGCTGTTTGATATAAAACACACGGTACAGCGCCTCAGTGCACGCCTTTAAACTAAAGTGCCCTACGGCAGCAGCTTGGCGTGTTCTCAAGAAAAGATAGTGAGCCTTTAAGAAGCATGTCAGAGGGTGATTTAGCTGCTTGACTCTCACTGTCTCGCTGCATCTTATTAATGAAGTTTTTTTCAGTTTCCTGTGTTTGTATTGATACCCTCCCCACGAAGACAAGACATCGAAGGTCTCGCCGGGGTTTTAATTGCTTTGGCAGGAGCACAAGACTGTCTCCTGCGCAGATTTGGGACCAGTCGGGGTCGATAGCTCACAGTCGATATTGTTTTGTGTCAAGGAGAGAAGGGGGTGGGTGACAATGTCGGTATTTACGGGTCCATATTGGAAAAGGATTTTAAACGGCAGAATGATTGTTGATATTGAACATCCGTGCATTCTAAATGGGGCCATTTTTATTCCGGCTATTTCAGGGACAGAAAGTGATGCCAGTTGACTTCCTGCTCGCTGTAAAAGCCTGTTTGGCTGCAGGCTACGGTCAATGGAATCTCCCTGCATCACATTTATTTTGAGCCTCCCTAAAAAGCCACCGGGGTGAAACTGATCACATTTTCTGCGTACAGTTCACTGAGTGTCGTTAACTGCGCCGTGCTCACACACATTCAGGGACCACTCTCATATTTTTTTCACCCTGAAATTTGCAGAACGACAGACACGACTTGTGGAGTGTGAACGCTCAGGTGTTTGAAATCATCATGAAACTCAAGCAGGCTGAAAATGGATCTGTTGGAAACGTCCCCGCTCATGTTTGTTTTACCTTGAAGAGATGAATCCATAGCTCCTGTTCTGATTCTTTTCCAGCTCGTCTCTCTGCAGATGCATCTCAAGGCTGCTCACGGCTGCTTGATGGAAATTTTAATCAGGAAGTGAATCTTATTCTAAATCTAACAGTCACACTCATACTGCATCTGTTAATTACCAGTGTGTCTTCATCAGGCAGTTAATGTACCTGTTATAGACATATGTTCTGTTCCAAAGGAGAAAAATAGATGACATTAATTTGCACGCAGCCACAGTGGACTGTATATAAATATATATATATATCATTCACTGACATTGTTAAAGTGACATGTTGGCATGTGCTGTGTTGTCAGACCACTTCTTTCATCCTTCATTTACTTTTTAATACTGAGCAGACTGAGATGTGTGTTTGTTCTGTACGGACGCCAGCAGAGAATTATGATCAGCAGACGTCAGAGCTGTGAAATAATCTGCGTCTTCCTGTTGGATTAACACCAGACACTGTTGGTGAATCAAAGTTCAAACCGTCAGCGGGACCTCCTGAGGGGATTTTGATGATTCGTTCATCAGGGTCCATCAGTGGACTCGTCTCCTGCATGTTTCTGATATGAATGTAATGATTAAATGATATATTTTGGTGGTTTGAGTTGAAGGTGTGAGAAAGGAGGGATGTATGTTTTTATTTTGGCTTATTGGAGGAGCATATACATTTAAATGCTTGTACTTTGTATTTTTTTAACAGCCAATTTTTAGGGAAACCATTTGCAATTTGCCTTCCAAATTTTGGTGATGTCATTTTGGCAATTTTTTAAGAAGACCTGCCTTCCAAACCCGCCCATGTTGTCTTTAAAAATCACCAAAATTACACCATTAATCACAGCCACAAACTGTAGAGACAGACAATACTGTTGGATTTTCAAATCTCCCGACAGTCTTGAACACTGCCTATATTTTATCTCCAAGTGCACGTCACACACTGAGCGAGCCGCCTGTTAATGACGCTGTGGGCTAATGGGCATGTAGCTACTTCCATGTTTCACATGATACGTAATGTTTGTAGTCGACCAATGAAGATGAGTTTACATATCACCTTGGGTTCGTCCTTCACCTTCTCAAAATGATCCCACACTTTGGATTTCCTGCCCGACATGTTATTAACCAGCCTGTGGAATAACCGCAGGTACCAGCCCTGGAATTAACCTTCAAATTAAACTCCCACTCACAAAGGTTTTTTGTTTTTATTTTGACAAGGCGCAGCTCCTGATGGAGTTTCACTTTTTTGTTTGTTTGTTTGTTTGTTTGTTACTACAACTAAGCTAATTAATGCTGACCATTTTAAGGTACAACCAACAGGCAACAGGCCACACACTTATAAACAGCTCCTGGAAGACGATCCGCTCTGCACTCTCAGGTCGATAAGCTATGTGATACTTGTTAAGGTTACTTAGCAACCTCAGATGAACCTGACGCCGCGCTCTTGAAAGCTGGCACAGAAAATGCACAAGAGTAGCACATCTGATAATATTCAAAGCTTGTATTTCAGTGTGTTGGAGCTTCACAGTTTTGGTTTACTCTGGATAGATGTTTGTGACCTTAGATGAATTTTACAGGATGCGTTTGAGGACACTTAGTGAACAAGCCTCCCTGACATCTGGTGGCAGCTTTAGAAGACCAGCAGCGGACGATCGCAGTGTTCTTGAAGCCACATAGTTAAGGAGGGAGTTAGCGACACAGCTTGGTCCTCGCACATGTAGGACTTTGTAAACAAGGAGGAGGAGCTTAAAACCAGTTGTAAATGTAACAGGAAGTCAGACTGGCCTGGTGTGCTTTCTCCTCTTGGTTCTGGTTCATAGCCGAGCTGCAGAGTTTTCAGTGAGCTCATTTTTATCGAGAGGCCAATAAAGAAGTGCTTTACAGTGATCGTACAAATGAATTAAAGCAGAAAGTCTTAACGTATAGACGGAGAGGTGATTCAGAGTGTCCGTAGCTGCACATCACTGAGCAGTGAACATTACCCAAGGTGTTCTGAGGATAATTTGAAGTAATAAGGCATGAATCCAGAACAAATCTACTTTTATCCACATAAAAAAGCCCAAAGTTAATTTAAATGCCTCTCTCTATTACAAACTGCACAGACAGTTACAGCCAAACAAAACTGTGCTGACAGAGAGTCCCCGGCGGCGAGGAGCACACATGCCCAATCATCTGGAATGGTTTCCTCCATGACAGAAGACCTCGCTGAAACTCCCCAACCTCGTCAATATTTCAGCACCCGATTTATAATTATCCTAACTACCTTTCAGAGTGCCACCACGGCGCTGCTCGTCCCCGCTGCAGCCACATTAATCACATCTTATATACCTCCGTGTGAGCTGAGTGCATGTGTCACTTTAAGGGCTGCGAACTCACACTGAGCACTATCTGACCACAAAGTTTTCCTCTGCCCGCCTACATCAAAGTTACATATCCCTGAATTATATAATCCCTCAGCTCGCCCATGGGACTCCTTTGAAAAAGCCTGTGGCGAGGCCTCATAGTAAAAATATTAACTGTATCCAGGTCAGCAGCAGACAACATGCGTTTTTGGGGGGAAATAAATAAATAAATAAATAGCTTTATATTTAAGAGCTTATTTCTGTAAAGTCTTTTGGGAGCATTTTATCAGACTTCCCTACTAACTCTTCTAAATTGAGTGCATTAAATCAGTTATTTTGCTGCGCAGCTCAAAGTGCAAAGGTTCTAATATCCTTAGCAGAGGAAGAAAAGCATTATGTGCAGACGCCTTTTGTCTCCTTTTTTTTTTTCAAAAGTTTCCCTCGATTACTACAGACAATGTTTTGCCGGCCTCAAAGATAAACTCTTATGAAGAACCACTGTTGTTCATATATTTGTTGCAATAAATGGAGAACATTTGTCACAGTGAACGCTCCGATATACTAAAGTCTTATTTTCCTTTTCGTGGAACAGAAGCAGATCCGTATACAGCAGCTCAGTGTGGCCTCAGTGAAGCAGCAGCTGCAGACTTGCTCAGTGTGTGTGTGTGTGTGTGTGTGTGTGTGTGTGTGTGTGTGTGTGTGTGTGTAACAGGGACAGAACTGAATACAGATACTTTATTCAGATACAGATGACAATAATATCCTACTAGATATGAACCTGTTGACACGATTCGCCACAGACGTCACACTCCTTGCTCTCAAAGTCATGACTCGAGTCATTACTCAGTGAACAAGTCATTAACTCCTCAAGACGTTCTTGAGATAATGTGCTCATGAGAGTGGGACGGAGAGATGGACAACCCAAAAACATAATGTCTCCGGCCACAGCTATCACTGTGCACAGGTATAAATGTATAGTATATCAATCAATCAATCAATCAATTTTATTTATAAAGCCCAATATCACAAATACAATTTGCCTCACAGGGCTTTACAGCATACGACATCCCTCTGTCCTTTGGACCCTCACAGCGGATAAGGAAAAACTCCCCAAAAAAACCCTTTACCGGGGAAAAAAAAATGGTAGAAACCTCAGGAAGAGCAACTGAGGAGGGATCCCTCTTCCAGGACGGACAGACGTGCAATAGATGTCGTACAGAACAGATCACCATAACAAATTAACAGTAATCTGTATGACACAATACAATAATCTGTATGACATCCTCGATAATGACAGTAGCTTACAACAACATTCATGAAAGTAATAATATTGTCGTTATAGTTCTGGCTACTGTGGTACAATATGTTGAAAGTATATATTAGTATCTGGCAGTATACATGTATGATAATAATCATATGTGTATAATAACAGTAGAAGTATGACTAATGACTAATGATGGCAGCAGCAGCAGCAGCAGCAGGAGGCATCTGGCAGGACCACGGCAGCAGCACAACCACACACGTCACACTATCCAGGCACCGCTGCAATACGAGTTAACCTGAGAGACAGTGCAGCACAAAGGCTCCGGAGAAGAAGCCGAGTTAGTGACATCCAGAATGGCCGAGTAAACAAGATACAGTAATAGGATACGCAAGAGCGAGAGCGAGAGAGAGAGAGAGAGAGAGAGAGAGAGAGAGAATATGAATATTGTCTTTTACAGTAGAGGTCACAGTGACCTTTGACCCCTGATGACCAGAATCTAATCAGTTCAGTGTGGAGAGTCCAATCGGATGTTTTCATCACGTTTGAAAAAAAATATCTAAAAGCGCACTTGATACACTGCGTTCACAAGAGTGACACGTACGAGGTCACAGTGACCACCAAAGTCCGATCAGTACATCCTTGTGTCCAAGTGGACGTTTGCGCCACATTTGAAGAAATTTCCCTGAAGGCGGTGATAATGTGTTCACAGTGACCTTCAACCTTTGAAAATTCCACTTAATTCCGCTAAATTCCAAGCAGTTCATCCTTGAGTCCAAGTCTACGTTTGTGCCAAATTTGAGGAAATGTCCTCAAAGTGTCCTTCAGATAATGCAATCATTTGGATGAGATGAATGAGGTCACAGTGACTCTTGACCAGTAAAGTCTAATCGGTCCATCCTTGGGTCCAACTGGATGTTTGTGCCAAATTTGAAGGATTTACTTCAAGGCTTTCTGAAGATATTGTGTTCACGGGAATGTGAGGGACAACCTGAAAACATAACACCTCTGGTAGCGACGGCGCAGAGACAAAAACAGATTCAGAGATTTTCAGAAATTCAGAGATTCAGGTTTAGGTTGTGACTTTTTCTATCCGTTGCCATGACGCTGATTGTCACAAACCAGAGGACAGATAAAGACATTAATGTCCCAACAGAACACAGAGCCAACAAACCATCCCAACACCAGACGAACTGAACCTCCAGACCTCGCTGAGTGAAATGAAGTCAATCGTCCAATCACAGTTTGGGTCTGTGGGATTTGATGATCACCTCCGGCTGACACTCGGCGCCGCAGCGTCTCTGTAGGAGAGGGTGACCAGGGTTCAATTTTCTCGCTTCATCCCACAAAGCGGTGCTTGACTCAATCTGTGATTCCCACAGGATGGTTGCTATTATCAGGCTCCAGCTGACATGTTGGTCTGAACTGGTCACTGGATATAATCTGGCTTGACACCAGGCGTCACACGCGTCTGACAGAGGAAGTTTAAAGCCTTCACTTCTGTTTATTATTTCCAGTCTGGGTGTAATTCTGCTGGTTTCTGCTTTCACCGAGTGCAATAATGATTTGAAAAGCTAGAGTATATTTTATTTTTGGGTTGAGTTGTGGCCGTCTGTGTCTGTTGGCAAAATACTGGCACAAAGATGCCCACGTTGAAAATATCCAGTTATGATTAAAACATGCAAAACTGTTTTTTTCCCACTCTTGATAATGGCAGAACTGCTCTGCATGCAGATGGGACCTCATAATTCCAAACTCATGAATTGGTTCCACGAGGCATCTGCATACATAAACTAAAGCTGCATCCACAATGGAAAAGATAATCAAACTTTTATCTGTGTGCGGCACACAGAAGGCTATCTTTGCTGTTTAAACAGGAGGAGATCTGATTCTATAAGGCTCGTCACCGCTCGGAGCTTTGGGTCAGATTTGGGCGTCAGATTCCGTGTGGTTTGTCCTTCTGCACTCGTCCCCGAGAGGATCAGATCTGCATCGCAAAGTCAAAATCACACCTTGTGCTGCGGCTCGACTCTCACCCAAATTGGTTGTTTCACCGCAGCCTTTTCCAGCAAACCCTCAACCGACAAATAATAGGTGTTTTCTGTTGAAGCGTTTGTCCAATTGTTCCCAGTCTGTCCGGGACATGGAGGATTGTTTTGGCGAGAGGATTCTTATTATCTCCATCTAACCTCCAGTGCAGACACAAGGGCAATTTACCAAACCCCAGCGCTCCATAAACCGACCACAATGTGTCTCACCAAATATTGAAACATGTTGTTGAAAGTCAGACACCTAGTTTTGTTTATGTGTTCTCAAACTGATATTTCTCGGCCCATGTGTGAGGGATACAGTGAGGTGACCATTATCAGGAACTAATGGACGACAGAGAGGCCTGTTGGACAGCTGTCTCTGCAGAGTCCATTATTTCCTGGTAATGGACACATTGAGGGACATTTTCCGGCTCATACCCTGGTCACTTACCTTAAAAACTAAGAGCATTCATTTGTATTTTCATTCATTTTACAGTCAAAATCTAAAGTTTTCCACAAGCTTTAACTAACTCTTTTTTTTTCCACCAAACTTTGTGCGTGTGCAGGTTTTTAAACACGGGAAAACTTTTTCTTTTTGGTGCGTCATGTTCAGTGTCACAGGCACTACAATCATTACTGTCCCATTAGGTTCTGATGCGATGGAAATGATGTCCACTCTTCCAGTATCTCAAACATATATAGAAAACAATTGACTGATTCACTGTATAATCACTCAGTTGATTTATTCTTTTTCCTACTCATTCTTGTTATCATTGAATTGTTGTTTTTTTGCCTTTGTTTGTAACAGATGTGGCCTTTGAATCATGTCTTCATGGGTGAGGTCTTCTTATAAGCCCTTGAGGTTTCATACCTCTCCTTCGCACATCCCAATCATAATAATTGTTTATATTATTTTGAATGATATGTTTGTGGGGCGTCGGTGTCGTAGTGGTAGAGCAGGCGCCCCATGTGCAAGGCTGTTGCCGCAGAGGCCCAGGTTCGACTCCAACCTGCGGCCCTTTGCTGCATGTCTCTCGCTAAAAATGCCCCAAAAAAATATCTTTTAAAAAAAAGATATGTTGTGCAAAATAGATAAAAAATAAAAATACTTGGAATCAATCACTCAGTCAGTCATGTTCCAGGAACAGAAGGGAAAGGTGTGTTTTACAGTGCACAAAGACTGAGACACAAAATATGACACGTCTGATCTGAATATGCTGATCAATGAAAAACTGAAACAGTCAAAAATTATCAATTTTTTTTTGTAAAATATTATCAGGTGTATTAGGAAGTCATAACACACATTTTTAAAAGCATGACTTTCCTCCTTAAAATGAGGAAACTAACATTTTAAGATAAGTTGTAATAATAAAGGAAGTTTGGTGAGAGTGCATAATAACTTGTATTTTGTAAATAAGTAGTAATAGTGAAATAGTCAGAGTAAATAATAAAATAAAAAAGAATGATACTTAATAATAATAACAATTGATAAAAAAAAAAATAATAATGATAAAAGGAAAGTTTGGTGGAAGTGTGATAAAAGTAAATAGTAAAATAGTTGTAAAAAAGTGAAAAATGTAAATAATAAAATAAAAACAAATAAATAAATGTATAATAATAATAATGATAATCCATCATCATCATTAAATAATAAAATGATACTTAATAACAATAAAAATTGTAAATTAAAAAATATAATAAAAGAAATATTATAAGAATAATAGAGGGAAAGTTTGGTGAGGTGCATTATAAATAGTAAAAGAGTCAAAATTCAAAATAATAAAATGATAATTATAGCTGCTGCTCAGTGATGGGTCGGCTCTGGGCCTTTTTAGGCAATTCTGAGCAACAAGCAGAAGAATCGGAGACATTTAGGAATTTAACAACACAATCTGCCTTTTGCATCAGCTGAGGCTTGAACTCACAACCTCTGAGACTAAGAATCAATTTCTGTCTCACTGAGCTAATTAGTCAGAGACAATTCATGTGTAGCTTCACAAACTGACTAAGCCAGACGTGCAGGTTTAGCAGCCGTCCATACATGGAAAAGCAGATTTCAAACCACTGTAAAAAATTCAGCTATCGAAACAAAAATCTGAAAATACACATATTGCATCTAGACAGCATGAAGATGTTGGTAATTTGTTTGTGACAGTGATTGATTTGCTCCGTAAGTGAAAAACTGATGTTTAAAATTGCCATTTTTACATTGACTCCAATTGTTCACATTAGAGCAAAATTCAAAATGCTGTCAAAAATTCAGTTGTTGAGATAAAATTCTGAAACTTGCCACACATCATCTACCATGACTCTAGAATTTTGTCTTTTTTTCATGAACATTAAAGATTGATTTAGCAAGAATTTGCATGTATATGTTTACAGTACGGTTTACAGTCAAACATTTTGATGCTCTGTAGGCTCAATTTTTGATCAATCAAAAATCTGAGAAAGCTAGTTTGTGTAGGACAGTCTGAAGATGCTCTGTAGCAAGTTTGGTGTCAACTGAGCAAAAATTGTGGGAGGAAATAAGTTTAAGAAGTTTTACAGTTTTTGAAAAAAAAACAGAGTGATGAACTTCATAATTTTTAATAGGTTTAAATGTACAAAGGTTTCTTCAGTATTGGGGCTACAGTTTGATGAAAGCTGTGAAGTTGTAGCACGTATGATTGATTTGTTAGTTAGTTTGTTTGTTTTTTCAAAGTTTTGAACTTTAGACACTTGCTGTAGCGCCACCATCAGGACTATTGGCTTGAGTTTACAGCTGAGAATATCTGGCATGAGACTGGACCTTTGTGGGAGGGAGAAAGAAGAAAGAAGAAAGAAGAAGAAGAAGAAGAAGACCTACAGTAGGGTTACAATAGTGTCCCTAATAATAATATTAATGATACTAATGTTGTTGTTGTTGTCGTCATTATTATTAGTAGTAGTACTGTTGTGTCAAAGCAAATTCCATTTCGTGTTCATATTCCTGCAGCTGTGTATCAGACAGACAGATGTGTGTGTGTGTGTGTGTGTGTGTGTGTGTGTGTGTGTGTGTGTGTGTGGTGTGTGTGTGTTGGTCCAGTTGTTTACTGTGGTTGTTGTGGATGATGTGCTCTGCCCCCATCAGGTACCTCTGCCCCTTCATTTAACCATCAACCAATCAGAGCTCGAGGAGTTTAGTGACCTCAAACAACTTTAACCCAAACAGTGATGTCATCAGTCACACGGTGTGGGCGTGCAGCAGAGCGTTTAAATAAAAGCACACGTGTTAAAAAGTGTCATCAGAGGCCAGGTGCTAATCGCCTGATTAAAAGTCCTCCTGAAGTGAACGCAGCAACACTCTGCATGGAGTGGATCGATGACTCAGCTCGCAGCCTCACAAACTTCAGCAGCGCCGATTCGCCTGAAAACACACTTGAACCGGTCGAGGTCGCCACGTCGCTCACAGTGAAACCCATTTATACACCGCCACTGCTTTTATTCTCTTTCTGCTCAAGTGTTACATATTTATAGAAAAGTTAGTGAAACAAAAAAAAACATTTAGAGAAAAGTCTCTTTTTTAAATGATGATCTCAGATAACTGCCTCTATACACAATCTGATGATCTTACTTAAACACATCGAGGGGACTGATGACAGGTGAGTAACTCATCTGTTAGTCTACAGTTATTATTACTTTATATCTAAATATTGAGTTCACTCAAAATGTAGTGGTATTTAACTAACTTTGTGAAGTTACTGTAACTTAAAACTGACAAGTGAAATTAACTTGTGAAGTGTTAGAAACATAAATAAATCAAGTTAGTCTGACTCAAGTCAACAGTTGTGTTTGCTTAGTAGAATTAAGGAAACTGCCTCAGATAAACATGTGACTGGCTGGACTGTCCCAGCAGAACACGGATATATAACCCAGTGTTAACATGTGTAGTGATGTTTTGTTTATCACAGTTTAAATCATAATCTGCATATTTTGATTAAATTATTTGGATTATTTATCAAAGGGAATCAGTTCCTTATATTCTCTTGAGTAAACACAACTTTTCACTTAAATCAACTTAAATTAAATTAACTTGCTTTACTTTTTTTAAGTTGCAACAACTCTACAAAATGAAGCACACACAGCTAAATTTTAATTATACTTAGCTATTAGATGCAAAGTAAACACAACTTCAGACTAAAAATAAGATTTACTTACAGTCTTCAAAGCAATCAGTTTCTTCGAGTTTTTTTTATCTAAAGTCGACAGAAATAATATCAAACTCAAAATAGTTGCCATGGTTCGTCTTTACACTGGTATTGATGTGACACGTCATCAGTCGCAGCCCAAGTATTGTTCCAATTCAAAGTCCGCATCCAGCTGAGTACAGTCCAAACGGCCGGATGTGAACGTGCTCTGCTGGTCCATCAGGGATACAGCTGACTTGTGTGGACTTTTAACAGCCAGGTATCCCAGAATGCATTTCTCACAGACCAGCAGCAATGGCAGCCGTCCTCAGGAGTTTGTACTCCCAAGTCAAACTTGCCGTCCCAACTCCAAGTGTGCAAGTCCAAACTAGGTGTACTTGGTATTGTGAAACGCCTTCATTGTCAAAGAAACTTTATAACGTGAGTCCAGACTTCCTGCTGAGGGTCTCCTTCTTCTTCTTCTGTGATTTATCCGGTGCCTACAGTGAACTCTTCAGGGTCTGTTTGTGTTTCTGATCAACGATGAAGAATCCAGATCATTTGAAACGGCCGAGGGCTCGACTGCAAAAATCAGATTTATAGAAAACATTTGATTTCATTTCTACTGTCGATCTTATTTATATACTTTATTTTGTTTTATTTTATTTTGCTTCTGTCGACTCTGAATGAAATGTGTTTAATGATGATAACATGATTGTTTATTTAACTGCAGTCTGGTGGGTTTGGTGACGGTGATTTCAGGGCTGTTTCTGGTTCAACAAAAAGGATCTTACTCTTTAACACAAAGCTCTATCTCTGCAGGGATCCTTTCATCATGCTGTCACACACTTAGAATAACAATCTGAGCCTGTCAGTGACAAAAACACACACCGTTAGTGGACGTTTGCAATATTTTCACTCAATACTGGACCAGTTTGATAATGAGTGTACCCATCAGTCACTGCGTCACAGGAACGTGGAGAATAAGGGTTCAGGTTGGAAAATTGTGAAGTTATCTTAAAAGGAATTTTAAATCTAATTTCCACCTGTTTCAAAATACAAACAAAACAAAAATGTGACCTAAAATAGTTAAATTCTGTTTTTTATTACACGTTCTAAAAACATTAGAGGCAAAGTTACGCTGACAACATGTTTTCCTTGTACTTTACTAAAGCGAACACATTTTTTGGCGTGTCAGAAAACACTATCAAGTTAACAAGTTCACAGTAAATCCACATCACAACATTATCTTGATGTCCAGCAGTAACAGGACGTGACGTCCAGGCCGCAGGAACAAACAGACGACTCAGAGAAATGATGCAACTCTGCTGAAAAGAGAAACTGCTTCAAAAATAAATCGTCTTTCCTCTAAAAATGATCGACTCTGCTATAAACTTTAATAAGACTTGTTTCCAGCAGTTAATTAAAAATACCTCACCATAACTTTTGCTGTCTTTTTCTCTCAGAGTACATATTTAATTTGGAAACAACTCCTCGTACACTCAGCAGCAGCGAGGCGCCGCCGCATGCTGCACCACCTACACACTCACATCGACACCAAGCGGGAGCTGGCTCCCAGCTCCTCTGCTGTGTCGACCGCTTTCTCTCCCACTAGTGAATATTTAGAGAGCGCCGCTCAGTCCAGGGGAGCTGTCACCTCGCCTGACAGAGTTTCATCATTATTGGATCCATAAGAGACTTTTTTGTCACAACAGCCTCAGCAAACGCTGCTTCAGTGAATATCGTTAGTGCTGCTTTCAGTCGAGAGTTTAACTGTCTCGTAGTTTCACAGCTGCTCAGAAAATCCAAACTTGTGTCGTGGTTACACGTTTAAGGTGTCGTCACACTGGCAGTCTGAGTCCTCTCAGCTTGCTGTTCGGCTGTGGCGGGAATAATGAGCTCCTTTACAGGTTTTAATCAGGTGTAGATGAAGTGACACTGATCGGCTTCAGCTGACGACGTAAAGTCACCTGAGGTCATAATTTGTTTGCTAATTGGACGGGGCAGATTCTGGTCACCGTGTGTTCAGGCAGGTTTGATATTTTGAGGGCAAAGTGTCCGAAAATCTGATTCTTCAGTGATTTGTTTGTAAGATGAGAACAGAGTGAGAGCTGCAGGAACAGAAAACCAAACTGCTAAAGAAGTGTTTTACTGATATAAAGACGGTCCTCACATTAAACTGTTATGTCTCTGCAGCACAGACACGAATACTTTTGAACCTGGGGCTGCATGAGCAGAGAAACAGACGGAAAGGGCTGTTTAGTTTATTTTATTGCACATACATGTACAGACAATACAGGGAGAATAAATTAAAAGGGAAAACATCGTGCAGGAGAGTTAGAAGCTAAAAATGGCTGCTGAAGATGCCTCCTCTGTTGAAGACTGCAGGACTGAACACGATTGTTAGAGATGAACAATTTACAACAACAAACAATTTATAAATGAATCAGTGAAGTGTTATGAGTCAGACAGAGTCCTTTTTAGATGTTTTTTGAATGATGATGATGATGATGATTGATTGATTGACAGATTGATGATTCTGTATTTCAATGAATATTGATTGAGGAAAGTCCGACAGTCTGGAAGATAAAAGTCTGTGGCATTCACTTTGGCTCGAAAGGTAGAAAACCTACAACTACCAGAATGCACTGCACTGCACCGGACCAGTTAACTCTGACAATAATGACATTGTGCAAATGAGTCTGTTTGACACAGTGGCTCATGCTACAGCTAAACAGGAAGCTAACATGTTTCTGACAACACTGAGGAAAGTAAAATGCAGCTCAAGCACAGAACAGAGTTTATATGTGATCAGCGCTGATTAGTTTCACTGTCTGATCTCAGTTGTTTCAGCCTGTTGTCACTGTGCAGGAAACAGCATGGCGCCCACTTCCTGTTCACAAACTCTTGCTACTAGTACAGCTAAACACGGCACTAAAAAAAATATGTTACATTTTAGGTGGTTTGGTGCAGCGTCTGCATTGATGCGGGAGCTGAACCATTTCCTGGTCCATGTGCGTCCCAACCCTCACCTGTGGTCATGAGCTCTGGGTAGTGACTGACAGAATGAGGTCACAGATACAAGCGTGTGAAATGAGTTTCCTCTGCAGGGTGTCTGGGCTCAGCCTTAGAGATAGAGGGAGGAGTCAGACATCTGGAGGGAGCTCAGAGTAGAGCCGCTGCTCCTTCATGTTGAGCTGGTTCAACATCTGATCAGGATCCTCCTGGGCGCCTCCTCTTGTTTCAGGCACGTCCCACTAGTAGTGAAGTCAAGTCAAATTTATTTATAAAGCACATTTAAAAACAACCCAAGTTGACCAAAGTGCTGCACAGTTAAATATGCATAAAAGAGATACAAGTGAAGTAAAATAATAAACAGAACAAAAACAGCGAAAGCAAAGACACGGTCACCCCTGAGTTTAAAATAAGAGTGGAGATGAAGTTATGTCATGTAGGAGGGGGCCACTCAATTCAGGGCTTTGTATGTGAATAAAAGAAGTTTAAAACCAATACAGTGCTGCTCTGGCAGCCAGTGGAGAGAGGCGAGGACAGGGGTGATGTGATCTCTCTTTCGGGCACCTGTCAAAAGTCTGGCTGCAGGTAGGAGGCCGCGGGGCAGACCCACAACACACTGGAGGGATTATAGATCTCATCTGGCCTGGGAACACCTCAGGTCCTCCAGGAGGAGCTGGGAGTGTTGCTACAGGGAGGGACGTCTGCTGGACTAACCTCCAGCATCTGTACAAAGAGAGGGTCACCTCTAAAGCTCACACACTCCCAGCATCCCCTCCATGTTGAGGTTCAGGATGGAGGTTCAGCCTCCCTAAATGGAACGTTACAGATCGTCCTTTGTTCCGTCTGCTATTGCTTATCTCAACCAGCAGTGACCCTAAATGTCCAGTGACAGTGTGTCATACTGGACACTGTGTGTTTGTATTTAAATATTTCTTTAAATCTTTAAATATCACACTCTGTGTCACATACTGGACGCAGCAGTAAAGTACGTTCTCTGTTCTGAGCTGCACAGGTTGGAGTCATGAAACATGCATTATTTATTCCAGGGATTTGGTCTCATACACTTTGTTCTGTTGTTTCATGAAACTCTGTTAGCTTCCCACCATGTCCAGCGCTCCAAGGACATTTGAAGGTCGTTTCCGCCCCGGCATCAAACCATTTGCGGGTGAAACTGCGGTGCAGATGGAGGCTCTCGGCATGTTCATGCGAGTGAACGTGGAGAAGCTTCTCTGTGTGTTCCAGACCTGGCAGTCTACAGCCGGCACTTCAAATTGCTTCTGACACAAAGAGAGCCGAGCTAGTCATTTGTGTCTGACTTGATCTGTCTCTGCAGGGCTCGCGTTTTACTCCTGAATGTGGGTTTCACTCAGTGTGTACACACAGACAGCAGAGCGGAGTCTGGTGGCTCGGCCCCGGCTTGTTTCAGGTCAGCTCGCCCCTGTCGTACTGTCCCTCTTCCTCATTAAAAAGACGCCTCTGGCTCCGATCTCGTGACCACAGAGCTAAACTGAGAAAGCTCTCCTCCAAGTGACAAGGACCATATTAATGCTGTGATGCCCTCCGCTCTCTGGGCCACATTAGCCGAACACTGGCACAAACAGCACCAGCAGCGGCAGAGGAATAGAGTCGAAAATGGCCAAAATTCAATTTCAAAGTCACTCTTGCACGGCGACATCAAACCCAGCCAAAGCACAAACTTATTCCACTGGATGTAGCCAAGAGATTCAGGATGATAATTTGCTCATGCAGAATGATGCTGCAGTCAAAGTGTGACAGAGCAGAAGGCGGCGGGAGAAAGAGATGGAACGAGACAGGAGCGAATCTGTCAATACACATTATCATTTCATCCTGATCTCATACGGAGCATAACGCTCTCCTGACTCAGATAAGGGGACGCCGAAACCCAGTGGTGCGCCGTCTAATCTGCCGCCTTACATAATGAAACATCAACTCACCTCCTCGCTCATCACGGGTCATCTCCCAAGGAGTGTGTGACCACAGAGCCTCGCCGACATCAAAGCCTCGTCTATTTTTATCTTTTGGAACGACTCTGTTAATTAGCATGCATCCACAATCAGTAATTAATGTGGAGAAGATTCTTGGCCAGCGAGGGCATCTACAGCGGAGAACAAAAACGATAACATAACTCAGTAATGACGCTGCTGTCACCGCGGCTCCAAACCATCTCTCTGAACAAAGAGCTCCATTTGCCAGTTTCAAGGTTAGTTTTTCACTCCCATTGAAAAGTTTTTTTCCCTCCCGATCTAATTGTCTGCTGACCTGTGGCCTCCAGGTTAAAACATACATTTGGAGAGCTCTTTGTAAAAGTTATAATTGGGGGGCGGTGATGCATTCACAGCCCGGGCTTGCAATCAACGTGTCCTCGTCCCGTCACCTTAGCCGACCCGGGGACATGTGCGAGCAGAGGCAGACACACACTCTACAGAACACACAGAGGGCTCAGCACCCTGCAGACGTCACGCTCAGATACATACGTGCGCTCATTTTAATACACAGGACAGATTGTTGGAGTGAAGCTGTTTCACACCAGGAACAAAAATCCAGAACTTTTAAGAAGTTTAGTTCCTGCTGCGTAATGGAGTGTTGCACACTGATGCAAAAGATAACGCAAGTAAATCCTTCAGACTCACTTTACATCCAACAAGAGGACACTGTTTATACACAGCGTGAGGCCTTGATCACACAGGAAGTGTTTCAGCAGCTGGAGGTTTTTACTGGAGCGCTCTGAACTCCTCAAGATGAAAAACTTCATCTCAGAGCAGAAAAACACCCCACGTCATCTCTGCTTTCCTCATCGTCCAATGGGATGATTTGAGAGGCGGGGCCTCTGTGGTGGTCACGACAAGTTTACAATTGGTAAACAATGGAGGAGAAACTGGTGGTAGTGGCTGCTGGATACTCAGAGCTATACGACTTTACAAAGCACAGTTAGCAGCATGTCAATAGGAAACAGCAGATAAGTGCAGTACTGTAAACGTCCATGATGGAGGAGAAGCTCCTGGACCAACTGGTGGTTCTCCCCATGATCCAGCCTCTTTTTTAGGGTCTCATGTACCCACACAGATCTCTGTTTATCTGCTGACAGCCTCTCACCCTCAACCACAGCTACACACACACCCTCTGCCTCAACATGGCAGCAGCTACACACTCATTACTGCAGGATACACACACTGTGGACTGATGACACAGGAAGGTGAGAGTGAGGAGGTGATGGGCTGGTTGCCTGGCAGCAATAAAAGGGCGCAACAAGCACCAGAGCGTACCGTGGCAAACCTACTTACTAGCACTAACACAATGTAGTGTCCAACTGGATGCACGCTGGTTGTGACTCAGTTCATGATGCAAATCACTTTGTGAGCAGACACGAATAAAGAGTGACAAGTTGAGCTTCAACACCAGATGGTTCTCTCCAAAAGTCCAGAGGTTTGTTTCTGCTCATCATCCACTGCTGCATCACTATGGGGTGGGCCAAGGGTCATAATTACAGATTTACAGAACGTAGGTATGCTATTTGCGCGTCAAGAAATCTGTGGCGTTTAAAGGACTTTGCATGATATCGTTGTCGTTGCATCGTGTACCTTTGACAGCCCTGATAAATAAACAATATCAACAGCCTGTTTAGATCCAGGTTTATTCATAAAACATTCAGGGCTGAAGCCTCAGACGCTCAGGTCCAACAACACCACTGGCTGCTGCAGTCACTGATCCCAGCAACGTTGAGTTTTGTCTGCTCGTCTCAGCAGAGCAGGTTGTCCACTGATTGGAGGATCAGCATGATCCACATGTCAGAGTGTCCTTGACCAAGATGCTGAACCCAAGCTGCTCCTGATGGCTGTAGCAGCAGGCGACATCATGTACGGCAGCCTTGGACACCAGTGTGTGTAGAAGTGCTTTGAGCAGTCAGAAGACTAGAAAGACACTCTACAGGTGCACGTTTACCTTTTCCCATCGACCAATTAGGAGAGAGCTCCAAGACCAGTGTTGAAAAAGCTGCGTCCACTCTGACACTGCTCACAGTCTGTGGGCAGAGTTAGTGTCGGCCTCAGATTCAGCACCACGGACAGATCACAGAGTGAAGAAGACTGTCGCTGAACTCTCAGCACAAACTCTGCCAGCGCTCAATAACAAGGAGTGTTAGGAAATCACACTTTAGACTTTACTTTCTGTCTGTACAATGAAAAAAAACTAACACACATTGTTCTCATAAAAACTCCAGATAATATTTAATTTAATGGTTATGAATTTTTATTCTCTCTCTCTCTCTCTCACACACACACACACACACACACACACACACACTTAAAATGCACAAGAACAAAATGCAGACACCCAAGCAAAAAAAAAAAAAAAAGAATATATATTGTTATTTATGACTAAAAAAATCGTCTTTTACTTTTGGTTCATGAGCTGGAGTCGTCTCCTCCTGAGTGGGCTCTGTGACATCGACCGCTGTCTTTACACCTGTGACACGTCGCCGTGTTGTCCGTAAGTTACTCTGTCTCACACTAAAGGTGGATTTGTATCTTTGCGTCAGCTCTACGCCGTTGTGAGCATTTATACTTGTGCGGTGGTGTGTCTGTGTCACTCTGCAGTTACACCTCAATAAACACTAATCAGTGGCAGAGTTTCTGTGAAGTGCTGTAAAGTTAAGTTGATTCAAAACACACATTAAACACACAGTAAACACACAGTAAACACACAGTAAACACACAGTAAACATGGCTTAATAGAGACAGTGTCAAACACAAATCAGCTTCACTATAACTCGCAGCATTCACAGACAAACAGTTTTCCCCACAAATACAACATGCTAATGTTATTAGCACAAGCCTATGGGAGTTTACATTGTATAAATTAGCCTAGCCTGTGTAGTTACAGTTCTGGGGAGGTGTGCGTCAGGTTTCGGCAGTTGGTTGGTTGGTTGGTTTGAAGTCAGCCACTTAACACAAACAAGAAGACAAAGAAGAAAAACCTCACTCTGATTGGCTGAGAAGACGCAGTGAAGACACTCGACACTACTTAGACAGAGCAACCCGTCACTGAGTCGACTTTACATGGAACAGATCAGTTGTTTCTTAGGTAGGTTAATACAATCCAACCAGCACCAGACACATTCACTCATCACTTCTAACCCTGGTTTTTAGTCACAGCCAATAGCTGCTCTGTCTCCAGCGCCAAACAGGAAGCAGTAAGCCAGGTAGACAGTAAACATGGAGGAGACTCAAAACAAACAGAGGCTGGTTGAGAGTCGAGGAGACAAAATCCAAAATATAAAGCTTGTACACAAACAGTTTATCTTCATTGTTATTGATGCAGAATTAACAAGAACAGTGTCGACATGTGACGCCTTTATTCTGGTGTTTCTAGAGTGACGTGTTGTAGCAGCCACGTAAGGATTTGTTAAAGTGTCGTATTTCCCACCAGGAGCAGGATGGAATGAATGAATGTGGTTGCAGTCTGTAGATAATGAGCCTGACAGATCTGCAGTCTTTGTAACATGTTAAGAACAGTGACTAAACCCTCAGACGACGTTTGAAAAGTCTTTTAAAGGCCCTGTAGTGAACAGTTCTCACTTTACTGTACTGACTCAGCCTGACGCTGTGTTCATGTTGATTTCTTGTGAAGTTATTTTCACACTCATCAATGAAATGTGTGTGTTTGCAGGGAGGGTCCTTATTTTTGTTGACTTAGATCAGCGTTCGCAGCAAAGATGATTTCATTCACACTTAGCGCCGTTTCTTTTCCGTACTTTGTGAATGCAGCTGGATCACTGACGGCACAGAGATGAGAAGGAAACGGGTTAGTGATGAGGAGCGACAGACAGCAGAGAGACAGCTGTCAATCAGTTCAGATGTGTTGAGTTAACACAACATCAAAGCTGTTGGAGCTGCTGAACACATCTGAGCTGTGGGCAGTGATTCAGAGAAGGAGCTCTGTTGGACTGAATATTATCACAACTGTGATTAACTTCATCACAACCAAATCAGAGCTGTGCTAATAATAAACTTTTCTAGGATGTCCAGATCTCTGATTACTGTCATCTGACTCAACACAGACACAGGCTTGATTTGATGGGATGTCTATGAACCAATCACAGTGTTCCACACCGTTTAAAGTCGACTGCAGTAGAGACACGCCCCCTTTTTATAACAAGCATGGCGACCGTGAGGCCAGGAGGAAGCACAAGGCCCCTTCAGTCTGTTAATCACAGGACGTCATTTGTGTTTAATAATTGGAGAGATTTACAGCTTTAAAGCTCAGCGGCACGGTGGTGCAGTGGTCAGCATTGTTGCCGCTCCTGGTCTGACCCCAGGGTGGGGCAGCTGTTTGTTATCCGAATATCAGATGTTCATGTCAAGACGATCACATTAGCTCAGAGCTGTCGGTCTGAGCTTCGTCAGCTGACCTTTGTGACCTCACAGGATGATAAATATGAAGGTCTGTGATGACGGAGAAATAATGTTGAAGGAGAAGTTTCCTCTTTGTCGCTCAAGTTTTTCCAGTTTTCAGTGTTGAGAGGAGTTTTGTTTCTGTAGCTCTGCCCACTTGGGATTAACTCCAACAATGAGATTATTTCCACCCTCAGAAAAAAAAAAAATCTGTGTGTACACAAACATTTGTGTAAGAGTGCGCTCACACACCAGAGCTGTAAATAGACCAAAACAAGGAAGCTGCAGACAGGAAGACACACACACACACACACACACACACACACACACACACACACTTACAGTTAAAGAGTGTAATTCTCAGCCAGCACTCGTAAACACAGACAGGTAGCTCACAGTCACACACACACAAACAGTGTGTGAACGGCACCCTGGGGAGGTGAAGTGAGGAGGCGAGGCTTCAGCAGAGAGCAGATTCGGGGCATGTTGGGTGTGTTTGGGTGTCTGCGTGTTGATATTCAGATCTGTGTGTGTGTGTGTGTGTGTGTGTGTGTGCAGCAGAGATGAAACATAAAGTGAGCACAAGGCTGTGTGAGGAAACACTGCACATGTGTGTGCCGTGTTTTCTATCAGTATGCACAGATAGTGTGAGCTGCAAGAGGAGAAACTCTGGTGTGTGTGAGGGTGTCGTAGTGTGTGTGTGTGTGTGGGGGGGTGATTACTCAGGACCCTGATGGATGGGGGCCGGCAAAAAGCCTGTTTGTTTTTTTCTGTCTAATTAATTAGTGCCACATCTAAATTAAAACTGGCTGAATGAATTAGTTGAAAGACTGAAGTTTGTATGAGAAATAATGGAGGCTCTCTGAGGCCTCTCAGCCTGTAGGGACTGTCCGCTATTTATGACGGGGGGGGGCAAAAAAGGGGAGGCATGTCAAAACAAATTAAGCACCAGGGATGGACTTAGGTTTTTTATTTTGGCTCCAGGAGGGAGCATACAACTTGAAATGGTTGTACTTTGTGTTTGTTTGACTGTCAATTTCTAAACAAAACGTGCCTTTAAATTTTGGCAATTTGTCTTTCAAATGTCGTCAGTTTTCCAAATTTTTGCTCTAAACTTTAGCAGTTTTAGAAGAAAACATGCCTTCCACATTTTGGCTATTTTCCTGCTGAATTTTATCAATTATCCAAGTTTTGGTGCTAAATTTTGTGAGTTCTTAATAAAAAAGATGTCCTCCAATTTCTGGCTGTTTGTCTTCCATATTTTGTCAGTTTTCCAAATTTTGGTTCTTTATTTTGGTGATTTTTAGAGAAAACATGCCTCCCAAATCTTGGCAGCTTGCCTTCTAGATTCTGTCATTTTTCCAAATTTCAACACCAAATTTTGGTGATTTTTTTTTAAGAAAGCATGTGTTCCAAAATTTTGGCTATTTTATTTCAATTTTTTTCAATTTTCCAAATTTTGGCACTTTATTTTAGCAGTTTTTGGAGACAACATGCCTTCCAAATTCTGGCTATTTGTCTTCCATATTTTGTCAGCTTTCTAAATTTTGGCACTTTGTTTGGTCGTTTTGGAAGAAAACATGCCTTCCACGTTTTGGCTATTTTCCTACTGAGTTGTATCACTTTTCCAAGTTTTGGTGCTAAATTTTGTGAGTTTTTAATAAAAAAAAAAGATGCCCTCCAATTTTTGGGTGTTTGTCTTCTATATTTTGTCAGTTTTGCTAATTTTGGCACTAAATTTGGCTCTTTATTTTGGTGATTTTTAGAGAAAACATGCCTCCCAAATCTTGGCGGCATGCCTTCTAGATTTTTTCATTTTTCCAAATTTCAACACAGAATTTTGGTGATTTTTTTCAAGAAAGCATGTGTTCCAAAATTTGTCAATTTTCCATATTTTGGAAACAAAGAAAGAGACATGGATGAAGAGAGGGTGGACGAGGCCCCACAGAGATGATGCACAGGCCCCAGAGTTTGGTGCTACGCCCCTGTGTGTCTGTGTGTATTTAAACCTCAGTGTGTTGTTATAATGGAGAGAAGTGGAGATGATGCACACACAGAGGGGGAGTGTGTTGCTGTTTTGTATTTGGACAAAGAGAAAAATAAGGAGCTTAAATCCCCAATTTTTTGGAACGAGCCTCGAACTGTCCTCCAATCAGACTCAGAGCTCTTTGTCTTCAGAGGAAATAATGATGCAATAAAATCAAAATATCATTAGAGTGATATGGTAAAAATGTACGCCAGGAAACAACAATATACGCCAGAGACGCTGCCAAATGAGACGAGAGACATTTGTTACAATGAAACATGGACAGGAGGAAACTCGGAGGGTAAACACACACACACACACACACACACCAGCAGCGTCCACACTGAACCTCTGACTGTACGTTCAGACTGGTGGTCGATCACATCTGTCGGCAGAGGTTTGGAGATGGTGTCAGACTGCGGAGTTCAGATTTTTTTTGGGGGGGGGGGTCGTATGAGGTCCTTATCCATAGACTGAACAGAGAGTAGATATCAGTCAGCATCTGCACAGTTCACTCACACTAACATGTTTACAGGGAATTTAAAAGTCTGACAGAATACATCTATTTCCTCTGATGTCATGGAAACACACTGACTGACTATGATCAAGTGCCTCATACGACCCCACGTTAAAAGATCCGAACTCTCCCTTTAATGCTGCAGCGGCTTGAAGGTGTTTGGAGTTTATCATGGTGGAAACCAGAGACGTGAGCGGTGTTGGAGGCTGTCGGGCTGCAGATAGATGTTTTCCAGCCCTGGTTTGCACACTGCAGGACAGGCAGCTTCAGTCTACAGGAGCTGCAGAAATGAAAACGTGGGTGTAGCGCGGCCAGAGTTCAGAGAGGCTGTTGAGGTTGACTTTCAGGTGATGGCAGAGGTTTTTAAAAAGTCTTTTCTGTGACTCAAGAGGCAGGAAACTGGCGCTTTCTCCATGTGGACAGGAAACCTGAGACCTGAAAATTGTATTGAACTGTTGAAAGGTGGAAGGACTCTTACACAAGCTGTGATAAGGGGTCAGGAAAGGAAGAATTGAAGAGGTTAACGATCATCTCTTTATGGTCACAAAGCTTGTCAGTGACAGAGATGTTCTCATGGATGTTGGGAGGTTTACCTGTGGATCGACACAAAGGTGTGAAACCAGACGTTTGCCAGAGGAGGAACTTTTGTTCCAGGTCAGAAAAATTCACCAAACTTTTGTCTTTCTTGAAAAATCTGTGCGACGGTCCTGGAAATGAGACTGTAAATGAATACTGAACCACAGATTTAGCAGTAATCAGATTTTGTCCTGGGTATTGAACACTAGTCTACATTTTAAAATGTTCCTTTGGAATTTGTGACTCCAGTGTTTGTGAATCTGAAACGTTTTGTTCAGTGAGGTATTCTGTAGGAGACTGTGCGGGTAAAGGACGTTCAAGGGATTGTTTCCTGCAAGCTGTTTGTTTCCAGAGGTGTGTTTGCAGTTATAGGAAAACTTCATCCCCCAAATGATCATTTGTGTGTCAGTAACTGCTGTTACATTGAATTTAGGAAGAATCCAAAAACGGAGAAAAATCTTTATGAAGTGAAGTAAAAGGGGTCCATCTTTAACAATAACAACACTATACAAAACTCATGCAGTAAAATCAAAGTATAACTGCAATGGCACACTCCTGCCCTCCCCGCTCTCAAGGCCAAAACACACCAGCGGCAAATGCTGCGTGTAAAAATATACAGCCCAAATATTTTCAACCATCGGCAGCAGCTAGATGCATCTCAACGCTCCTGGAAACACCACGACGCCACTGTCCTGTTTCCAACCTTGCTGCCCCTGGAATTAAGTTCATTTTTCCCCCACTCGCTCTCAGCTTGTACACACCAGCTCCTGCTCACCATGGATGTATAAAAAGAACGCTGTGGCTGTTGCTGTGTCTCGTGTGATGAATGGATGAGGAGAGACTCGTTGAGGTCGAAAAATATCCCAAACTAAACGACCCACAGTCCCGTCATCATTAAGACAATGTCCGGAAAGATACTTCCTGTTGAGTCACAGCTCTGGAGATCTGCTCTACAGGCGAGAGATCAACTTTAAGTAGTGGCTGTCCACACGTGATTTGAAGCTAACGCAGAGGTGGAGGATGTACAGATCTTTCAGTAACAGTAGTGAGAACTTTGCATGGTTATCTGTTGACGAGCTGTAGCATGACGCGTATGGTGTGTGCTGGGGGCGCCAAACGATGCTCATCAACTGATGCACTGCTGTGGCACTGGTGTGTTTTCAGCTTCACTGTCAATGTCACCACCAGAATCTGCAGTAGCTAGCGGTGGTATAGAAACCGTCGCCATATTAGCATCAGGTTTTGGTACCCAACCCAAATAACAACACAAACTAACTGATGGAGGCAGCTGTAGACCAGCAGCTCATGTGTTCAGTGAGCTAAAATCGCTGTTTTTGTCAGTGGAGTCTGGCTTTGAAGAGAACAGAGATAAGTTTAGTTCCTCGTCAGAAAGGGTCTGTCAGTTCAGGAGGTTAGAGCACACGACATGATGAATGAGTCTTGGATTAAACTGAACAAGTTATAGTATATTTTTGCTTTTGTTAAACGTGGACCCCGATGACTTCAATACGTTTATGTTTTTGATTCTCTGTTCCTCATGGAGGCATGCGAGAGAAGCAAAGTTTTCTTTACTAACTGAGTGTAACACAGGGTGAGTAATTAATATACAGATGGTCATTTAGGGGGACAGAGTCTCTCTTTAAGGACAGCGTCAGCCTGACACAACTGTGCCCTGTTACCTCCTGTTAAGATACTGCGTACTGAGTCCTGGTGAGTGTTCGACCTGATGGTGTATTTGCAGATAATTTGGTTGGTTTAATCACAGTGTGGTCTGGTGTGGTTTGCTGCCAGGTGTTAGACTGGGCCATTCTCTTAAACAATGTTCCAGACAGCTACTGGGAGGAGGCCACCCAGGACCAACTGGTGTGATTATATCTCCCAGCAGGCCCACAAGTGCAAAGCTGGAGCATGTCTGTGCTGCTGTCACATCCCAGACTGAGCAGATGTTTGACTGTCTGCTGTTCTTTAAATCTTTTTTCGACATAAAACCAAAAACAGTGATTATTCCTGCTCAGTGTTCTCTCAGACAGGTGGAGGTAAATGTCAGCTCACTGCGCTCCTGCTCTGCACTGTTTTACATTTTAAACCGGCACTCGTGTCGACGGGCTGCAGTGAGAATAAGATGCAGCTCCAACATCCCAGACATTACCAGCAATCAACAGTAAAGACTGTGAGTGTCAAATCCTCTGTGCTCAAACAAGAGTCAGGATTTTAAAGGTCAGAGTGACAGCACCCAGACAATAGCTGAAACAAATAGCCTTGTTTCTCTAACTGTGAGAAAATTGGCAACAATTACATCCAGGCTGACACTGGGCTCTTTTATCAGCTCCCTGGATTTACAGGCACAACACAAAAATACATCACGTTCAAGAAAACATCCTCTCCCTGCTCTCCGTCGTCCCAGCGGAGCCTTTTGCTCTCAGCCCGATGACATTCTGAGTTTTTACCAACGTAGTCTGCAACAGTTGTTGGGCCTCGTTTTGTCCCGGTCCGTCTCCACATTGACAAATACGAGATGTAAACATCTGTTCTGCTTTGTGCGGCTGAGCGGGCGCGTTGCAACAGCTAAAGACAGGAATAACATAATGAGAGCAGAAGATAATAGGATGTCTTGTTGACAACCAGTTGTTCTGTGGTCAGGATCATTGTCATCGTGTACGACACCCTCCTCTTGCTTCCTGCCATGTACAGCACGGGTGCAGCTGGCAGGGTGGACGAGGTTCAGCGTGCTGTCAGCGATGTCCTCTAATGGCCTCGTGCGCCAGGACGGACGACTTATTCAGGGCCAGGTGCATCGCTCACGCTGATGAGATGAGCCTCCATTAATCCACAGTACACAGTCGTTTAACACTGGACAGCAAAACTATGTTTCCAACGAGCAGTTCAGTTCATTGTTTCTGTCTCCACAGTGAAAGTTGTGGATGGTCCCAACAGCAGCGTCCTTAGCGTCCCCATGTTTGGTCCCCCCTCTGTTGGGGCACCTAGCACACAGAGCTGGTGCTAAAAGGTGGAGCTAGAAACCCTGCACTGGATCAGAGATGCACAATATTTTTTGGGCTGATTTTTAGCCGATAATACAAAGTCAGACTGTATTTACTAGGGGCTGACCTTCGAATCCATTTATGGACATTCGAAGCTTCGGAGCTCAGAACAAATTTAATTTGAAGCATTCGACAACAACTGGGGGGGTGGGATTAAAAAAAAAAAAAAAATATGGTGAAAACATAGTTTCTTCCAACACTAGAACTTAGATAAAAATATTCACAAATGAAAAAACATTAATGGTCGGCGATAAGTAGTGTTTAACTTGTGATTGAACACTAAATTAAAATCCTCGGCGCACACTGCAGCAGAATCAAACAGATGTGCAACTCAGAGCATCAGAAGCGTCTCTGACAGCAGAGTCAGAGCGGACTGGTGGAACTGGAACATGCGTATTTTACATCAATAAAATCTATTTTATTATTATTTTGAGTCACATTGTTGAAAGAATTTAGTCGTCTGTGTTCAAGCAGGATAACAGCAGGTCTCCATTGTGTGTCAGGCTTTGTATTTCCTTGTCAGAGATTTTTTCTTTTTTAATTACTACTTATGTTTTTCAAGTGATTTCCCAAATTTGTTGTTGAGTTGTGATACGCCAATTGCTTTTGGCAAATCTGGCGCTCTGCTTTCTGGGGGTTGTCGGGGCATATTTTAAAGTGCAGCCACACATCTGATGACCTCTTGGACATGTCTGCCAGCTCTGAGCTCGCTGTCAGTATCGGACTGGTGGGGGTCGGTGTTGCATTTAAGGCCTCCCCCAAAAAACGGGAAAAAAGCACAGAAACTTGGATTTTTTTTTTTTTCCACAATCGAATCCTGTGCCATCAAACGAAGCTTCGAAGCTTCAAATTTTTTGGGTCAGCCCTAGTATTCACTGACTCAACAAGGGCAGTGTCTACACACTGACACAGTGGATGGCGGCACACGTACCTTTGTACTTGGTTTGTGCTACTAACGCTGTCTAGAGGACAAAACATGTCGTGGTGTGGACGTCTTTCACAGCTCCAGAGGAAGACGACAGGATGGCGCTGAAGGTCTGATCTCCGACCGCCTGACACAGCACCGTCTCCGGAGTGTTAGCACAAGCTAATTAGCAGCAGCGGCTAACATCCAACACTCGACTCTTGTTCTTTAACTTATTAATAACTGTGTTAATGTGTGAGGTGGATCAACAGTAGCTGTGGGCTGGTCTGTGGTGAGACGGTGAGATGGCGCCTGGGCGTGACGATATAAACACGTGATCCAGCAGATGTTGATTTCATCAGCTGTGAGTAGAGACTCAGCTCTGCAGTGTAGTTTATTACATAATCTGTAGTGTAGCGTGGGGTCATATGGGGGCGGGGCCAGCGAGGGTTGACCTGATCTCGGCAGGTATGAAGGGACTCGTGACCTTCCTGCAAGTCTCACCTGCTTTGTGTTAACTGCAGCAGGTGCTGGTGTATAAAGAGAGCAAAATAAAGTCTGAGATGACAGAAAGGTGCAAAGCTAAAATATATACAATATAAGCAAAAGTTAACAGTGTAGATGATTCAGATATTATCAGGTTAACGGCAGAGATCTGAACGTCCAGCATCAGAGCAGGAGCCGAGGCAGCTGTGAACATGGTTAATACAAAGTGTTCATGATCACGTCCATGATGATGCTCTTAATGTCCCATTACTGCACATTATGTCCCATTATGGAGAGACAGAGGAGCAAAGTACTGCTGCGCTCACACAGACTCTTAGTCTGATTATTGTCCATTTTCATGGAAACTAGCGTCATGGTGACATATATGACCGAGACACATCACATTAAATCACCTCCGCCCTCGTAGTTTAAAGCCTGAAGTTCTTCCAGACTCAAAGGACGTTTCATTTTGTACCCAAACCACAGCTCCTGTCATCCTGTGTGTGTGTCTGTAGCTTCTTTGTGTTCACATGTGTATTTGTGTTGGGATTTAACTGGAACAAGAGACCAATTTAAAATGCTAATTTAAAATCCCTCAGGAACCAACGGGAACAAACGGGTTCTGCAGTTTGTTCTTTCTGCAGTTTAAGAGACTGAAGCTCCTCACTGATGTTATAAGCTGGTCATCATGGCGGAAACGGGAGAGGAGGGAATGTTATTCACCCCACTCGGGCCTTTTGAAGAGGCCTTGAGCACTAGTTGACCATCCTGTTTGAAGCAAACTTCCTGTAGCCTGAGGACTCTTATGCAGCTCAGCAGAGAGACGTGACCCACACTGAGCAGCCCTGCGTCTGAGCGCTTTGAATCAGTGGGTAGAAAAAGAGGGAGAGCAGTTCTTTGCCGGCCCCCCGAGGACCTGCGTCTGCTTGAAGGTGGATTCATTGTTGGACTCTGCCTCAGACGCAGTTCTCCTCAACCACACTTGAACCTCTCACCTCTTTTTATCGCCGCTCTCGGTTTGCAGTGAAAAGAAACGGCGACAGATTGCAGTAAAATGACTTAAATTGGACCATTTTCTTCTCTTTCTTCTGTTTAGCAGTTTATCACATCCAGTTTAATGTCGCTTCATACTGCTATTCATCTTTTTTAGTTTCACAGGCTGTGTGGTCGCCTGGCTGCCGGGAGAGGAGGGGACCAGAGAAACTACATAGACAGAGAAGTTTAGTTTCAGGCGGCCGTTACGTTTTATAAAATGCTCTTGACTTGAATAAATACCTGTATTTGAATCAAAGTAGCAGGAGCAGTTGTAACAGAGTACTCAAATACCAGAGTAGGGCGGGACACGCCTTCGCCATCCTTCGCCTACAGTAAATGGGGCCGTAGGATGGTGAAGGCGTGTCCCGCCCTACTCTGCCTCAGGGCGTGTTCACAGAGCGTTTTTCCTTCGCAGAAAAGCAGTGGCAGGGCGCTGAGGAAAGCTACAGTAAAGAATGCTCCCAGTGCTGCTTTTTAATGACATGCTCTGCATAGGTATGTTTGTTTACAGCAATATGTCGACTCTGACGTTAGCTACATGTAGGTAGCTAATGCAACGCTACATTAACAGAGGGCTGACGACACGGTCGACATCCAGCTTACATAGCAAACTGATAAAAGCACAACACTCAGAGTCCGCCGGCTGATCTGCTCCCAGAAATGAGCTTTTCTGTCTTTGCTGTGAGAACAGACAGCAGCCTCGCTAAAGAAGCGGCAGTGATGTCACCAGCGCCTTCCTGGAAAGCTCAGAGATTTTAAACTTTACTTGCACGGATTGGCTGCATAAAAAAAGCACAGCGCCTGGAAAAAGACGCTGGACACTGCACTTTTCTCATGGCAGCCAAATAAAGCTGCATTCACACTCTCCTTGTTGGGAACAATTTAATGAAGACGTTGGCTCTTAGAAAAAAAAAACCCATGTGAACACAGGCCCTTACTCTGCCTCTGATTGGCTAACCTTAAAAAGTCTCACTCCTCAGGCCTTAAGGTCCTGACACACCAAGCCGACGGTCGGCCGTCGACCAAAGTCGGGCCATCAGTGAACATCTGTCACCTTAATTTTTGCGGTGTTTCCCGCACCGTCGGCACTTTGATGGCTTTTCGGCCGATTGAGCATGTTGAATCAGCGGCGGAGCTTGTCGGTGAGAGAGATCACTCTGATTGGCTGTTCAGGTTTTATTTCCTCGCTCCTGTAGCGAGTGAATCTGCCTGTAGTGAAACCGGGACTAACCGGTGCTTCCTCCTCAGGCGTGCTGCGGTGCTCGGCTACACAGACAGGAAACCCCTCGGCTGACAGGATGTACCACTCTCTCACTCCGCTCTCTCTCACGCAGGCGCAGAACGTACGTGCTGCTTGGCCGTCGGATGTAGTCCGTGTAGTGTGTTCAAATGCAGCTGACACAGGGCGATGTGAGGCCACGTAGACGACGCAACAGTTGGCTTTCGTCGCCGCTCGTTCTTTGATGTGGGTTTGGTGTGTCCGCACCTTAAGCTAACCAATCCACCAGAGACAGTGTGGTGCATCAGGTTCTGCTTGGAAACTGTGCACTGTTAGCAACATGTGCTGATGTTAAATAGAGTAACTGTTAACTGTATTAACGGTCCGTCCTCATCAGCAGGAGCTTTACATGTTCAAATATTCAGTGTCAGAAACAACAAACACACGCTTCTCTCTAACATGTTGCATCTGTGTGTTTGGTTTCTTTCTACCTCCGAATATTTCTGAGCAGATGTGAAATTTCCAGCGAAGAACAAATGTTATTGTGCTGCTGTTAAATGTTATTCTCATCTCGTGCAGCACCTCTAATTTATTTCCACATAAAGCGCTTCTTCATTATCATAATATCCAATTTAGATATATTTCAGAGCGGCTGATTGAAGTCTTGAGCCTTTGTCTTTCATTTCTTTTCAAACACAGATCTGTCTTCAGTGTAATAATCATTTCATTCAGCCATCATATCATTCACACCACTGAGGAGCTCATTCCAAAATCAATTTAATATTATCCTGCACAATATAAATGTGTCTGAAAAAAAATATGATCTCCACTTCAAAAGAGCAAAATTATTTTCTCCGGCAGAAAGGGGTGTATTTTTTTACATTTTTTTTTTTTTTTTAAATTGTAAAAATTGTTTTTCATCGAGCTTTTGGGTCTGAAGATATACGTGCCCACACACACTTTCAGTTCAGAGAAGACAAAGAGGAAAGCAGTTGCGTGGTTCTTCTGGAACAGCTGCGGAGTGATATTGACTTTCTTCAGGATGGATTAGTCACCGAGGAATCCGGCAGGGAATTAGTATTCTGCATCACGGCAGCAGCGCTCGCCTGCTTCTCTAAATTTCATCATGTTTTGCTGAATCATTGACAGAAACCAAAAGGACCAATCACAGCGTGATCACCTGCTATCGTCCGACCAGGTCGTCCTGCAGACTCAAGTTATGATAAAGTAGTTCTTTCATTGTTGTGTGTTTGGGTGGATTTACACAGGCGTGTTTGTTCTTTGATGCAGTCGTGTGTTTCTGTGCATCTATGGGAAGAATATGTCTTTATTTTGCTGCTGGGGAGGAGAGAGGTTTTTATTATCGCTGTGAAAACACAGCAGAAGCAGCCCCAGCAGGCACGGTGAGTCATCTTGGTTAAAAAGTGTTCGGGGAGGCGCAGTTAGCTAATAAGGAACTAGAGTGTACAGTAACAGAGGCGAGGTCCCCGGGTAGCACTGTCAAAGATTTACCAAACAATCCAAGAGCCTGTTATCTTTAATAGGATTCATCACTCCGTCTATAGCGAGTCGCCGAGCCGTGCAGCCGCTGATGGAGAGAAAGATGTTTTTTATGCCAGATCTCGTCAACAAATCATAAACATAAAAACAAACAACATTCACAGAGCGTCAGGTCAGACTGATAAAAACAAATTTCATTCGCTGTGTCGCAGCTCAGATCTTTGCTTCAGTCAGATGTGTAATCTTGGAGTTGGAACTAAAAGTTGAAGAGTCGACTTCGAGACTCGACTGGAGGGATTTTGCTGAGCGCTGCATTGTCTCTGTGCGTCCTGGGAATCGTCTCTTTATAATCTTTGTGGAGTCGGTTGTTCTGCTGCGGCGACGGGAGAAAAACATGCAGTTTATTTGTTTAACTCAGAATCACATATCACGTCTCAGTGGAGTTAATAGGCTGCAGCTGAGGCTGGAGCAGATGATTAGTTGCAGTATCAGTCTGTTGATTGCTTTTAACTTAAAGTCATAAAGTGTGAACACACGTGCAGAACACTGAGTCGGACTGGTGCTCTTAGTCGGTCGATTTGATCGCCTGACTAACTTCTCACTGGTCACTGACTGTCACTGCTGCGTCCACAAAAGCATTTTTCCCAGTTAAAACACCAAGCGCTCCTCTGTGTTGATTGATTGATTGATTGATTGATTGATTGATGTATAAAGCAGGTTGTTGGCTACCTCAGATTATGTGTCTATTCCTGGATTACTCTGTAATTTATTGACATTCCTTCAGTCAGTAAGGGCCGTCAGATCAGACGACTCAAAAGGTTTTCCATAAAAATTAATCCAAGTTATGAGGATTGTTTAAACAGGATAAAGTGGTGGTGTGTCGGTGTGTCGGGTGCTGTAATCCTCGAGTTTCTGATGCTCCGTCTGTCAGATCAAACGAATGATTCATAATTAATATCTCTATCCTAATTTTTATAAAAGTAATATTCATATTGTTTACATAAACTCTTTGATTGTATTTGCTGATCTTTGCTGAGCAACAGTTTTGTGTGAAAGGAATTAAAGGCCTGCCCCAAATATAGGCCTGTTGATTTAAGTGATTAAAGCAATTAATAGCGCGGGCTGTTAACTGAAGTATTGCAATATATATACTGTTTACCACACTGGCAACATTGATGTGATTAACATGAGGGATTTGACATTAGACTGTTTTTGTAGCTCTGTAATTCTATAGTCTGTCATGTCAGGATGATGTGTTGTTCAGTGCGCTTGTTTTGTCCAAGAAACAGTCAAACATCCAGATATTTAACTTGCAATAATATAAAAACAGTTGAGAAAGTAGAACCAGCAAATGGTAATTGCCTGAAGAATAATTTAACATTTAAGCTATAAAATTGTCATTATTTCTTTGTAGAAGTAGAATTTATGGCTGAGCTGTTGCATCGGGTTGCATCAGAGTTGACAGGTGTACCTAATAAAGTGGCCTCTGAGTGTCATTGTTACAGCAGAAGTTGCTCTCGAAGAGAAAAGGGAAACACGACTCCAACTCTAAAGACGCTCAGAACAGAAGGAAATAAAGAATAAATGGACAAAACCTCAGAACTTTTCCCTCCGCAGACAGTCGGAGGTGTAACTCTGTAGAAAAAGACATTTCATAAAAATACTGAAGAGAAAATTAGAACAATTCACTGACATTAAGAACACCAGGGGTTTATATAATGCAACAACAGAATTTTAATAAGTCCTGCACCTGGATTCTCTCTGTAGGGAACGTAACGTTAAAGACAAACGAGCAGTAAAAATGTTGTTTTCTGGGATGTTTCCTCTTCACTCGTCGACCTCAGTGAACACATAATTAATGTTATCATGGACATCAGTATCTGTTCCTCTGCAGTTTCACCTTCATGATTCCTTTTATGAACTCCTCTCTGTGATGGACATCGGTTATCGAGAGTTAGATCTTATTGAGCCTCCTCCGTGTGACGTAGCGAGAGCGGTTCTTTCTGTGGAGCGGCTCTTATAGATTTTATAGGAAGCCTCCTCCTGTTGGCGGAGAGCTGGCGCCTGATGGCAGTGACGGATGCCTGGTGGCTGTGGAGCAGCCTGAGGTTTAGGTGGGAGGCAGAGAGACGTGAGGAGCCACCCGATGAGTTCTCCCACAATCTCTACACCTGTTTCCTCTGAGTGGAAAGCAGAGCAGCGACAGGCAGGAGGATGAGGCGGAGGGTTACTCTGCAGCAAAGGCGACAGAGGAAAATGTTTGCACGGTGCGTTTCTGCAAACAGTACTTTACACTCACACGCTTCATACATGTTATATCAGTGTTTCTGAAGTGACATTGACATCAGGAGCTGGAGGGTGTGACACCTTGGGCAGATGTGCATCTGCAGGTTTTCAGCCCATATTCATGGATGTTTTTTCTAGTAACCTTTTGTTGTGCTTCCTGCAGCTTTGAGCCCTCAAAAGTGGGTGTTTTTCAGGAAGCTGTCGCTGTGTTTCCAGCAGCTTTTCAGCCCCTAATCTTTGGTGATTTTAGGGTCCCATCATTATGTTTTCTGCAGGTTTGTAGCCTCAAAACAAGGGTGATCTTCAAGGACTCGTCGCTGTTTCTTGCAGCTTTTTAGCCCCCAAACTTGGTGGATTTTAAGGACCAATTGCTGTTTTTCCTGCAGCCTCCAGATATGGGTCTTTTTTTTTTACAAAAACATAGCTGGTTTTCCAGCTGGACTTGTGTCCCCAGTATCAGCTATTCTAAGTCAAACCATGATGTTTTCTGAAGCATTACTGTTTGCTCTTTGTGCCTAACCCTAACCACGAGTTAACAGCGGTGTTGTTAAAATATAAAGCTTTAACCTTACGGCTACACTGTTAATGTTCAAATGTATTTGTGCTCTGCAGGAACAAACAGCACCAACTTGTATCCTGCCTTGTTGTGTTTAGTGTTGGTTGTAAAGTATTGTTGTTAATCTCACCCGTTGTTGTCGCCGCAGCTGTAAATCAACATGTAAATGTGTTCAAAGGATCAGAGTCTCACTTCATTCATGTTCCACAACTCAACAAAACAAAGAATCATCATTTTTCAGTCAATGTAAATTTTGACAGTTTCATGTTTCGTCTGTCAAAAACATCCCAAATTAATCTTCACTGTTTTTGTGTTCTTAGCCGTGAGACTGAAGCTCGCGCCGCCCGGGATCAGAGGAAGTAGAAGTGAATTCAGTTTTGTTTATGGGTGACCCGTTTCCTTGAAAAGATTTCTTTAATTTTAGAATCTGCTCCTTGAACCAAACCAGGTGTGTTTTGCGTGCCAGCGAGGGATGCGAGGGAAAGGGGAGAAAAGGAGGGTGAGAACAGAGAGATAAGCGGAAAGGATGACGCCAGCAGAGAGGAAATCAGAGAGAAACAGAAACAAAGAGGAACAGAAACAAAAAGGCGCCGAGAGAGAGCTCAAACAGATTATTTACCTCAGTGGGATAAACAGGAAGGCGTATAGGATGGAACGAATTTGAATGACAAGGCAACTGATTTCTCCTAATTGGTTTTGACTGTCTCTCTTTGAACTGCCGGCGAGCTGTTTCCAGGCAAACAGTTATCTCTCGCAATCTGGAGTGCTGCTTAATTTCTCACACAAACACCAAACCTCTCTCCACAGCGGATTAGTTGCAATTTAATAAGATTTGCACTGTTGCTGCTCACCAAGGGCTTTTTTTTCCTTGTGCCTGGAAGCTGAGGGAAGCCAAACCTGGCGTTAAGGTTCCTCCATGCTCCACCTTCTGTATCAGAACACCCACACACACCACCCACATCTCTGCCCCCACCTGCAGCTCCACACACTTGCATAAGAGAAGTCTCCAAATATGTTTAAATATTGTTCCTCTCAAACACAGTGGAGAAAACTACCACAGGCTGAGCTAATATTTCCAATGCAAATCTGCATTTTAAGAGTTTTCTCAGAGCGACTGCAGCGTCTTGACATAAGGCTGATTCCTCCGCTTTTTTCAAGGTACCATCGCTTGATACACGGAGACTCACAAGTGGAGCTGATTTGCATCGAAAACGAATGACATTATCTCACCCTGCAGTATTTCTCCTCCTCTTTTTGCTTTACATAAAATAAATCAGATTTTAAGAGTCTTCGGTGGAATAAATGATTTGTTGAAGGGGATATTTCTTCTGGCACACTAAGTGCCGCCTGTCAAGACCTCGACGAAGATGAGCTCTTCACTTGAGTGGCAGATGCATTCTCTCAATAGCATCCACTAACACCCCAAACCCACAGCAACACGCTCCGCGCTTCACTGTCTGTCTAGACTTTTATTGACAGCTTGCCTCTAGATTAGCTGACTCCTTGGAAAGGTTGAGAAGTCTCCTGCCGGGCGCTCGGCAGTTAACCTCCTCTTTTCAACAAGTAGAACAGGCCTCGGCTCACGACGTCGACTTGATTCAGATATGTCGTACCCTTTTCTGTTTTATCTGATCAGCTGTGGAGTCATGTAACCCGGGGAGAGCTCCCCTGAGTTACAGTGTGAGCCTGACGAAGACGTCGGATCCTGACACTCCTGTCAGTCTGCCGGTGGAAAATGAGCCGGCTCCTGCCTTTACTGGGATACCGCTTTCGCTCCTTATCACTTGATTGAGCCGTGATGGAATCAAATTTGATTAAGATTTAATTACTGAGCCGACTCGCTGCACGGAGCGCCGCGCCGAGGAGTCAGTGACACAGAAATCACTTTGGACATGATTTCTGGGAATCTGTCAGGCAGTGGAGAAACAATTCTTCTCACTCGTTTAAAACAAATTATTGTCACTTTAAATTATTTAAAATGCTTCTGAAAGACAAAAACAATTGTTTTAATGTTTATTTCATTAACCCCTTCACACACAGCCCCCGACCCAAGGTGAGGACATTTTATGCACTGGTCAGTTTGGGCTGTTTGCATCCATGACATGTCTTCTTTCAGACCAGTGGAAAGAATCAGTCCAACAATCACATTTCAACTTATTTTAATATTTTTGTTCTGAAAAATTATGTAAAACACATATTTAATGATAATGTATCATTTGCATATTTAAGATGAGATTTCAGTGGTTACTTTTAGCCAACACACACACACGTGGTTACGTTTAGCCAACACACACGTGGTTACGATTAGCCAACACACACACACGTGGTTATGTTTAGCCAACACACACACGTGGTTATGTTTAGCCGACACACACACACACACACACACACACATGGTTACATTTAGCCAACACACACACGTGGTTACATTTAGCCAACACACACACACGTGGTTACATTTAGCCAACACACACACGTGGTTACGTTTAGCCAACACACACACGTGGTTACGTTTAGCCAACACACACACGTGGTGATGTGTAGCCAACACGCACACGTGGTTACGATTAGCCAACACACACACGTGGTTACGTTTAGCCAACACACACACACATGGTTACGTTTAGCCAACACACACACGTGGTTACAATTAGCCAACACACACACACGTGGTTACGTTTAGCCAACACGCACACGTGGTTACGTTTAGCCAACACACACACACGTGGTTACGTTTAGCCAACACACACACACATGGTTACGTTTAGCCAACACACACACACGTGGTTACGTTTAGCCAACACGCACACGTGGTTACGTTTAGCCAACACACACACGTGGTTACGTTTAGCCAACACACACACACGTGGTTACGTTTAGGAGAAAAAAACAGGGTTTGGCTTTACCATCTTATGTTGTTGTCAGGCCACGTTTCCCCCTGATGCCATCAGGTGCTGCTACAGAATAACAGCATCCAGCAGCACATCATGTTGATGTGAAAGGAGTTCCTTTTTTTTTTGGTTTCTCACCAACATAAGTCAGTGACCAAGCGTCTATATTCAGTGATGTTAGAGTTACACCAGGTTGACCTTAACAGGAGGTTAATTGCAAAACACTCACTGTAGACATGAGCGTTCTGTGTGAAGAGATTTCAGTCAACATGTTATAGTTTCAAAGGTCTGACTAAACATGTTTATGTCACTTTATACAAGACGTAGAAGTCTAATAGACGTCAAATAATTATTTAAAAACCTGCCTCATCAAACGCTTCATTTGCCCTTTTAAGGTAAACATAGTGAAGCTATGATAACGTAACTAAAGTTAACTATCTGCTCTGGGAGCTACAGGTCGACACAGGGTCTGTAGATTTGGTTGTTTCTTTCTGTTTTACAAATTACCATGACGTGACTTCTCAGCCGTTTGGTCGAGGCCTTTATTTGAAAATTAAAAAACATGTGGTCTGTTAAAAACATAAAAACAACATTAATTTTTGTGATCATTGTCCCCAGAAGATGAAATATGTCAACAAAATATGTTTTCATTGCTTTTTCTCAGTGTGGATGTTAAAGGCTCAAAGGTCGTTTTCTTAAACTGAATTTTGAGCCAAAAATCTCTCCACCTCAGAAACACATCCACCAAACTCTCCAGATTTATTCCTGTTTAAATTCTGATGGATTTTACACAGAGATTTATTCATATTTTATTCACAGCCTGATTTATAGAACATTTTATTCCTATAAACAAAGTGAACGTTTATTTTTCTTTGTGGCTGTTGACAATATTTTCTTACTTATGGAGTGATGTAAACAGATTCTCTCTGTAAAAACCTTTGACTCTGAAGTGACAACAAAATGAAACAAGAATTTTGAACCTGACTTTTTTCAGTGCTCAGATTTCTGTCCTGGAAATATGCTTAAACCAGCTCATATCAAACTAGATAATTTGCATTTTTAAACATAAAATTTCATAAAACTTGTAAAAAAATAATTATTATCTTAATGTGAGTGATCAACGGGGGAAGTTAGAGGTTATAATCTGACCCTGTTCACCTGCTGTGTGTCTCCCTTTAAGAAGCTTTAAAGTAGGAAAATCCTCGTCTTCCTCCCGTCTGACAGGGTTTCATATATATTCTGTCTCAGCTTGTTCCAGCTCTTTATCCAAGCCGTGTGTTTACACCGGCTGACACATCCAAACCCATATTTTTCTGGCTGCACCTTCCCCTCAAATGGAAATATTGGAGATGTCTTGTGCATCATTTCATACACATTTCAACAAATCCAGCCTGACATATCAGCTATTCACAAACTTTGGGACTGAAGCAGAGTCGAAAAGTAAAGTTCTGTGGGTTTGAACAAAGTTTGGGAGCAAAGCAGGAGCTGGACGGAAGAACAGACCCAACGTGAAGTCGACTGTAGGGACGGCTGCTGGTCAGCCAGTCGGGCAGCCGGTCGATCTACTGTGTCGATCTACTCTCAAAATATCTGGACACATTTTGGATAAATTACCATGAAGTTTGGTGAACATATTCACAGCAGCAGGATAATGAATCCTAATAAATGCTGTGATCCTCTGACCTTCCCTCTGGCGCCACCAGCACGTTGACATTTGTGGTTTGGAGTGAAATATCTCAGCAACCATTGAACAGACTGCCATGAAATGTGGTTCAGACCACAGGCAAGGCAAGGCAACTTCATTTATATAGCACCATTCATACACAAGGCAGTTCAATGTGCTTTACAAGAGAAATACATTAAAATAAAACATTAAAGGAACAATAAAATTGTGTTTCATTAAAAAACAAAAGCTAATAGCAAGACAATAAATACTTAAAACAGTGTATAAAATGCACTTAAAAAGCAAACGTAAGGCAAAAGCAACAGCAGACAAATAGAAGCATAATGAGAGTAAAATGGATGGACAGTGGCAGCCGTTTCTATGTGTATTGTCAACCCGTTCTCATTCCAAAGTCATCAATTATCCCGGCATGTGGCGAGTTGAGAGTGAGAATACTTTGGTACCGTTGCATAACAGTCGCTGTAGCACGCTGACTTCAGTGTCAACAAACAGACTTGTGCTGAGTTGTGATCTCGCTGAGGTGAGGCTTTGCAGTAACGACCAATGAGGTGTGGAGTCGCAGTACGAAGCCTGGAGAGACGTCTTGTGTGCACTTCCTGCGTTGTCTTGCTGCTCCAGAGGAAGTGAGGATCGCTGAAATGATGTTAGAACGTTATGCTTTGAGGCGAGCAGCTCAGCAGCAGAGACCCAACTGCCTGCGTACGTTTTCCTTGTCAACCCTATAAACATGGACGTCCTGTTTGCAGAGAGAACATTCAGTCTTTCTGCAGCAGGAAGCTAAAAGGCTTCTGTCTTCCTGGCATCATGTCATGACCTTACGTTACCTGACGTGTGGTGCAAACGAGGTATTTCACTGTAATTATGGAGAATTTATTCAAGAATTTCCCTGCAAAGGCTGCATGAGACTGTTGGTGGCATAATCCTGTATATATGTCACTTACGCAATATTTTCTGTATGTTTCTACATTTATAAATCTGTTGGATCAAAATGATTTGTGTTTTTATTTTGTAAAATCTGATTAAAAACATGTCAGATTTTTGCATTCAATACATTGATCATTCATATCATTTATATACATTTATTGACTCACATGACATTGTAGCTCGGGTTGTACAGATTTAGGGATATGAAGCATTTGAAGAAATGAAATGAGAAGAACCAGTGTAGGCACTGGTGGACTGATTCTATTGCAATTCTAGTGCAACTGTAGACCAATCCAAGTTTGTGTCTTTCACCAAACTAAGACGAGTTTAATTGCTCTCACTTGTTCTTCGGACGCAGCCACAGTAATGTTGCATCATGTTTCAACAAACATGCAAATACTGCAACAAAAGAAACACTTTGCTTATATATAAAATAACAGCGGGACAAAACGGAGTGACCCACTGTTTACGGGTCAAGTGACCACTTTAAGCAGTTCACTGTCCTCTCTGTTGATTCTGTATCTGTTGTTCAGTCGTTTAGCTTTCAGAACGTACACTGTGTAAATGTGTGTGTGTTGTTCCGCAGCAGAGAAAAGAGACGGATCAAAGAACACTGCGTCTTTTTTAAGAGTGTCTCTAAGAGCTGTGTGACAGCTGGGAATAAACAAGTATTTATGTTGTGTCCTCGGGGGAATAAAGCTTGCATGTTATTAGTGCCACATGAAACAAGACAACAGTAAACAAGTTGTTCCCCCACAAACGCGGCGGCTCCTCTCCGGGCCAATCAGGAACAAATCTGACACTTTATTTTGACGGCGGCTCAAACACCTCAGTGTCACTTGGAGCACGTCAGGATGGATTGGTGAGACGCTTCATCCCCCCAAAGTTTCATCAAAATCCGGTCAGTGGTGTCGGATGGATTCTGTGTGACAACTGTATGAATTCATGAATAATATGGCAGCAACCCCCCCAACTACCACCTCGAGTTTATGAATGTGATTCTAAAACGCTGGAACAGTGAGATGGATCGTTGACCAGGTTTGATCGCTCCTGACAGGGGATGTAAAAATCTGAATATTAAACTCAATACAATTTACATCATTTCAGCAGCAGCGACTCAGCGGATCATAAACACCCACATTAATTCAGCTTGCTTGTTTACAGGCAGTTTGGACATTTAGAAGTGCGGTCGTATGATAAACTTATCCGTAGAATTAATTCTGTTGAATGGAAAGACCCTTGAGTTACAGCATCTCATTTTCAGCGGCGTCCTCTGCAGTGAGTGTCACGTACAGTAGACGTCGGTCGGCCCCCAGTTTGGAGAAGCAGGTGGAAGAGTGGCCACAAAACCTCAGCGCTGTCCTGCTGTGGACAGGGGCAGCAGCAGCATGTATTTAAGCCACCATGACAGATGAGTATCAGTCTAAGTGGACGTTGTTTGGGACAGACAGCTCTTTACTTTGCAACACACTTTCTTAACTGTAGAACTTCAGTGTCCTGGCGTGTGCACAGGCTCAGGGCTCGTACACACGCAGTGTTTAACTGGTCTCACTCCAAATTCATCAATTAGCAGCACTTGGTCAGAGACAACCGGTGTCAGACACCGATGAGAAAAGCTGTCTTTTCAAAGCGGCATGATACGCAACATGGCGGTGTCAGGGGGAAACGCGGCTGGACAACAACATAAGTTTAGGACGTGAAAGTCCGAAGGATTGGCAGGAGGGGTCGTGGGTGGGTCCAACAACCACTGACTTGACTCAGGTGTTCACTTCCTGTATGAACGTAAAGTCAAACCTTGCACTGTAAAATATGTGATTGCACATTGACAATTAATTTCTGGCTGCTAGTTGCATCACTTTCACAGTAAGTTACATATTTACAGCTGTCTGCTGTGATTTCAAATCACTGTGATTCAGCAGTAATATAACTGCATTTACCTGTGACCTCACAGTTACAGCCCATCAGACAGTGTGTGTAACAAAACACTGGGAACATCTTCATCATCACCAGTTGTTAAATCAAGCTTTTGTCAAATCCAGTCAGAAGAACGGTGAAAACGTTCTCCAGGACGCTCAGTGAGGTCAAACTGTTGTTCCTGTTCAATTGTTACTGACTCTGTTTCTGCAGTAACTTCTAGAGATGCACCGATGCAGCTGTTTCAGTTTCGATCCTGATGCTGTGGCTTTGAGTATCAGCCGATACCTGATACTGATCTGATACCGTGGCTGAGCTAAACAGCTATACACCTTTACATGTAGGACAGAAAAGACTAGAGGCATCAGGCATCGATGACGACACAGTTCTTTCCTCAGATAAAGTGAAACAAGATGAAACAGATTAATGATGAACTATTTATCTTTAACAAAAATAAACAATTGTGCAGCAGCAGTTGAAACAGTGTGAAATACCTCCACACAGCAGATTCGCTCCATGACGTGTGACGTAGCTCGCGTTGCAATAGATTCAAAGGTTAAGGATCTCCTCAGGTACAGGTTGCATTTTCTGATACCTGATCCATCTGTTTTGATGATATCGGGGCTGATATTCAATCCAGATATCAGATCGGTGCATAGTTACTTCACTTATTGCTGAGTTTACTCTGCTAACGTTAGAGTTAGCGCTGGTTGCTTCAAGAGCCGCCATCACTGTTCTGCAAGCTGCTGCCTGCACTTTACATCATCAGCTGCAACGTAGTGCCTGACTGGCAGAATGTTGAGCTGGTGTCATCAGGATGGTTTTACCAGGCTATAGCGTTCACACACTGACAGTACACATGAGACAAACGTTCTTATTTTGACCCAAACATGATCTTTGTCTAAAACCTGTTCAGGTTGATTTGTTGCCATAACTGTGACTGTTTCACAGCTTTAACCTCGTGTTACAGTGTGTTTGAGTCACACAGAGACGCTGAAGGGTTCCTGTGTGTCGCTGTGAGACACTGAGGGCTGTGACACTGTCTGTATTTGACGACAGGTTAAAGACACGTGATGGATAAGACAAGACTCATCGTCATTTGTACAGTGTTTTGAAATGTTTAAAAAAGTCCTGATGTTATTTTTAATACATTTTAATCTGTGCCAAATTTTCCATATCAGTTGAAGCGACGGCTCGCTGTGTTTTGGAGGAGAATAATCCTATTTAAATGTTTATTGGCACCAGATCTGCAACATTAAGTCGGCCTAATAACAGTAAATAAAATAATGTTCAATTCACAGTCAGGCTGATGGGTTCATTCACAGCTCCTCTCCAGTGTCCCTGTTTCAGTCTTCTCCAGTTTAATCCTGGTATTTTTTTATTTGTCTTATAGTCTAAAGATGTGAGTCAGTTTGTCGTAAGATCATAGACATTTGTACTTAGACACCACATTGCCTGTGTCAGTCTGTAGCAGTGATACATCAACGGCGGCGCCATGTTTAAGAGGGTCAGACTCACCTGGGAACAAATGACAGTAAACAGGAGAGCTGCAGGTTTTCTGGATAAAAAGCACCATAACTTTTATATTTATCGACTTATTGCAAGGAACCGTTTTTATTATAAATGGTTTATCATCTACGTGTTGTAGGAAAAAAAAGTTTTGTCTCCGAGTGTGAGAGGAGTGTGTGTGTTAGACTGACATGAACTGAATAAATTACCTGGTGAAAAATAATTCATCGTCATAAGGATTGTAAAAACATTTGTCAGGCGTGGATTTGTCTCATTGTCCTTGATTAATACTTGTGGACATCACATTTGAGCCACCAGAGACGTCTTCGTTTAGATTCAAACGGCGTCCTCTGTGACACTTTTCTACAAAAGTAGAGGTGATCTTTTTTTCTACTCCTGTTCTGACATCCAGCGGCACAACGAGACATTTTTGTTTCGTGTATCTCAACAGTTTCTCTCCGATGCTGTTTTTCTGCCACTATGATGTGTGTGCGCAGCTGCTGTGACGTAACTCAAAACTGGTCTCTAAGGCATCTGTGTTTGTATTTCTATGACTTCAGCATGAAGTGTGTGTCGTGGCTACCCTTATTTTCTGTTTCATCATGATGGTTAAACAGATGAGAAGAGAAGTCATATTTTAGTGTTTTTAGTTTCCTTTGTCTCCGAGAGTTTGAGCTGCTCTTTAACAGCCTGATAGATTTTTTTCTTTGTTAATGGTATAATTTATATGTACAATGAGCCTCTGAAGCTTCACTGAACATGCCAACGGAAAACCAACCCACAGACCTACTGCATCATGTGTCTCCACAGCACCACACTGACCTGTCCTCTGTCTGTCCTCTGTCTGTCCCACAGGAGTCCCACGTATGGCTCTCTCTGCAGGAGGGAGGGACTGCCTGCGTGCCGGAGACACCTGCTCCAGCGACGACACCTGCAGCCCGCGCCTGCGCACCCTCAGGCAGTGTGTGGCGGGGGACGGCAGCGTGAAGCTGGGGCCCGGGGCGCGAAACCAGTGTGAGAACGCCATGACGGCGCTGCTGTCCACTCCTCTGCACGGCTGCCAATGTAAACGAGGCATGAAGAAGGAGAAGAACTGCCTGAGCATCTACTGGAGCCTGCATCAGTCCGTGCTGCACGGTGAGACCTTCATCAACACACACACAACCCAATGCGTCTGTTCCCCGAGGTGGGCGGGAGCAGGTACAGGATGTTGTTGGGATTATGGAGTGTGTGCCGCCCATTACACACGAGTTAGGCCTCCGCCTCCACAGAGCTCAGCAGCAAAGTCCCAGCTGAAATAAAACAGGGTGATTATTGTGTCACAAACAGTTATAACGAGGCTCTGATTCCTTTTCTTCCTCCCACACTCGCTGTGTTTGATCACTTTGTGCATAGTCCAAATGCTTTGTCACTTCCTGCATTAAACCCTGTTATTAGTATTTGTCTGTTCTGCATTTACATTCACAACTAGGTGTTTAACATATAGTTTTATATTCACAACACATGAAACAGAGCAACAGCACGACACGGCTGACAATGTTGTGAAGTTGACAACACAATACGGAGATAATAAACTGAGAAAACACACAATAAATCCATCAGTGATTATCATTTACAGGATGGAGCGCAGTGAAATAATACATACCCATGTTAACTTCCAGGCTGTTAAACAGAATTCATCGACCACCTACTTACAGATAATGTCTAGCATATTTTTTTGGTTCAATCTGGTCACAGATAGAGCAGGACAATAATAGATATTTCATTGATATCGTAATATGAGCCTAGATATCGTCTTAGAACAGCTGAATCCAGAGGGAGTGAGACTAAAACAAACTTGTTGCCAGGGTTCCCACGTCATGGGAAACCTGGAAACGTCCTGGAATTTTGTTGTGTGTAAAGACATTTTTACAGTAACCACCCATGAAAAACCTTCCTGTAACTTCAGAGCAAATTTATTTTGTGTAGCTGACGACATTACGTAGCTCTAGTGCGTGACAACATTTTGTTTACCATCACGTACGTTCCTTCGTTTTCTCCCAGCGTTCTGTGTCTCTCGTCATGTCTGCGGGCTGGCTGACATTAGATATGTTTGAGAAACGTCGGGCAAATAGGGCGAAGAAAAAAATATTATGGGTCCTTGAGAAGTCTTGTAAAAGTTTTTGAATTTTATCCGTGAAACTGTGTGTGACCCCTGTGATCCATGAGGTCAGATTATTTTTCTCTTCAGCAGAAACGTTTCCTGATGGTTTGTGTCATTGTTCACTGGTAAATATGCTCTGATTGTGTTGCTAACATGCTAACTGGCTAACTAGCATCAAGGCGCTCTTCCTGTTTCCCTTTTTCAATCATGGATACAGACGACCGAGAGAGTTATTTGCTCTCACGCAGAACGGATGTGCTGGTTCGCCATCAGTTGTAGTATTTGCGGTGCGTTCAGGTGCAACATGACGGGACGCGGCGGTCAGCTTTCGTTGCGTTGCCTTCAGGCTGGATCACCAGGCGAGCAGCTTCAACCCACCTGAAATCCTCAGGTGGCTTGAAAGTCACTGATCCTGCATATTGATTAGTTTCCTTAACTACACTATTTTCCGTTAAATTTTAGTCACAGCGGCACATTGTCATGCTGACTGCAGGAATGTCCACTGGAGCTGTTACCTGTGAACTTAACGTTCATTTTACCAACATGAGACATTAATCCAGGTGTCATGTGATACTTCCTGTCTGTGTGAATATGTCAGTGCTTGAACGAGGGATGCAAACTAATATCCACAAGTCAGTGTTGTCTGCAGATATCGGCTTTAAAATGAACTATTAGAATCGTCCAAAATGCTTTTTCTTATTGTGCACAGTGAATGAATGTTACAGACACTGAACAGTATTTCATGTCTCCATCTGCTGGTGGGCCGTCACCATAAGAGCCTGTATGACTCAATGATCTTTAAGATTAGGTGGGAAAAGGGATAAATATCTGGGATATCTGATATCAGCAAAATATCTAATGTCATGCATCATAGCTTGTTTACTGGTTTGCTGGTCAGAGCACAGAGAACAGGACGATGAGCGGAGCAGAGAGACGATGGACATAATCCAGCAGAAACGTAAAGAAGCAGCAGGTGTGACAGCTGAGGAGTGACACAGAGTAATGTTGGCGTATAAAACCTGCTGCATCAGCTCATTTTTAAAGCTACAGTGAAGACACAGGCATCATATTAAACTGGAGGACCTGAGGCATCCATAGGTACCAACCATGATATGCAATCACTCAACATTTTGTTGAGTGAAAAAGGAACATTGCCATTTTTAAAATTATTTCTGCACACTGAGCTCCATGATCAGTCATGGAATCAGCATTTTTTCAGCCCAAAAAAACCTCAAAACACTTATGAAAATATGATTAATTGGATCATGATAGCAGGAAGTATGAAATTCCCCCCGATGGGTGTGGACGAGGGGCCTCGCTTTGGAAAATGACCTGAGGAAAATACATGAACCTACAAACTACAAATGCATGAGGACTTTTGGATGTTAACTGCAGCACATTTGGACAATGTGAGACTTCATGATATGGCCCCATTGTGTTTTCCGGCTGATACCTCCCAGTTCTCCCAGTTCAGTCATCTGCAGCAGCTTTTATCAAGAAAATACTCGAGGGACGATAAAAAGAGCTTTTATTTCAGTGTTTTTGAACTTGTATAACTTTGCTGTTGTGAGCATTTATACCTGTGTGGTGGTGTGTCTGTGTCACTCTGCAGTTACACCTCCACAACACCAGTCGGTGATGGAGTTTCTGTGAAGTGCTGTAAAGTTTAGTTGATTCAAAACACACATTAAACACACAGTAAACATGGCTTAATAGAGACAGTGTCAAACACAAATCAGCTTCACTATAACTCACAGCCTTCACAGACAAACACTTGTCTTTATCTGGACACATTTTCCCCACAAATACAACATGCTAATGTTATTAGCACAAGCCTATGGCATTTTACATTGTATAAATTAGCCTAGCAGCTAACAGACTTTTCCTCTACTCATATAAAACCAGGGACAACAGCAACATTTAACAAAGGTAACGTTACAAAATTCAGCTCCATTACAGCTCACAAGGTTCACTGACAAACAACTGTCTTATACTAAACACAGCTGAGATTTCCTCTGCTCATATTAAGCCAGGATGAATCCCTGTGTATAAATCCCTGAAGGATCAATCACACAAAATACTGAAAATCTACGTGGACAGAGAGCCTGCGCCGTCGTTTCATCGCAGATAAATTCGTCCCTTTCAAATGAGACCAAATGCATGTACATGTACTAAATATGGAACAAGAGCAGCTCTCAGTTTACTTTGGGTTTGACACGGAGAAGTGAATTTTACAGGATGTGTATTTGCTTCAGGGGCCACGTCTACAAAGATGTTGCTGAGTTTTGATGTTTCAGAGGTCTCCTGGTCTCTGCTGCCCGTCAGTGTGTCTACAGCAGGTCATTGTCTCGAACAGGTTCATCTGAACACACATGAAGTGTCTGAATCATTTTGTCTTCTTCCTGTAACTTTGGATTCAACTTCATGAGATATAGTGGGGGGTTTTTCTCAGTGTTTCAGGACACTGAAAAGACAAATTCTGCTGTTAAAAACAAAAGAAGAAGAAAAGAGCAGCATTATTTCGGGTTGTCATGACAACAGAGCTGACCTCTGTGCTCTGTGTTGGCAGGACTCAGCCTGGTGGAGAGCTACCCGTACGAACCAGAGGAGAGGGGCTCCGACTACGTGCGCCTGGCCTCCATCGCTGCAGGTGAGTGGGCCAGCTGCCACCGCTACAAGTGTCTCCTCTGCTGTTTGCCTCGGGTCGTTCTCACAGCGCAGACAGAGGGGGGTTATTTAGACAATCAGAAGCATCCATTTATCACCACTACAAAAAAACAAGTGGGTCCCAACCAAGTTAGGAGTCAAAGACGGAGCAGATCGAGACGTTACCTCGCGTTATTGTGACGGAGGAGGCGGAGGGATACGCAGGTGGGTTTTTGATGAGTAACAACCCACAGTTTGCTTCTGTCTTGCCTCTGTGCCTGTGGGCGAGCCGCAGGGCTGGTATGTGCTGCTGTTAGCCCCCGAGGCACAGATTAATTACCTATTTACTTTAATGCATCTGGAAGCAGCACAACTTGTGGAGGGGGGGGAGATGGAGACGGAGAGAGCGAAGAACTGAAAGACGGAAAAAAAAGTCTCGGTAAGAGGTGAGAGGGAGAAAGAGACAGAGGAAGGGAGAAAAAGAAAATGGGAGACAGACAGAGCGGGTTTGTTTACTCAGACAACACCACACTTCTTCCTGTTGGAGGTTTGGAAACGAGAGAGGCTGCACACAAATGAGGAGTTACATTTTTTCCCCCGGAGAGGACATGAAGTCAAGTGTTTTGTTTTCTCCGACGGCAATTATACTCTGGATGAGTGAAGCCGAGATGGAGAGTCTGCGAAACTTAAATAATGACTTAAATGAAGTGATTAGTATGGAAGGCAGTCACGCATATGCCTTCCAGTCTAATGATAAATGTCCTACATACACACAAAAAGAAGTTTAAACAAGTGTGTAATGACAGCTCAAAGGGACGACACGGCTTCATTCCAACAGTCAAACACTGTGTTTCTCCAACAGAGAGCAGCGCAGGCAGTGTTTGAGAACATGAACAGAGGTGGCCCCAACACGGAGCCTAAAGACAGTCCAGCTGGTTTGTTTCACACTGTGGCTTCAGTCGCTGTGAAAGGAAACACACACAGAACTTCACATCCGCTCACACTGAGGTGGAGACGAAGCATCCACTGCCACGCTGAGGAGCTGTTGTGTTCAGCACGACAAATAAACTAAAAAAACACAGTTAAAAGGTATTTCTCAATTTTCAAATTCATGACGATGTCACACGTCTTCACTGTGACCTCGTCACGTGTCCACGTTTGCTCATCAACATATGGCGTCCAAGGTACCCTGGGTGTGTTGGTTGTTGACGTGTCAACTTCAGCCTGTTACATGCATTGTCTGTTTTCAAAATACACTTCTGTTTTCACAGGAAATGTACAGTTTGATACAGTCTCTTTCACAATAAAAGCACTATGTTGGTACAACACCACCAACTCATGTTTTTTTTCCTTCAGCAACACACACATGGTTACGTTTAGCCAACACACACACACATGGTTACATTTAGCCAACACACACACATGGTTACATTTAGCCAACACACACACATGGTTACGTTTAGCCAACACACACACATGGTTACATTTAGCCAACACACACACATGGTTACATTTAGCCAACACACACACGTGGTTACGTTTAGCCAACACACACACACACGTGGTTACGTTTAGCCAACACACACACATGGTTACGTTTAGCCAACACACACACACGTGGTTATGTTTAGCCAACACACACATGGTTACGTTTAGCCAACACACACACACACGTGGTTACGTTTAGCCAACACACACACATGGTTACGTTTAGCCAACACACACACACACGTGGTTATGTTTAGCCAACACACACACATGGTTACGTTTGGCCAACACACACACATGGTTACGTTTAGCCAACACACACACACACACACATGGTTACGTTTGGCCAACACACACACATGGTTACGTTTGGCCAACACACACACGTGGTTACGTTTAGCCAACACACACACACATGGTTACATTTAGCCAACACACACACACATGGTTACATTTAACCAACACACACACATGGTTACATTTAGCCAACACACACACATGGTTACGTTTGGCCAACACACACACATGGTTACGTTTGGCCAACACACACACGTGGTTACGTTTGGCCAACACACACACGTGGTTACGTTTAGCCAACACACACACATGGTTACATTTAGCCAACACACACACACACATGGTTATGTTTAGGGTTAGGGTTAGAAAGAACAGGGTTTGGCTTTACAATCTTACAGGAAATGAACACGGGCCTCTGGATGAAAGTCAGTGGTTGTTGGACCCATACACACACACACACACACACACTCCCCCCAATTTGTGAGGTTGAAAAACAACACCCCCAGACAGAGGCTATTTCACTCCGCCCTCATCACGACCCCCTGCGACCACACACTCCTGGGTAATGACCTGCATGTGTGCATATTTCTGAGATGTATGTTTGTTGTCACTCCGATGAATAAAACACAGGTGCTCAGAGAGAAGTAGTCAGAGCTGTTTATTCTTTTGGAAGCAGATAAGCAGTGATGTTTCTTGTATTTACCAGGGGATCCCGGGGATCCTCGTCATGTTAAAGTTGCACAAGGTAGTTTTGTATGTTGGCAGCTCCTAATGGCGATGAGGGATCAGTGTCAAATTTGAATTTCATGACTTCTAACCTGAAGTAATTCAGGCTGACATTAGCAAACTGCACATGCTCTTTTTTTTCCTTAGACCACGGGGACGAGAGGCAAATGGTTTAACAGAGCTGTGAGGCCAGTTCAGGAGACAGTTTGCATAAAAGCCCTGAAGGTAAATTCAGGTTATGTTCAGGTTGTATAACAGTTCTGCTGTGTTACTCGGAGATGTGCTGCAGAGATCAGGGGACGTGGAAACTCTGCTCAGCACAGCTTTACCACTGAGTCCGTTCACGGTTAAAGTTCACATCTGGAGTGTTATATTTTCACACAGCAGGTTAAAACTGTATGTGTGCACACGAGACAGCTGAATGATTCAGATCTGATGGTGCAGTGACGTGTCTGGTTAACCAGACTTATTTAGAGCAGAGAAGTAAGGTGATTAGAAGCCAAACAGTCCATCACAGTTGACAGACTCTCTTCCTGCTTTAATTTTGACCAACTGTACTTTTAGTTGTTGTGCAGACAGGAGGAGATATAGATCATCTTGATAGACTGTTTATGTATTTGCAACATGTCTGATGTTTGCCTCTTCAGACTTCATAGATTTATATTCTCCAGGCTTCTGCTTCTCTTGTGTATCTCTTCAGGCACGTAGCCAGAGCTGTGAGCCTTTGCTCGCCGGTCTCCAGTGCCTCAGGTACAGACAGTTTGTTGTACTTCCTAGGTATCCCTTTCTTCCCCACACCTTTCTGTAGCTCTGAGAGCTGACTAACCTCTCTCCTTGTTGCCTTCATCTTGGCCTCCAGCCTCCTTCTCCATGGAGGGTAGCGCTCTTTGTGGCTCATGGCGTTCATCTTGTAGCCAGGCATCTCTAGGATCACTGTTGCTGTGGAGTATATCAGCTGTCCTAGTTTCAGACTTTCAGAGGGAACTTTGTCACGTAGCCTTGGTAATTGGCTTCAGGGGTGCCGGGTTTCGCCCCTGCTGTAAGGGAATCTGTGTCATAAGGGCCTGGAGCTTGGTACCTGATCTCGGAGTGTAGGGATGATGATGTCATCCGCACTGTGACCAGGCCTCCTGGCTCCTCCTGGCCGTAGCATGTTTGTTGTACCACCTTAATCTCCAGTTGTGATAGCAGATTTGCAGATGTTGTTTCTTTGTCAGTGTAGATATTGGGTTTCAAAGCATCTAAACATCCCACATCCTCTGCATGTAACTCCTCTCACTGGGGTCACTGGTTACAGTCAAGATGACCTTTGACCTTTTGACCTTCATCGTTTTGTCCTGTTAGACATTTGTGTCAAGTTTTGTCACAATTAGTGTGTTAATTCCTGAGTTATGGCCAAAAACATGTTTTGTAAGGTCACAGTGACCTTCTTCTGTCAAATTCTTGTTCATCAAACCTAATTAATCTATCCTTGAGACCATGAAGACGTTTGTGAAAAATTTTTTTGCGTAAGATGTTCTTGAGAGATCACATTCATGAGATTCTGCCAGACGTACAGACAAGCTGAAGACATAATGCTGTGGGCCACAGCTGTCACCAGTGTGCAGGCGTCTTTTTGCTCTTCACAACAACAGCAGCTGAAGTTGTGTAGAGTGAATGTTGTCTGCTGGATTTTGAATAAGGGGCATGAAAACATCTCCAACACGTACTGACATGTAATCTTTGAATGTGGCCTTAAAGTATCAACAGTATACGTCCAATCTTTACCTTCTACACGTGTATCCTCCCAGCAGCAGCTCTGCTGGACTCTGCAGCTCCTCCCAGGCTGCGTTCATTCTCATGGATGTTTCCAGCTGTTTCCAGGCCCTTCATGACTCTCAGCAGAGCGCTGTGGCTCTGATATCAGCTCAGTGCTGTTCATGATTCCCACAAAATCCTCTCGCACGCTGAAACTTTCACCCTCGTCTCGCTAACTAATTCATTATGTCATCGCTGGGAGCGATCGCTCTGTTGTTCCTCTGGCTCTCTGTTTTTATTCCGACTTCATCTTCTTCTTCTGTAGGACGTTTGTTGCTGCAGCACACTGTCAGCTACACAATCCATTCACACATTCAAAGTTCGGCTCTTTAAAGGACGTTTCTGCTTACAATCAGTTTTTCCTACTTCTTCTTCTGCTCCTTAGGATATTTTTCAGCAATTATTTATTCTGAGAGTGACTGAGAGAAATCAGCTCGATGCTTGTTTCCACATTTTATGCCTCTGAGGCATTATGTTTTCCCGTTGTCCATCTGTCTGTCTCACTCTTGTTTGCATCATATCTCAAGAATGTCACAAGAACATTTCAAATTTGGCACAAATATTCATTTGGACTCCACTCATTAGAGTTTGGTGCTCAAAGGTCAAAGGTCAAGGTCACTGTGACCTGTCTATCTCCCCCTTGTGAACACGATATCTCAAGAACACCTTGAAGGACTTTTTTTCAAATTTGGCATCAATGCTCATTCAGACTCAGCAATAATCTGATTAGATTTTGGTGGTCAAAGGTCAAGGTCACTATGACCTTGCATCCATCTCATTTACATGAGTACAATATCTCAATTATGTGCAATATTTGCATTATTACAAGCAGCTTTTCACGTCTGTGTATACGTAGGTAGTTTGTATGTGTGCTTAAACCTGTGTATGAGTTTTAACTTTGACTTTTACTTCACTATCTATGTGTTCATTGAAAGGCCCATTTATGCTCCCTTTACGTACGAAAATGTGTATGTTCGTTTCAAACGATGTTACCGTCACTGCCCACATACTTCCGTGCATCCTTTATGTTGGCATGGATGTTAACCAATATATCCACCAGGGGGCAGCCCAGCGTCAAAACTTTATGACAACAACAAACTCAAAAACAAACATGGCGACTGTGGAGGAGATATTGATAATGTACCTCTTGCATAAAAGACAGAAACAGAGGGACCCCAGTCGTGGGCGCGAGGGTCGGCCCTGGCAGCGGAGCGGAGAGGGAGAAATATAGCACAATAAGATGAAATAGGAAAAACCTGTCTCCCTCTTTTATTTTATTTTCAGCGTTTCAGGCAAAAAAGTTCCGCCATTGTTATTTCTTCTTCTTCTAGAGCAACGTATCAGGTAGAGACAGCAACACTGCCCCCACAGTTCCCGGTGGTACTGCTCCGTTTGGCCGGTATCTATAAGCTTTTTGGAAACGTGCAGAAATACGGACGAAATGAATGGAGACCACGGACAGAAGGCTCCTCCCGTATCCGGATCCGTATTTAATGTTGAGCATAAATGAGCCTTTAGTCTTTTATTTTTATGCTATTTGAGCTCCGCTGAGGTTGTTCAACTAAATTTCCTTGAACAGATCTCTACAATTACAATAACAAACTGGTCTCACTCCGAAGTTGTTGAATACCAGCACTTGGTCAGTAACTTCCAGCGTCAGACACTGACAAAAAAGCCGTCCTTTCACGTCGGCGTGATGCGCAGCCGTTTCCCATTATTGTTTAATGGCACCCAGCAGCATCAGGGGAAATGCTGCAGGACAACAATGAAAGTTAAAGTCCAAGTAGGGTGTGTGTGAGGGGCGGTGGATGAGTCCAACAGCCCCTGACTTTCACCCAGCCAAACCCTGTTCTTTGTTCCTACACCCCACCACGTGTGTGTGTTGGCTAAACATAATCACCTGTTTGTTGGTTATGTGCCAAAAAATGGCAATCTGTGGAAGTGTAGCGACGTGGTGCTTTTATTTTGAAAGAGACTGTGTGCAAACTGTACATTTCCTGTGAACAAAGAAGTGTATTTTGAAAACAGACAATGCATGTAACAGGCTGAAGTTGACACGGCGTCCCAGAACATCAACAACCAACACACCCAGGGTACCTTGGACGCCATATGAGGTCACAGTGAGGATGATGATGATGATGAAAATATTCTGCTTCTGAAAAACACCTTTAGGGAATTTCTTCCAATTTGGCACAAACTTCCACTTTGAGTTGAGGATGAACTGATCAAACTTTAGTGGTCAAAGGTCAAAGTCACTGTGACCTTTTGTCTCTCTCATTCTCGGGAATGCGATAAATCAATATTACATTGAGGGAATCTCCTCAAATTTGGCACAAACATGTACTTGGACTCAAGATTAGAGGTTGATGGTCAAAGGTCAGTGTGACCTCACAAAACATGTTTCTGTCCATAACTGAAGAATTCATTCATTAATTAACTTGACACAAATGTCTAACAGGATAAAATAATGAAGGTCAAAAGGTCAAAGGTCAGCTTGACTGTGACATCATCATGTTGTAACGTCATATCTCAGGAACAGAAGGGGAGACATTTGGTCACATACTGAATTGGTGACTCTAATCTAGTTGGTCTCTGTCATATTCAGTTATAATAATTACACACAGCAGTTTGCAGCAGTCGTGTATTTTCCTCAGGTTATTGTTATTTACAGGAGGTCGTGGTCACTCGTGTGACCATACAGACAGAGCGTCCTCACCTGTATGTGAACTAACCCATTCAGATTGAGCGGACGCACCCTTAAACATGGCTGACAATACACTTTTGTGATCTCATACATAAGCTGCTTGTTAAAACGACGCCGCACGTTTTCTGCTGCTTTGAATTACAGCAGCGACAGACCTGCACTGTACTGCCTCCTCGTAAATTCCCGTCACTGCAGCGACTCCACGGGAGGTCAAAGTTGACATCCACGCCATGCATCTCGACAAGTCGACTGCCAAAACAACAGAGACGTGATTAATGGGTGTTTTTCCGCCCTTATAGCATCTCTCCCTCAAACAGAGTAATGACCCTTTTCAAAGACGCACGGCGGAGCCACAGCTCATCATATTCAGAGGATTATTTAAACAACAGAAGACTCCAACCTTTACCAACTCATCAGTTAACTACAGTGAAGGCAGTGGTATTAAGAGAGTGCCTCAGTTAAACACATTAAGATGTTCTGCACTGAGAAAGAAGCTTTTTAACGCATCATTGGCCTCCATTGTTTTTCCTTACTGGGATTTTCTCCTTCATGCTCCGTGGCTGTGAGACAAATACCAACAGTTCTGTTTCCTTTGCTTGGACGCAACAGGTCGGTCTCAAGCTCTGTTAAACAAGTGAAACACTGTGAGGCTGAAGTGTGAAGCTTTAATTTGAGGCTGTTCTGTCCTTTTTATTGTCCTCCTGCTCAGTGAAACATCTCAACAGACTGTGTATGAAAAAGCAGTTTCTTCATTGTTCGTCTAAAATGAATATGACCACCCTGAAAGACTCTTAAAGGGACAGTATGCCCCAAATCAAAAGTACATATCCTTCCTCTCATCTGTACAGCTGGTTATCAGTCTGGATAGTTTTGGTGTGAGTTGCAGAGTGTTGCTGAGATATCAGCCGTAAAGATTTCACTCAAAGCACCAGAAAATATTCATCTGAAAAACTCAACATCAGCGTCTCTTTCCAGAAATCATGACCTGATCACTCAGTATCATCCACAGACCTTGTTGTGAGCAGATTCATGTGGGTTGGGCTGCACAGTTTTTTGATTAGTGGCCAAATCTAATGAATAATCTATCAATTATTATGAAGATTTTTTTTTTTACTCAATTAATATAACGCTTATAATAACCCAAAAACTTGTCTCATAAATATTTAAACGGTTCAGTCAATTATCTTAAAAACAATGACGACAGCAGCATATTTTAAAATCAGTCTGATTTCTACATCACTGTTGTGTTATGATGATATTATTAATAATAATAATAATAATAATAATAATAATAATAATAATTGGCTCCATGTGTCAGATACCTGGACCTCAAATTCAAAAGCATCACTCTAACATGTGCATTAATTTAATCAATGTATATCACAGCAGAGCTTTCCCTTCACTGGAGATTTTTTTTCTTAAGTACTTGACTTAAATCTTAAAATGATTATGACATGGATTTATTTAAGCACTGAAGCCCCGACATAAAGAGTTATGTTATGCCTCAGGACCATTTCTCAGTAGCGTGGTGAATGTGAATGATGTTTTCACTGACCTGGATGGAGACTGGTGGTTGGGCGGAGTCATACAACCACAGGGCAGTGATCCTACTTTTATAATAACAAATACAACAAAAGTTGTAAATAAAATGTTCCTATTTCTGTTATGATCAAGAATGTTAAAGTAAATCAAAACCTCCTGTAAAGCTAAAGTTGCGCTAAACTTCACTCTGCTGGTTTTTATGTGTCACTGTTGAAACTCTCTCAGACTGAAGTTCAGATTTCAGATGCAGCTATGAGCTGATGAATTTTACAGCAGCGAGCCTGCGACTGGAAAACAAGCTGGAGTGCATTCAGCCTGCAGAGCGTCCAGTGAGCAGCAGCTGTGGATGGACTGGTTTTACTGGGCAGGTCTGAGTTGTGGGTGTGTGTGAGGCCTGAATGTGAAGCAGGATGTTTCTGAATCAGAAGGTCTCCTCAATACATAATGGATTTAAAAAGCAACAGAACAACAAGGCTCTCACATGAAAGCTGATTTAGTTTCCTGGATACAATTAGTCATCCCGACCTGGAGCTCCATCAGGTCCTCGTCCTCCGCCCGCCTGCTTGGCAGTTAGGTTGGGAATAACCTGCTCTTTGTGATGGGTTGTTAGCCTGCTCTCCAAGGCCATTCATATTTTATATGACAGCTTGGTGAGAGCCGAATTCACCAGGAGACACAAGTACAGGCAGTTTACAAACTAATGAGCGACGCTATCTGCCACAGGAGCTGAGCGTCATCATGGCCGTATTGACTGTGAGGCTGCTCGGGGGGGAAAAAATGCACATGATGATGGATCGGGAAATAATGCGGCCAAAAAAAGACGGGAATGAAAGGGGCTCTCCGCTGCCTCCACAGAGGTGGCTCATTACTGCGGAAGTCAGAGGGAGCGTGGACGCTGAGGGAGGCAGAGACGGACAAAGTTGAGGAAGGAGGGATGGCGGAGCTGAATGGAGGGAGGAGACAGATGGAGAGGGGGGTAATGGCAGGGCTGAGAGTGGCAGGCGCACAGCGAGGGAGGAAGATGGCGAGGGAGGGAGGGAGTCAGGTGAGTGAGAGATGGACCAGCTGCAGGCAGGGAGTGTTGGGAAGATGGATAGATGGATGAACGGGAAGGAGCAGTAATTACAGGCCTTGTTGTGCGGTTGGAGAGACGGAGAAGCCGCTTTTTCAGCATTGCCACTCTGCATTAACCCGGCAGAATGAAATATTCAGCCATTAGGCCTCGGCTGAAACACATCCAGCGCCCGGGCTCATGCAACATTTAAACACCAGTCATGTTCTATTCATTGCAGGGGGCCGCTACATATAATCATCATTTTGGTTTAGTTTGTACTTCAACACACACGTTGCTTTCTTCCATCTGTCAATGCAACATCAGAGCGGCGAGGTGAGAGCGGCGCCTCAATCAGGCTTCAGAATCATTGGTAAACATTGCCTGGGATTTGATTTTCTCAAACCACACACAGAGGGATGAAACGCTCTCACCGTTTGTCTTCTTCTCCTTCCAGAGTCTGAAGTGACGACGGTGAACCGCTGCCTGGATGCCGCCAAGGCGTGTAACATCGACGAGACGTGTCAGAAGCTCCGCACGGAGTACGTGTCATCCTGCATCCAGCCGTCGGCCCGCTCGGGGCCGTGCAACCGACCCAAGTGCAACAAGGCGCTGAGGAAGTTCTTTGACCGCGTTCCACCCGACTACACCCACGAGCTGCTGTTCTGCCCCTGCACCGACACGGCCTGCGCAGAGCGCCGCCGGCAAACCATCGTGCCGTCCTGCTCCTACGAGGACAAGGACAAGCCCAACTGTTTGGCCCAGCTGCGCATCTGCAAGGCCGACTACGTGTGCAGGTAAAATTAGAGACGTTGTCTTACACGCTTCCTGCTGCCAGGGGCGTTTTCCACTTCACTTCCTGAGTCGGCTTCACTCGACTCACGGAGCTGATGGTGTGCAGCGGCGGTGGCGTCTGTTTAACGATCACAAAGGTTCTTTACATGATTTCTCTCGCATCATGTACACGTTACATTAAAGCTGAACCTTTTTCAGCGCTCACCAGTTATTAGATATTACTCAGACACTTTTTGTGTTCTCGTCTCCTCTCAGTTATGAAATAGAATTCATAGTGACTCGAGACTTAAATAGGTCGGCGAGGAGAGGAAATAAGGAATCCATGACAGCAAACACTGATTGATTCAGAAAGTCGTGGTGTGTTCAAGGGCTACTCCCAAGCTCTGATGTCAAAGATTTAAAGCTAGAATAGATTTTTTTGAAGGTTAGAGGAAGAAAATAGACTCCCACAGAAATGAAACAAGCTTTGATACACACACTATCAGCTTATCGGGTTTTATGTTTAACTTGTTAGCCGACACCTGCCGGAGGTTACTGACACGTCCAGCGTGTTGTTTGATCTTCCAGCTCCTGAGAAAACTGTCCGACTCTCTTTGTCTTGTTAGATGTTTGACCAGCTTCACCAGACACGTGTTTACTTTGGCTCTCTGCTCTTCCTCACCGGACGGATCGTCCACATTTGACCTGAGTAAACCTCAGGACTCTGTGAGAGCCGCAGCTGCTCAATTATACACACCGGGAAACGACGCAGTCAACACAGAGCACTTACAGGAAGTCCCTCAGTTAGTGACGTCACTGTGAGTTAATGCTGCTTCCAACAGGCCGACAGACGTGAACAGACGTTTACAGACGTTATCAGACGTTAACAGACTGGTTAATTTAGGACAAAAACACAGAATGACGTGAAACACAACAGGCCTTTCCTTTTGGTCCGTCGCTCTGTCGACTCAGTGAACTTTATCAAAGCGCCGTCCGGTCAGAGGTGATCAAAGTTTAATGTTATCAAAGTTCTAATGTCGACTTTATTTTATTGTCAGTTGTCCTGCTGACAGACGGTCAGTTAAGAGGTAGAAACGTGTCCGCTGCCCGACCTTCAGTCTCCACTGGTTCCTCAGCCGCCCGGGTCAGGTGGGAGCTAACGTTAGCTGGCGGCGCCGCTCATTCAGTGATCAGCTGGTAACGCCGTCCCAGTGACAACAGCAACGTGGACTCTACCTGACACCAGAAGCCTTAGACTCTTCTAGATGCTGACAACTTAGCTAGCGAGCGAGTCACATGATGCACCTTCCTTTAACCCTTTCTTCCTTTCTCCCTTCCTTACCTGTCACCTTCCCTTCTCTTTTCCTTCATTTCTCCCTTCCATCCTTTCTCCCTGCCTTCCCTGTCACTTTCCTTTCTCCCTTCCTTTCTCTCTCCCTTTCTCTCTCCCTTTCTTCCTTCCTTACTTTCTCCCTTCCTTACCTGTCACCTTCCTTTCTCCCTCCGTCCTTTCTGTTTCCCTTCCTTTCTCCCTCCTTCCTCTCTTCCTCCCTTCCTTCTCTCCTTTCTCTCTCCTTCCTGTCTCCCTTCCTTCCTTCTTTTACAGCAGGTAACAAAGAAGGTCAGGGGAAATTTATTGGAGTTAAAATGAAAGTCTACAGAAAAATAAAAACTAAAGTAAAGAAACTCTAAAAAAAGACTCGGGTACAGTAACAAAGTGAATTTATATATAGCTACATATATTTATTATGAATACATATACATATATATATAGTTACCTGTTACACTGTTGGGTACTCGTCCCGCTGCAGGACTCTGGTCTCATGGAGGCCCACACACACACACACACACACACACACACACACACACACACACACAGTTTGTGCCCAACAAACTATTTACTGACAGTTGCCTGGCAACAATAAAACACCGTGGCATCAATTAAAAACAACCTGTAAAACACTCTCTGTGTGATCAGAGTTAGTTTCTGTGCACGGATCAGTAGATGAGTCCTGATGAAGGTTCGGCTCCTCTTCTTCAGAGAGGGATCCTGCTGTGAGTCTCCAGGTGTCACCAGGTCTCATATCTGAAGCATCACATGTTGTCACCTTCCAGCAATCAGCTCTTCAGCTTTACCCTGGGTTTCTAATGAAATCATGTTGCAGAGAGAAACGATGACCTTTGACACGTGTCGGTGTCGTCACCTTGTCGTGTTCAGGCGCTCTGTTGGCGCGGCGTCCTCACACAACGACTTCCCCTCAGGACAGTAAATGGCATTGTGTGTCTTGGAGGATCAGTGTGGCTGCTATGATATGTTCATTTAGATTTAATTAGTCAGCTGTGTTTAATTAATTCAATTGTTACACTCATTAACTGTGTTTGATTAGTTCAATTAAATTCTGCATTCATTCTGTAAAGGCAGAATTTAATGGCAGCCAGACACGAAGCAGTCGTGGGACAGAGCCATTGTTGGAGCGGACACGACTCTCCTGCCAGAGAGCTCAGAAAATATTTGTCAGTGTAGGGTCGTGACATCATCATCACCATCATCATCATCATCATCATGAGAGGAGTGACCCTCTGCAGGAGATAAGTTGTCTGAAGGAGCGAATTTATTCTGCGTTCAGTCCCCGATGAAACCAAGATTACGTTCAGATTTAAATTGATTGTCAACATTCAATCAGAAACTAACAGTGTCTGATGAAGTGGTTAAAATTCTGAGGGAGTCTCTCTCTCAATCAGCAGCCTGCAAACATGGAGTCCTCATACCCATCCAGTCAGCCTGCTCTCTGACAGCCAATGGTGGCCAGCGTTTAATCTAGTTCCTCTTCAAATGTCAGGAAGACAAAGGGCTTCATCTGTCACGGCTATCGATCAGGCATTATTCTCCTCCGCCGCCGCCCCGATGGATGGAGCCTCTCAAGGCCTCAGCGCAGCCCGCCAATCCCGCACCAGTCAGCTGGCATTAAGCGGGCCGCCTGCAGAGGATGCCATGCCTTCACTTAGCGCGCGGCCTATGAGTTTTACGCACATCATTACAACGACATGACAAACGAGGGGAGAGCGGGGAGCTGTGGCGCCCTGAGGGGATCCCGTTGCAAATGCCAGTCGACGGGGGCCGCTGATGCGATATGATGGCTGCGATAGCCTTGTGCGATGATGATGATGAGGCTAGATGTCTGGGCGGCTGGCAGGAAAGGTGAAGGAGGGAAGGCAGAGCGGCTGTGGGAGGAAGTATTTATATGGAAGATCCATATTTGTCTAATCTCCTCGCGGCCAGGCCTGCCAGCCAGACAGCGCCCACGGTATTTAGAGAGCAGAGCCAAGGCCTATCTTTGCCCCTCATTGACTCTTTACGGCCTGGCAGCCGGCCAGGGATCTCTGGGAAAAGTGGGGAGGAAAGAAAAAGAGGGATGAATGTCACCAGGGGTGACTGGAGAGGAGGCTGAGGAGGCTGAGGAGCTGCAGAGCGGAGGATCCTGAAGGATGGAGGGAGATGGAGGAGGATAGACAGGGGCGTAGCAGCAAACTCTGGGCTGTCAGCAGTCTCTGAGGGCCCCGCCCCTCCTCTCCTGATCCATGTCTCACACACACCTTTGATGTTATTTTACAAAGTCAGTTTGCTTTCTTTCTTTTCAGTTTTTGAACCCTGATTTCTCTTTGTTGGATAAAGACATGACGGTGCACGTTGGTGCTCCAGCAGCAGCAGCTCTGCTCTATCTGCATTTAGAGACGAACCCTTCACTGTTAGAAATCTATTGTATTTTTACAGGAAACTCCTGGCTAATAATTGCAGTGAATTTACATTAAGCAATATACAGGACATTTACTGTAAATTAACTACAATAAGGTACTGAACTTACACAGTATTGTACTGTAATGAATTACAATACAATATTGTAAATTTACTGCAACTCAGGAGCCAGGACTTTCTTGTAATTTTACAGGATAGAATATTGTAAATGTTATGATTAAATGTCGTAACTTAGAGAAACGTCCTCTTTCAGCCGTCTGCAAAGACAAAACAGTGACATTTTTGTTGTTTTATTGTTGTACTGGCTCAACATCAACATGGTCCCACATGTAGCTGCTTCAGTCTTATACACATATGTGTGTGTGGTTCTGCAAATAATAACAATGTTAGCATCCACTAACAAAAAACGAGTGGCAATACAAAGAGCTAACGTCTATATGCTGCCACACAAGGCCAACGACTAGCTAGCACACTGGACATTACAGGCTAGTTTTTCATCAAGTCATCACATTCATCAGATTCAAGTCTACACAGTGCAGGAGGACTAAACTGTTCTGCATCTTTAAGGGACTTTTCAAACAGTGCGAACACATGCAAAGGTCTGGAAGACACGTTTTCTTTAAAGATCTGCAGTAACATAAATATGAAATACAATCATTTAAAGATGTGGTTTCAGATGTTTTTTTTTTCCTCACAGAAGCATTTATTGCACATGATGAGTCCAAGGACTGTTGGAAATTTCAGTGTCCACTGATGATTCTGATTGTACAGTTCCTGGCTGTGATAAGTGCTGTACTGTAATTTGGGCAATTTTTAAAGAGAACAAGGCTTAAAAACCAGTGTGAGGGTCAGGAAAACATGTTTTCTCAGTCGGTGGTAAAATATAAAATCTGTCACCAAAAAATCACCAGAATTTGAAAGGCTGCATTACAGTTAATATGAAACACAACCATATACAGTGATTTTGATGGAATATCACTTTTTTAAGCTCACATGAGTTTTTCTGACGGGAGCGTTTGTTACACACGACGTGTCCAAATTGTAAAGGTATAAAAATCCAGTGTTAACCTCTGGCCATGATAAATGATGTCATTTTGGTGTTGTTGTTTTTTTAAACAGAACATGTCTTCCAAACTCATTCAAGGGTCTGGAGCAGAGGCGTAAAGATAGACAGTGCAGTTGCACCAGGTCCCGTGTGGTGGAGGGGCCCGTAGAGAGAGCGGGCCACCTTGAATATTAACCTGTGTTCAAAGAGGAATGATAAAAATGAATGTTCCTAATTTAAAACATATTTGCTATATATGTCCTTAAAGTGGAAATGAAACATGCATGTGTTGGCGCTGGTTGTGCGAAAATATATTTTAAAAAACACCTTGCCTAAAATTTGATTTTAAAAAGTTGTTAAAACCACAGATAGGACAAATTTATTTTCGTAATTTCTACCTAGCTATCTAACTAGTGCGTCTCCATTTTGAAGTGAAGTCACTGCCTGCGTAACAGGGTTGGTTGGTTCCGTTAACCCACATTAACTTGAATGACTGCTTCATTTCCACTTTAAGAAGTCAAACCCATCTGCATCATGGTTTACTTTATTATTTTTTAAATAGTCAGTGTCTATCTAAAACAAAAGTATGTGTTTTTACTACATAAGCTCTAAAATCTTTAAATAAACTTAGTATTTAATTAAATGATTCAGTTCTTACTTTCTTTGACATTTTTGTCAGACATGCAGTGATGATTTCTGGGTAATATGTATGTTGATGTTGCTCAATGTCAAGTCTGTGTGTTAAGATAATACATGCACGATATCTTGCACCGGGGCCCATCGTAACTTCCTTACGCCGCTGGTCTGGAAAGCATGTTAGCGATGAGATCGGCAATAAAAGAAATGCTGAAATTTATCTTCAAAAATTGGAAGGCATTTTTTTTTTGCAAAATCTGCTGTAAAATAAATAAAAAATACAACCAAAATAAAAAAGATAAGTTCCTCCCCAGTGCTAAAAAAAATAATTTGACCTGCCTCCCGTTTTTTACCCCACAATAAATAACCAAGAGTCCCTAAAGGCTGAGAGAGGCCTCAGAGAGCGTTCATTGTTTTTAAACAAAGTTCAGTCTTTCAGCTGATTTATTCAGCCAGTTTTAATTCAGTTGTGGCACTAATTAATTTAATTACTTCGAAATAAAGACTTTTCATTCCAGGCTCTTTGGGCCCCGCGCCCTCCCTCCCACAGGGGCCCTGTGTAATCAGTCCCACTGTCCCCCTCCACGACCCCCTGAGCACAGACAGGTAGATGAGCGTTGTGGGCTTCAGATCCACATCCTGTCGCTGACAGAAGGCACCGGTGGCGGCCGCCCCTCGGTGACACGCTGTGTGCAGCCGCCAAGCAGGAGTAAATGATGGATGGCGTGTTATTGCTCCCACAGGTCTCGCTGGGCACAGTTCCAGTATGATTGCCAACCCTCGGAGCAGAGCGCCAGCGGCTGCAAGCAGGAGAACTACGGAGCATGTCTACTTGCGTACACCGGCCTGATAGGTAAGAACTAAATCTCTGTGTGCCGGCTCGGCTTCTCTCCGTGATGGATCAGGAACAAACAGGTTTTAGAGGGAGGAAGGCGGAGAGCAGACAGGAGCGCTGAGCAGGACTCAAAAGAATGAATTGTGATGAGAGGCGTGCTCCAACAATCGATGGAGCGCTGATTAATGTGGCTGCAGCATGCCCGGCCAAGTCGTTGGCATTATAAGTAGTGCAATTACAACTATTGACCGCTGTTTTGAGAGAATTATCCCTGACGTGACGATGAGTGGGAGCAGGCAGAGGCGTAGAGCATGGCTTATTGTACTTTAGATAAAAACTTAACAAAAGATCACGTAATGCACAAAAGGTTGTTAAAAAGCACTCAGTCTAAACATGTCATTACAGGACAACAATACAGCTCTGAACTGCTGCTGCTGCTGCTGCTGCTGCTGCAGGAAGAAAGCTTGTTTAGTTTGTGTAGTCGCAGGGACTGAGAGAGACAGATAGACAGGCAGAGACAGAGAGGTGTGCTGCAGTGATTGGCCATTCTAGACAACTGAAGTAGAAGTGAGACTCTGAGGTGTTGTTGTTTGGAAGTCTGGGACCCAGAAAATCAATGGAGGTAAATCAAAACTTTTTTTCGCCACACTGCCTCAAAGTGCAGCAATTCTATTTCCCACCTCTTTAAAAAAAAAAAAAAAAAAATACAAGCTACAAGGCGATATTACCCTTCCTGGAGAATGACTTCCAATCACTTCCTGCTGAAAGGCTCCAAAGGCAGAGGAGAATAAAAAGAAGACATCTGAGAGACCTGTGTGATGGTGGCTGCACTCGTCAGAGTCCACTGAGCTGCTGGCCGCTGATGGTCATGTAGGAGACAAACAAATGCTGCTTTAGTTGCTGTTTGGATCTGATGTGTCGGAGCTTTAAACGGCTCAGAGATCAAGAGGACGCTGCACACACACACACACAGCTCTGTGTCTCTGTGTGTGCATATTTATGATCAATACAGGCTGAAATAATTGCCTGTTTACCACATATCACAGATATTTTTAGCACAGTTTCCGTTCAGTTATGCATCCAGACAACACTCAGTTACGTCAGGCCCTGTCAGCAACTGGGATTAAACCAGCTGACATTTAATCACCAGGCTCCTCCTGAACTGATCTGCCACTCAGAGTCTGTCTGTATGTTCCCAGATATTTTTGTAAACCGATGTTTTTCCCCTCAGTTTAAAAGTAAAATCCGTCCACAAGACCTTGTTCCAGGTCCAGTTCAGACCAAAGTGTCACAACGAGATGAGTTGCTGCAGTAACTTCTGTATTTTCACGACTGACAGCTGAGACTCCACATATTTAAGGAGCCCTGCATAAATAAAGAGCCTCCTGTTAACAAATGAAGGGATTCTGTCCACAGGAATGTTGTCAGGGAGCTTTTATTTTGAAACAGGAACAGGAAGTGATGTCTGTCTGGTCTGTGACAGGTATAAACATTGAAACTGTAGATGGCTGTTGATAAACAGGACAGCAGGTAGAACAGCCTGAATAACAACTGACGGAATGAGTTTTTTCTTTGCATGCTCAGATTTGATCACTGTGTTGTGAACATGATGATGATGTCATCGTCTCTACAGGAAGCACAATAACTCCAAACTACCTGGACAACTCCACGTCCAACGTGGGGCCGTGGTGCTCCTGCGCAGCCAGCGGCAACCACAGGGAACAATGCAACGACTTCCTCACGTTCTTCCACGACAACGTCTGCCTGAGTGAGTACCAGCTGACCTCTGAGTGTGAACAAAATAATCGATTTCATTCTTCAAAAGTCTTCTTGATGTGTGTCGTAACTGAGACGAGTCAGACGGAGACCAGGTCACTGTGTTTGTTTGAGGTTTTACACGTGCTGCTGTCAGAACTCTTGTCTGTACGTCTGTTTTCTGGTTCACATGAACAACAGCACGTCGTCCTGTCGTTGTGGGACCGACCTGTGGAGCAGTTTATATCACTAAAGCTTTTAAAGTCAGATTTTTATTTATTTATGGCTGTGTCAGACCTACTGTCCTCACATTAACTGTTCTAGACAATGAACACATTAAAGATGAGCTCGCAGGATTTTCCTGCCTTCATGCTGGTGATAGACGAGGATGTTGGCATAATGTTTCCAGATTGTCCGTCCATCTGTATGTACATACGTCTGTCTCATTCTTATGAACGTGATGTCTCAACACCTGCAGGGAATGTCTTCAACTTTGACACAAACGTCCACTTGGACTCAACAATGAACTGATCAGATTTTGGTGGTCAAAGGTCAGCTTGACTGTGACATCATCATGTTTTAACGTCATATCTCAGGAACAGAAGGGGAGACATTTGGTCAGATACTGAATTGGTGACTCTAATCTTGAAGCTGTGCTGATCGTATAGATCTTCTGTGTGTGAAACATCCATGTTTTAGAGTCTGTAGCTTCTTTACAGCAGCATCTGTGTTTGAAGAACAGTCATGGCTTCATGTGAGTCTGGACGGACACGGAGAGAAACTGCAACTTGACTGTTTTGTGGAGGAATACAACTGCAAGGCGGTGATTCTAGGTGGCAGTTATGTGGGAAGATTGATCCTACTCTCTGTCTGTGGTTGAATGTGGAGATAAGTTTTGAGCATCAGAAGTGCTGGTAGGTTTATTCTTTCAGCTCCAGCTCTGTACTTAACACACAGTCAGTCTTCTCACCTGACTCTGGGTGAGGAAGCAAATACATCAAATACAATATATTGTGTATTATTTTATTTTAAAGATCAAACTATATTTAGACTCATAACCTCAACATTAATCCCAGATTTTGTCCACTGCACATCATGTGACGAGGACCGACCAATCACAGCCGACAGACATCTTTGCTTCTTCGGTTAATATCAGTGTGTGATAAATATGGAGGAGAAGTTGATCATGTTAGTGCAGAGCTGTCAGAGTCACATCTGTCAAACAGACACACAGGAAGTAGATCAGCTCTGCACTCAGGATCTCAGGCTGTGATACAGTGCTTGTTGAAGTTGCTCAGCAACCTGCCGCCACGCTCTTGAGAGCTGGCACAGAAAAGGCACAACAGTAGAGCCCAGCGCCTGACCTCACGTTTTCCAAGTAGCGTGTGCACGGCCCTAACTGATCAGCAGGCCCAAACAGAAACTGAGGATATTTTATATTGATTTCAGCACTGATCCAAAATGAAAATCAGTGGTATGTTTTTTTTTTTTTTTTTTTTCTTGTAATATGATAAACAATATTCATTTATAATAAAAAATTAATAATCTCACACAGTGCATTCAAATCTAAAATGATCTCAGGCTGAAAGAACTACTGAGGAGATTTCAGAAGAAACTTTGAATCAGAAATTTGATTTAATAATGAAAACTTCAAGAAAACATTTAAACATCTGCTGGAAAAGTCGAGGGCGGCACGTGGTGTGGTGGTTAGCATTGTCGCCTCACAGCTGGTTCGATCCCGGGTGTGGGAGCCTCTGTGCAGAGTTTGCATGTTCTCCCCGTGTCAGTGTGGGTTTCCTCCAGGTGCTCCAGCTTCCTCCCACAGTCCAAAGACATGCAGGTTAACTGGTGACTCTAAATTGTCTGTAGGTGTGAATGTGAGTGTGAATGGTTGTGTGTCTCTGTGTGTCAGTCCTGTGATAGTCTGGTGACCTCTCACCCCGTGACAGCTGGGATAGTCTCCAGCCCCCTGCAACCCTCAAGAGGATAAGCGGTTAGAGAATCGATGGACGAATAAATCGATCAACAAATTGTGGGACACATGGTCATTAAAACGGAAGCTTCAATATGGAGCGAGAGAACAAACATCTATGAACAGTAGATCTGAGTTTTGACTTTTTTTTCTCACGACACCACTAACTTTGATTTTAATGCAACTGAATACAACACACGACTGTCACACACGTCACGAGGAGGTGGAGGAGACAGTGACAACAATCTGAGTTTTACAAGCAGCATCTTTATTCCTAACATCTGAGGAAAATCTGCAGACTCCATACGGGCCTGCTGATCAGACTGTTCTCACGCACTGTTCGTACGTTTCCTACGAGAAGTAATGCACCAAAACTCCTACATGCTGCACTGATGAGCCAGTAATTTGTGTATAACCCATGTAATTTGGAAGGCTGTGATCATGTGCATGATGGGAGCAAAGAACTGAGCAGGGAGCAGTCCTGTGAGGCGGCAGGTTGGGCTGATGGATGGTCACAAAACACAGGACTTTACCCCACGATTTTCTCCAGGAGATTATTGAAGCCAAACGTTGAGAGTCATTCAAGACACATTGTCACCATGTTTTTATTCCTGCTCCTAACCACAGTAACTTCAGTTTGTAACGTCACTTGCTAATGCACAGGCTATCATCTGAACCTTTCTATGAGGGTACGTTGAACTGATGAGTCGTCAGTAGACTTCCACTCTGCTGTATCTGTCAGTATCTGCGGGGAGTGGTGACACCAGTGACACATCAGCAAAGACTCGTCCTCTCCGTGTGTTTACTTCAGTCTGCATTAATTTATTTCTTTGCACAAATAAGACTGGGAGACAAACGAGCCTGTGAGTGATGGCAGCAGTCACAGAGCGCTGACATTAAGAGCTGCTGGCGCTCAGTAATGAGTTTCCACATATAATATCTGTGGGTTCAGACGATGCTGAATTTGCACTGCAGGAAAAAAACAAAAACTGTCCAATAATAGAAACATCTTTTTAAGTGGCAGAACAAACGATAAAATAAAGACGCGGGTGATAAACGGCAGCTGATGTGACACAAGGATTATCCACCAATCCTCTGCAGCCTTTTGTTGTAGCTTGTATTCATCCGACAACAACAACAACAACAACAACAACAACAAGCAAACAGCTGCGATGATAGCGGATCATCCCTCTGAATGAGTGATAGCACCAGTGACAGAAGAATGACGCCAGTGACAAAGTAATACAAGCTGTAGCTGCTGGTGTCACAGCAGACACCCGAGTTTATTCTGGGTTATTATTTTTTTTTCCAACAACAGAAGAAGACAAGTTCTTACGAAGCTGTCGGCATGAATAACAACGCCAGTGACAGACCAATGACACCAGTGACAGAACAAAGCGAACTGCAGCTGCTGTCAGTGTTGTCACTGTTTGTTAAGTTTCTACGAGGCTAAGTCTCAGTTCAATTATTACAAAGACAACAAAGAACCAACTTTTTGTCAGACATGAAGCCTCTCACCCTGCGAAACACCGGACACAGCTGCCACAGCTCCACAGTGGACGCCAGAGACAGTCTGTACCAGTCTAACCAGTGGGCCAAAGTCTGCTGGACACCAGAGGCTGACAGTTCTTTTAGCATGCAGCAGCTCTTTAAGTCGCTCCGTCAGTTGGTCCGTCGATCGACGGTCATTCAGTCCACAACAGTTTCCTCACTCTTTGATGGCTACAGTTTTTGCACTTGGGCTCCCAAATTAGGGGCGTGACAGTGGGAGGAGCCTATCGCAAAAAGGTGCATAACTTCCAAAGCATCTCATCCTCACTGCAACCTCGTCACGTTTGCTCATGGACTTTCCACGTCCACACATGACGTCCAAGGTACCCTGGGTGTGAAATGTACAGTTTGCATACAGTCTCTTTCAAAATAAAAGCACTACGTTGCTACAACACCATGAACTGACGTTTTTTTCCCTCAGCAACACACACACACACACACGTGGTTGGGTTCAGGAAGAAAGAACAGAGTTTGGCTTTACAATCTTACAGGAAGTGAACACTGACCTCCTGGGTGAAAGTCAGTGGTTGTTTGACCATCCACCAACCCTCCCACCCGTCCTACTCAGACTTCAGCTGCCTTAACTTCCATTGTTATCCCGCTGTGCTTCCTTGTGACGCTGCTAGATGCTGTTAAACAATAACGGCGACCGGACACGTATCATTCTGATGTGAAAGGACGGCTCAGTGTCTGACATCAGAAATCAATGACCAAGCGCCGGTTTTTGACAACTTCAGATCTTAAGATTTGCACATGATTTTGTGGACAGACTGATCATAAGCTAGAGGACAGCAGATTTTGTTCCTGGCAGTCAGCGAAAAGCAGCAATGAGTGGATGCATTGCCCATATGTTGCTGCAGCCAGGCTCAGACCAGCCATCGACAGCTAGTCTACTTTGTTGGCCGCAAGGCAAAAAACAGAGGACCTGTCAGCTGCAGCTCACCTGATGTTGGGACAGTCCATCTGATTTGGGGTTACATGGTCCCAGAATTTACTTACCTGTGATTACACATACTGACAGTCACCAGGTTTATCACGATAGGATATTATAATGATTTTTTTTTTTAGAAAAAGATACTCGGGTATTAATGAAATATATCTTCTTCTTCTTCTTCCTCTTCAACAATAGCAGAAACAGCTGAAGGAGCACAGTGGCTCAAAACATAATTTTACCTCATGTAACAAATTATTTGGTCTCAGTCCCTCTGGACTTTTGTTTACTTTCCTCACTTCTGTTTCTCTCCTCGTGCGCTGAGCTGAACTGACAGTCAGAGTGATGTCATTCACCAATGGACTCCATTGCCTCTGGCGTCAACCTGCTGAGTAAGAAAAAAGGCCTCTCTGTTATTTAGTAGACTTTGATATGTAGTTTTCTTGTTGTGGCCTTAAGTCATATTTCAAAATATCATTAGTGACAGAGTTAGTAAAAAATAGCAAAATAAAAACATTTTATTTTTCTTCTTGAATCTTAAAATCACTCTCTTAATATTTTACAGCTGCACAGGTTGGCTCTTGTACCCAGGCTCAGTCTAATGTTTTGTCCCAGAGCAACAATAACGCACCACAGTCCATAATGAGAACAATGGATCTTGATACTTTTTACAGTGTAATTTCCCAAAGTAAATTCTTTATGAGCATCATAATTTTAAAATAAATGATACCAGAACTACTTCACAACAAACAAAAACAAAATGACTACAGCTTATAATTATAAGGTGGGGACTCAGTAATTTAAAATATATATATATGTCTGGACTTCACCTCTTCTCTCCTGCCCTCATATTCACATATATCCGTCCCAGTGCAGGTGTTCAGTCAGCATTTGATTGATATCCTGTACAACTGCTAAATAATTCAGATTTAATTTGCAGGCAGTAATCTGAAGCAGAACCAAATTAACTGCTGTTTGTATATAAATGCTAATATGTATCTGTCAGTCGACATAAGTTTGATAAGTAACGAGCAGGAGCTGTGAAGCAGGAGACTGACTGCTCTCTTCAGGATATACAGATACACAACAGACTGCTGCAGCACGTCGTTAAAATAAACTAAATTACACAGTGTTTCCACACCGAGCACAAATAAAGCTAAATGTATTTAATAAGCTTTAAAAAATGTTTTCAAACAGCTTTAACCCTTCAGAGTCCAGATTAGTTTGGTTGATTTGTGCAGTTTCTTTGTGTTCTCGTCTTTGTTTTGCACTTTTCTGCCACATGGTTGATTTTCTTTGTTTCAGCAGACACTCAGCTGTGAGGCTGATTTATTGTTTTGTCAATTTAACAAAGTATAGAGCTGCCAGGAACCTGACGTATGAAGGAAGTGACAGACGCGCCTGTAATTAAAGTTATGCCAAGGTCTGTGTGAATACTTGATTCTGATTGGCTGCAGGGTGTCTGTTAAAAAACTGATAATGGACACCTACTAAGCCGTTATGGTGAAACTGTCTGTTCACTGTTCTAAATAAATGTGCTGGCTACATAATGGTATCAGTATCTGTAATCTGATTACAATTAATTTACAACACTGAGAGTAACATTAGTCCCTCAGAGTCCGTTGTTTTTTTTTTAATGCAAAAAGCAGTAGGCAACATGGCGGTGCAGTGGTTAGCATCGCCGCCTCACCGTAGTGGGGAAGCCCTGCTGTGTGGAGTTTGCATGTTCCCTCCATGTCAGCGTGGGTTTCCTCCAGGTGCTCTGACATGTTCTCCCTGTGTCAGCGTGGGTTTCCTCCAGGTGCTCTGACGTGTTCTCCCTGTGTCAGCGTGGGTTTCCTCCAGGTGCTCTGACGTGTTCTCCCTGTGTCAGCGTGGGTTTCCTCCAGGTGCTCCGACGTGTTCTCCCTGTGTCAGCGTGGGTTTCCTCCAGGTGCTCCGACGTGTTCTCCCTGTGTCAGCGTGGGTTTCCTCCAGGTGCTCCGACATGTTCTCCCTGTGTCAGCGTGGGTTTCCTCCAGGTGCTCCGACATGTTCTCCCTGTGTCAGCGTGGGTTTCCTCCAGGTGCTCCGACATGTTCTCCCCGTGTCAGCGTGGGTTTCCTCCAGGTGCTCCGACATGTCTCCCCGTGTCAGCGTGGGTTTCCTCCAGGTGCTCCGACATGTTCTCCCCGTGTCAGCGTGGGTTTCCTCCAGGTGCTCCGACATGTTCTCCCCGTGTCAGCGTGGGTTTCCTCCAGGTGCTCCGACATGTTCTCCCTGTGTCAGCGTGGGTTTCCTCCAGGTGCTCCGACATGTTCTCCCCGTGTCAGCGTGGGTTTCCTCCAGGTGCTCCGACATGTTCTCCCCGTGTCAGCGTGGGTTTCCTCCAGGTGCTCCGACATGTTCTCCCCGTGTCAGCGTGGGTTTCCTCCAGGTGCTCCGACATGTTCTCCCCGTGTCAGCGTGGGTTTCCTCCAGGTGCTCCGACATGTTCTCCCCGTGTCAGCGTGGGTTTCCTCCAGGTGCTCCGACATGTTCTCCCTGTGTCAGCGTGGGTTTCCTCCAGGTGCTCCGACATGTTCTCCCTGTGTCAGCGTGGGTTTCCTCCAGGTGCTCCGACATGTTCTCCCCGTGTCAGCGTGGGTTTCCTCCAGGTGCTCCGACATGTTCTCCCCGTGTCAGCGTGGGTTTCCTCAAGGTGCTCCGACATGTTCTCCCGTGTCAGCGTGGGTTTCCTCCAGGTGCTCCGACATGTCTCCCTGTGTCAGCGTGGGTTTCCTCCAGGTGCTCCGACATGTTCTCCCCGTGTCAGCGTGGGTTTCCTCCAGGTGCTCCGACATGTTCTCCCCGTGTCAGCGTGGGTTTCCTCCAGGTGCTCCGACATGTTCTCCCTGTGTCAGCGTGGGTTTCCTCCAGGTGCTCTGACGTGTTCTCCCTGTGTCAGCGTGGGTTTCCTCCAGGTGCTCCGACATGTTCTCCCCGTGTCAGCGTGGGTTTCCTCCAGGTGCTCCGACATGTTCTCCCTGTGTCAGCGTGGGTTTCCTCCAGGTGCTCTGACATGTTCTCCCTGTGTCAGCGTGGGTTTCCTCCAAATGCTCTGACATGTTCTCCCTTCCATATCATTTATAAACTCCAGAATCTGAAGACACAGAATTTCGGACAAGTAGAAAAAGTAAAAAAAAAGCTCCAGCTCTCACTCAGCAGCTTGGTGGTTAATCCAGTGATAAGTGTAATAATCCAGTAAGAGGCAGCGAGTCATCATCAAAGCCTCAAAGATGACAAAAGCATAAAAACAACCATCTGGAGGAGAAGCACCAATAAAAGACGAGAAGTACATGAGAAGAAGAAAATGGAGATTCATGAAGAACAAACAGAGTAAAATTTCAGTATTACTCATTAAAAGCATTATCTTCCTCTCCAGTGACAGAACTCTCTGTTCACTAAATCACTTGTATTAATTGTGCTGCACAAAGGGATCACCACTTCAACTGCTCTAATGGGTTTTAATGACTCAGTCAGTGGTTTAAAATCGCAGCTGCAGATTCCCCAAAAAACAGCAACAGTCCCTCACAAAATGTTCCTGGGTTTTCAGAAACATTTTCTTCCAGACAGACCTGATTTTTTTTTTTCTCTCTCTAATAGATTTAAAGCCCACCGGCGTCTGCTCTCAGCGGGCAGGTGGTGCTTTTAGCAATGTAGACGTGGATGTGAGCCTGGCTCAGGTGAAGGAGATCACAGAAGAGCACAGGCTAGTTTTTCTGGCTCTGAACTGGCCAAAGGAATCATGTTTATGGGATGTTCGTCCGTGTCATTCTTGTGGACACAATATCTGAAGAACACCTTCAGGGAATTTCTTCAAATTTGGCACAAACTTCACTTGGACTCAATAAACCGATTCGATGGTTAGCTTTGCTGGTCAAAGGCTACTGTGACCTTGAATCCATAACACCCTGAAGGCATTACTTCAAATTTGGCAAAGTGTCCTCTTTGACTCTAGAATGAACTGATTAGATTGTGGTGGTCGTAGGTCAAGGTCATTGTGACCTTGCATCCATCTTAATCTCGTGAACCTGATATCTAAAGAACGCCTTGAGGGAATTTCTTCATATTTGGCACAATCATCACTTTGACTCAATGAGCTTGTCAGAGTTTGGTGGTCCAAGGTCAAAGTCTTGCGACCTTGACTGTGTCATTTCTGTGAACACAACATCTCAAAAACGCCTTTAGGGAGTTATTTTTTAAAGTTTGGCACAAATGTTCACCTGGACGTAACAATAAACTGATTAGATAATTAGATTTGGTTGTCAGAGGTCACTGTGACCTTACATCCATCTTATTCTCATGAATGTAATATCTCAAGAACACCTTAGGAGAATTTTTTTAAAAATTTGCTGCAAACATTCATTTCGACTCAAGAATGAACTGATTAGATTTTGGTGGTCAAAGGTCTCTACGCTGTGACTACTGTGAAAAAAATCCTCAGTAAACAACATAAAGAAAGGTCTGCACCCTGTAGTTCCCTTAAGTGCCATTTATCAGCACATCCACAGGTGACGTTTGAAGCTAATGTTCCTCCTCAGACTTGTTTCAGACAGTCTGAGACGTCACCTGTGGATGTGCTGATAAATGGCACTGAGACAAGCTACAGTGTGCAGACCTCTCTTCATGTTGTTTCTCTTATCTGTTGTATCTGTTATTGGTCCAGCGCCTGAAAAATCTTCTGGATGTGCGTGACTCACTTGCTTCTTGTGTCCTTTCCTTCAGACTCCTCAGCTGTTCCTCCTTGACTCCCCATAGTCTGGTTTTTTAAGGTCCAGTGTAGGATTTAGGAGATAAACTGGAAAAATGGAATATAATATAGTCAGTATGTTTTCTTTAGTGTATCATCAGCTGAAATCAGACTGGTTGTGTTCTTGTTACCTCGGAATGAGACGTTTGTATCTACACAGGCAGCAGGTCCTCGTCTACAGAGATCACCATGTTGCACCGCCATGTTCCTACAGTAGCCCAGAACGGACAAACCAAATACTGGCTGTAGATGAGTCCATCACTGTTTTCACATTGGCCATCGTATCAAGCAGCCCCTCCATGACAAGAGCATCCAAAACACATTCATTTTGTTTAACATGAAACTTTATTCAGTGTTTGTTTGTGTGAATGGAATTAAAGGCCTGTCCCAAATATAGGCCTGTTAAATTTAGTGATTTAAGTAAACAATAGCTCGGTATTACAAGAATTACAACAGTTTATAGTTTGTAATACTGAATTTTTCTTTCTCTTCAGTGACATCTGAGCTGTTTGTCAGAGGCCTGCATTTAAAAAGAAAAAGATAGCATCTTTTAAATTGTTGATCTTTGTTATCATTGCCCCGAGGAAAAATACCTTTAAAATACAACTTTATAGATACTTGATTGATACCTCAGAATCACACTGTAAATCATTGGCTGTACTGTAAAGAATTACTGTCAATTTTACCAATCAGATCAGAGACCTGAAAGCTGCAGACAAAAACCTGCACAAACAAGTGTGTTGAAAGTATTTTTGGACCAATTATCAGGTGCTGTATCTGCTCTGCCACCTGACACACATCGCTCAATGAGATAATGACATTTCCCAAAATGCCTCTGTTCTCTCAGGAAGCAGCGGCGAATAACAAATAAAATGCACATTATCCTGCAGTGAGTTAAACCTCCCACCGTCGTCACATATATTTTTCAAGCGGTTGATGGATGTCTTGTTTTTCAATGAAACTTCTCATGTGCATCCTGCAGCCAGGACTCAGACTTGCCAAGGCGGCTCCTCGCTGCTGTTTACTGTAAGCTCCTTAGAGACCCAGAAAAACAAACCTCAGACTGACTGGCCTCATTTCCCTGCGTCTGAGCAAAGAAGTGCTCCTCTCTTCCTGCCTGAGCGGGCGGCTGAAGCCAAACAGCGCGTACGTGATAATAAGGATGAACAAGTTTCTAATGGGAAAGGCGATTCATGGACCGCCGGTGCACGCCGCACTCTCATCTCAATTGGAGTTCAGTCCCGTTTGCCAGGCGCAGGCGAGCCACTGTTCTATTTTGGATAGAAAGTGTGCATAATGATTTGGCACGGGGAGTTTGGATTCAAGCCAATAATTGGGAAAATGAATCCGCCCTGGGAGAGATCCTCAATGTTTTTCTTTCCCCCGTGTTCCTCGTGTAATCACAGCGTACAGAGAATGAAGAGCTGTTCGTTCTGACTGAAGCCAAAAGACTCGGCTCCTTCGCTGATGGTCCCGTTTCACAATCGGACAACACCGCCATCAATTAAATGAATCCTCCTGGTCTCTTTTGATGCTCGCCTCTTTCTGCGTCTGAATTCAGCTTTATTTTGCGTACAGGCCCCCTGTGCTGCTGCGCTGAGGGCCTGCTTGCTGAGACAGGACTTCAGATGGCCTTTGATGACTTTGTAATTGAACGTAATTTGGTTTCCTGCCTCCGAACTAATGAGGTGGACAGAGAGAATAGTGGCAGGGAAGAATACAGTCGTTTGCAGGCAGGGGAGGGGGGGTGGAAAAACTGCTGAAAAAAAAAAAAAAGATTCCTCTCTGGAGTGAGCGCGCTCAGGTTTTAAAAAACAGCTGTCACCCTACCTTACCTCCTCATCACAGCCATAATAACCGCATCACTATGCAGAACGGCAGCTCTGGACTTCTTCGTTCTCTGAAAGCTGAGTGTGTCAGGGAAAAAATGAGAGGACAGATGGAGGTGAAGCTCATTTATTTCTGCAATTATTCTAATTTTTTCCTGGTAGTTAAATCGGTGGTGTAACAGGAAAGAGTGAGGGTAACCAGCGGCGTGTCGAGGAGGTTGGGGATGGGAAAAGAGGGTGCGCACAGGAAGTGCTCTGCAGTGTGGCTTTGGGGAATCTATGAAGTCAGTAAAAGAAAAGAAAAACCCCTCAGGGAGAAACTTAAAAGTCAAAGAGATGCGAGATGGAGGTGCTTAAACAGCCGTGTCCAAACATTTACAAAGGAACTGTCACAACAGCTTACCACTGAAGATATCAATGGGCACTTCATCTCTGCGTGACGGCGGGCGGCCAGGCGAGGTAGCGGGCAGCTGGAGTTGCACCCCTCGCTTCTCTCATCCGTCAGCCTGCCGGGGGACTGCTGCACGCTGCAGAGCTAACTGCACACTTTCAGCGGGGCGGCACACTTTCCCACCTGTCCCACCAACGCTAATGGCCCTCGGCACCATTAGCACGCCGGTCCGCAACCTTTCCTGCAAGATGCTGATGTACACACAGCGAGCCGGGCTCAATCTGTCTCCCTCGCTATCGACTCTCCGCCGTTGTGTTGCAACTTGCACATTCCCTAATTAGCTGCAGAGCTGGCAGCAGGCGCCCACAGGTCACCCATCCACCACCTCCATCTGCATATGGTACTTGATGCTCAGCGCTGCACCAGCGGAGGGAGTCGAGTCAAGGCTCCGCATTGATTGCTGCAGAATTTTGTTTGCGAAGGCGATGGATGGATCAATTTGTTATGATCCTGTGAGAAATCAATGTTTGTGTGTCACACCCCGATACTCCACTGAAGGCTTGGAAATCCCATCACTAATAACCAGCGAGTCGCTCCTGACATCGGAGGCTTTTTTGCCCGGAACAGATGGAATAATGGTGCGATTTTCATTTCTAAGCACCCACATCCATCTTACAGTATAAGCTGTGGATATTAATTGATGAATCTCTCATTCATGTCTTCATTTGAGCATATTTTAATTGAAGTGACTTTCATGCAAACGTAATTGCTGCAGAGTAGCCCATTAGCCAAATGAAAATGAGTGCTTATAGAATATTAATCCATCATCTGATCATAATTCATTCTGGTTGTGGTAAATCCAAGAACTCAGTGTAATGGGCGTCCTTTGGGGTGTATGGAACCATATAAATCCAGCAGACTGTAAATTATACATAGCACAGAATGTACACACTTTAATATTCCTTCCAGTCACAGCCTACTTACTGTAAGTGGCCCATTTAGATATTCACCACCATCATTATATCACAGACGGCTGAGAGATGAGACTCCGAGGCTGACTGACGCTTTCAATCCACTTTTACAGAACTGAGTCAAAGTCCAATGCCACCTCTCTTCTTTGGAAACTGGAGTTAAAATTGTAGAAAATTAAACTGGAATTGAGGCTCTTTGCTTGTGTCCCACTCTCTGAATCATCTTCGTTATAGACTTGTTTCCGGCACTGACAGTGAAGGTGTAATTATCTGTTTCAGTCAGGTGAGGATTCAAACCCAAAACATCCAAAGCATCTGTTTGTTTAATAGAATCACATCCATCTGTTCCTCTTACACCTGTGAAGCAGGAGAGACATCTCTAAAGAGTCACACATTTCTCAAATATGCGACTGTTTCAACAACACACTCAGTTTGTGTCAGGACACACACACCAGCATCCCACAGCAGCGACATGCACCGTGCTGTCGCCACCGCCGAGCCATTTTGTTTTCAGGTCGTCTGCCCAATTCTAGTGAACGCAATATATCAAGAACGACAAGAATTTGGTACAAACTGTGTTTAGACGTTAGTGGTCACAGGTCAAAGGTCACTGTGACAGGACATCTCAAGAACCCCTTGAGGGAATTCCTTCAAATTTGGCACAAACGTTCATTTGGACTCAGCGATGAACTGATTAGATGTCGGAGGTCAAAAGTCACTGTGACCTTGTGTCCTTCTCATTCTTGCAAACACGATATCTCGAGAAGGCTTTGAGGGAATTTCCTCTAATTCTGCACAAACATCCAGTTTGACTCAACAGTGAAGATTTTGGTGGGTGAAGGTCAAATGTCAAGGTCACTGTTTGTAAAACAAAACTTCACTGATTTGGAAACAATTCAAAATGGCAGAAAATCCATTGGGCGGACGCTGATGGTCCAAGAGGGATTTTTATAGAGCAAACTGAGCTGGACGTGTGTGTCACATTTCAAATCACTCGGGCTGACAGTATTAGGGGCGTGGCCTTTCCAATATTGGCCTTAACTACAGTGCCACCCTCTGGCTGACTGGTGTAATATGTGTCTCCAGATGTCTCCTGATGTGAGTTTCATCAGGATTGGTCAAAGCCACCTTGAGTTATGATTAGTGCAACGTATTATATCATAAGATCAAATCAGGAGTGAACAAATAATTGTTTTCTTTGTTTATTTATTCAACCCTGAGGCTACTTTAATCCAATTGTGGTCAAACTGTGTGCAGAACTGAAAAGTGTAAAGAGTATATTGCTGTCAACTCTCAGTGTTAGTTATACTCAATTTGTTATTCCATAAATCGCCACAAGCGGGGGGAGCGTCAGATGGAACGTTTAACCTGTGATGCCAGTGATTTAAGTCAGTAAGTAAATTGTTACTTGATCCAATTTGATGGTCAACCACAGACCTTTTCATGGCCCCCCGGCCTCGGGCCTTGGACCAGGGTCATCTGTGCCCTTCGACCCTCCCTGCTGACACGAAGCCTGCATACAGTATAAACCTTCGTGATGGAGGACAGATGTTGGATCCCACCTGCTGTACTGTAGCCTTCACACTGCCTCCTAACACCTCCGTGACATCACCACCCGTCAGACGCTGACATGATGGTAGAGTGAGAAATTAAACTGATTCAGGTAACAGAGTGTTTTGAGGTGACAGCAGACAGACAGGTTGTGATTTCACAAACCGCTGCAGAAAGCAGCAGCAGCAGCAGCAGGAGGTGACATAACTTTAATTTTTGGGGCTTTTGTTGAACATAATCGTCGACTGCTGTCGCTGCTGCCTGGGTGGGAAGTCAGAATCTTTTCAACATCAGCTTTGTTCAGTGATCGGATGTTGTGACTCAGCTGCAGACACTTTGTTTGTTCAGTCACATTTCCTGACAGTCAGACTGAAGGTTTACCGCCCACAGTCGGTGATGTCAGTGGACAAAGGGTTAACTTTATCCTCAAACACCTTCGCTGCTGCAAACACTTTATCTCTGCCGGCTGTGAGACTGGAGGCCAACATGTGTGTGTTTCTGTCTGTCCACAGCTAAGCTCACAAACTACTGGACCCATCAGCCCAATAGTTTTTGTGCACATTTATAACTCTATGCGACTTTTGTGGCTGCTGTAAGTCACAATCTTAAAAAAATGTAATTTTTTTTTTTTTTTTTAATTTTATTTTATCCTATTGTTTTATTTTATTTATTGTTTGCAGCCCCGCTTCGCCCTCACCGAGGGTGTGTAGTCGGGGTAAATGTGGATCCGCCTGTGGTGGAAGATGGCTCCCGCTGCCACAGCTTTCTGCAGGAAGTAGTGAAACTTAACCAAAATGGGTCTAGGTGGGATCCCATCTTTCCGCTTGGGCTGAAGACTCCCGTGAGCTGGTCCAACTTCAGAGAGAAGTCGAGGGCTAGAGCATCTTGTAGCATCTTAGCAACAGCAAGCTCCGGTCACATTTCACCAAAGCCTTGATCCACGCTGATGATTCTGCGGTTGTGTGTCTGCTGCCTAGATTCCAAGTCGTCCATCTTAGCCACCAGCTGGTTTACTTTTCCAGTTTGACGACCATGTCCGAGGCATTAGACCCTCCTCCAGGCTAGTGATGCGCTTATCATGCGCAATGTTAACTTTTTCAACTTCTTTCATTGCCTTGGCGAGTTCGGCACAGTGTTTGCGATCTGCTGGTGGAGCTCTCTCAAAAGATCTTCAACTTTCTTGTTTGACGAATCTATCTTAGCTAACACCCTTTGCTCTGGAATTTGGAATGCTTGTAAATGTTAACCACAAACAAAGCGACCAGCAGCTCTGCAATGGAGCAACTGAGAGAGGCAACGTGTTGGGTACTGGACTGTACCATTATGCTATGAGGGGTTGTCATTGGTGTTATTTTTCAGGGAGGCAATTTCATCTCTTCTAAATATTAGTTACGCCTATGAAACTAAGTGATGCTAGTGATCTAAAATGAAATAAAACTCCGCAGCAGCACTTCCTGTTTCTCACCTCAGATGTTTTCAGAAGTAGATTTTGATTGTTTGAATGGGGACAAAATAACTTAATCGTGCAGCTATCCTAGACTTTGTAAAGTTGTTATGACTAAACTGAGTTGATCCAGATTTATAATCCAAATTAAAATCTCCACTGATTAACAGCTGTGTCTTCTACAGTGTGAGTCTGGTGGCAGAAAAAATCTTTTTGGGTCCAGTAACATCATCATCTCGCCGGACCTGGAATTAGTAATTTCACGGTTTGGCCTCTTTGTCAGAGCAGTCGTGATGCAACCGCCCGAGCTGATCCCGGCCACTCTGTCTCTTAGTTTGGGAGGGGGCGGGGCTTTAATCAACACTGTGTCCCTTCATTTCGCCGCTGTCACACACACACGCTGGACACACAGCCGTCCTGCACTCTGTGATCCCCGCCCACTTCCCCCTGACACACCTGGTCGAGATCTGCTCTCCACTGAGTGCACTTCTCTAGTTTTATAATGCTTTTAATAATTCACGGTGTCAGCCCTCTTTTTTTCTTCACAGAGGGCGACGACAGCATCAGCAACGACCAATCAGAGCTCTCCGCTGTTCAGTCCACACACAGCTTCCCTCCCACTCTCCCATAACTTTACAGTCCAGGTCAGAGCAGGTGTGTCCGTAATGAAAAAGTTTGTTTAGTCAAACTCTCCCCTCCACAGCACTCACGTAGTTTCACACATTTTCAGATGAATTATTAACATTTTAAAATGAGAATATTCATTTCCAGTCTTCACTGGTGTTTCTGCAGCCGAGGACTGACGGTCAGTCGGCAGGTGTGTGTGTGTGTGTGTGTGTGTGTGTGTGTGTGTGTCGGGGCGCCGCTGCCCATGACCCTCTGTGGCGCTCATATTTTACTAAAGAGTGAATCCTGAGAGGGTCTGGAGGTGGACGTCCTTGGTTTCCACTGAGTGAATGAAAGCTCTGAATATATGACAATCCTACAGAATGATTTTGACCTTACTTTAAAATCAATCATCCTGCATGAAATCAAACATTGTGTGTGAGACTTTTATCTGGATTATAATTCACACAGTCCAGGAGCTTAAACAAAGTACGAAGGACCTTCAGTGGATCCGTCGTTACGTTCAGTGTCCTGTTAGCTGACGATACTGATTAATGAGGCTGGATGAAGGACGGTGAGTTGTTACTGCGGGACGCAGGATTCACTGACAGTAGCTAGTGGGATTTTATTTGTTGAACCACCTGGAGGAAACCCACGCTGACATGGGGAGAACAAGACAGTGATAAAAACGAACGACTTAACTCACGCTCCCACTGTGTGTGATGCAATCTGAGCTATGTTTTTAGATGGCACTGCCCCACAGTGTTACTGTAGGCCCAGTTTAATATGCAGCTCAGTTTTATACAACATATGTCTCTGCTTCATCTCTCTTTCAGTTGTGTCTCTTCAGCCTGGAAATCATTGACGGCTGCTGGGCTGCAAAGTTTCATTTGTTTCTAACGGGATGCAAATTTTCACGTTGCGTTAAATGCACATACACGGTTGCTTCAGTCTTTTTTGGAGCATTTTGCACTTAACTTCTGTGCTAGCTAACTAACTGGGGGAGGCAGCTAACAGCTAACTTGGTAGCTGTTTTTTAATGTAATAGAGGAAAGGTTACGATCAGCATTCACACCCGGATCAAATGACTCTGCAGGTGTTTATCAGCTCCGATCGGCATCGATGCAAACAACACTTGAGTGAACGCACAATTTTAGCCCTTTTACTGGCGGGATGCAAAAACACACCGCTACAAAATACTCTGTCTCCGTCCAAGCAGCTCAAACATTGATGCAAATCAGTCTGCACACAGTTTAAAAGAGAGACAGAATCACTAAGAGACATAAAGTTGGCGACGACTGTAAAGCTTCCACAGGCCTCCATGCTGCTGTCTGCTGCTGACTAACCAGTTTTCAGGCCTGTCTGTGACGTCACATGTGATACATCAAAAACACACACACACACACACACAGAAAAACATATTCGTCTGCTGCAGAGCCGTGAACACAGCTGTGATCTACTGACAGTAGCAGAGGAGTCGGTCATCTATTTTTAGCAGGTTTTCCTGTTTTTAAAAACTCCGTACACACGCTGATTCTGATGGAAAAGCAGTGTTGATCACGTCTGCAGATCTCACCTGGATCGTAATGCTGATAGGCTGATAGTGAGTATAATTCCTCTCCTACAACACACTAACATATAAACATATAACTCCCTCCGTCCATTAGTGGGTGTGAGGCAGAATTTTGATGCAGCCTCGGTGTTGAAAACCAGCAGGAAGGTCAGGAGAGAGTCACAGTGTCTCAGTGTTCAGCTCCGTCTCTTCATGTTACCCTGCAGCTGTTTAGGTAAAGCGGTCAGTGAGCACGCTGACGGGAAAGGATCCAACACCAGTTCACTCCCTGCTGGTGTTCAGCGTGTTACAGTGCGACCACAGACCCACTGCTGACATTAAAATGTGTCGTTAATTGAACCTGCATTGTTGTGACCTGCAGCAGCGTATAAGCCTCTGAGGCTCCTGTAATTAAAGCAAAGCTTCGGTCGGCCTGCGACTGAGACACTCTGCTGTTCATTTGCATTTTAAATACAGGAGACACTCTGTCACATTCTGTCATGGAGGACACGTTTGTTCAAGACTGCACACTCACAGTTTTCTCGTGTCGACCCTCCCAGAGACTGTCTCATGAGTTTAGTGCAGCGACACTGTGACACATGGATCATATAAACTTGGGTACGACATGTGTGATGTCTGCAGACTGTGCGATGCATTAGCTTGTGAACTTTGTTGCTATAAATGTCTGACAGGATCAAATAATGAAGGTCAAAGGTCATCTTGACTGTGACATCATCATGTTTTAACGTCATATCTCAGGAACAGAAGGGGAGACATTTGGTCAGATACTGAATTGGTGACTCTGATCTTGAAACTGTGCTGATTGTATAGATCTTCTGTGTGTGAAGCATCCATGTTTTCACTGACATGATGGAGTCACAGAAACCTCCAGTTGACTTTAAAATCCTGTTAAAAGCAGTTTGACATCGATTCATTTGATTCAGTCGCCTGATGAGTCACCCTGAGAGGTTGAGCTGTACTCACATGCCATGACCACACTGTAATTACAGTCCCCCGGTGCATAATTATAAAGTGACCAATCGTGTTACAAAGAGCCGTGCAGCATGCAGAAAAAGCAGAGGCAAACTGGAGGTGGTGGCTGATGGGAAAATGACCTGCAGAACTTCACGTCCCTTTTAAACACGACGTCTCTGCTGCTCTTGTGTTCCAGAAAACGCCATCCTGGCCTTCGGGAACGGATCGGACGTGAAAACGGGCGCCGGCCAGCCCGGGATGCCCAGCCCAGCGACGGACAACCAGAGCCCGCACTTGGCAACCACCGCCCCAGGCGTCTCCATGGAAACAGAGCAGAACATTCTGAGAGCACAGATACCTACTCAGGTGAGACGAGATGAAGACTGAACATGTGATGTTCAACCTTTCATAATCAGAGCGGCAGTAATAGAGACGGCCTCGATCAGAACTGGGTCGCAGTGCTGCAGATTACTGGGGGCGTTTGTTTTATTCTGCAGGGAGCAGCAGACGGGTGGGATTTACAGTGTCTGTACGGTTCAGATGGGTCTGATACAAAGTCAGTCACAGACACTACAACATGAAGAGAAACGACACGTTGTCATGTGCTCAAAGTTCATTTTACAACAACTTGTTTAAAGGGATAGTGCAGCCAAACATGAAACTTCAGCCATTATCTACTCAGCCATATGTCGAGGGAGGCTCAGGTGAAGTTTTAGAGTCCTCACATCACTTGCAGAGATCCAAGGGGAGAGGAGGTAGCAACACAACTCCACCTAATGGAGGCTGACGGCGCCCCAGATTCAAACGTCCAAAAACACATAACTGAAACCACAAAATATCTCCATACTGCTCGTCCGTAGCAACAGCACGTGAACACACATGAAGGCGGTGCCCATGTTTGGCTGCACTATCCCTTTAAGTGTATAAATTCTAGATGTCAGCTAAAACAGGCTCCAGCCCCCTGCAGCTCTCAGGATGAGCTGTTAGGGACTGTTCGTTACTTACGAGGGGAGTGAGTGGGTCAAAATGGGGGAAGGCATGTCAAATAATTTCTTAAGCACTGGGGAGGGGCTTGTGATTTTTTATTTTGGCTTAGCGGAGGGGCATACAAATTAAATGGTTATATTTTGCATTTAATTTACTGCAATAAAAACATACTTTCCAAATTTTCCAAATTATGGCACTGAAGTTTGGTGATTTCTTTTTTTAAAAAAGCCATACAAATTTTGGCTATTTCTCCAAATTTGGTTCTAAATTTTGCAGTTTTTTTCCAAATTTTGGAACTAAATTTTGGCTTCTTTAAAAGAAAACACGGTTTGAAAGGCATGTATTCTTTAAAAATCCCCAACATGACATCATGTTGGAGCCAATATGGGTGTTTTTGTTTGCTGCCGCACCACAAGGGGGCAGTCAACGTTTTTTGGAATTGGTGATGGGTCACATCAGTCAAGTACAAAAGACACGCAGGTGTGTGGATCAGTGTGTTTTGGACCACAGGAGGTTTTATGTTTCTTACTGCAAAACATAATGTTAAAACATAAGAAATTAATCTAGTAAATAAAAAGGTTTCTGTCAACTACCACCACAGAAGAACCGAAGAATCTATCGCAAGGAAACACAAAGGTAGGCCCGGGCAAGAAAACACTTTAGTGTTTCAATCACCGCAGTGGAAACCAGCACTGGGCCAGTTGAGCCACTGCACATCACAGAAACTATCATTGGATTTTCAAATTTCCGACAGTCCTTGGACACATCGTGTGTGACGAACGCCACAGCCGTCGCTGATCACTGGGAAGTTTCAAAAATTATTGCCACAATGCTCAGTTTCCTTAAAGTAGTTTTTTGGGGGGAAATTTACCAAATACGAACATTTGCTGCCTGGCTGTGAATATGACCGGCGTGTAAAATACAATAATGTGACTTTAAAGTTGTCGGACAGAAGCAGAAATAATGATCCATGAATTTCCTAAATGTCAGTTTCCTCCTCATTAGAGTTTGACCGAGACCTAAACTGATATTTGAAACTAAAACAACAATAATTGATCATAATTTCTTCACAGAGACTCAATAATAATATGACAAGAAAAAAAGTAAAATTCAGTAAAAACACTGTCTGAGTCAAACTCAGGTAAAAGAGGGTCAAACACGCTCGTACAGCTGATTGTGTTTGTGTGTCGGTCTCTGCTGCTCATCACACACTGAGTGTTCATCATGTGGACGATTGTGGATGGAGGAAGCTTTGAAGCTTTTAGATTGGATGTAACTTCATTGATCCCAGCGGGGTCGTTAGATCTGTGCTGCAGTGGAAGGATCCAAAGCGCAGTGCAGAGAATAAAACCAACGACCTGATGATGAGAATGAAGGAGTGACGGTGATTAAAACAATCAGACAAACTGGATTCTAACAAATGTGTGTTATAGAAGCTTCTCCTGGAGCCTGAAGGGAAATGTGCCCCTGTGTGTTTCTAAGCAACCATACACGTCATGTGACCACGTGTCTTTAAAGAGTCATCCAGTAAGAAAAATCATTTTTTATTAAATATGTGATTGAGGGAAACGCGAGCACATTTAAAGGAGCAGCAAGTCGGATTCAGAGGAATTTAGTGGCATCTATCAGCGAGGATTATAAATTACACCCAGCTGAAACTTCTCCTGGTCAGAATTCCTTCAGTGTTTGTGTTTCAGCAGCTGATTGATCACGAGCCCGAAACTGCTGAATGAAAACCGGCTCACCTGACCCCGCTCTCCCCTATCGCAGCTGACACACGCTGGCTCGTCTTTACACACAGTGACACACACTCAAACTGTCTCATATTCATAACTGCTTCATCAACAGTATGAAGAGGTTGTGTAAACACCATTAATGTCGGCCATACAATGAAGAAGACGAGTAAACAACATTAAACTCTGTTGAACATCCATTTTAATGTGGCCGGTCTGTTCTGCATTAAGCAAACGCACAGATTGTAATAATGAGCAGACATTTATAAATAATATAATTTACTCCAGGCCAAAGAAATAATGTGCTGCATGCATCCAGCTCCTAATGGGACTCCTCACGAAAAACTCTGCACATAACGTAATTGACAATCTGCCAACAGATATAAATAAACGACACAAGCTAAATGTATAACTGGGACACTTACTTATTTCCAGAGGGGGGGGGCAACTGATGTTTCCTCATCTCTGAACTGCTCGCACCATCGTGCTATATCTGACTGTGCTGCAAACAGGGACATGAACATTTGTCACCCGCTAGTCGAGCGTCAGGTCGGGATGATGACGTGTCACTGAGTGGACACTGCTCGGAGTTAATTACAGCAGTAAATGAAATCTGGACGGCTGCCTCTAATTCATATCATCCGCCATACGACTCTTCGCCAACTTCCCGTCACTTTCACACAACTGTCTCTGATATGTCAACAAAAATTAAATGAGCACAGGAAATGATGTCGTGACTGTCAGTCAGAGCTGAGCCGTCCACAGGAGACGCTATACGACCAGGAACGACTGATGCGTTTCAGGTTTCGTCATGTGTCATCTTCAGTCTTTGGTTTGTAACAGCCTGGTTGTTTTGTTCCCTCAGAGCGAGTCGTTCGTATCTCCACAGGCAGCAGGGCCTCGTCTGCAGAGGCCACCATGTTGCACCGCCATGTTTCTACAGGAGCCCAGAAGGGACAAACCAAACCCTGACTCTAGATAGAGACATTTGTATTTTCCTGTTGGTGACCTCAGTCAGCAGCTCCTCTGCAACAAGCCGCGTTAGAAAAACATGAGACATCAGTTACACGTGTAAATCAGCTGCTCTGGTTGTTTCTGAGAGGAGAGACCTCTGTGCATAATGTAGATCTCTCTCTAAAATCCTCATCTTAAATAAGCTCAGCACACATTTATAGGTGCCGGTCAAGCGAGTCATCGAGTCACAAGTCCTAGTATGTTATAATAAATAAACTAAAAATCTTTATGGGCAAACTCTACCATCACTTTTTATTGCAAACTATTCTATGACTCTCTTAAAACATGTTTATGACAAAATGTGACTTGTTACGACTTTTTGTGACATAAATGACACAAACTACTTTTAAGGCCCTTTTCGCACAGAGCACGCAAAACGCAGACCTGCTCTGGGTTTTGACTTTTTTCGACATGCTATACTGTAACATTTTTATCATTTTTTTATGACATACTCGACTGACGTTTTTTTTTTTTTTGGGGGGGGGTTCGATGCTTTTAATAATTTTTTCTATACCATGACGTTTATTTATTTATTTATTTTTTACTTTTTTCGACATACTATACTATACTATGACGATTTTATTGCTTTTCAACATACTGTACTATGACAGAGGTTTTTCCCTGACTTTTTTGGACATGCTATACTATGACTGTGACTATGACTGTGACTGTGACTATGACTGTGACTGTGACTATGACTATGACTATGACTGTGACTGTGACTATGACTGTGACTATGACTGTGACTGTGACTATGACTATGACTGTGACTGTGACTGTGACTATGACTGTGACTGTGACTGTGACTATGACTATGACTATGACTGTGACTGTGACTATGACTGTGACTCTGGGACGAGGGACGGAAATTAGCCATTTGGCTATAATCCCACATATTTACATGTAAATGTCCATTAATATGGACTGTTCCCATTTTTAAAAATAAAATCTGAATCTGAATGACCTTTTTTTTTTTACTTTTTTCAACATGCTATACTATGACTTTTTTTCGTGATTTCGGACGACATGCTATACTATGACTTTTTTTCGTGATTTTGGACGACATGCTATACTATGACTTTTCTTCACGATTTCGGACGACATGCTATACTATGACTTTTTTTTCACGATTTCGGACAACATGCTATACTATGACTTTTCTTCACGATTTCGGACGACATGCTATACTATGACTTATTTGTCACGATTTTGGACGACGTGCTATACTATGACTTTTTTTTCACGATTTCGGACGACATGCTATACTATGACTTTTTTTCACGATTTCGGACGACATGCTATACTATGACTTTTTTTCGTGATTTCGGACGACATGCTATACTATGACTTTTTTTTCGTGATTTCGGACGACATGCTATACTGTGACTTTTTTTTCACGATTTCGGACGACATGCTATACTATGACTTTTTTTTCGTGATTTCGGACGACATGCTATACTATGACTTTTTTTCACGATTTCGGACGACATGCTATACTATGACTTTTCTTCACGATTTCGGACGACATGCTATACTATGACTTTTTTTCACGATTTCGGACAACATGCTATATGACTTTTTTCACGGTTTCGGACGACATGCTATACTATGACTTTTTTTTCACGATTTCGAATAACATGCTATACTATGACTTTTCTTCACGATTTCGGACGACATGCTATACTATGACTTATTTGTCACGATTTTGGACGACGTGCTATACTATGACTTTTTTATCACGATTTCGGACGACATACTATACTATGACTTTTTTTCACGATTTCAGACGACATGCTATACTATGACTTTTTTTCACGATTTCAGACGACATGCTATACTATGACTTTTTTTCACGGTTTCGGACGACATGCTTACTATGACTTTTTTTCACGATTTGGACGACATGCTATACTATGACTTTTTTCATGGTTTCGGACGACATGCTATACTATGACTTTTTTTCACGATTTCGGACAACATGCTATACTATGACTTATTTGTCACGATTTCGGACGACGTGCTATACTATGACTTATTGTCACGATTTTGGACGACGTGCTATACTATGACTTTTTTTCACGATTTCGGACAACATGCTATACTATGACTTTTTTTTCACGATTTCGGACGACATGCTATACTATGACTTTTTTTCGTGATTTCGGACGACATGCTATACTGTGACTTTTTTTTCACGATTTCGGACGACATGCTATACTATGACTTTTTTTCGTGATTTCGGACGACATGCTATACTATGACTTTTTTTCACGATTTTGGACGACATGCTATACTATGACTTTTTTTTCACGATTTCGGACAACATGCTATACTATGACTTTTTTTCGTGATTTCGGACGACATGCTATACTATGACTTTTTTTCGAGATTTCGGACGACATGCTATACTATGACTTTTTTCACGATTTCGGACGACATGCTATACTATGACTTTTTTTCGTGATTTCGGACGACATGCTATACTATGACTTTTTTTCACGATTTTGGACGACATGCTATACTATGACTTTTTTTTCACGATTTCGGACAACATGCTATACTATGACTTTTTTTCGTGATTTCGGACGACATGCTATACTATGACTTTTTTTCGTGATTTCGGACGACATGCTATACTGTGACTTTTTTCACGATTTCGGACGACATGCTATACTGTGACTTTTTCACGATTTCGGACGACATGCTATACTATGATTTTTTTCGTGATTTCGGACGACATGCTATACTATGACTTTTTTTCGAGATTTCGGACGACATGCTATACTGTGACTTTTTTCACGATTTCGGACGACATGCTATACTATGACTTTTTTTCGTGATTTCGGACGACATGCTATACTATGACTTTTTTTCGTGATTTCGGACGACATGCTATACTATGACTTTTTTTCGAGATTTCGGACGACATGCTATACTGTGACTTTTTTCACGATTTCGGACGACATGCTATACTATGACTTTTTTTCGTGATTTTGGACGACATGCTATACTATGACGTTTTTATCACTTTTTTCGACATGCTATACTATGACTTTTTTTCATGATTTTGGACGACATGCTACTATCACGTTTTTTCAGGATTTTGGACGACATGCTATACTATGACGTTTTTATCACTTTTTTCGACATGCTATACTATGACTTTTTTTCATGGTTTCGGACGACATGCTATACTACGACTTTTTTATCATGATTTCGGACGACATGCCATACTATGACTTTTTTTCGTGATTTCAGACGACTTGCTATACAATGACTTTTCTTCACGATTTCGGACGACATGCTATACTATGACTTTTTTTCATGTTCGGACGACATGCTATACTATGACTTTTTTTCGTGATTTCGGACGACATGCTATACTGTGACTTTTTTTCACGATTTCGGACGACATGCTATACTATGACTTTTTTTCGTGATTTCGGACGACATGCTATACTATGACTTTTTTCACGATTTTGGACGACATGCTATACTATGACTTTTTTTTCACGATTTCGGACAACATGCTATACTATGACTTTCTTCACGATTTCGGACGACATGCTATACTATGACTTATTTGTCACGATTTTGGACGACGTGCTATACTATGACTTTTTTTTCACGATTTCGGACGACATGCTATACTGTGACTTTTTTTTCACGATTTCGACGACATACTATACTATGACTTTTTTCATGATTATTGACGACATGCTATACTATGACTTTTTTTTTTTTCACGATTTTGGACGACATGCTATACTATGACTTTTTTGTCACGATTTCAGACGACATGCTATACTATGACTTTTTTGTCACGATTTCAGACGACATGCTATACTATGACTTTTTTTCACGATTTCGGACGACATGCTATACTATGACTTTTTTCACGATTTCGGACAACATGCTATACTATAACTTTTTTCATGATTTTGGACGACATGCTATATACTATGACTTTTTTCATGATTTCGGACGACATGCTATACTATGACTTTTTTCACGATTTCGGACACATGCTATACTATGACTTTTTTCATGATTTCGGACGACATGCTATACTATGACTTTTTTGTCATGATTTCAGACGACATGCTATACTATGACTTTTTTGTCATGATTTCGGACGACATGCTATACTATGACTTTTTTTCACGGTTTCGGACGACATGCTATACTGTGACTTTTTTATCACGATTTCGGACGACATACTATACTATGACTTTTTTTCACGATTTCAGACGACATGCTATACTATGACTTTTTTTCGTGATTTCGGACGACATGCTATACTATGACTTTTCTTCACGATTTCGGACGACATGCTATACTATGACTTTTTTTCACGATTTCGGACAACATGCTATACTATGACTTTTTTTCATGGTTTCGGACGACATGCTATACTATGACTTTTTTTTCACGATTTCGAATAACATGCTATACTATGACTTTTTTTTCACGATTTCGGACAACATGCTATACTATGACTTTTTTTCATGTTTCGGACGACATGCTATACTATGACTTTTCTTCACGATTTCGGACGACATGCTATACTATGACTTATTTGTCACGATTTGACGACGTGCTATACTGACTTTTTTATCACGATTTCGGACGACATACTATACTATGACTTTTTTTCACGATTTCGGACGACATGCTATACTATGACTTTTTTTCACGATTTCGGACGACATGCTATACTATGACTTTTTTTTCATGATTTTGGACGACATGCTACTATGACTTTTTTTCATGGTTTCGGACGACATGCTATACTATGACTTTTTTTTCACGATTTCGGACAACATGCTATACAATGACTTATTTGTCACGATTTTGGACGACTGCTATACTATGACTTATTTGTCACGATTTTGGATGACGTGCTATACTAGACTTTTTTTCACGATTTCGGACAACATGCTATACTATGACTTTTTTTTCACGATTTCGGACGACATGCTATACTATGACTTTTTTTCGTGATTTCGGACGACATGCTATACTATGACTTTTTTTCGTGATTTCGGACGACATGCTATACTGTGACTTTTTTTTCACGATTTCGGACGACATGCTATACTATGACTTTTTTTTCACGATTTCGGACGACATGCTATACTATGACTTTTTTCGTGATTTCGGACGACATGCTATACTATGACTTTTTTTCATGATTTGGACGACATGCTATACTATGACTTTTTTTCATGGTTTCGGACGACATGCTATACTATGACTTTTTTTTCACGATTTCGGACAACATGCTATACTATGACTTATTTGTCACGATTTTGGACGACGTGCTATACTATGACTTATTTGTCACGATTTTGGATGACGTGCTATACTATGACTTTTTTTCACGATTTCGGACAACATGCTATACTATGACTTTTTTTTCACGATTTCGGACGACATGCTATACTATGACTTTTTTTTCGTGATTTCGGACGACATGCTATACTATGACTTTTTTTTCGTGATTTCGGACGACATGCTATACTGTGACTTTTTTTTCACGATTTCGGACGACATGCTATACTATGACTTTTTTTCACGATTTCGGACGACATGCTATACTATGACTTTTTTGTGATTTCGGACGACATGCTATACTGTGACTTTTTTTTCACGATTTCGGACGACGTGCTATACTATGACTTATTTGTCACGATTTTGGACGACGTGCTATACTATGACTTATTTGTCACGATTTCGGACGACATGCTATACTATGACTTTTTTTTCACGATTTCGGACGACATGCTATACTATGACTTTTTTTCGTGATTTCGGACGACATGCTATACTATGACTTTTTTTCATGATTTTGGACGACATGCTATACTATGACTTTTTTTCATGGTTTCGGACGACATGCTATACTATGACTTTTTTTTCACGATTTCGGACAACATGCTATACTATGACTTATTTGTCACGATTTTGGACGACGTGCTATACTATGACTTATTTGTCACGATTTTGGATGACGTGCTATACTATGACTTTTTTTCACGATTTCGGACAACATGCTATACTATGACTTTTTTTTCACGATTTCGGACGACATGCTATACTATGACTTTTTTTCGTGATTTCGGACGACATGCTATACTATGACTTTTTTTCGTGATTTCGGACGACATGCTATACTGTGACTTTTTTTTCACGATTTCGGACGACATGCTATACTATGACTTTTTTTTCACGATTTCGGACGACATGCTATACTATGACTTTTTTTCGTGATTTCGGACGACATGCTATACTGTGACTTTTTTTTCACGATTTCGGACGACGTGCTATACTATGACTTATTTGTCACGATTTTGGACGACGTGGCTATGACTTTTCTTCACGATTTCGGACGACATGCTATACTATGACTTATTTGTCACGATTTTGGACGACGTGCTATACTATGACTTTTTTTCACGATTTCGGACGACATGCTATACTATGACTTTTTTTCACGATTTCGGACGACATGCTATACTATGACTTTTTTTCATGGTTTCGGACGACATGCTATACTATGACTTTTCTTCACGATTTCGGACGACATGCTATACTATGACTTATTTGTCACGATTTCGGACGACATGCTATACTATGACTTTTTTTTCACGATTTCGGACAACATGCTATACTATGACTTTTTTTCATGGTTTCGGACGACATGCTATACTATGACTTTTTTTTCACTATTTCGAATAACATGCTATACTATGACTTTTCTTCACGATTTCGGACGACATGCTATACTATGACTTTTTTTTCACGATTTCGGACGACATGCTATACTATGACTTTTTTTCACGATTTCGGACGACATGCTATACTATGACTTATTTGTCACGATTTTGGACGACATGCTATACTATGACTTTTTTTTCACGATTTCGGACGACATGCTATACTATGACTTATTTGTCACGATTTTGGACGACGTGCTATATGACTTTTTTCACGATTTCGGACAACATGCTATACTATGACTTTTTTCACGATTTCGGACGACATGCTATACTATGACTTTTTTTCGTGATTTCGGACGACATGCTATCTATGACTTTTTTTCGTGATTTCGGACGACATGCTATCTGTGACTTTTTTTTCACGATTTCGACGACATGCTATACTATGACTTTTTTTCACGATTTCGGACGACATGCATACTATGACTTTTTTTCTGATTTCGGACGACATGCTATACTATGACGTTTTTATCACTTTTTCGACATGCTATACTATGACTTTTTTCATGATTTTGGACGACATGCTATACTATCACGTTTTTTCAGGATTTTGGACGACATGCTATACTATGACTTTTCTTCACGATTTCAGACGACATGCTACTATGACTTTTTTTTCATGTTTCGGACGACATGCTATACTACGACTTTTTTTCACGATTTCGGACGACATGCTATACTATGACTTTTTTATCATGATTTCGGACGACATGCCATACTATGACTTTTTTTCGTGATTTCAGACGACTTGCTATACTATGACTTTTCTTCACGATTTCGGACGACATGCTATACTGTGACTTTTTTTTCACGATTTCGGACGACATGCTATACTATGACTTTTTTTTCGTGATTTCGACGACATGCTATACTGTGACTTTTTTTCACGATTTCGGACATGCTATACTGTGACTTTTTTTTCACGATTTCGGACGACATGCTATACTATGACTTTTTTTCGTGATTTCGGACGACATGCTATACTATGACTTTTTTCACGATTTTGGACGACATGCTATACTATGACTTTTTTTACGATTTCGGACAACGTGCTATACTATGACTTTTCTTCACGATTTCGGACGACATGCTATACTATGACTTATTTGTCACGATTTTGGACGACGTGCTATACTATGACTTTTTTCGTGATTTCGGACGACATGCTATACTATGACTTTTTTTTGAAGATTTCGGACGACATGCTATACTGTGACTTTTTTTTCACGATTTCGGACGACATGCTATACTATGACTTTTTCGTGATTTCGGACGACATGCTATACCATGACGTTTTTATCACTTTTTTCGACATGCTATACTATGACTTTTTTTCAGGATTTTGGACGACATGCTATACTATCACGTTTTTTCAGGATTTGGACGACATGCTATACTATGACTTTTCTTCACGATTTCAGACGACATGCTATTACTATGACGTTTTTATCACTTTTTTCGACATGCTATACTATGACTTTTTTTCATGGTTTCGGACGACATGCTATACTATGACTTTTTTATCATGATTTCGGACGACATGCATACTATGACTTTTTTTCGTGATTTCGGACGACATGCTATACTATGACTTTTTCACGATTTCGGACGACATGCTATACTATGACTTTTTTATCATGATTTCGGACGACATGCCATACTATGACTTTTTTTCGTGATTTTGGACGACATGCTATACTATGACTTTTTTTCGTGATTTCGGACGACATGCCATACTATGACTTTTTTTCGTGATTTCAGACGACTTGCTATACTATGACTTTTCTTCACGATTTCGGACGACATGCTATACTGTGACTTTTTTTCATGGTTTCGGACGACATGCTATACTGTGACTTTTTTTCGTGATTTCGGACGACATGCTATACTGTGACTTTTTTTCACGATTTCGGACGACATGCTATACTGTGACTTTTTTTTCACGATTTCGACGACATGCTATACTATGACTTTTTTTTCGTGATTTCGGACGACATGCTATACTATGACTTTTTTTCACGATTTTGGACGACATGCTATACTATGACTTTTTTTTCACGATTTCGGACAACGTGCTATACTATGACTTTTCTTCACGATTTCGGACGACATGCTATACTATGACTTATTTGTCACGATTTTGGACGACGTGCTATACTATGACTTTTTTCGTGATTTCGGACGACATGCTATACTATGACTTTTTTTTGAGATTTCGGACGACATGCTATACTGTGACTTTTTTTCACGATTTCGGACGACATCTATACTATGACTTTTTTTCGTGATTTCGGACGACATGCTATACCATGACGTTTTTATCACTTTTTTCGACATGCTATACTATGACTTTTTTCATGATTTTGGACGACATGCTATACTATCACGTTTTTTCAGGATTTTGGACGACATGCTATACTATGACTTTTCTTCACGATTTCAGATGACATGCTATACTATGACTTATTTGTCACGATTTTGGACGACGTGCTATACTATGACTTTTTTTCGTGATTTCGGACGACATGCTATACTATGACTTTTTTTTGAGATTTCGGACGACATGCTATACTGTGACTTTTTTTCACGATTTCGGACGACATGCTATACTATGACTTTTTTTCGTGATTTCGGACGACATGCTATACCATGACGTTTTTATCACTTTTTTCGACATGCTATACTATGACTTTTTTTCATGGTTTCGGACGACATGCTATACTACGACTTTTTTTTCACGATTTCGGACGACATGCTATACTATGACTTTTTTATCATGATTTCGGACGACATGCCATACTATGACTTTTTTTCGTGATTTCGGATGACATGCTATACTATGACTTTTTTCGTGATTTCGGACGACATGCTATACTATGACTTTTTTTCGTGATTTCAGACGATTGCTATACTATGACTTTTCTTCACGATTTCGGACGACATGCTATACTATGACTTTTTTTCATGGTTTCGGACGACGTGCTATACTATGACTTTTTTATCTTTTTTTTGGACATACTATACTTTCACATTGTATCTCTCTTTTTCGACATGCTGTACTACGACTATTATATTCACATTATATTTATATTGATATTCATCCTGCGACCAGTCTTCCCATCTCTCAAGTGTCCATGAAACCAAGGCTTAGCAACAGTTTAAAAGGTTTATTGAAAGCAGTTAACAGAAGGGTGAGTAAACTAAAGTACAACTTGAATTTACACACTGAAATAACAGACAAAAACAAATGACCATCTCACTTGAGCTGCTGCTTACATTTACTTGCATCATTGTTCTCTGCACAATCACACACCTCACAGCTGCATTAGAATGTGTGAATGTCGACAAACTGCAACTTTGTGTGATGCCCAACATGTTATTATTATACAGAGTCATATTCACACATTAAGTAAGGCTGTGAGAAGAACTTGCTGAATACTGGCTCATATGGAAATGCAGCATTATATGTCACAGAATCTAAAGAAGAAGAAGAAAAGTCTCTCGTCGTTTCCTCGAGGTCCATGTAATGAATTGAGAAACTTCATGATGGTCAATGTTGAAAGATTTCAGGGTCACTGGAAAGAGAATAAGTGAGAAAACAGAAATTAACATGAGAAGTTTTTAGACGACACTTCAGACGACATGCTATACTATGACTTTTTTCAAGATTTCGGACGACATGCTATACTATGACTTTTTTCAAGATTTCGGACGACATGCTATACTATGACTTTTTTTCATGATTCGGACGACATGCTATACTATGACTTTTTTCACGATTTCGGACGACATGCTATACTATGACTTTTTTCATGATTTCGACGACATGCTATACTATGACTTTTTTTCACGATTTCGGACGACATGCTATATGACTTTTTTCAAGATTTCGGACGACATGCTATACTGTGACTTTTTTTCACGATTTCGGACGACATGCTATACTATGACTTTTTTCAAGATTTCGGACGACATGCTATACTGTGACTTTTTTCACGATTTTGGACGACTGCTATACTGTGACTTTTTTTCACGATTTCGGACGACATGCTATACTATGACTTTTTTTCACGATTTTGATCGACGTGCTATACTATGACTTTTCTTCACGATTTCGGACGACATGCTATACTATGACTTTTTTCACGATTTTGGACGACGTGCTATACTATGACTTTTTTTCACGGTTTCGGACGACATGCTATACTATGACTTTTTTTCGTGATTTCGGACGACATGCTATACTGTGACTTTTTTTTCACGATTTCGGACGACATGCTATACTATGACTTTTTTTCGTGATTTCGGATGACATGCTATACTATGACTTTTTTTTCACGATTTCGGACGACATGCTATACTACGACTTTTCTTCACGATTTCGGACGACATGCTATACTATGACTTTTTTTCACGATTTCGGACAACATGCTATACTATGACTTTTTTTCACGGTTTCGGACGACATGCTATACTATGACTTTTTTTCACGATTTTGGACGACATGCTATACTATGACTTTTTTTCATGGTTTCGGACGACATGCTATACTATGACTTTTTTTTCACGATTTCGGACAACATGCTATACTATGACTTATTTGTCACGATTTCGGACGACGTGCTATACTATGACTTATTTGTCACGATTTTGGACGACGTGCTATACTATGACTTTTTTTCACGATTTCGGACAACATGCTATACTATGACTTTTTTTTCACGATTTCGGACGACATGCTATACTATGACTTTTTTTCGTGATTTCGGACGACATGCTATACTGTGACTTTTTTTCACGATTTCGGACGACATGCTATACTATGACTTTTTTTCGTGATTTCGGACGACATGCTATACTATGACTTTTTTCACGATTTTGGACGACATGCTATACTATGACTTTTTTTTCACGATTTCGGACAACATGCTATACTATGACTTTTTTTCGTGATTTCGGACGACATGCTATACTATGACTTTTTTTCGAGATTTCGGACGACATGCTATACTATGACTTTTTTCACGATTTCGGACGACATGCTATACTATGACTTTTTTTCGTGATTTCGGACGACATGCTATACTATGACTTTTTTTCACGATTTTGGACGACATGCTATACTATGACTTTTTTTTCACGATTTCGGACAACATGCTATACTATGACTTTTTTTCGTGATTTCGGACGACATGCTATACTATGACTTTTTTTCGTGATTTCGGACGACATGCTATACTGTGACTTTTTTTCACGATTTCGGACGACATGCTATACTGTGACTTTTTTCACGATTTCGGACGACATGCTATACTATGACTTTTTTTCGTGATTTCGGACGACATGCTATACTATGACTTTTTTTCGAGATTTCGGACGACATGCTATACTGTGACTTTTTTCACGATTTCGGACGACATGCTATACTATGACTTTTTTTCGTGATTTCGGACGACATGCTATACTATGACTTTTTTTCGTGATTTCGGACGACATGCTATACTATGACTTTTTTTCGAGATTTCGGACGACATGCTATACTGTGACTTTTTTCACGATTTCGGACGACATGCTATACTATGACTTTTTTTCGTGATTTTGGACGACATGCTATACTATGACGTTTTTATCACTTTTTTCGACATGCTATACTATGACTTTTTTTCATGATTTTGGACGACATGCTATACTATCACGTTTTTTCAGGATTTTGGACGACATGCTATACTATGACTTTTCTTCACGATTTCAGACGACATGCTATACTATGACGTTTTTATCACTTTTTTCGACATGCTATACTATGACTTTTTTTCATGGTTTCGGACGACATGCTATACTACGACTTTTTTTCACGATTTCGGACGACATGCTATACTATGACTTTTTTATCATGATTTCGGACGACATGCCATACTATGACTTTTTTTCGTGATTTCAGACGACTTGCTATACTATGACTTTTCTTCACGATTTCGGACGACATGCTATACTGTGACTTTTTTTCATGGTTTCGGACGACATGCTATACTATGACTTTTTTTCGTGATTTCGGACGACATGCTATACTGTGACTTTTTTTTCACGATTTCGGACGACATGCTATACTATGACTTTTTTTCGTGATTTCGGACGACATGCTATACTATGACTTTTTTTCACGATTTTGGACGACATGCTATACTATGACTTTTTTTTCACGATTTCGGACAACATGCTATACTATGACTTTTCTTCACGATTTCGGACGACATGCTATACTATGACTTATTTGTCACGATTTTGGACGACGTGCTATACTATGACTTTTTTTCACGATTTCGGACGACATGCTATACTGTGACTTTTTTTTCACGATTTCGGACGACATACTATACTATGACTTTTTTTCATGATTATTGACGACATGCTATACTATGACTTTTTTTTTTTTCACGATTTTGGACGACATGCTATACTATGACTTTTTTGTCACGATTTCAGACGACATGCTATACTATGACTTTTTTGTCACGATTTCAGACGACATGCTATACTATGACTTTTTTTCACGATTTCGGACGACATGCTATACTATGACTTTTTTTCACGATTTCGGACAACATGCTATACTATAACTTTTTTTCATGATTTTGGACGACATGCTATACTATGACTTTTTTTCATGATTTCGGACGACATGCTATACTATGACTTTTCTTCACGATTTCGGACGACATGCTATACTATGACTTTTTTTCATGATTTCGGACGACATGCTATACTATGACTTTTTTGTCATGATTTCAGACGACATGCTATACTATGACTTTTTTGTCATGATTTCGGACGACATGCTATACTATGACTTTTTTTCACGGTTTCGGACGACATGCTATACTGTGACTTTTTTATCACGATTTCGGACGACATACTATACTATGACTTTTTTTCACGATTTCAGACGACATGCTATACTATGACTTTTTTTCGTGATTTCGGACGACATGCTATACTATGACTTTTCTTCACGATTTCGGACGACATGCTATACTATGACTTTTTTTTCACGATTTCGGACAACATGCTATACTATGACTTTTTTTCATGGTTTCGGACGACATGCTATACTATGACTTTTTTTTCACGATTTCGAATAACATGCTATACTATGACTTTTTTTTCACGATTTCGGACAACATGCTATACTATGACTTTTTTTCATGGTTTCGGACGACATGCTATACTATGACTTTTCTTCACGATTTCGGACGACATGCTATACTATGACTTATTTGTCACGATTTGGACGACGTGCTATACTATGACTTTTTTTCGTGATTTCGGACGACGTGCTATACTATGACTTTTTTTCGTGATTTCGGACGACATGCCATACTATGACTTTTTTTCGTGATTTCAGACGACTTGCTATACTATGACTTTTCTTCACGATTTCGGACGACATGCTATACTGTGACTTTTTTTCATGGTTTCGGACGACATGCTATACTATGACTTTTTTTCGTGATTTCGGACGACATGCTATACTGTGACTTTTTTTCACGATTTCGGACGACATGCTATACTGTGACTTTTTTTCACGATTTCGGACGACATGCTATACTATGACTTTTTTTCGTGATTTCGGACGACATGCTATACTATGACTTTTTTTCACGATTTTGGACGACATGCTATACTATGACTTTTTTTTCACGATTTCGGACAACGTGCTATACTATGACTTTTCTTCACGATTTCGGACGACATGCTATACTATGACTTATTTGTCACGATTTTGGACGACGTGCTATACTATGACTTTTTTTCGTGATTTCGGACGACATGCTATACTATGACTTTTTTTTGAGATTTCGGACGACATGCTATACTGTGACTTTTTTTTCACGATTTCGGACGACATGCTATACTATGACTTTTTTTCGTGATTTCGGACGACATGCTATACCATGACGTTTTTATCACTTTTTTCGACATGCTATACTATGACTTTTTTTCATGATTTTGGACGACATGCTATACTATCACGTTTTTTCAGGATTTTGGACGACATGCTATACTATGACTTTTCTTCACGATTTCAGATGACATGCTATACTATGACTTATTTGTCACGATTTTGGACGACGTGCTATACTATGACTTTTTTTCGTGATTTCGGACGACATGCTATACTATGACTTTTTTTTGAGATTTCGGACGACATGCTATACTATGACTTTTTTTCACGATTTCGGACGACATGCTATACTATGACTTTTTTTCGTGATTTCGGACGACATGCTATACCATGACGTTTTTATCACTTTTTCGACATGCTATACTATGACTTTTTTTCATGGTTTCGGACGACATGCTATACTACGACTTTTTTCACGATTTCGGACGACATGCTATACTATGACTTTTTTATCATGATTTCGGACGACATGCCATACTATGACTTTTTTTCGTGATTTCGGATGACATGCTATACTATGACTTTTTTTCGTGATTTCGGACGACATGCTATACTATGACTTTTTTTCGTGATTTCAGACGACTTGCTATACTATGACTTTTCTTCACGATTTCGGACGACATGCTATACTATGACTTTTTTTCATGGTTTCGGACGACGTGCTATATATACTATGACTTTTTTATCTTTTTTTTGGACATACTATACTTTCACATTGTATCTCTCTTTTTTCGACATGCTGTACTACGACTATTATATTCACATTATATTATATTGATATTCATCCTGCGACCAGTCTTCCCATCTCTCAAGTGTCCATGAAACCAAGGCTTAGCAACAGTTTAAAAGGTTTATTGAAAGCAGTTAACAGAAGGTGTAAACTAAAGTACAACTTGAATTTACACACTGAAATAACAGACAAAAACAAATGACCATCTCACTTGAGCTGCTGCTTACATTTACTTGCATCATTGTTCTCTGCACAATCACACACCTCACAGCTGCATTAGAATGTGTGAATGTCGACAAACTGCAACTTTGTGTGATGCCCCAACATGTTATTATTATACAGAGTCATATTCACACATTAAGTAAAGGCTGTGAGAAGAACTTGCTGAATACTGGGCTCATATGGAAATGCAGCATTATATGTCACAGAATCTAAAGAAGAAGAAGAAAAAGTCTCTCGTCGTTTCCTCGAGGTCCATGTAATGAATTGGAGAAACTTCATGATGGTCAATGTTGAAAGATTTCAGGGTCACTGGAAAAGAGAATAAGTGAGAAAACAGAAATTAACATGAGAAGTTTTAGACGACACTTCAGACGACATGCTATACTATGACTTTTTTCAAGATTTCGGACGACATGCTATACTATGACTTTTTTCAAGATTTCGGACGACATGCTATACTATGACTTTTTTTCATGATTTCGGACGACATGCTATACTATGACTTTTTTCACGATTTCGGACGACATGCTATACTATGACTTTTTTTCATGATTTCGGACGACATGCTATACTATGACTTTTTTTCACGATTTCGGACGACATGCTATACTATGACTTTTTTCAAGATTTCGGACGACATGCTATACTGTGACTTTTTTCACGATTTCGGACGACATGCTATACTATGACTTTTTTCAAGATTTCGGACGACATGCTATACTGTGACTTTTTTTCACGATTTTGGACGACGTGCTATACTGTGACTTTTTTTCACGATTTCGGACGACATGCTATACTATGACTTTTTTTCACGATTTTGATCGACGTGCTATACTATGACTTTTCTTCACGATTTCGGACGACATGCTATACTATGACTTTTTTCACGATTTTGGACGACGTGCTATACTATGACTTTTTTTCACGGTTTCGGACGACATGCTATACTATGACTTTTTTTCGTGATTTCGGACGACATGCTATACTGTGACTTTTTTTCACGATTTCGGACGACATGCTACTATGACTTTTTTTTCGTGATTTCGGATGACATGCTATACTATGACTTTTTTTTCACGATTTCGGACGACATGCTATACTATGACTTTTCTTCACGATTTCGGACGACATGCTATACTATGACTTTTTTTCACGATTTCGGACAACATGCTATACTATGACTTTTTTTCACGGTTTCGGACGACATGCTATACTATGACTTTTTTCACGATTTTGGACGACATGCTATACTATGACTTTTTTTCATGGTTTCGGACGACATGCTATACTATGACTTTTTTTTCACGATTTCGGACAACATGCTATACTATGACTTATTTGTCACGATTTCGGACGACGTGCTATACTATGACTTATTTGTCACGATTTTGGACGACGTGCTATACTATGACTTTTTTTCACGATTTCGGACAACATGCTATACTATGACTTTTTTTTCACGATTTCGGACGACATGCTATACTATGACTTTTTTTCGTGATTTCGGACGACATGCTATACTGTGACTTTTTTTTCACGATTTCGGACGACATGCTATACTATGACTTTTTTTCGTGATTTCGGACGACATGCTATACTATGACTTTTTTTCACGATTTTGGACGACATGCTATACTATGACTTTTTTTTCACGATTTCGGACAACATGCTATACTATGACTTTTTTTCGTGATTTCGGACGACATGCTATACTATGACTTTTTTTCGAGATTTCGGACGACATGCTATACTATGACTTTTTTCACGATTTCGGACGACATGCTATACTATGACTTTTTTTCGTGATTTCGGACGACATGCTATACTATGACTTTTTTTCACGATTTTGGACGACATGCTATACTATGACTTTTTTTTCACGATTTCGGACAACATGCTATACTATGACTTTTTTTCGTGATTTCGGACGACATGCTATACTATGACTTTTTTTCGTGATTTCGGACGACATGCTATACTATGACTTTTTTTCGAGATTTCGGACGACATGCTATACTGTGACTTTTTTCACGATTCGGACGACATGCTATACTATGACTTTTTTTCGTGATTTCGGACGACATGCTATCTATGACTTTTTTTCGTGATTTCGGACGACATGCTATACTATGACTTTTTTTCGAGATTTCGGACGACATGCTATACTGTGACTTTTTTCACGATTTCGGACGACATGCTATACTATGACTTTTTTTCGTGATTTTGGACGACATGCTATACTATGACGTTTTTATCACTTTTTTCGACATGCTATACTATGACTTTTTTTCATGATTTTGGACGACATGCTATACTATCACGTTTTTTCAGGATTTTGGACGACATGCTATACTATGACTTTTCTTCACGATTTCAGACGACATGCTATACTATGACGTTTTTATCACTTTTTTCGACATGCTATACTATGACTTTTTTTCATGGTTTCGGACGACATGCTATACTACGACTTTTTTTCACGATTTCGGACGACATGCTATACTATGACTTTTTTATCATGATTTCGGACGACATGCCATACTATGACTTTTTTTCGTGATTTCAGACGACTTGCTATACTATGACTTTTCTTCACGATTTCGGACGACATGCTATACTGTGACTTTTTTTCATGGTTTCGGACGACATGCTATACTATGACTTTTTTTCGTGATTTCGGACGACATGCTATACTGTGACTTTTTTTTCACGATTTCGGACGACATGCTATACTATGACTTTTTTTCGTGATTTCGGACGACATGCTATACTATGACTTTTTTCACGATTTTGGACGACATGCTATACTATGACTTTTTTTTCACGATTTCGGACAACATGCTATACTATGACTTTTCTTCACGATTTCGGACGACATGCTATACTATGACTTATTTGTCACGATTTTGGACGACGTGCTATACTATGACTTTTTTTCACGATTTCGGACGACATGCTATACTGTGACTTTTTTTTCACGATTTCGGACGACATACTATACTATGACTTTTTTTCATGATTATTGACGACATGCTATACTATGACTTTTTTTTTTTTCACGATTTTGGACGACATGCTATACTATGACTTTTTTGTCATGATTTCAGACGACATGCTATACTATGACTTTTTTGTCATGATTTCAGACGACATGCTATACTATGACTTTTTTGTCACGATTTCGGACGACATGCTATACTATGACTTTTTTTCACGGTTTCGGACGACATGCTATACTGTGACTTTTTTATCACGATTTCGGACGACATACTATACTATGACTTTTTTTCACGATTTCAGACGACATGCTATACTATGACTTTTTTTCGTGATTTCGGACGACATGCTATACTATGACTTTTCTTCACGATTTCGGACGACATGCTATACTATGACTTTTTTTTCACGATTTCGGACAACATGCTATACTATGACTTTTTTTCATGGTTTCGGACGACATGCTATACTATGACTTTTTTTTCACGATTTCGAATAACATGCTATACTATGACTTTTTTTTCACGATTTCGGACAACATGCTATACTATGACTTTTTTTCATGGTTTCGGACGACATGCTATACTATGACTTTTCTTCACGATTTCGGACGACATGCTATACTATGACTTATTTGTCACGATTTTGGACGACGTGCTATACTATGACTTTTTTTCGTGATTTCGGACGACGTGCTATACTATGACTTTTTTTCGTGATTTCGGACGACATGCCATACTATGACTTTTTTTCGTGATTTCAGACGACTTGCTATACTATGACTTTTCTTCACGATTTCGGACGACATGCTATACTGTGACTTTTTTTCACGATTTTGGACGACGTGCTATACTGTGACTTTTTTTCACGATTTCGGACGACATGCTATACTATGACTTTTTTTCACGATTTTGATCGACGTGCTATACTATGACTTTTCTTCACGATTTCGGACGACATGCTATACTATGACTTTTTTCACGATTTTGGACGACGTGCTATACTATGACTTTTTTCAAGATTTCGGACGACATGCTATACTATGACTTTTTTCAAGATTTCGGACGACATGCTATACTATGACTTTTTTTTTCGATTTTTGACGACATGCTATACTATGACTTTTTTCAAGATTTCGGACGACATGCTATACTATGACTTTTTTTCACGATTTCGGACGACATGCTATACTATGACTTTTTTCAAGATTTCGGACGACATGCTATACTATGACTTTTTTTCACGATTTCGGACGACATGCTATACTATGACTTTTTTCAAGATTTCGGACGACATGCTATACTATGACTTTTTTTCACGATTTTGGACGACATGCTATACTATGACTTTTTTCAAGATTTCGGACGACATGCTATACTATGACTTTTTTCACGATTTCGGACGACATGCTATACTATGACTTTTTTTCACGATTTCGGACGACATGCTATACTATGACTTTTTTTCACGATTTCGGACGACATGCTATACTATGACTTTTTTTTCACGATTTCGAACGACATGCTATACTATGACTTTTTTCAAGATTTCGGACGACATGCTATACTATGACTTTTTTTCACGATTTCGGACGACATGCTATACTATGACTTTTTTTCACGGTTTCGGACGACATGCTATACTATGACTTTTTTTCACGGTTTCGGACGACATGCTATACTATGACTTTTTCACGATTTTTGACGACATGCTATACTATGACTTTTTTCACGATTTCGGACGACATGCTATACTATGACTTTTTTTCACGATTTCGGACGACATGCTATACTATGACTTTTTTCAAGATTTCGGACGACATGCTATACTATGACTTTTTTTCACGATTTCGGACGACATGCTATACTATGACTTTTTTTCACGATTTCGGACGACATGCTATACTATGACTTTTTTCACGATTTCGGACGACATGCTATACTATGACTTTTTTTTCACAATTTTGGACGACATGCTATACTATGACTTTTTTTCACGATTTCGGACGACATGCTATACTATGACTTTTTTTTCACAATTTTGGACGACATGCTATACTATGACTTTTTTTCAGGATTTCGGACGACATGCTATACTATGACGTTTTTATTACTTTTTTTCGATATGCTGACGTTTTTATCACTTTTTTCGACATACTATACTATGACTTTTTTTCGTGATTTCGGACGACATGCTATACTATGACTTTTTTTCATGATTTTGAACGACGTGCTATACTATGACTTTTTTTCATGATTTCGGACGACATGCTATACTATGACTTTTTTTCATGATTTTGATCGACGTGCTATACTATGACTTTTTTTCATGATTTCGGACGACATGCTATACTATGACTTTTTTTCAGGATTTCGGACGACATGCTATACTATGACTTTTTTTCAGGATTTCGGACGACATGCTATACTATGACTTTTCTTCACGATTTCGGACGACATGCTATACTATGACTTTTTTTCACGATTTCGGACGACATGCTATACTATGACTTTTCTTTCACGATTTCGGACGACATGCTATACTATGACTTTTTTTCAGGATTTCGGACGACATGCTATACTATGACTTTTCTTCACGATTTCGGACGACATGCTATACTATGACTTTTTTTCAGGATTTCGGACGACATGCTATACTATGACTTTTTTTCAGGATTTCGGACGACATGCTATACTATGACTTTTCTTCACGATTTCGGACGACATGCTATACTATGACTTTTCTTTCAGGATTTTGGACGACATGCTATACTATGACTTTTTTTCACGATTTTGATCGACGTGCTATACTATGACTTTTCTTCACGATTTCGGACGACATGCTATACTATGACTTTTTTCACGATTTTGGACGACGTGCTATACTATGACTTTTTTCAAGATTTCGGACGACATGCTATACTATGACTTTTTTCAAGATTTCGGACGACATGCTATACTATGACTTTTTTTCACGATTTTTGACGACATGCTATACTATGACTTTTTTCAAGATTTCGGACGACATGCTATACTATGACTTTTTTTCACGATTTCGGACATGCTATACTATGACTTTTTTCAAGATTTCGGACGACATGCTATACTATGACTTTTTTTCACGATTTCGGACGACATGCTATACTATGACTTTTTTCAAGATTTCGGACGACATGCTATACTATGACTTTTTTTCACGATTTTGGACGACATGCTATACTATGACTTTTTTTCAGGATTTCGGACGACATGCTATACTATGACTTTTTTCACGATTCGGACGACATGCTATACTATGACTTTTTTTCACGATTTCGGACGACATGCTATACTATGACTTTTTTTCACGATTTCGGACGACATGCTATACTATGACTTTTTTTCACGATTTCGAACGACATGCTATACTATGACTTTTTTCAAGATTTCGGACGACATGCTATACTATGACTTTTTTTCACGATTTCGGACGACATGCTATACTATGACTTTTTTTCACGGTTTCGGACGACATGCTATACTATGACTTTTTTTCACGGTTTCGGACGACATGCTATACTATGACTTTTTTCACGATTTTGACGACATGCTATACTATGACTTTTTTCACGATTTCGGACGACATGCTATACTATGACTTTTTTTCACGATTTCGGACGACATGCTATACTATGACTTTTTCAAGATTTCGGACGACATGCTATACTATGACTTTTTTTCACGATTTCGGACGACATGCTATACTATGACTTTTTTCACGATTTCGGACGACATGCTATACTATGACTTTTTTTCACGATTTCGGACGACATGCTATACTATGACTTTTTTTTCACAATTTTGGACGACATGCTATACTATGACTTTTTTTCACGATTTCGGACGACATGCTATACTATGACTTTTTTTTTCACAATTTGGACGACATGCTATACTATGACTTTTTTTCAGGATTTCGGACGACATGCTATACTATGACGTTTTTATTACTTTTTTTCGATATGCTGACGTTTTTATCACTTTTTTCGACATACTATACTATGACTTTTTTCGTGATTTCGGACGACATGCTATACTATGACTTTTTTTCATGATTTTGAACGACGTGCTATACTATGACTTTTTTTCATGATTTCGGACGACATGCTATCTATGACTTTTTTTCATGATTTTGATCGACGTGCTATACTATGACTTTTTTTCATGATTTCGGACGACATGCTATACTATGACTTTTTTTCAGGATTTCGGACGACATGCTATACTATGACTTTTTTTCAGGATTTCGGACGACATGCTATACTATGACTTTTCTTCACGATTTCGGACGACATGCTATACTATGACTTTTTTTCACGATTTCGGACGACATGCTATACTATGACTTTTCTTTCACGATTTCGGACGACATGCTATACTATGACTTTTTTTCAGGATTTCGGACGACATGCTATACTATGACTTTTCTTCACGATTTCGGACGACATGCTATACTATGACTTTTTTTCAGGATTTCGGACGACATGCTATACTATGACTTTTTTTCAGGATTTCGGACGACATGCTATACTATGACTTTTCTTCACGATTTCGGACGACATGCTATACTATGACTTTTCTTTCAGGATTTTGGACGACATGCTATACTATGACTTTTTTTTCAGGATTTCGGACGACATGCTATACTATGACTTTTTTTCGTGATTTCGGACGACATGCTATACTATGACTTTTCTTCACGATTTCGGACGACATGCTATACTATGACTTTTTTTTCACGATTTCGGACAACATGCTATACTATGACTTTTTTTCATGGTGTCGGACGACATGCTATACTATGACTTTTTTTTCACGATTTCGAATAACATGCTATACTATGACTTTTTTTTCACGATTTCGGACAACATGCTATACTATGACTTTTTTTCATGGTTTCGGACGACATGCTATACTATGACTTTTCTTCACGATTTCGGACGACATGCTATACTATGACTTATTTGTCACGATTTTGGACGACGTGCTATACTATGACTTTTTTATCACGATTTCGGACGACATACTATACTATGACTTTTTTTCACGATTTCGGACGACATGCTATACTATGACTTTTTTTCACGGTTTCGGACGACATGCTATACTATGACTTTTTTTCATGATTTTGGACGACATGCTATACTATGACTTTTTTTCATGGTTTCGGACGACATGCTATACTATGACTTTTTTTTCACGATTTCGGACAACATGCTATACTATGACTTATTTGTCACGATTTTGGACGACGTGCTATACTATGACTTATTTGTCACGATTTTGGATGACGTGCTATACTATGACTTTTTTTCACGATTTCGGACAACATGCTATACTATGACTTTTTTTTCACGATTTCGGACGACATGCTATACTATGACTTTTTTTCGTGATTTCGGACGACATGTTATACTGTGACTTTTTTTTCACGATTTCGGACGACGTGCTATACTATGACTTATTTGTCACGATTTTGGACGACGTGCTATACTATGACTTTTCTTCACGATTTCGGACGACATGCTATACTATGACTTATTTGTCACGATTTTGGACGACGTGCTATACTATGACTTTTTTTCACGATTTCGGACGACATGCTATACTATGACTTTTTTTCACGATTTCGGACGACATGCTATACTATGACTTTTTTTCATGGTTTCGGACGACATGCTATACTATGACTTTTCTTCACGATTTCGGACGACATGCTATACTATGACTTATTTGTCACGATTTCGGACGACATGCTATACTATGACTTTTTTTTCACGATTTCGGACAACATGCTATACTATGACTTTTTTTCATGGTTTCGGACGACATGCTATACTATGACTTTTTTTTCACTATTTCGAATAACATGCTATACTATGACTTTTCTTCACGATTTCGGACGACATGCTATACTATGACTTATTTGTCACGATTTTGGACGACATGCTATACTATGACTTTTTTCACGATTTCGGACGACATGCTATACTATGACTTATTTGTCACGATTTTGGACGACGTGCTATACTATGACTTTTTTTCACGATTTCGGACAACATGCTATACTATGACTTTTTTCACGATTTCGGACGACATGCTATACTATGACTTTTTTTCGTGATTTCGGACGACATGCTATACTATGACTTTTTTTCGTGATTTCGGACGACATGCTATACTGTGACTTTTTTTTCACGATTTCGGACGACATGCTATACTATGACTTTTTTTCACGATTTCGGACGACATGCTATACTATGACTTTTTTTCGTGATTTCGGACGACATGCTATACTATGACGTTTTTATCACTTTTTTCGACATGCTATACTATGACTTTTTTTCATGATTTTGGACGACATGCTATACTATCACGTTTTTTCAGGATTTTGGACGACATGCTATACTATGACTTTTCTTCACGATTTCAGACGACATGCTATACTATGACTTTTTTTCATGGTTTCGGACGACATGCTATACTACGACTTTTTTTCACGATTTCGGACGACATGCTATACTATGACTTTTTTATCATGATTTCGGACGACATGCCATACTATGACTTTTTTTCGTGATTTCAGACGACTTGCTATACTATGACTTTTCTTCACGATTTCGGACGACATGCTATACTGTGACTTTTTTTTCACGATTTCGGACGACATGCTATACTATGACTTTTTTTCGTGATTTCGGACGACATGCTATACTGTGACTTTTTTTCACGATTTCGGACGACATGCTATACTGTGACTTTTTTTTCACGATTTCGGACGACATGCTATACTATGACTTTTTTTCGTGATTTCGGACGACATGCTATACTATGACTTTTTTTCACGATTTTGGACGACATGCTATACTATGACTTTTTTTTCACGATTTTCGGACAACGTGCTATACTATGACTTTTCTTCACGATTCGGACGACATGCTATACTATGACTTATTTGTCACGATTTTGGACGACGTGCTATACTATGACTTTTTTTCGTGATTTCGGACGACATGCTATACTATGACTTTTTTTTGAGATTTCGGACGACATGCTATACTGTGACTTTTTTTTCACGATTTCGGACGACATGCTATACTATGACTTTTTTTCGTGATTTCGGACGACATGCTATACTATCACGTTTTTTCAGGATTTTGGACGACATGCTATACTATGACTTTTCTTCACGATTTCAGACGACATGCTATACTATGACGTTTTTATCACTTTTTTCGACATGCTATACTATGACTTTTTTTCATGGTTTCGGACGACATGCTATACTATGACTTTTTTTCAGGATTTTGGACGACATGCTATACTATCACGTTTTTTCAGGATTTTGGACGACATGCTATACTATGACTTTTCTTCACGATTTCAGACGACATGCTATACTATGACGTTTTTATCACTTTTTTCGACATGCTATACTATGACTTTTTTATCATGATTTCGGACGACATGCCATACTATGACTTTTTTTCGTGATTTCGGACGACATGCTATACTATGACTTTTTTTCACGATTTCGGACGACATGCTATACTATGACTTTTTTATCATGATTTCGGACGACATGCCATACTATGACTTTTTTTCGTGATTTCGGACGACATGCTATACTATGACTTTTTTTCGTGATTTCGGACGACATGCCATACTATGACTTTTTTTCGTGATTTCAGACGACTTGCTATACTATGACTTTTCTTCACGATTTCGGACGACATGCTATACTGTGACTTTTTTCAGGGTTTCGGACGACATGCTATACTATGACTTTTCGTGATTTCGGACGACATGCTATACTGTGACTTTTTTTCACGATTTCGGACGACATGCTATACTGTGACTTTTTTTTCACGATTTCGGACGACATGCTATACTATGACTTTTTTTCGTGATTTCGGACGACATGCTATACTATGACTTTTTTTCACGATTTTGGACGACATGCTATACTATGACTTTTTTTTCACGATTTCGGACAACGTGCTATACTATGACTTTTCTTCACGATTTCGGACGACATGCTATACTATGACTTATTTGTCACGATTTTGGACGACGTGCTATACTATGACTTTTTTTCGTGATTTCGGACGACATGCTATACTATGACTTTTTTTTGAGATTTCGGACGACATGCTATACTGTGACTTTTTTTTCACGATTTCGGACGACATGCTACTATGACTTTTTTTCGTGATTTCGGACGACATGCTATACCATGACGTTTTTATCACTTTTTTCGACATGCTATACTATGACTTTTTTTCATGATTTTGGACGACATGCTATACTATCACGTTTTTTCAGGATTTTGGACGACATGCTATACTATGACTTTTCTTCACGATTTCAGATGACATGCTATACTATGACTTATTTGTCACGATTTTGGACGACGTGCTATACTATGACTTTTTCGTGATTTCGGACGACATGCTATACTATGACTTTTTTTTGAGATTTCGGACGACATGCTATACTGTGACTTTTTTTTTCACGATTTCGGACGACATGCTATACTATGACTTTTTTTCGTGATTTCGGACGACATGCTATACCATGACGTTTTTATCACTTTTTTCGACATGCTATACTATGACTTTTTTTCATGGTTTCGGACGACATGCTATACTACGACTTTTTTTCACGATTTCGGACGACATGCTATACTATGACTTTTTTATCATGATTTCGGACGACATGCCATACTATGACTTTTTTTCGTGATTTCGGATGACATGCTATACTATGACTTTTTTTCGTGATTTCGGACGACATGCTATACTATGACTTTTTTTCGTGATTTCAGACGACTTGCTATACTATGACTTTTCTTCACGATTTCGGACGACATGCTATACTATGACTTTTTTCATGGTTTCGGACGACGTGCTATACTATGACTTTTTTATCTTTTTTTTGGACATACTATACTTTCACATTGTATCTCTCTTTTTTCGACATGCTGTACTACGACTATTATATTCACATTATATTTATATTGATATTCATCCTGCGACCAGTCTTCCCATCTCTCAAGTGTCCATGAAACCAAGGCTTAGCAACAGTTTAAAAGGTTTATTGAAAGCAGTTAACAGAAGGTGAGTAAACTAAAGTACAACTTGAATTTACACACTGAAATAACAGACAAAAACAAATGACCATCTCACTTGAGCTGCTGCTTACATTTACTTGCATCATTGTTCTCTGCACAATCACACACCTCACAGCTGCATTAGAATGTGTGAATGTCGACAAACTGCAACTTTGTGTGATGCCCCAACATGTTATTATTATACAGAGTCATATTCACACATTAAGTAAAGGCTGTGAGAAGAACTTGCTGAATACTGGCTCATATGGAAATGCAGCATTATATGTCACAGAATCTAAAGAAGAAGAAGAAAAAGTCTCTCGTCGTTTCCTCGAGGTCCATGTAATGAATTGGAGAAACTTCATGATGGTCAATGTTGAAAGATTTCAGGGTCACTGGAAAAGAGAATAAGTGAGAAAACAGAAATTAACATGAGAAGTTTTTAGACGACACTTCAGACGACATGCTATACTATGACTTTTTTCAAGATTTCGGACGACATGCTATACTATGACTTTTTTCAAGATTTCGGACGACATGCTATATACTATGACTTTTTTTCATGATTTCGGACGACATGCTATACTATGACTTTTTTCACGATTTCGGACGACATGCTATACTATGACTTTTTTTCATGATTTCGGACGACATGCTATACTATGACTTTTTTTCACGATTTCGGACGACATGCTATACTATGACTTTTTTCAAGATTTCGGACGACATGCTATACTGTGACTTTTTTTCACGATTTCGGACGACATGCTATACTATGACTTTTTTCAAGATTTCGGACGACATGCTATACTGTGACTTTTTTTCACGATTTTGGACGACGTGCTATACTGTGACTTTTTTTCACGATTTCGGACGACATGCTATACTATGACTTTTTTTCACGATTTTGATCGACGTGCTATACTATGACTTTTCTTCACGATTTCGGACGACATGCTATACTATGACTTTTTTCACGATTTTGGACGACGTGCTATACTATGACTTTTTTCAAGATTTCGGACGACATGCTATACTATGACTTTTTTCAAGATTTCGGACGACATGCTATACTATGACTTTTTTTCACGATTTTTGACGACATGCTATACTATGACTTTTTTCAAGATTTCGGACGACATGCTATACTATGACTTTTTTTCACGATTTCGGACGACATGCTATACTATGACTTTTTTCAAGATTTCGGACGACATGCTATACTATGACTTTTTTCACGATTTCGGACGACATGCTATATGACTTTTTTCAAGATTTCGGACGACATGCTATACTATGACTTTTTTTCACGATTTCGGACGACATGCTATACTATGACTTTTTTTCAGGATTTCGGACGACATGCTATACTATGACTTTTTTCACGATTTCGGACGACATGCTATACTATGACTTTTTTTCACGATTTCGGACGACATGCTATACTATGACTTTTTTTCACGATTTCGGACGACATGCTATACTATGACTTTTTTTCACGATTTCGAACGACATGCTATACTATGACTTTTTTCAAGATTTCGGACGACATGCTATACTATGACTTTTTTTCACGATTTCGGACGACATGCTATACTATGACTTTTCTTCACGATTTCGGACGACATGCTATACTATGACTTTTTTTCACGATTTCGGACGACATGCTATACTATGACTTTTCTTCACGATTTCGGACGACATGCTATACTATGACCTTTTTTTTGTGATTTTGGACGACATGCTATACTATGACTTTTTTTTCACGATTTTGGACGACATGCTATACTATGACTTTTTTTTCACGATTTTGGACGACATGCTATACTATGACTTTTCTTCACGATTTCGGACGACATGCTATACTATGACTTTTTTTCACGATTTCGGACGACATGCTATACTATGACTTTTCTTCACGATTTCGGACAACATGCTATACTATGACTTTTTTTCATGGTTTCGGACGACATGCTATACTATGACTTTTCTTCACGATTTCGGACGACATGCTATACTATGACTTATTTGTCACGATTTTGGACGACGTGCTATACTATGACTTTTTTTCGTGATTTCGGACGACGTGCTATACTATGACTTTTTTTCGTGATTTCGGACGACATGCCATACTATGACTTTTTTTCGTGATTTCAGACGACTTGCTATACTATGACTTTTCTTCACGATTTCGGACGACATGCTATACTGTGACTTTTTTTCATGGTTTCGGACGACATGCTATACTATGACTTTTTTTCGTGATTTCGGACGACATGCTATACTGTGACTTTTTTTCACGATTTCGGACGACATGCTATACTGTGACTTTTTTTTCACGATTTCGGACGACATGCTATACTATGACTTTTTTTCGTGATTTCGGACGACATGCTATACTATGACTTTTTTTCACGATTTTGGACGACATGCTATACTATGACTTTTTTTTCACGATTTCGGACAACGTGCTATACTATGACTTTTCTTCACGATTTCGGACGACATGCTATACTATGACTTATTTGTCACGATTTTGGACGACGTGCTATACTATGACTTTTTTTCGTGATTTCGGACGACATGCTATACTATGACTTTTTTTTGAGATTTCGGACGACATGCTATACTGTGACTTTTTTTTCACGATTTCGGACGACATGCTATACTATGACTTTTTTTCGTGATTTCGGACGACATGCTATACCATGACGTTTTTATCACTTTTTTCGACATGCTATACTATGACTTTTTTTCATGATTTTGGACGACATGCTATACTATCACGTTTTTTCAGGATTTTGGACGACATGCTATACTATGACTTTTCTTCACGATTTCAGATGACATGCTATACTATGACTTATTTGTCACGATTTTGGACGACGTGCTATACTATGACTTTTTTTCGTGATTTCGGACGACATGCTATACTATGACTTTTTTTTGAGATTTCGGACGACATGCTATACTGTGACTTTTTTTTCACGATTTCGGACGACATGCTATACTATGACTTTTTTTCGTGATTTCGGACGACATGCTATACCATGACGTTTTTATCACTTTTTTCGACATGCTATACTATGACTTTTTTTCATGGTTTCGGACGACATGCTATACTACGACTTTTTTTCACGATTTCGGACGACATGCTATACTATGACTTTTTTATCATGATTTCGGACGACATGCCATACTATGACTTTTTTTCGTGATTTCGGATGACATGCTATACTATGACTTTTTTTCGTGATTTCGGACGACATGCTATACTATGACTTTTTTTCGTGATTTCAGACGACTTGCTATACTATGACTTTTCTTCACGATTTCGGACGACATGCTATACTATGACTTTTTTTCATGGTTTCGGACGACGTGCTATACTATGACTTTTTTATCTTTTTTTTGGACATACTATACTTTCACATTGTATCTCTCTTTTTTCGACATGCTGTACTACGACTATTATATTCACATTATATTTATATTGATATTCATCCTGCGACCAGTCTTCCCATCTCTCAAGTGTCCATGAAACCAAGGCTTAGCAACAGTTTAAAAGGTTTATTGAAAGCAGTTAACAGAAGGTGAGTAAACTAAAGTACAACTTGAATTTACACACTGAAATAACAGACAAAAACAAATGACCATCTCACTTGAGCTGCTGCTTACATTTACTTGCATCATTGTTCTCTGCACAATCACACACCACAGCTGCATTAGAATGTGTGAATGTCGACAAACTGCAACTTTGTGTGATGCCCCAACATGTTATTATTATACAGAGTCATATTCACACATTAAGTAAAGGCTGTGAGAAGAACTTGCTGAATACTGGCTCATATGGAAATGCAGCATTATATGTCACAGAATCTAAAGAAGAAGAAGAAAAAGTCTCTCGTCGTTTCCTCGAGGTCCATGTAATGAATTGGAGAAACTTCATGATGGTCAATGTTGAAAGATTTCAGGGTCACTGGAAAAGAGAATAAGTGAGAAAACAGAAATTAACATGAGAAGTTTTTAGACGACACTTCAGACGACATGCTATACTATGACTTTTTTCAAGATTTCGGACGACATGCTATACTATGACTTTTTTCAAGATTTCGGACGACATGCTATACTATGACTTTTTTTCATGATTTCGGACGACATGCTATACTATGACTTTTTTTCAGGATTTCGGACGACATGCTATACTATGACTTTTTTTCAGGATTTCGGACGACATGCTATACTATGACTTTTTTTCAGGATTTCGGACGACATGCTATACTATGACTTTTCTTCACGATTTCGGACGACATGCTATACTATGACTTTTTTTCACGATTTCGGACGACATGCTATACTATGACTTTTCTTTCACGATTTCGGACGACATGCTATACTATGACTTTTTTTCAGGATTTCGGACGACATGCTATACTATGACTTTTCTTCACGATTTCGGACGACATGCTATACTATGACTTATTTGTCACGATTTTGGACGACGTGCTATACTATGACTTTTTTTCAGGATTTCGGACGACATGCTATACTATGACTTTTCTTCACGATTTCGGACGACATGCTATACTATGACTTTTTTCAAGATTTCGGACGACATGCTATACTATGACTTTTTTTCATGATTTCGGACGACATGCTATACTATGACTTTTTTCACGATTTCGGACGACATGCTATACTATGACTTTTTTTCATGATTTCGGACGACATGCTATACTATGACTTTTTTTCACGATTTCGGACGACATGCTATACTATGACTTTTTTCAAGATTTCGGACGACATGCTATACTGTGACTTTTTTTCACGATTTCGGACGACATGCTATACTATGACTTTTTTCAAGATTTCGGACGACATGCTATACTGTGACTTTTTTTCACGATTTTGGACGACGTGCTATACTGTGACTTTTTTTCACGATTTCGGACGACATGCTATACTATGACTTTTTTTCACGATTTTGATCGACGTGCTATACTATGACTCTTCACGATTTCGGACGACATGCTATACTATGACTTTTTTCACGATTTTGGACGACGTGCTATACTATGACTTTTTTCAAGATTTCGGACGACATGCTATACTATGACTTTTTTCAAGATTTCGGACGACATGCTATACTATGACTTTTTTTCACGATTTTTGACGACATGCTATACTATGACTTTTTTCAAGATTTCGGACGACATGCTATACTATGACTTTTTTTCACGATTTCGGACGACATGCTATACTATGACTTTTTTCAAGATTTCGGACGACATGCTATACTATGACTTTTTTTCACGATTTCGGACGACATGCTATACTATGACTTTTTCAAGATTTCGGACGACATGCTATACTATGACTTTTTTTCACGATTTCGGACGACATGCTATACTATGACTTTTTTTCAGGATTTCGGACGACATGCTATACTATGACTTTTTTCACGATTTCGGACGACATGCTATACTATGACTTTTTTTCACGATTTCGGACGACATGCTATACTATGACTTTTTTCACGATTTCGGACGACATGCTATACTATGACTTTTTTTCACGATTTCGAACGACATGCTATACTATGACTTTTTTCAAGATTTCGGACGACATGCTATACTATGACTTTTTTTCACGATTTCGGACGACATGCTATACTATGACTTTTTTTCACGGTTTCGGACGACATGCTATACTATGACTTTTTTTCACGGTTTCGGACGACATGCTATACTATGACTTTTTTTCACGATTTTTGACGACATGCTATACTATGACTTTTTTCACGATTTCGGACGACATGCTATACTATGACTTTTTTTCACGATTTCGGACGACATGCTATACTATGACTTTTTTCAAGATTTCGGACGACATGCTATACTATGACTTTTTTTCACGATTTCGGACGACATGCTATACTATGACTTTTTTTCACGATTTCGGACGACATGCTATACTATGACTTTTTTTCACGATTTCGGACGACATGCTATACTATGACTTTTTTTTCACAATTTTGGACGACATGCTATACTATGACTTTTTTTCAGGATTTCGGACGACATGCTATACTATGACGTTTTTATTACTTTTTTTCGATATGCTGACGTTTTTATCACTTTTTTCGACATACTATACTATGACTTTTTTTCGTGATTTCGGACGACATGCTATACTATGACTTTTTTTCATGATTTTGAACGACGTGCTATACTATGACTTTTTTTCATGATTTCGGACGACATGCTATACTATGACTTTTTTCATGATTTTGATCGACGTGCTATACTATGACTTTTTTTCAGGATTTCGGACGACATGCTATACTATGACTTTTTTTCAGGATTTCGGACGACATGCTATACTATGACTTTTTTTCAGGATTTCGGACATGCTATACTATGACTTTTCTTCACGATTTCGGACGACATGCTATACTATGACTTTTTTTCACGATTTCGGACGACATGCTATACTATGACTTTTCTTTCACGATTTCGGACGACATGCTATACTATGACTTTTTTTCAGGATTTCGGACGACATGCTATACTATGACTTTTCTTCACGATTTCGGACGACATGCTATACTATGACTTTTTTTCAGGATTTCGGACGACATGCTATACTATGACTTTTTTTCAGGATTTCGGACGACATGCTATACTATGACTTTTCTTCACGATTTCGGACGACATGCTATACTATGACTTTTCTTTCAGGATTTTGGACGACATGCTATACTATGACTTTTTTTTCAGGATTTCGGACGACATGCTATACTATGACTTTTCTTCACGATTTCGGACGACATGCTATACTATGACTTTTTTTCACGATTTCGGACGACATGCTATACTATGACTTTTCTTCACGATTTCGGACGACATGCTATACTATGACCTTTTTTTTGTGATTTTGGACGACATGCTATACTATGACTTTTTTTTCACGATTTTGGACGACATGCTATACTATGACTTTTTTTTCACGATTTTGGACGACATGCTATACTATGACTTTTCTTCACGATTTCGGACGACATGCTATACTATGACTTTTTTTCACGATTTCGGACGACATGCTATACTATGACTTTTCTTCACGATTTCGGACGACATGCTATACTATGACCTTTTTTTTGTGATTTTGGACGACATGCTATACTATGACTTTTTTTCATGGTTTTGGACGACATGCTATACTATGACTTTTTTTCATGGTTTTGGACGACATGCTATACTATGACGTTTTAATTATTTTTTTTCGATATGCTGACGTTTTTATTAATTTTTTCAATATGTTGTACTATGACGTTTTTATCACTTTTTTCGACATGCTATACTATGACTTTTTTTTGTGATTTCGGACGACATGCTATACTATGACTTTTTTTTTCACGATTTTGGACGACATGCTATACTATGACCTTTTTTTCGTGATTTCGGACGACATGCTATACTATGACTTTTTTTCACGATCTTGGACGACATACGATAGTATAACTTCATTTCGCAATTTTGACATTGATTATGAACATTTTCTTTTTACATTTTGGATGACACTACTATTGTGTTCATTTTGGTGATTTTTGAAGACACTGAACTACAATTTTATTTTTTAGTGTTTGACAACATGCTATACTATGATGTGTTTTCACAATTTTGGACGACATGCTATACTATGACTTTTTTTCACGATCTTGGACGACATACGATAGTATAACTTCATTTCGCAATTTTGACATTGATTATGAACATTTTCTTTTTACATTTTGGATGACACTACTATTGTGTTCATTTTGGTGATTTTTGAAGACACTGAACTACAATTTTATTTTTTAGTTTTTGACAACATGCTATACTATGACGTTTTTTCACAATTTTGGACGACATGCTATACTTTGACTCACTTTATGACATTTATATGACATACTATACTAAGAAACTTTTTCGGGATTTTTGAAAACATACTATACTATGACTTGTTTAATGACATTTTGGACCACATACTATACTATGACTTTCACTGACTTTTCACAACATACTAATATTACTTTTTATTTTCTTGATTTTTGATGACATACTATAGTATGACTCATTTTATGACATATCTATTTATTTGTGCTCAGTGTCTGCTGGGGCAGGCTCAGCGGACAGGCACCACACACAGTGCAGCGAGGTCTGATGGGTTATAAAGGTTTCAGTGCAACAGAAGGAGAGGAGAAAAAGAATCTGAAGATGGAGCTGGTCTGATTGAAGAGTTTATTCTGAATATGTTTGCAGAGAAAATCACCTCTCGCTGTGAAATTGCACAGGCTGATAAGTGGCAATGTCCTCGCCATTGCTCGTTTTACTTTTCAGCCATGGTTGTGGGAAATTTTGTCATTATACTCACATAAAACGTCTCCTCTCCTCTGAGGTTTTTTCCTGCTGAAGATGTTTCCTGGTGTGGGATCTGGAGGCAGAGAAAATACTATGTTTCATTACTGTACCAAAAAACCTGATGACTAATCACAGCATGCGTCCATTTCCTTTCAGGTAAACGAGAACGACAGATTGTGGGGCGACGAGGGAGACTCTACCCTTCCCTCTCCGGGCCTGTCGGACCGTGGAGCTGAGCCCGTGCGCCTGTCCCTGCTGCTGGGCCTCGGCTGGCTCCTCCTGCTGCTGCTCTCTGACCAATAAGAGGCCTCGCTCAGCTGGCCTCCACGGACAAAAAGGGGAGGGTTGGTATGAAAGAAAGAGCCATTTCTATGTGTCAAACGACGGTGGGGGAAAGGGTCGACTCCGTCCTGCCCCGCCCCCCTCTCCCTCTCTGTCACAAAAATCACACTTAATCTCTTTTTGTGAATCATGACTCAGAGCAGATGTGTTGTGCCGCCCACGCCCGTGAGAAGATCGTTGGAGAGGGTGCCGCCGCCGCCGCACCGCGGGGGAGGGAGGGGACCAGGAAGTACACACCTCATTTCTTGCTTTACGCCTGTCCAAATACAAACTGTAACACATGACACACACATGCAAACTTTGTTCATAAGAAAATACTGTTGGAGCTTCAGTGGGGTTCAGAAGGTGTACAGTGACGAGACACTGACGATGCAGTGCAGGAAAACTCTAAAAAATATAAAAATTAAAAAACAAAACAAAAAAAAAACACTTTTTTTTTTTTTGTTCCTGAACATTCCTCAATGTAAAAGAAAAATATTAATGTTAAGACTTTTGTCTCAGAAGAACTGTGATGAAGTGTTTCATGAGATTTAAGGTGGATGTGTGTTTGTCCACACGCAGCACTCGGCTCATTCTGCTCTGCTCTTTACTTTCATGCCACATTTCTTTTATTTTAAATCTTAATTAACATAATTTTGTTACCCAGAATGTTAGATGGAAGCACATGTGTATATATATAGTTATAATCGAGTCAAATCACAATGAAATTCTTTGACTGTTTGTTGTTGTGTTTTCAGTTGCAGGATGAAGAGTTCATTTCCAAATAAAGAACATGTAGAAAATATAAGTTGTGAATTGAAATTTAACACTGAATTAAGATTAAGAAGATTTCCCAAAGTCTGCAGAAGTTTCTTATTTCATCAAACAAGGACCTACATGATTTATTAGCCTTTAACGTACTGGACTTTGTTTTGATTTTAAAGCTCTGAATCATTTTGTATGAGTAGATGTCATTTTTGCAGACAGTGGATACCTCACTTTGGAAGGGGACTCTTCATGTGCTCATTCATTCAGCTTTAAGTGTGAGGGTGAGACAAACATTTGGGTTTGTTCCTCTTCAGAAATGTAAAAAAAGAAAAAAAAATGTGGTTTTGGTGACGCAACAAGAGATGGAAACAAGTTTATATTTTTTAACTGTATGTGGAATTTACCGCAGAGACACCTATCGACGAGTTTGTGACCAAGTTTGTGGCCGCTGTGGGAGGGGTTGCTGGGAAAACAGACGGTGTGGGGTTTGATGCGTGAACGGATGCATCTGTCTTTGGAGAGACTTTTGAGATGGAGGTGACCCGTGTTGGCCCACTACTCGCCGGGACCCTTTGCTCAATGTGAGACGGCAGAGGATTTACAATGTGCTCTGCTTCGTGAAGCCGACGTGTCTATGAGAAGTGTCGGGACGGACAGACGGAGGTTGGTTAGGTGCAAAACGCTCTTAACAAGGAAGGAATGTGTCATCTTCAATACTGCCACTGAATCCAGTTCTCTGAGGAAGCACCCGTTTGTGTCACTGCATTATTCAACGACACAGCACACGCTGACTTTAACACCGAGACCGAACACGTGAGCGACAGCAGACCTGATGAAAGTGACACGTTCTCGTTCGAGTTGGACCTAAAAACGCTGACACAGTATAAGCTCATTGTCATAACAGCACAAACCTGTTGGATTCTGTCTGCCAAGTTTTACAGGACGGAGAATAAACTGTTATTTCTTCCTCACTGACGTCCACATCGTTTTGAAATGAGACCCCAACGGGTTTTAACAGGGTTGTACTGATCTGAAAACACATCAACAGCTCTCTTAAAGGGGCAGTTCACGCAAATCACAGTTATCCTCTCCTCTCTGCCTCAGTGGTGACATACAGAAGTGTGATGCATTCACTTGAGACTTGAATTCAAGACATTAGTATCTCAGTTCAGAAAAACAGGGCAAATGTGTTTCTCCATCAAAACTTTTAATTCTAAGAAGATTATTACCTCAGAATTCTGGGAACAGTTTTCACATCAGTTTATTATCTCGTCAGTTCAAAAAACAATCAGTTCAATTCAGAAAAACAAGCATTTACTTGGGCTGCAGTCAGCCAAAGAAAATGTTTGACTGAAATGCTACGTTCTCTTTAACTAGTGGATTGGACGATGGGGGAAAAAATTCTGCATGTTACTTCTAGATTAACTAAATTGCCACAGAGCACTGAGTGACTTCTCTCTGGTAACGCTGTGTGTCCATCAAGGCATTTTTTCTCACAACGTTACTAATGTTAAACGTCTCTGTGACGCTGCTCAGAGAGAGAGAGAAACCTCCTGTTTTCAACCCAGATGCTAACATTAGCCAGTAGAATAAATCCACAGTGATAACATCCAACAATTTCTGTGACTATTTACTCATCTATTAATTCAGAAGAAAAAGAGCAGAATTTTTTCATGAAAAATCTTTTCCTGATTTCTGAACATTAATTTAGAAAAACAGTGTTTTTTTCTTAGATTTTTGAGACAATAATCTTGTTAATTCAGGAAAAACAGCAGATTTTTTTCCCATCAAATTTCTCCAATCATTTTGAGATACTATTTTTTTCATTTAAGTTTTTCTCAGAAATCTGAGATAATGATCTTGTTCATTTTGAAATCAGGACTGTTTTCCTTGAGTGAATGCATTTAGCTTCTGTCATGATGACACATGCAGATCTTTCTGTCTTTATTTGCCCAGGTTTAGGATATGGTTCTCTCAGATTGCTGCTGCCATTCAAATACAATAAAGATCATTAAACTTTTTCTTTGGGAAGTCGTTCCAGTGATGTCACTGTTGATACCAAAGCTTCGAGGCGTCTGTTTCGTATGTACAGCAGTTTACTGAAGGTACATATTTATTACTGTATTTCTCTGAAGCATCTTCACTCCACACAGGTTCACCCTCAGGATTCCTGTTTTCCTGAAATTCTTTGACTATGAAATTGCTTCTTCTTTTTTTGACTCTTAAAAAAAAAAACACTGATGCATCATCAACATATAAAAATGTTATAACCAATAAGTTATTTAACAGTTTACAACAAGAGCAAAATTTAAACACCTCTTTTAGCTCTGTTTTACTCTCCACCAACTCCTGAGGAAAATATTTCTTTGGCAGCTAAATGCTCAACCAGCTCGTCTCTGACTGTGTCGGCGTTTTGGTGTTAGACAGGTAATTTTATCAGACAGGAAACAGCTGAACACTACAGCTGGAAAAGAAAGACACGACCGAGTGTGTTAAGATTGAATTTAAAGCTGTTGAACAAAAGCAGTTCGGGATGCTCTGATTTATCGGCTGATATTCTCCTTGTTGACTAACACTGGCCTGTCAGCAAATGAGATGACATCACCATGCTTTTCTGTTGTGTCACATGAGTCTAAACAGCCGGGCTCCAGACTAACAGCTCATTTATTCACCCGTTATGTGCGAAAATAGATAGTCCATTTTAAAAACCATCACTGTTCTCATACTACTGTGGGTCCTTTATGTTGGTACAGATACAGCCAATAGATGGCACCAGAGCGCGGAGTCAAACACTTCACACCACATATTACCACTTTGTCATGTTCCGCCATTATTTAAAAAGTGCATGTCATCTCTGTTTCATTTGTACTCGTAGGCTTTCAGAAAACGTGCACAAATAAGGTTGAAATGAACGCAATGTAAAACAGGAGGCTCCAACTGTCTCTGTATCTACCGTTGAGCATAAATGAACCCAAACTGCATCCCATCGTCCTGAAGACAACATAACACGTGTATGGGAAGAACAGTGATCTTCAGCAGGACCCTGTCCAAACGAAAGGGCACAGTAAAGTCACTGTTGCCTCGTCAGGACACATCCTATTGTTTCCCTGATGTTTCACACTGTTAACAACAAATCTTTGCTGAAATCGGCAGCAGGAGAGCTAGTTAAAGTTAGCAGTTAACAGCTGGTGGCTGGAGCTAACAGCTAACGGAGGCTGCATTGACTCAGAGATCTCCGTGAGTACCGCGATACCTGATACTCATTCTAATCGAGTTACTCGTCTGGCACATACTCCAACGAGTTCCCAGCTTCTGGGTTTACTTCCGCGGCGTGCAGCCTACTGAATATGTGCTCAGCTGACAAACTTTACGCTGTGATGACATCACTTAAAAAACTTCACGATAGAAAGAGTTAGAATTGAGCTTGTTTGCAGTCGGAGGTGTCAACAGTTTTTTAAAGGTTGTTTCAAAAATTTGTATGATTGAATTTTTTGCTCATCCAAAGGTAGTGTAATAAATAACTTTAAAACACTTGAGTTATTTTTTTAATAATCAAGATTTGTTTGTTTCCCTGGAACAAAAACCACATGAAGCAAAGTGACCTACAACAAAAACATCGGTATCGACTATCGGCCAAATTTTAAACATCGGATTCAAACTAAAATTTCTCAATCGGTAAAAGCAACAGTTTGACAGACACTGAAAAGCTCAATCATAACTCTAAACATCCCTGATTTGATTTGGTTAATTAACAGATATTTATTAGTGCAGCTTCAAACACTTTTTGTAAACTGATTTGTTTATGTTCTAAAAAGCCTCTTGACAGCAAACGTAGCCAGGATACAAAATACATACAGTGATTTTTAAAAGCGTTCTGATCAGTTACAGTCGAAGAAAATTCAACTACAAATGATTATATTTAATGATTTGGCAGCTGTTAATTCTTTGTGCTGAACACTGTTATCGCTCATCAGGAATAAATTGGCACCAAACTTATCTGAGAAGTCTTGTCTCCATCACCTCTATTTTTACAGAGGAAATAGTCCCTGCTGTTAACAGGGTGGCAGAATACATTTACAGAGGTGCATATCTTTAAGCCTGGGCACATAAAACTCTCTGCATGGTGAGATGTGAGTGATGTTTTTGTGCTTTGGGTGAACTTTAACATGTTTGGAAAAAAACTGCAGTTGTGTGTTTTTGTGGTGAGCAGAGTGTGTGAGTGATACCTTTCACAGAGCTCCTGTCTCTTATCATGATGTGACACCAGCCGAGCCCTGTCGCCCCGTTTTGATTTGTCCTGTGATTTATCAGTCAGCGGGCGTCGCGTCGTGTCCTCTGGCGCCGTGAGGTGACTGACCAACCTGCTCCCCGTCCGTCTGCACCAGCAGAATCCCAGATGTGACATGTGTCACTTCCTGCAAATAGAGACGACACTGTAAGTGGAGGTGAATTCTGCCCTGTCTTTTTGTGCCGAGGAGACGGACTTTTTGAAGTTTTCGGTCTCCTGACAAGATGTGACTCCTGACCCCCGTCCAGATTCATCAAAGTTCAGCATCACCTCTGAATTTCACAGGAATACTTGCCCTTTTCCTCCCTCTGGCAGCGCCCCTGGAATCCAGTCAAAAATCCATTTTTCATGGCACACGGGGCGCGACGTGTAGAGATGTTATAGTATAGTGTATATACTGCACAGTGTATACCACATATATGATGTCTATAACATTCATACCTGGGTATTAATAAAGAGGATCTTATCTAAAGTTTTGCTTTTGATATTTCAGACAGGAAATCACTGAGAGGCTGATTCTGACAACTTTACAAAGCACAACTTTGAGCACAAACTTGTGCATCAGAAACTTTAATAAATGAGACCCCTGGTGTAAACAAACCAAATTTGTGTTTCTTCTAACCTCCTGTATACCTCAAGGCTACGGCGCCAGGGCACGTTGTGAGGCAGCTCAGGTAACGCTCACTGCAGCTGCCGAGTCTGGAGAGAAGGGGAGGATTATAAACTACTGTATGTGAGACGCAAATGTATCTGGTACTGTAATCAGAGTACTTAGTTGTATGACTCCGCCCACCAGTCCACCCTGTGGTTGTGTGACTCCGCCCACCAGCCCAGTGTCTCTGACAGTCTCCATCATGTCAGTGAAAACATGGAGGCTTCACACACAGAAGATCTATACAATCAGCACAGTTTCAAGATTAGAGTCACCAATTCAGTATCTGACCAAATGTCTCCCCTTCTGTTCCTGAGATATGACGTTACAACATGATGATGTCACAGTCAAGCTGACCTTTGACCTTTGGGACATAAAATGTCATCACTTCACTTGAAGTTTTGTCATAATTAGCGTGGGACTTCTTGAGTTATGGTATGTTTTGTGAGGTCACAGTCACTTTGAAATTTGACCACAAGCTTCTAATCACTTTACTCTTCAGTCCACGTTTGTGCCAAACTTGAGGAAACTATATCAAAGGCCTACGTTCAAAAGAATTAGACAGAAACAAGGTCATAGCAACTTTGACCTTTGACACCAAAAAATCAAATCACTTCATCACAGATTCCAAGTAGACATTTGTCTACTCTGAAGAGAAAGTGTTCTTGAGATATAATGTTCACAGGAATTAAACAGACAAGGTCACAGTGACCTTTAACCACCAAAATCTTATCACTGCATCACTGATTCCAAGTAAATGTTTGTGCCAACTGTGAAGAAATTCCCTCAAGGCATTCTAGAGATATTACATTCACAAGAATGAGACAGACACAAGGTCATAGTGACCTTAACCATTGACAACAAAAAATTTAATCCCTTGATCATCAAGTCCAAGTAGACCGTTGTGCTAAATTTAAAGACATTTCCTAAAGGTGTCCTTGAGATATCACATAAATCTAATCAGTTTATTTTTGAGTAAATGTGGAGTTTGTGTCAAATTTAAACAAACTCCGTTGAGGTGTTGAGACATCGCGTTTACAAGAATGAGACGGATGCATGAACACAGTAACATTGATTTTTGACGCCAAAATCAAGTCACTTCCTCACTGATTCCAAGTAGATGTTTGTGCCAAATTTAAGGAAACTCCCTCAAGGCCTTCCTTCACAATAATAAAACAGACACAAGGTCACCGTGACTTTGGCCTTTGACAACAAAGAATCTAATCAGTTCATTGTTGAGTTCAAGTGAAGGTTTGTGCTAAATGTAAAGACATTTTGTAAAGATATTCCTGAAGTACCACATTCACAAGAATGAGAAGGACAAGTTCATGCTGACCTTGACCTCTGACCACCAAAGTCTGGGCACTTCAGCACTGACTCTGAAAGGATGTCTGTGCCACATATGAAGAAATTGTCCCAAGGCTTTCTTGAGATATTATATTCACAAGAATGAGATGGATCCAAGGTGACAGTGACCTTGACTTTTGACCACCAAAATCTGATCGGATGAGTTGATGTTGATTGAGTTAATGTGAGTGTTTGTGCCAAATTTGAGTGAATTCCCTGGAGGCTTCTTTAACATATCTCATTTACAGTAATAGGACAGAGACAACCCAAAAACGTAATGCCTCTGACTAACGACTATAACCAACATGGAGTCCTGAGCAGTCCCTGACAGTAACCTGCCGTACTGTAAACTCACTGCGTCATCGTCGTCTCGCCCTCCTGCTTGTTGTGGCTGAACAGAAACGCTCAGGCGCTCATCCTCTGACAAAGTGTGACTCCAGCTGCCGCTGTGCCACCTGTGCTTTGCATATGGCGGTTGTAATTGATGCCGGTCTGCATGTTTTGGGTCAATGGCTAAGTGGGACAGACCTCCTGCTGTCCCACATACTGTAGCTGCTGCTGCTGCTGCTGCTGCTGCTGCTGTGGGCTGATTAAAGGCTCAAATCTGACCACCAACAGGAAGCTGGGTTCAGTCTGATCTGAAACTTTTAGGGTTTCTGAACCTCTCCTGATCTCTGACGTTTTTAAACTCTTCACTGCAGCAATTAAAGATTCATCAAGTTTCAGCAGCGCAGAGGGAACTCAGCTTCATACATACTGAAGTGAGAGGCTGAATCACACGTCCACACTCTGGGCCTGTGGACTGAGCCCTCCTGGACTTCAGTCACACTGTGACGTGTCCACTGTCATCACGTAAAGTCTGTGAGGGCAGAAACTGCAAGCTGATGACACACAGGCCCAAACTTATTGCCATGGAAACGTCTGAGCAACAGCTACAGTCATGTACACGGTGATCTCTGCTGTCATATTCTGTCTGCTCATCTGTCCCTGCAGATAGAAATCACATATACAGGCTGCACGAAATATATTTCTATGCAACATGCAGACGTCAAACTTTTAAATTAAGTGTTTTTTTCCTGGTGAGATGAGCAGAGGTCTCAGTCAGTGATTAGAGTCGGATGAACAAACTGAAAACTTTATCTTAAGAGGTTAAACTGATGTTGACAAAGTTTTCCTTTTGTGAAATAATTTGCAGTTGGAGAAAATGTAATAAACTGAAACATATTTCATATCAATACTCAGCATATCACAACATTTAATATCATGTGGTATCGTGGCTTCTCTGGCGATTCCCACCCCTACAATCTGCACTTCAACCAACGATAACCCTTCTGTTTTCATCCCTTTAAGGATCATTCTGACCGATAATAATATTAAGTCTGTGATACCATGAAACCACAATATTTTCTGAGATGGATTTAGTACCGAGAAAATCTCATACTGTTGCAACCCTACCCTGGACAGGTCACCAGACCACCGCAGGGCTGACACATAAGCTCCATTCACACTGCTTGTTCAAGGCAGGAGCATTGTGCTGTTAAGGCACCACACCGTGCTGTGTATAAGGTAAAATCAAGAAATGGAGGGACAGAAATGTCTCGCCAAGTAAGACTGTTGCGTTGAAGCAGCTAGCAGCTCGCTCAGTAAGAAGAACAGCAGCTGTAAATGTCCACAAACAGTGAAAACAGTGAGGTCCAGGAGCTCCTTACCCTCCGAGCAGAGGACGAGATCAGCCGCCATATAACAGGGACAAACACAATTCTATGACTGGGCCTTTTTAACAGAAGTAAATGTTTCCTCACTTTAAATGAAACAAAAGTTGCTGTAGGAACTGCTCGCTGAAATTTCCGTCCCATCTGAGCAGCACAGCTCAGCAGTAAACTTAATTGTCTCTGTGCAGTGTTCATTAGGGCCTCCTCCACCTTTTACCACATTAAGTTCAAGGTAAAAATATCATTATCCAAACAAACAAGACGATGAGTGATGCGGAGCAGCTTGCTGCTGGCCTCGAGACACACAATCTGTTTCACTCTGACTCCACAGCTCTTTGTGTTGTGTTCGCTCACCTTATTATCATCCATGTCTGTTGGTGCAGGCTTTTCTCCTTCTTCTCATTCTTTGGAGTGAAGCCAGTGTGGAAGAACAGGCAGCGACATCATCTGTGAGGCTCAGGGAGCTGGAGCTGGCTGCTGAAATGACCACCAGGAAACGACAAAGACGAAGGGTTTCTGTCAGAATGGTTTTCTTGGCAGGGAAGAAAAAAGGCTCCAAAAGAAACATCCAGCCTCACCAACAAAACAGTGACATGACAATATGAATATATGACACATAACAAGAACAGGTGACACTCCAGCAGTGAGTGAAACAGCACTGAAAATTTCCAGTGTTACAAAGGAGGAAGACGTTGGGAGCAGTGTGAGAAACTTCCTCTAGATATTACAACAGCAAATCTGAAAGCTATTAACTGTACTGACCAATCAAACATCTCAGGCATTATTACCTCCTCCTGCCACACTGCCATTAATCTGAGAGATTACGTCCCCCGTCTGCACAATTCAATCCATTCTTTAAAAACTAAGAGGAAAACCCAGACAAACAGAGCTCATGTTAGCTGATATTAAAGAGAAGGTTTGGTAGTTTCAACCTGGACCCCATTTTTCAACCTAACCAGCTCTGGAGAAACATTGTGATCAAGGCTGTGTCTTAAACAGAGGTTGATGCACAATGCACAGTGGAAGCAGTCAGTAGTAGCAAGATGGCGGTTTGCATTGATGAACTGAACATTTTTTCTGGTATTACATCTATTTTTTAATCCAAACGCAAGCATTGACTACCTAATAATGATGAAAGCTAAATACTCGTACATGCAAGTCTCCATTCTCTCTTTCTATCCTGTAGAATATGACACGATCACTTATCTTCAAGTCAAGGAAAACCTGCTATTTGTTGGTTCCAGCTGAGAACCAAGTTTCCAGGTTCTGAAGCCTATTTATTTTTGGTTGAAATGCACTGAATGGTTCAAAAATAGGTGCATGAACCAATTCTTGCTGGTAGAAAAGGGGCAGAAGTGAGTAATGGGAATAACAGTTTTTGAAACTGGTCCAGTGTTGAGCTAAACAGGCTGCAGTCTGACCACTCAGGGCGTGTTTGACAGTGTCCGTCCACTAACAGTGTTTGTTTTGTCACTGACAGGCTCAGACTGTTATTCTAAGTGTGTGACAGCATGATGAAAGGATCCCTGCAGAGATTTCAGGGCTGTTTCTGGTTAAACAAAAAGGATCTGACTCTTTAACACAAAGCTCTATCTCTGCAGGGATCCTTTCATCATGCTGTCACACACTTAGAATAACAGTCTGAGCCTGTCAGTGACAAAACAAAAGCATTAACACTGCAGCCTGTTTCATCGCCAGAGGATGCAGCACTTGTGCTCAGTACTGGACAGTTTCAGGAAACTGTTGTTCCCATAATGTCAGCTAGACACAAACATGGGGAAATAAGGTCGGGGTTAATAACCACCACAGTTACCCTTTACAAAGGAAAACCAGAGCCTTGTATCAGCTCACACTGAGGGTTGTGTTACTGAGTATTTGATGGATTTCTGTGATCATTCAAACACTGACACCATTAAACCAACATGGAGGATGAAATATGAAAATCGAACAGAAGTTTATTCACAGTTCCTTCAAGGCTGGTTCCTCTCTATGTTCCAGGGTCAGCCACCCTGCAGCTCACTTCGTTAATTATTCAGACACCACAATGGGCTAATTTCTCTGAGCAGCATTCTGGAAAAGAAAAATACTAATAACATTTTTACAGGCTGCAGCAGTCTGCAGGGAACTTTTACTTCTGCAACAATAAAGCGGATGATTAGGTTAAGATTTTTAATTAAAGGCCAATATCAAACCAAAAGCAGGGTCAGAATTACCACTGACAGTTGTGTTAAATAAAACACTGTGGTATGAATTTATTAGGACAATGATCTTAGAAATACATTTTTTAAAGGTGATTAAAGTAGTAAATGGGAGGCTTTACTTAGGGCCTGTTTGTTATTTATGAGGGAGGAGCGGTGGTGCAAAAGGTGGAGGCATGTCAGTGTTTTAAGCACTGGAGAGGGGATTATGTTTTTATAATTTGTCTTAGGGGAGGGGCGTACAAAATGAAATGGTTGTATTTTGTATTTATTTTACTGCAGAATTTTAATGAAAACATGCCCTTAGAAATCAGCAAAATTACACCATTAATCAGCCAGAAACTGGAACAACATTGGATTTTCAAATTTCATACAGTCCTTGGACACATAATGTGAAACAAAACGCTTCAGTCAGTCTTTTAACTTTCAAACATCAAAGGGTAAGTTTAAAAATCGGATAATTAATTTATGGTGGAGGGAGAGTCATGGATTTTCCTCCAGTCTCTCAGGCAGGATCAGAAATTAAACAACCTTTATTGGAAGACAACTCAAGTCTGTGTTAACCTTTTACTGCTCACAGTCTACTTTCAATCTCACCTTCAAATCCACAGTGACTATGCTACATGCATTAGCTAGCTAGCTAACCACTGTGCCCTTTGCAAACAGGCTACATGTGAGCTAATGTTAGCGATTAGAATGTCTGCTACAAGCCTTAAAGCCAAGCGTATGCTAGTTAGCAAGCTTCAGCTGAAACATACAGTTAGCTCGTAGGCTAATAGCAAACACTCTGGCAGCTCATGTTAGCTTACAAGTAGCTCCTACAGTGGACACTCAGCTAGCTTTAGCAAATCTGGCCCCAGTCAGGTGGCAGGTGGCCCCCGAAACACTTTGCCTGATTCACGGGGACAATCAATTGATTCACATTGGGATATTTTCAATATACATTAAGCTGCCTTTACACTGCCGCTCGGACAACCATTAAAGTAATCAGAATCAGAAATGACTTATTGATCCAAGAAGGGAAACTGTGAGTCATTGAAGTCGCTCTAATACAAATAATAAAAGAAGTAGGAAAAAGAGTATGAAATAGAAATATGTAAATGTCAAGTAATAAAATAAAACAGAAATAAAAATGTGCATTATGCCATAATGTTTAACACTAGCACGTGACAATAAGAATATCTTCCCTGTGCTGAGTCTGTAAGTGTGTAAAATACACTGAGATGTGCTACATTACACTTTATAAACTAGTGTTACATTCAGAAATATAAAACATGTATCATGCTGTAACGTTCACTACAATATATGCAGCAGCAGAATAAAAACAAGACTATATAAGAAATACGTACAGTTATGTGCATTTTATGTCGAATGAATAAAATAAGAATAAATTCATAAACTGAAGAATATTGCACAGATAAATAACTGCACTGTTACAAACTGTCACTGTAGCGCAGAAACATGACGGAGCTTGTTATCAAGAAGACAGACGTCTGCACTCGGCTCTAAATGTCCTAAAGTCCCAGAAACAGCCCGTGTCCACCATGGTGTCCCTGCACACAGCTGCTGACTGACCTCTGACCTCCTGTCACTTTGCACAAGTGGCCTCAGGCAGTGTAAGAGGATCATCAATATGTTCTTCACTTAACACACTCAGTGAGAACTTGTGATTCTGCACAAACTGCTGCAGCACAGTGTGAGTCCTCAGTGCAGCCTGACTGTGCAGCTGAGCGTCCATCAGCTCCATCACTCAGCCTCCTTCATAACTGCTCAAGAGCCTCCGTGAGTCACATCTACAGTGTGTTATGACTGTTGATACAGAACATTATAACTTCTCTAAATCCCAGTTACACACACACACTGTGAACAGAAACATCCTGACACGAGTCAGAACAAACGGACCAGCAGTGAAGAGACACTTCTGTGAGTTAGTGACACAGTGACACAGACACACGGTGACTCCACGTGCTGCTGTTAGCTTAGCAGCAGGTTAGTGCTCACCTGCTCTCAGGTAGTTAACTTCATGACGTCACCAAACACACCGGAAACGTCGCCTGCTGAAGGGACTCACACTGAGAACACGAGCATCACAGAAACTTTACTCTCCTCATCATCATTACGTCATTACGTGCATCAAAGCTCTTCCTCTTGCTGCTGCTGCTGCGGCGCTAAGCTAACTGCTAACAGTGTTAGCATCATGAATATGACGTCATGTAAAGATGCTAACGTTGCTGCTAACGCACATGAAGCTACTTACGTCATCATCCGCCCCGTTAGCTTAGCGTTAGCTTTTAGCATCCTGACGTGTTCCTGGACAAAACCACATCCGGTGACGTAACAAACCTTTACAGCGAAGTAACGTTATTGGAGAGATTTGAATCAAATCCTCAGCTCTGATTGGACCGTTAAGCAGTGGGCGGGGCTAATGACGGCTCGATGCTAAAACTTTATTGACATTATAGAAACATAAAAACAAAACAGTCATTAATAAAAATATTAAATACGCTGCACGAATATATTTCTAGGTTTTCACAGTTAATTTATTCTTTGAGTCGACAGTTGTGTTAACTGACTGTTTCATTTTTAAATACTGAAAATAAAAGTGAAGAATGATACAAGTGTTACGTTGACACATTTTAGATTGTTGTCTTTAGACGAAAATGGTTATTAGCTTTAGTTACACGTAGTTATTTTTGTTCTTCATAGTTTCAGTCAACGGAAATTGTAGATATTTTAGTCGATAAAAAATTCAAAAAAATTTAGTAAAAAAATTCAAAACATTTTAGTCGAAAAAAATTCAAAACATTTTAGTAAAAAAAAAAAAAATCAAAATATTTTAGTCGACAAAATATAAAACATTTTAGTAAAAAATTCAAAAAAATTTAGTAAAAAAATAAAAACAAAAATAGTAAAGAAATTCAAAATATTTTAGTCAATAAAAATATAAAACATTTTAGTTAAAAAAAACCCTGAAATATTTTAGTTGATAGAAATTCAAAACATTTTAGTAAAAAAACAAAAAACAAAAAACAAAAATATTTTAGTTGATAAAAATTCAAAACATTTTAGTAAAAAAACAAAAAATTCAAAACATTTCAGTCGAAGAAAATTTAAAATATTTTAGTCGATAAAAATCCAAAACATGTTAGTTGACAAAAATTCAAAACATTTTAGTAAAAAAAAAATTCAAAACATTTTAGTCAAAAAAAAAAGTTAAAACATTTAAGTTGACAAAAATTCTAATTATTTTAGTCTAAAAAAATTCAAAACATTTTAGTCGGAAAAAAATCCAAAACATTTTAGTCGATAAAAAGTTAAAACATTTAAGTCCAAAAATAAAAAATCAAAATATTTTAGTCGATAAAAATATAAAACATTTTAGTAAAAAAAAATCTAAATATTTTAGTTGATAAAAATTCAAAACATTTTAGTAAAAAAAAATCAAAACCTTTTAGTTGAAGAAAATTCAAAATATTTCAGTCGATATAATTCCAAAACATGTTAGTTAACAAAAATATAGAACATGTTAGTCGACAAAAATTCAAAACATTTTAGTTGAAAAAAAAAAAAAAATCAAAACATTTTAGTCGGAAAAAAATCCAAAACATTTTAGTCGATAAAAAGTTAAAACATTTAAGTTGACAAAAATTCTAATTATTTTAGTTGAAAAAAATTCTAAATATTTTAGTCAACAAAAATTCTAAATATTATAGTTGACAAAAACAACATATTATTTCCAGTAACTTGTAATACGAAATAAAGTTTCATAGTGATCTCTATTGGTTTAAAGTTTGACCCTACTGACCTCAGGGTGCCGCCTCCCCTTCAGCCAACATGGAGTAGAAACCCTTCGAACTGAGTGCGAACATTTTAATGATAACTGGACAAACTCCATCTGCTGAGGAAGATCATGCAATATGACTGAAAGTTCCAGAATAGCTACTAAATGGACCTTTTGGTGGGATTACGTTAATTCTCAGAAATATGAAGTCCAGACATTGTTTCCTCACACGCTAATGAGACCTGCAGACACATTACGGCCACGTTGTGCTGCAGAAACATCCTGATGAGTTCTGTCATTTTACAACACACCTGTTCTTGTTTTGGAGGTTCGCCTACACATCAGCAAACAGGTTTTCCTTCCCAACACGGACAGACTGCAGATTAACTGTGAGTGAAAGCCTTCACGGTAACGAGTGCTGAGAGAAAGAACATCATCATAAGTCAGACTCTGACAGCTCGGCGTACAGGACGGGGCGGGGGCGGAGAGATCGCAACAACTCCTCTGAGAAATGTTGGCTAATTGTGATAATGTGTCTGAAGCTGTCAGCAAGACGTGAGAGAGAAAAACGTCGGCAACAAGAAAACACAAATGCAGCATTTCTGAGAATTACATTTCAGCGTGTAACCTTTGTTCAGCAAATTTGAAAAACGACGGGGGAAATTTTTTACAGACGTTATTGCCCCTGACAGCTCTGCTGAAAAACCCAGCGAATCAAAGCTGAGCAGAGATAATTAATTCAGACTGTTGGGTGAAAGTAATAAAGACTAGATGACCTGAAAATGGGGAGACGAATGTAAAGTCTGTAAACAGTCTTTGCCTAGTCGGGATTAGACTCGAGGGGCGCGTGTGTGTGTGTGTGTGTGTGGTGTGTGGGGGGGGGGGGGGGGTTCATAAACAGCATCATCATAATGTGCAGGAGGAGAAGAAATGGAGAAATAAGAGGCTCATTATCAGCCGACTGCTCCTGAGCTGCTGTCACACTCATCACGATGGATTTAGTCAAAGAGTTGGAATCAAAGGGCAGAAACTTAATCAGCTGTTTACACCGTGTACCAGCTCCTGAGGCGCACACGGACAGGACACAGGGTCGGACAAGAGAGCAGAGAGGAAGAGGAGGAACAGAGAGGAGGGAGGTGAAGACAGGAGGAAAGAGGAAGATGGAGGAACAGAAAGGAGGGAGGTGGAGACAGGAGGAGAGAGGAAGAGGAGGAACAGAGAGGAGGGAGGTGGAGACAGGAGGAGAGAGGAAGAGGAGGAACAGAGAGGAGGAGGTGGAGACAGGAGGAGAGAGGAAAGGAGGAACAGAGAGGAGGGAGGTGAAGACAGGAGGAAAGAGGAAGATGGAGGAACAGAAAGGAGGGAGGTGGAGACAGGAGGAGAGAGGAAGAGGAGGAACAGAGAGGAGGGAGGTGGAGACAGGAGGAGAGAGGAAGAGGAGGAACAGAGAGGAGGGAGGTGGAGACAGGAGGAGAGAAGAAGAGGAGGAACAGAGAGGGAGGGAGGTGGAGACAGGAGGAGAGAGGAAGAGGAGGAACAGAGAGGAGGGAGGGGAGACAGGAGGAGAAGAAGAGGAGGAACAGAGAGGAGGGAGGTGGAGACAGGAGGAGAGAGGAAGAGGAGGAACAGAGAGGAGGGAGGTGGAGACAGGAGGAGAGAGAAGAGGAGGAACAGAGAGGAGGGAGGTGGAGACAGGAGGAGAGAAGAAGAGGAGGAACAGAGAGGAGGGAGGTGGAGACAGGAGGAGAGAGGAAGAGGAGGAACAGAGAGGAGGGAGGTGGAGACAGGAGGTGGAGACAGGAGGAGAGAGGAAGAGGAGGAACAGAGAGGAGGGAGGTGGAGACAGGAGGAGAGAAGAAGAGGAGGAACAGAGAGGAGGGAGGTGGAGACAGGAGGAGAGAGGAAGAGGAGGAACAGAGAGGAGGGAGGTGGAGACAGGAGGAGAGAGGAAGAGGAGGAACAGAGAGGAGGGAGGTGGAGACAGGAGGAGAGAAGAAGAGGAGGAACAGAGAGGAGGGAGGTGGAGACAGGAGGAGAGAGGAAGAGGAGGAACAGAGAGGAGGGAGGTGGAGACAGGAGGAGAGAGGAAGAGGAGGAACAGAGAGGAGGGAGGTGGAGACAGGAGGAGAAGAAGAGGAGGAACAGAGAGGAGGGAGGTGGAGACAGGAGGAGAGAGGAAGAGGAGGAACAGAGAGGAGGGAGGTGGAGACAGGAGGAGAGAGGAAGAGGAGGAACAGAGAGGAGGGAGGTGGAGACAGGAGGAGAGAAGAAGAGGAGGAACAGAGAGGAGGGAGGTGGAGACAGGAGGAGAGAGGAAGAGGAGGAGCAGAGAGGAGGGAGGTGGAGACAGGAGGAGAGAGGAAGATGGAGGAAGGTGAAAGAAAGTGGAGAAAGAATAGAAACATGTTAGACAAAGGATGGATTTGGGGAAGTGGGAGGAATGAAAATTTGGAAAACCAAATTATAATTAGTTACACTACTCGCAAGTAATCTGATTACTATAACACTTTACTGCCCAACACTGTTTTTAAGTCATTCCAGCTCTGAGTCTTTTATAATGTGACAAACTAAATTAGTTCAGTTCAACCAACATGATTTACTTTAAAACTTTAATAAGTTGAACCAACTTAATATTCATCCAGCAGTTATGTTGATATTTAGTGGTCAAACTATTTTATTTCAGATATTCTGATGTATTTATTTCAGTCCATCCGATTAAAATGTGTCAAAAATGTTTTTCATTTTCACCAGTTGTAAACTGACTGAAACACGTTCATGAAACCTACGTCATTTTTTAAATGCTGATAAACGTATTCATTGTAAGAATTATCCACTGACACCATGAATCATTTTTAGAGCGCACTCGAAAAGATAATTCACAGGTTCAACTTTAAGACAAAGAAAAGTCTGCACACTTACACATTTATTCCACCATCCTGGAGTGACGTTTGGGCCACACGTGCCCTTCTTCAGGTTCAACTTTAAAAAATTAAATCATGCAATTTGCACAGTTTACATGTAATTTTGTAAGTGATTCCAGTTTGAGTTTTATAAGTTGGGAAATGAAATTTACTGAACTAATCTGACAAACTCAGTTTAGTACAATCAACACTGTTTGCTTGACCTTAAAAAAGTTTATTGAGGTGAACCAACTTAATATTTATCTAAATGTTTTGTTGATATTTAGTGGTCAAAATATTTTATTTAAGATATTCTAACATATTTATTTCAATTCCATGACACTCAAAAATGTTTTAATTTCAACCAACTTCTTAAAATAAGTTGATATAACTAATAACTGACTGAAACACGTTAATAAAACATACACCTTTTTTATGCTAAATAACTTATTTACTTTAAGAGTTATCCACTAACGCCATTTAAGTGCGCCTTTGTTTTCAAAGCTAAAAAAAGCATAAACTATATGTTTATTTATTGTCTATCTACCTGTGGATTTGAGTTTTATAAGTTGGAAAATGACTGAAATTAACTAAATTAAATTAATCTGACAAACTCAGATAGTTTAGTTTAACCAACAAGATTTGCTTTGACCTCAAAAAGCTTAGTCAAATTGAACCAACTTAATATTTATCCAAAGCTTGTGTTGATATTTAGCGCTCAAATTATTTTATTTAAGATAATTTAACTTATCTATTTTAATTCCATCCTACTCAAAAATGTTTTGATTTTAACCAACTCCCTAAAATAAACTGATGGACTAAAACATGTTGATGAAACAAATGTAATTTCCTAAATGCTGAAAAACTCTTATTTTAAGGATTATACACAAACCCCATGAATATTTTTTTAGAGTATAGTCAGAAAAAACTGGGGAAAATTAGTGTGCAAGAATGGAAAGAAGCAAGTGTGTAAGAGAGGAATGGATGATGTGAGTGGTGAAGACGGGGAAGGAGGGAGTAAAGAAAGAGGTGGAGATGGAAGAAAAGATGAAATCTAAAGGAAGTAAGGGGAAACAGCAACACATGGAGAGGCAGAGAGATACAGAGAGAAGGATGGAGAGGTGACAAAAAGAAAAGTAACAGCTGGAAAGAGGGAGGAAGATGAGGACATGTGAGAGGTGGAAGGAACAGAGGAAGATGAAGAGGAAAGGGAAAAGAGGTGGGGTGGAGGAACACTGAAAGATGGGGTGAGTGGGAGAAGTGTGAGATGGGAAGAGGAGCCAAGAACGGAGGAGGAAAGAATGAAGGAAGGAAGTGTCAGACAAAGCGTGAGAAAGTGAAAGAATGAAGGGGGGGGGGGGGGGGGGGGGGGGGGGGGGGGGGGGGGGGGGAGCTGAGAGGCAATGAAGAAGACGAGGAGCGAGAGGAGGAGAAGAGAGTGGGAGAGGGAAACAAAAAGAGACATGAAGCGAGGGAGAAGGAGGGAGAGGTGGGAGACGGAGATTAAAGGGAGAGAAAGAATGGAAGAGAGATGCAGGATGACTGGTGATGAATAATTGCTGGTGAGAACACAGCAGCTCACCGACAATCAGCCTCTCCTGCCGCCGGCGCCGCCGCCGCGTAGCTGCAGGGCTCACAAACATCAACAGCAGCATTAAAAATAGCAGCGATTATTTGAAAACAGGCCCGGGGAGAAGTGTTTTTACAAATTATAATTCTCTACATTTGTTTCATCCCACTGGGAGCCGCAGACGGGCGGGCGGGGCGTGTTACACGTGGGAGAAACTTTCGTTTCTGGCGTCTGATCCAGAGCGAGACGTCCTGACACCTGACGAGCAGATCCAGCCCAAACTTGATTTCCAGGGTTTAAAGATTTCTGTGACCCCGTGACCTTTCCTCCGGAGTCACCACCTTCTTCATCTCAGAAACAAACACTGTGATAACAAGCGTGATCCTCGGGACAGGAATTCTAATGTGACCTCCCAGGTGACCTCCTGACCTTTGTGCTGGTCATTTGTCTCCCCAGACACCTGCAACAATTTCCGCCTCTACACCAAAAATATAAACGGGAGAATACAGTGCAGATTTCTGAGCACATCAACACTCCCCAGAGCAGAAACTCTCTTCACCCCATGACGCTTTACAATCCGCCCTCACAGTGATGTCACAGTGACCTTTGACCAACAAATTAAATCAGGTAATTCTTCAGTCCAAGTGAACGTTTGTGCCAAATTTGAGGAAATTCTCTTAAGGTGTTCTTGAGATATTGCGTTCACAAGAATAAAGGAGGTGAAATCACAGTGACCTTGACCTTTGATGACTAAAATGGTGGTTCAAGTTGATGTTTGTGGCAAATTTGAGAAAATTCCCTCAAGGCGTTCTTGAGAGATCACAGTGACCTTTGACCACAAAAATCTATTTGAGTCCACCTGAACGTTGAGAGTTGAGAAAAAAATCCTCATGGTGCCCTTGAAATATTGCGTTCACAAGAATGAGATGGACAAGGTCACAGTGACCTTAACCTTTCACATCTGACCACCACTTTCTCATCAGTTTGTGCCAAATTCCATGAAATTCCCTTGAGGCCTTCTTGAGATATTGCATTCACTGGAATAAAACAGACGAGGTCACAGTGACTTTGACCTTTAACCTAATGATCACCAAAATCTAATTAGTTAATTTGTGGGTTAAAATGGATGTTTGTGCCAAATTCGGGAAACTCCATCAAGGTGTTCTTAATCACATTCAAGAGAACGTTATGTACAGACGGACAATGTGGTTAGATGAAGTCATGAGCAGAAACAGCAGTGGTGGATTTTCACATTTAATAATAGACAAAAATGTTCTGTCATTCTTTTCTGTACATCAGTAATTACAAGTTCAGTAAGCTATTATCCTCAAGTTTTACACGTGGGTTCATCAGCTTCTAGTAATGCTTGTTCGTCTTTACACTGCGTCTTACATACAAAATATGCTATGTACTGCAGTCACATTTATAAAAGCCTGGAGAGGTTCGCCATAAATGATTTTTAAAACCATTCAACAAATGCCATTCACAATACTTTCTCATTATTTACAAAAAAACAGCAACTGCTAAATTATACATATTAACAAACTACTTCCTCAGTATATATATAATGCCACTATACAAAAGAGAGGCGGAGAGAAAGAAGGAGGGGCTTTTACAATGACCTTATTCTGATGCTTTAACCTGTGTACTAAAGCTTTTAAATACAGATTAATGCTGCCAGTGTCGGAGAAACAAACTCTACTCGTACTGTGAATATTAGAAGATCTCCAGTAAGTCGTCACACTTTATAAATATGTGTTGTTGCTGTACATGTTTATCAGTTAATACAGAGATTAATGAGCTGAAATAAGGCCGCTGTAAAGTTTAAGTTACCTATAAAGTTTGAGGCTTGGAAAGCGGGGCGACTCTTTAATCTGACGCGGGTGCGGAGGCTCGATGGCGCACAGGGTTCCTACACGTTTCCCTTCACACACACTCCCTCTCAGATGTTTCAGCAGCTCGGGGCCACTTCACACTCTGCCGGCTCCAAATGGTGGCGAGAGGTAATCGTGTGGAAAATCTGAACTTTAGGACCCAGGAATCCTGAAATGTAACATCAGAGTGGCGACACGCAGCTGAGCTGGTGTTGACCAACAGGCCCAGGCTGAGCCCGGCTCTCTCTGACAGGGTGAAGGTTGTATTGTGCTCTTAGGTTTGGATTTGTCACTTGGATGGGCTCTCGGTCAGGACGCTCGCACAGAGAAGGTGCTTTTAAATAAAACCTGTGGAGTTTAAACGCCAGTCTCTCCCACACAGGACGCTTCAGATATGCTGTTTCCAGATGAGCAACTGCGACCAATCACAGACAGACTGGTGACGTGTTTTTCCACAACACAGCACAGTAAAATAGACACTTTTACTGTTAGTAAATAACATGACGTTTTTGGTGGGCGGGGCTTGGTTCAGACCTCCGCTGGGCGCCTTTTAGTAAAAAGTAAAAACGGCTGATGTCCGTAAGAGATTTGCTTCATTTAACAGACGTCAGGATCTGAGGGAGGAAACAGTTGCAGGTTTACTGCGGCTGCTTTAGAGCAGGAAGTTACATTTATCATGATCAAGGTTAATGTGACGATTTACCCAAGTTTAGACTTTGGGTCGTTCTGTCAGGCCCCATCATGGAGGCCTAATTCAGTCCCGCCCCAACAGGTGCAGAGGACAGCGAAGGAGACGTCTGCAGACGCCCACACACACCTGAAGAGACGTCTCATCACTCCAGAATAAATGAAAACGCCTGTGTGGGCGGAGCCAGGGTCAAAAGTCCTCAATAACTGCTGAATGTGAAACTTTTTTTCCTCCCTCTCTACATTTTCTTAATCACTTCTGAGACCGTGCGGAGCGGCGGTGTAGGAACCCCGTGTGAAGCTGCTGACGACAGATTCGGGTCAAATAGTATTTACAGATAATAGAGTTTGTTTTTCAGCCTGCTGCTGACGCTGAGATCTGAATGTGAGACCGGCCTCACAGGACGAATGTCTCAAACCATGGAGGCAAGAACAAACGTCTGAGATCGAACTGTAGACACTATCAGACCCGGGATCTGCTCGGCCGCTCCGCCCATCAGGCAGAAGGAGACGAGGGTTTGCATCGTCCGGGCCGCAGACGTTACATCTTTCTCAGCACATCTCCAACAAGACAAAGCGGCTCTTACACGGCGTGACCCCGTGACCTCGCTGTAACTGTGCTGTCTGTTGGCCGCGCTGTCACCGCCGGCCACGCAGGGACTGACGACAGCAGGCTGCTGGGACGTTCACATCGCCTCCAGTGAGCTCCAGTTTACAGATTTACCTTGGCTGCACAGATGAGTTATCATTTTACATTCATTTACAAAAGAAAACAAAACACAATCTTCATTCTGTGAGAAATTATTTCTACAGTACATCTGACTCAGAGCAGATTCATTTCTGACCTCTGCTCTGAAGCTAAAGGAAACCTGCAACACAAGACGACAGCAGTTACACAGTTTGTCACTGAGTGTTGGATGCAATAAAGTTTTGTTTTAAAGGAAAGAGTGTCGTGGAATTTGATACTTCATCTACAGGAAATCAAATATGTGGGATGTTGGCTGATCTCAGAGCTTCTGCTGCTGCAGAGGACAGAGACGTAGTGCAGGTACACCTGATGACAGGTCATGTGATTTTTGCAGGTCACGTTTACTTGCCTCTCGTCTCCATCAGCTCACGGTCACATTTTCACTCAGCTGAGTCGCCAGAGGAAAATGTTGGCATGTACGTTTCTGCAGACCGTGACTATGTTACATTTGTATGTTTCATACAGATTAAAGTTTCTAAAGTGACATAATTTATGAGCCGACTTCGGGGTGTACGATGTTTTAAGTATACTTGATAAATCGCGGCTTGTTTCACGTGGGATGTATAAAATAACTACATCAGAACACTCCTCCGACCATCCAGACCACTTTCTCCTGAGCGATAATTTGTGAGCAGGCAAAGTATGTTTCTCATCTGCAGAGCTCCACACCGTTAACGCTACGATTTAGTTGCATTTTGCGACCATGGAGCACCACTGTGATTTACAGTAATTATTAATCTATGAACAGGAGAGCTGTTAGTTTGTTTCCAGCTTACAGTGGATAAATCATGTTTTGCAGCACCACAATAACAGTTAAACTTAACAGAAAAATAGGGTGAACAGTGTCTTTTTACCTGCAAAGCTCCAGGCTGTGACTATTTAGTTGCATTTTGCAACCATGGAGCACCACTGCAACTTGCTAATATGACCGAATTATGGTCCATAGAGCTGTTAGTTTGTTTCCTGCTCACAGTGAATAAATCATCACACTTAAAAGTGCAGCAGGGACAGTTTAATTTTGTGCTAACTGCTAACATGTGACTGTGGACCGGAAGCTTCAAGTTCACAGTAAAAACATCATCACTTCCTGCCTGAGATGAGCCGGGCGCTTCAAAATAAAAGCAGCAGTGGTTCCGTTTTGCTTTGTGTAATTATACCATCATTTTAACTTTATTATAACAGCACTTTATTTAACTTTATTGTAACAGTCGTTCATTTATTAATTTTGCATTTCAGTCGTCTACAGTAAGTAGCAGCCTAAAGATATGGCAAGATTATTTTTAAACCATGTCACCCAGCTCTAAGCTGAGTTTGTCAACAGGAGGTGGAGGGAATGTCTGACAGTGTGTCACCTGGGCGAGACGCCTGCCGAGCTGCAGACTAGGGATCACGTGAACGCTTCAAAGCTTCGCCATGGTAACCGCCGTTTAAAAGCAGTATTCAAATGCTTCATTTTCTTATATAGAGCTAAAGAGATATTATCCCAAAGATCCCATGAACCAAGAGATAGTTACCCAACTTTTGTGATTCAGACTCATTCTTATCTCACGACAGTCAGCAACAGTCCAGCACTGCTGAAACTGTGACAGTCTGACCACATGTGACAGTCTGACCACATGTGACATGCTGACAGATACATGCTAGCAAGACGTCCAAAACGTCAAGGGTCTGGAATAGTTTCGATATTTGCAAAGATGACTCCCACAAATGTAGTGTCAGATAGTGTCAAAGGAAGCAACAGTAAACAGCAAAGTTTTCTTTTTCCCAGCAGCTATTGTAGTGTACGTTACTGCGACCTGCGAGATGACAAGGTGGCTGATTTTCATGTTGTTTCACGTCCTTATTTCTTATTTATCCCACAAAGATTTCTCAGTGAAGCTTTGATTCCCAAAAACTGGCACACAGGACGGCCCTCCTGCAGACTGTCAACAACACAGCTGTGATTTAGCGAGTCATTCAGAGTCATTTATGTGTTTCCAGCTGATTTTTAGCCCCAAAATGTTTTTTTTTAAGGGGTGAAAAGTAGTTAGTGTTTTTTGTGCCCTGACCCCCGTGTTAACCACAGTGTTACTGGAAAGTGTCCGCGACATATTAACATGTAAATGAAACTTATCTGTGATCTGCAGAAACGCACAATGCCAACATTTCCTGGTGACTGGGTTGTTTCACTCCAAATAATTCTTCAATCTTGCTTTTGTTTTAAAGCTGCTTTGAGTGTCAGATGAGTGTTGATCAAATCTGTGTGTCCGATGAATTAACACCTGAAGCAGGTGTGAAGCAAAGAAAAACAAAAAAGTAGACAGAGAATCAAAATGTGATTTTCAGGCTGAAGAATATTGTTGTCTTCCTCCAGCTGCAGAGCTTTGTGCATCCAAAAAATGCTCCTCCCAACAAGATTTTTGGAATTGAATAGCACCTCAGAGCGATGGTTGGGTTTCTGCCAAACTGAACTGTAGTGTAGCACAAGAAAAAAACAAAACAACCCAAACAACCTTGTGCAGACCTGAGAAGAAGCCGAGCGGAGGACGACTGCTCAGATGGACTGATACAGTTCAATAAAGTGTTTTATGCATCTCAGACGTGAGGAGGATTTTCTTGCAATTTGTAAGTGACAGCTTAAACTTGACAAGCCCTGCCCAGACACGACTGTTAGAGAAGCTTCCTCTGCTGGAGAAAAGAGTCCAAAAAAGCCTGATAATGCAGAGTCTAAGTGAAGTGCTTTCACTCCTGTGCGAGCAGAGCTGACTCCTTAACGCTCGCCGGGGTCGCTGAGTGGAGTTGTGAGCACATCCAGCTCTCTATAATTACAGAATGTCAACTTTGTTCATGCTTTCTGCTCTGACCTTTTCCCAGTGCTAAAAATGTGCCCTTTAACCAGACGCTGAGCAGTTCTAGTATGCTGAACACATGTGAGAGCCTGGAACTAAATACGACGCATTCTTTAGGGCAGAATACGAGTTATTAAATTGTTCTATTACTGTACTTCTGCGAGGGCGGGAAGTTAATAACTTGGCGAGGGAAGAGGAGATATATTTTCTATATCGGTGCCTTCAGTCGGAGACCTGCAGGTGTTGTAGTATGCAACTCATACTTTACAAAGATGACCACTTTGGACTTATTAAAGCCTGCTGTGATGTTCGGTGCTGGAGGAGAGAAGAGAAAGAGGCAGGCGGAGACAGATCTGACACACTGATGCCCTCAAAACACAACATTACCTGTGACATTTCAAAGCAACAGCTCTGTTTCAAACCAGCAGTTTTCTGTTTTTGCTTTTCTGTGTTTTCCCTCATTTTCCCGGCTGACACAAAGAAGTAATGCTTCTTTAAAAATGGACCAGATAAGGGCTGTGGAGAGAGAGAGGCAGGTGAAGCAGATATAAAGGAAGGAAAAACAGAAAAAGCAGCCGCCTCACACATGGAGCCAAAAAACACAGAGGAAGCCCAAGAGACCAGGCAACAGGAGAAAGTGTTAAGTGCTCGTCTTTCTGTTTTTTAGAATCAATATGAGACGTGGCCAAATCAAAAGTCCCATTTATCAAAAGGTGCAAATCAGGAAACAGATACTGTTACTCTAACATACGTGTGTGCTTCATGTTCAGGTCGTCGGCCCCGTACAGTTCACATGTTCAAAGCTCAGCTGTAGCTGCATCAGTGTGAACACAAATGTCACTGCGGTGGCGGGGGCTAATTAGGCCGCCGTAGATAGTTCAGAGACACGGAACAATCACCATCGAGCGGCGGGGAGAAAGCAACGGGATTTCTGGCATCGAAGAGGGGACATGCGCTGTATTTGGGGACACGTGAGCAGCAATTAGAGGCGATGGATTTCTGAGGCAATGATCACAAAGGATGCTGAACCGTCGCCCCGGCTCCTCTCACGCACACCGGCCTAATCAATCTAGTCAATCACACGATCTATAGGAAGCCTGTTTCACACGGGCTCGAGGCGCGGCGCTGCCAAAGGGACAATCGTTAAACACTGGAGGGTTTTCTCGCCGCCGGCTGCGTGTGAGCGCCGTGCGTGTGCACCTGTGTGTGCGCGGCCGCTGGCTTTCAGAGCAACTGGAGGAGTAATTAGCTGGAAAAGTTTCAATCGGCGCTGGCTCACGGTCCAGCCAGCCAGCGTGGATGAGATGTTGCTGCGATCTTGTTTTGTACTTGGACGCGCTGCCAGAGAGGCTGGAGAGGTGGTTGGCTGCGCAGCCAGATGGCCGCAGAGACAGAGAGAGAGAGAGACGGGTGGAGACAGAGCTCCAGACAGGACACACAGAAGACAGCGGCGGACGACACAGAGGCCGATTAGAAATGTCACAGACTCTTTAGATGGGCTTTGGCTGCACGGCCGGCCTCCTGCAGCAGATCCTCGTTAAAGGAAGACTCAACATGCTGTTAGCTTGTTCGGAGGCCAAACTGTACAGGACTGCGGCGACAGTAGCCCTCAGTGCTGAGCTGTGAACATGACAGCAGGCGACGGTGGGCTACAAGTGATACAAGGGCCTGGAAAGTTGTTTTTTTGGAAGTGTGTGTGTGTGTGTGTGTGTGTGTGTGTGTGTGTGTGTGTGTATATGCATGCGCAGCTGAACGTGTCCACTTTGATCCTGCCTTCAAAATAAAACCATAAAAAACAACAATAACTTAAGAAGTGAAAACGTAGAGGGTTGCAAAGTCTCTGGATTTTTCCAAAACTACGAGACGAGGATCTCTTCTAGCAGCAAGCCGCGGCCGCCTCGACTCTAACGAGGCGGTGTCGACAAATGTAAAATGTTTTTTTTTGTTTTGTTTTTTGTTTTTTTCTCGAGGGGAAGGGGTGATGTCAGCACCCGCTCCATCCCTCCCTCCCTCCCCTGCTCCCCCGCTCGGTGTCCAGTTTCTGTCTCTCAGTTCGTGGGGACCCAAAGTTCCCGTCGGAGGAGAGGGAGGGGAAGCCCAGTCCGCCGGACGACTCGGCCCCTCGCCAAAATGTTCCAGTCCTGCTTCCCAGCATGCACCTCTCCCTGCCAGAGCGGAGCTGGCGGGAGTCTCTGAAGGAGGAGGCCGAGGCGGGGGGCTGATGGGAGAGCGTCGGGTGGTGGGGTGGTGGAGGAGGACGGGGGGCGTGGTCAGATACAGGTGGATGGCTGTGCGGTGGGCTGCTGTTTGCGGTTCCTCAGACCTCCGGACTTCTCCTTGTAGCCAACGCACATCTGCTGAGAGACGTCCACCAGCGCGCTGGCCACCGCCAGACCTGCACACACAGAAACATCACAGTCAGGTGAAGGTTATGTAAAGATTGATACGCCACTCATTTCTTACTTTGTGACCTTGACAAACTGTGTTTAAGTTTTGTTGCAGGTCGGAGCAGACGGTTGTTTGTTGGAAAACAACAAAATTAGCGCTACTTCTGATCAGTGTGTTAAAGTCTGTCTTCTTACCAGCCCTCTCTGTGTGCCTTTCTCAGCGTGCGGGATCACTGACCAATCACAACCAAGTTAGTTAAAGTAATGTTTCCTGCAGGTCGACCCTGAGGTCAGCGCCAACCCGACTCCCTCGTCAAAAAGCTGGTGAGATTTTTCCACTGGATTTTAGATTATTGCAGAAAATAAATTCTGACAAACAAACGTTTATGAAACTTACAGGTTTTGTTCAGTAAAATAATCATCACTATCAAAAGTGCAGTAAGAAGCTGACGCTGGGCTACAACAATGATTTTGTACTCTAGCAGTCTACAGTGAAGATCATGTATCGTGATGTAACCTAAAAATATCACAATATTATTTTCAAGCCATATCGTCCAGTGCTACATTGGCTTAGTCGTCGAGAGGTGGAGGGGATGATGGATGGTGTGTCACCTCGACAGGACGTCTCACTTTGCCCTGACAGTTCTGTGACTCGCTTTTACTAACATCAGTCACCAGCGTGCAACATTAGTGAAACTGGGACAGTTTGACCGAACGTGACAGGCTGACAGATGTCAGAAATGTCAAAGGCCTGGTACAGTTTTGATATTTGCACAGATGATGCCCAAAAGTTGAGTGCAAGAAAACACGGATCAATATGAGATGCGGCCAATTCAACAGTCCCATTTACCAAAGTACGAATCAGGAAACTGGAGGATACTGTTCGTTCAGTGCAACCGTCTTTTTTAAGACACATAAAAGCTTCTAAATTCACAGTGAGGTATTGACATTTTTTATGTCGTAGAACATAACGTGAAAGTCCCTTCAGACATCTAAACAAAAAGCCCTCTGGCTTTAAAACAAGGGAACAGGAAGTGCTAAAATGCTAAGTAGCTGACTCCGTGGGTAGTGTCGGGGCTGTGAAATGGTGGTTTGCTTCAAGCAGCTTAAATCCTAGAAAACGACTTGTTTCACAATCAGAATCTGATCATTTTAGTCTGATAACATTTGAAAGTCGAGCAGAGCAACACCCCTGAATTATTTCACCCTCATTCAAGTTAGCAGAAGGTTAAACAGGAAGTTAGTCAACTCAGCCGGTCGAAGTCTCTGACGTGCTCGTGCTCCGCACACTCTATGAAAGATAATAAAATAACAACAAACAATAACCACTTCTGGACTCGTATTTACCTTAAAACAAAATGTATATTATAGTTGTAATAAATATATATGTGATTACATTATACTGTATATGCTGCACATATGGAATCACGTTAGGGGTCGTACACTGCGCTACTTAAACTGTCTGGGAAACACGAGGCGCTGGGTGCTGCCTTTGTGCCTTTCCTGTGCTAACGTTCAGCAGCGCGGCGGCAGGTCCCATAATCCTGTAAAACATGTCTGCACAGGATTCATGTGTATGAACGTGTGATTTTATCAGAGGAGGTTGATATGACCCTAAAATAATATCAGGATATTTCAGGATGTTTGTTCCTCTTCCATCAACAGCAAACTATGAAACATACACTGGAGCATGTGACTGCATTTTTGGTTTAAACTTCTCTATGTCAGTTTCCTTCTGCAAACACAAGGCCTATTTAAATTAAGTGTGTAAAATTGACACACACACACACACACACACACACACACACACACACACACACACACACACACACACACACACACAGGTGGTGAGATCACAGACTGGCAGTGCAGGCAATCATTTACTTATAGCACACTTCATTAACATTTATTAATACTCTCTGAGCCATGAAATTCCAATAAACCCCATTTATCTCCAATGATGGATGCATTTCCCCCCGATCAAGTGCACACGGCGGAGAGTGAAATATAAATCCTCGGGGGAAAAGCAGCAGCGGCGGCGGCGGTATCACTTCCTGTGAAATCAGGCTGCAACTATTAGCTCGACTCTCCGCCTTAAAGCCAGCGCAGGACGGTTCACGGCAACTGAACGAGGCTCAGATACAAATCAGAGGTAATGTACGGCGCTGACCTCTGAGCTGTTTGGACAGTGAGGAGGGCGGCCATTTTGGAACGTGCTTAACTGTAAACAGATGTGCTGCGAGGTGTGACGGCAGTGAGAAGAAAACTTGATGGGAAATGAGTTAAAAGCCTGATAGACGAGACCCTCGCAGGCTCGAGAAGACGGCAGGGACGCGGCTAACACGGTCTCAACCACAGCCGCCTGAGGGAAAACTCCGCTGAGAGCCAAGGCGGTTTTGTTATGACAAAAGGCCTGTGTGGTAATTAATAAGGGCCTGGGGCGAGCTGCTGGTCGGGGGACGGCAGCTGTGGGAGGCAAAGAGGCTATAAAACACAGACACAAAAAGAGACAGAACAGGAATCAAGTTTTTGAGTCCTTGAAGACGGAAAAGAAGAAAAAATGAGTTGTAAGAAAAGGCAGGAGAAGTACTTAGTCCTGGGTCCTATCAGACTGTCTCGCAGAGGAAGATAAGGGAAACAGATGAAGGACGGATGGGAATGTAAAGACGGCGAGTGACACAGCGAAGGATGAAAGGAAGAAACGGGCTCAATCCTCAGCGCTATCAGAAGGAAGGAGGAAGAGAAAGACGGAGGGAGAGCACAGGGAAATGCAAGAAGAGACACCAGACTGCACTTTAAACCCAGACACAGACAAGACGCATCAAGAAGGAAAATAAAACTCAAGAGTGGCGACGAGAAGAGCTGCAGAAAGCTTCTGAGAGCCGAGAGACGAGACGACGCGCAGACAGGAAGATGATGGAGGAGGAGACGCAGATGAGAGGGTGACAAACAAACACACAGGACTGAGAGGACAGACGGACGGACACACAACGAGGACGGAGGAGAGAGATGAAGAACGTCTTTACAAGTAAAGCCGTCCTCGTCGTCACGTTTCTGATGCAGCCATGAAATAATTACTGTAAACAAATGAGAGCGTGGTCACGATGAAGACCACATGTCCCATCATCCCTCAGTCCTCTCCTCTGTCACTGAGCAGCGTCAGGCCGAGCTGTGATTCACTTCTGTCTGAAGAGGAAAAATGTCAATTTGGAAAAACTGTGTCTGTTTGTTTCTCTGAAGAGTTTTTGTGTCGAATAGAAACACAGGGAGATTATTTTCGAGTCAGAATGTGACAACTGTAAACACTGATCCTCAGATTTCATAGTAGCACGTCGTCCACACTGTAAACAGCAGACTGAAGAACGAACCAGGACTCCTGAAGCAGCTGTGTGTCAGTTAGCTCAGTTAAAGGATGGTTCAGGTTTTTGAAGAGGGGTTACATGAGGTACTTCTGCACAGTTAGCGTTTCACATTCAGCAGATGTCAGTCGGTACGTCTCCAGTTTGTTGGAGCAGGCTGGAGTCTGACACTGAAGCTCAGCAATCTACTGCGGAGGACGCGTCAGCAACAAGACGCTTTTATCTTATTATTTTTGGTTATGTGTTTTTTTTCTGACGGAAGCATTTGTCACACGTGATGCGTCCAAGGACCGTCAGAAATGTGAAAATCCATTGATAATTTTTTTTTTACAGTTTTTAACCGTGATCAATGATGCAGTTTTTAAAGAAAGCATGACCCTCCAAACCACAAGGAAGCCATGCTTTTCCAAAATTTGGAAAATCATTAAAATTTGAAAAATTTGCAAAAAATTTGAAATGTCGCTAAAAGTTGGAAGACTTTTTTTGTTACTGTTGTTGCTTTTTTTTAAATTGCCAAAATTGGAATAATTGTCACAATTTGTAAAATCGCTAAAAGTTGGAAGACAAAAACATTTTTGTTGTTGTTGTTTTCTAAAATCAGCAAAATTTGAAAAATTGCCAAACTTAGGATGATTGCATTTTTATTTTAGAAATGGCCTAAATTTAGCACCATAATTTGGAATATTTGCAAAATATGGAGGGAGTGAGTTGTTTTGTTTGTTTATACTTAGCAAAATTTTGCACCAACATTATTCGGAGGGCATATTTTCTTTAGAAATCATTGAAATTTGGAATGCAAATGATCAAAAAATTTCAAACAGATATTTTCTTTAAAAATCTGAAAAATTTAGAACCTAAATTTGAAAAATGAAAATTTGGAGGGCATGTCTTCTTTGTAAATCACAAAAATGTGCAAAATTTTAGAAGGCAAGTTGCCAAAGTTTGGAACAAATGCTTTCTTTAAAAGAGAAAAATAACAAACAGTCCCTACAGTGTGAGAGCAGACTCAGACTCAGCTTCTGGTACTTTTTTATACAGAGTTTAGTCTTTAAACTGATTTAATCAGACAGTTTTAATTTAGTTGTAGCACTAATTAATTAGAAATAAAATATCAAACTTTTTATTTCAGGCTCCCCTCCCTTCCCTGGGTCATCAGTTCCACTACGACACACCTGGTGGGAAACAGACGTGGGTGTTTAAGTCATCATTAAGTCTCAGCTTCCACCTGTTCAGACTTAATTTCAATCCAGAGTTTTAAAACTAAAAAGACGGCAACAGTTTGGATGCTCAGTGTGAACGTAGCAGAAGTTGTGTTTAAAATAAAAATGTGTCAGTATGGAATCAGCCTCAGTAACAAACCAGGGTCCACCTGAGCTACTGTTGTACTGTGGTGGTGCAGATTTCTTAAATGCAGTTAATTAAATCACTGTAGAGGTCTGGTGCTCAGCGTCCTCGCCGCCTGGCTCACAGACGAGCCCTGACTAAGCTGGCGACATCTGAAAAATACGTCTTTGTCTTCATTTTTTTTAGCGTGGCTGTAAGAACTGTGCGTCTCTCTACAGCCGATGAGTCTGCGCTCACACTGTAACAGGGACGAGAAAAATGAAGCTCCTCCAGAACAATGACAGAACGCCCTGCACAGACAAGTTCAGGCACGATGCCACTTCCTGTCATCTGCGGCTCTCTGTGAGATCCTTCACTGTTAGTGCCAAAATCTGGGATGAGACAATACAGGTGTTGATATGTATTTATGTTTCTGTTCTCAGACGACTTTATGCAGGAATAAAACACTGATTTGACGGATGGACTTCTGCTGCGGCACAGAAATGACTGTTTACCTGCTGAGGAGGCGGCACTTACGAGCCTCCATCAAATCACTGATTTATATTTATGGCTGTTTGTCAGACGGCAGGAACAGGAACACATGATGTGACGAAGATTAGTTAATGCCGGCCTCACAAACGACTTTTCAAGCAATTTGTTTCAGACAAATTTCCAATGTTTGAAATCAAATCTTCAGAGTCTGACCTCAGGTGGAGTTTTTGCTCCTGTGATCAGGATCAAATCAAAGCTGAACATGTTCGGAGGCCTTTGACTGTCCCAGAGGTTTCTGTTTCATCTTTTATTTGATTTCTTATTTTCCTTTTTACTTGTTTATTTACGGGGCGGCAGCAGCTCAGTCTGTAGGGACCTGGGTTGGGACCTGAAGGGCTGCTGGTTCAAATCCTTGTACAGACCAAGCATGGAGCATGGACTGGTAGCTGGAGAGGTGCCAGTTCCCCTCCTGGGCCCTGCCGAGTGCCGTCTGAGACCGAGTTCAATAATATAGGCCTAATTACCCGACTCCTGTCTGACTGCTGAGCGTGGACACTCCTGTCATATAGGTTTGGGTTTATTTTGACAAGGTGCAGCTCCTGATGGAGTTTCATGCTTTTTTTTGCGACTAAGCAACCAATGAAATCTTGCCGAATAATGATCTTTCTGGTCGACTAACGTTTGGCTGACTGTTGGGAGGATCCCTAACAAACACACAAAGGCTGCCACAGATAAAAATCAAAAATGGTTTTTACTTTCCACTAAAATAAAAGTATTTTGGATATTATTCTGAACGATGGAGTGAGAATTTGGAGGAAGCTGAACAGAAGAAAAGGAAGTGAGTTAAAAAGCATAAAGGCGCTTCATGAGACGGAGGGAGGAGGACGGATCAAGGAGAGGAGGGTGTGAGAAGTGAACAACAATCAAACAAAGACAGATGATGTGAGGAAAGAAAACAAGCGAAGGATTCAGCGTCTGCATCTTACCAGACTGTCCTGGAGGAGGGATGCCGCCGGTGCCCCTGGGTAACCGCACAAAGATGGAGAGCACGGCGGCTTTGTTGCCAAAGCAAGGCTCCAGGGCGATGGGTTTTGGGACGGACTGCGGGAAGAGAAACAAACAGAGAAGAAGAAAAAAAATTACACATCACAATCCTCCCAAATCCTGGTGAACACACATTATTTTCAAAGACGTGGATAACGGAGGCTTTGCTGTGACTCTTCCTGTTTGTGTCAGCAACACGCCTGCGACCACAGAGAAATAACTCCAGATACACACACTGATCTGAGCCACAAATTGGATCCCCCCCCACACCTTCCCAAAATCCCCCACTGTGCACAATTTCATGACAATGCCGCCTGTGTGCAGCGCGGGCCGCGACTGGATATCAAGTGGCGGCCCTGGGAGCGGAGATTTGTGTCGGCGGTGCACTCCTGTCGCTGCAGGCTGCCTGACACACCTGACTCCCTAATACCAATATCTCCTGTTTATCAGCAACTCATCCATATGTGGGGATGAGTTTCCCGCCTGTAAACACTGGCCGGATCCGCCGCCGCTCCCCTCCTACAATATTTATGGCTTCACCTCGACGGAGGATATGGATATGAAGAACGCCGCCATGACAACCGCATACAGATACAGAAGCTGAATATCTCCTTGCTCTGTGTTTCCTGAGCCGGACAGGAAACTGGGCCATGGCATGGTTTCACACACTCCTGACACTGACTCTCAATGTGCTCACGCACACTAACTGACACACACACACACACACACACACACACACACACACACACACACACACACACACCTCTGAACACAAGTTCAATCCCTTCCCACGCTGGTCTTTATACTCTGGAGAGTTGAGCTTAACGCCCCAAGTGGCGACGCCGCAGGAGTGTGACGCACACTGCAACATGCACATTTTTCACACTCACACTTTTCGCCTTTTCACACAAAAATTCGTCACAGCTGGTCTCACACACATAAACACACACGCACACACACACACACACACACACACAGTAATGATATTCAGGCTCTGACCCATTTTACACAATTATTCTGCGCTGCGTCTCTGAGGCTTACCTTTCATAGCAGCACGATACACAGGCTGTCACACAGGTAGCTGGGGAGGTGGCACAAAGACCTGGATGCCTCCGTGTGTGTGTGTGTGTGTGTGTGTGTGTGTGTGTATGGTCATGTTGTAACAGGGGGGATCCTGTATTTGTTTATGCTCCTCCACATGTGTATCGGCCTATTTATAGCATGTGTGTTTCCACATGTGGTCGTGTGCAGCTGGCTGCGTGAAGGGCATCTTATCCTCTGTTATTTGCGCTGCGTGTGTGTTAGTGGATAATAAACCCTTTCAGACACACACTCCGCTCAGTAAATGTGCTGTAATGTCCATCTCGTGTTTGAATAAGAACCCAAATCGGTTTTCCTGAAAGAGCCACGACTGCAATCTGACTGGGTCGGACGTTTGAACATTTCTATAGCGCCTCAACACAGCTGTGAATTCTGAGGATGGAGTTATGGCTCTCACAAGATACTGGAGAGAGTCTCTCTGGGTCTGCGCAGATGTGGGTGTGGGGGATGGTGTGTATCGCCACTACAGACCACCTCGGTAGAAGGAGAGCAGGCAGCAGCTCCAGAGACAAACCCCCGTCAGCAGCAGCAACATGAATCCAGCTCAAACCAAGCCTTCGTGGACCAGACTGCCCCAACATGTATATCTGACATCAATGCAACCATTCCTCCTGTGACTATAAAGAAACACTGTTCATCATATATACTGACAGACTGAAATCACAACCCCAGACTCCATCTCGACCACCCTGCCCACCCATCCAGGACACAAAATACATTCAGCTAAAGGAGGGAAGCTACCAGAACTTCACTGTATTAATTACTCAAACGCTGGCTAACTCACGGCTCTCTTCATACTTGTCTAACAGGAATCTTGCGCCTATGTTAACAACATCATGTTACCCATTTCCCATATCGAGTGCGGTGTGCCTCAAGGGTCAATCCTTGGTCCAGTTTTGTTCTCATGACACATGCTCCTCTCAGGTTATATAAGGCTCGTCATGGCTCCAGATTATATTTCAGATCTTCATGAACCTCTGAGAAGTTTGAGATGCTTGAGAAGAGGTCGTCTGTCTGTTCCAGAGTCCAGACTGAAAACTAAAGGGACGTGGCTTCTGAAATCAGGGCCCCGAGGCTCTGGAACGACCTATCCGGGGATATAAGGCTGTCGTTTAGTCTCTTATGAACCTTTGCATAGTTTAAGATCCTCGGTCAGAGGTCGTCTGTTTGTTGAAGAGGCCCGAGGCTGTGGAACCACCTGCCTGTGAATGTAAGACTCTCTGTCTTTGCTTAAGTCTCTCCTAAAAACGTAATTCTATCAGAAAGCATATCCTGATTTTATCTGAGCTTTCTGTTTCATTGATTTTATTTCCTGTTGATTATCTTAATTTTAGTTTTCTTTATTTTATCTTCTACCTGGAGACACTGAAGCTTGATTCTCCCTGTGTTTTAAATCTGTTCCATAAATAAATTTCATTATTAAAATTATTATAATTATAATTGCTTTCTTGTTCTTGGTCTGGTAAACAGAGAAGGACAGCAGAGCAAGGACAGCTAACTAGTTACGCTGCGTACATCTCGACAATGATATAAAATATTAAGTAAAACAAAATATGGAAACGCTGAGTCATTGAAGTGTAAACGAAGATCTCTGTTGGATCGAAGCGTTGCACAATTAAAACTACTCTGAGCTTTTACAATGTACAAAACTTCCTGTCTGCTTCTTGCTTTAATTTGATTTCTTAATTCTGCACCTGTAACACTTTTCTGGATGAGCGTCCCGCCATCCTGCTTGTTACTGTATGAGGTGCGTCATATGCCTGTGGTCATCACGGCGCCTCTTGTCGGATCAGTCCTGAAAGTGTCTTTTTTTAATTCCTGCACACAAGAGGCAAAGACACAAAGCTGCAAAAGAAACTAAGAAAAAAAAACCACCACTGGAGCCTCAGTAATCACCCGACCGTCATTTGCCTCCATCTTCAGACGGCATTAACGCCAACTGCTCACAGTGTAAAGCTTTACATACAGCGTGTGAGGAGTTAAGAATTAAGTCTGTTTGGATGCCGTCAGATTGAATTCAACAGGGAGCAGAAGTTTATATTCCTTCTGATGAGTGATTAAATTGATGAGAACATTTATTAGGGATGATCAGACGTGTAACGCCGGGACCGCAGCTCCGTGTCTGATAAATAAAACATTGTTAATAATGTAAAGACAACACTCTGTATGTCTAAGAGATGATTAATTTAACAGATAATAAAGCCAGAGAAATGACAGATTTCATGTCTGAAAGGGGCGCACAGTGTGTGTGTGTGTGTGTGTGTGTGTGTGTGTGTGTGTGTGTGTGTGTGTGTGTGTGTGTGCCTGTCTGGATGGATTCTGACCTCTCTGTGTTCACGTATGGACAGAGAAGGTTATACGGAGGTTGTGTTTGTGTGTGTTGCTTTGCGTACGTGCCTCTGAGCCCGCAGCGATTTTCAACATTGTTGATCTGGCGCTCACACGCGTGCAACGTTCAAACCCCTCCCCCTCCACCAAAGACCTGACAGGGGGAAGAGTTCAGCTGCAGACAAATGGGCCGGTGGAGGGGCGGACTCAGACTCAGACTCGCCTGCTGGAAACACTGCAGTCAACGCAGCGTTGACGGCAGCAAGAGAACAGAACAAACACTCAGACTCATGTTTGGAGAGCAGAGTCATGTTACCTCGACTCTGACACGCCGGCATCATGACAATAAATCATTAATACGAAGCTTCGACTTTGAGAAATGAGTCTGATTAATGTAAACACACAAAGAGAAGCTTTGTTTTCCAACCTCTCCATCTGCAGCTCCCTCCTTCACGATCTGTCTTCCTCTTGTCAACTTAGGTTTATTTAAAAAGACAAAATTAAGACGAGTGTGTCCCAAAGGGCTTCACAGTCTGTGTGGCACATGACACCTGCCCTGAAACTCCACAATGACAAACTTCTTATCAAAAGACAAACAGAGCGTCGTCTCTGTTCATATGTGAGAAAACATTTTCTTTCACTCCCTTCGTCTCGTCTTTATCGGTTCTTTCCCTGCTCCTGCTACTTGTACCATTTTACATCAACATTTATTCTACAAGAAATTTTAATGACTTTTAATTACATGCTGTAAATATAATAATAATAATCACCATAAACAAACAAGACTATTGCCAAGATGACTGACAGCTTCTAACAACCAGTCATTACACTGATGTTCCTTTCCTCCTCAGCAGTGGGGAAAAACACAGAGCGATAACAGGAAGAGCCGACGGAGACGAGACGCTGCTGAACAGTGAGAGACGGGTTTCATGAGGAAACATGGTTTTAATTATGAGACGAACAAACAGCACTGATGTGTGAGAGAGACAACACGAATCATCTCACCTGTGGTCACATCTGTCAGCAGTAAATAAACAGGCACCAAAAGTGGCTGAACGCTTCATGTGACGCTTTTGTCTCGTACCATGTGTGTGTCTAAACAAACACATGTCTTACGTGACGTGTAAAATGGACACAAGGAGGTTTACTACCTTAACTTTACGAATCACTTTGAAGCTCTGATCTTGGAGATTTCAGTCCTGGTTGATTTGGGGACACGTGGAGCAGAAGCAGGTGTGTGAGTCTGAACCCAATTATAGCTGCTAAACATGACGCGACATGTTCCAGCAGAATTATGATCCGAACTCTGAGAGAAAATTTACAATGTCGTCCATGTTTCCCTGAGGTTAGCACGTAGCTACATGTCTATGGAGCTATTTTTGTGTCTTTATCACATACGAGAAAAAAAAAATGATATGAGAGGGGAAAAAATGTTTGAGAGAAAAAAAAATATTTGAGAGAAAAAGTTTTCACACTGATAGCAAAAAATAATAATATTTGAGACTAAAAAAAGTTTTGAGAGAAAGTATTTTGTCATAGAATATAAAAAAAATAATTTGAGATTTAAAAAATGATTTCCAAAGATAAAAACTCTCTCAAAAAACTGTTTTTACTCTCAAATATTATTTTTTTGCTATTAGTGTGAAAACATTTTCTCTCTAAAAAAAAAAAAATCGTTTCTCTCAAAACATTTTTCTTCTCTCTCTCAAAACCTAAGTCTTTGCTCTCGTGTCGGATTTTGCTTTCGCTGTGAAAATAATGTCATGTCAAATAATGTCACGTTCCTATTGGCCAGTCTCAATTGAATGTGTTACGTGCAGCAGCAGCGTGTGACGTGTGTTGATCAATAATATGTGGAGCGAGCGATTGAGAACATGGCAGAAAGGCAAAGTTTGTCACGCTGTGGTGTCTGTGCCCCAAGGCAACACGACCAACTTATAATCATGTTTACTAATCGTGATTTCAATATCAGTCAAAATAATTGTGATTACTATTTTTGCTATAATCGTCCAGCCCTACTGGCACTCCAGAAAAAAAAGGTAATATAAAATAGTCACTCAATAAAACCGCCACAAGACGAACTAGCGAAATCCATTACGAGTTAAAGTCGGAGTATTCTGGGGACCTCGGCCTTGACCCAGCCCAAGGTGGCAGCATAAACGATCAGCTCCCGATCAACACTCGATAAAAAGTCCTGCATTCAATTATTTAAAAATAAATAATCACGTCTGAAACGAAGACACAAAAACAACTAAAACTCAGAGGGTTATGAAGGAGATGGACACGTTGAGCCTGAAGGAAATCCTTAAAGTGTTCAGGACTTTAACAGTGAGCTAAAAACAGAGTTAATCACATTTTAAGGAGAAATGTAAGGAGAAATGTAAGAAGAAATGGAGGAAGAGCTCGATGACTTTAAGAGGAATATTAACCAAACGCTCACAGGCAAAACAAAACAGCATCACAAACCACAAGAACAGAAGGAGCCCAACAGAGATTTGCCGAGATAGAAAGCTGGAAACAGAGAATTCAGAACAGTCTGAAGTTTCTCACATCTACATACACCGATGAGCCAAAACATTAAAACCAAATGACCAAACCATCAAATGTTTGATCAGATTGGGATCTGGGGTATTTGGAGGTCAGGTCAGGACCCGGGGTTTCCCAGCAGAACACTGCACTGTAACAAGATGATCAATGCTGTTCACCAGTGGTTTTAATGTTTTGGCTGATCGGTGTTTGTTTATTATTTGAAACTTTGGTCACCTTTAATAGGACAGAAAATAATAAAAAGCTGAACAGGTGCCCTTCACACAGTCAGCTGTTTGTCTCCACCTGGCGCCCCATTTAAAGCAAAAACCTCCTTTTGTTTTACACTTTAATAGTTAGATAAGTGAAGGCAGTGATGTGGGAGGAAGAGTCGTCTGATTAGAGGAGCTCAAAGTGCTTTTTGTTCTTTAATTTGGTCAACTTTGGAAAAATCAGAGTAAAATCAAACTTCTATTAATAATTATGGTCAAAAGGCTCGTGTCTCTGGAAGCTCTTTCAAGACGCTTCTTTAAATCTCACGAGAGCCGTGGGAGTGAACCAGATAAAAGTATTCTGAATAAATACTAAGAGTTTTGTTTTCCATTTGATTGCAGTGAGAGCCGATACCGTCCCCCAGGACAATAAAATATCACTTCCAGCTCTGTGTGATAAACGACGACTCAGTGACTAGAAAATAAGACTCGGTATCAGGATCCTTTCTTTGTGTTTTCATCATCATGCTGCTGGAACATCATTATGCAGCTTACACAGATTGCTGAAAAATGGGAATAAAAATACAGACAACTCTTCCAATACAACATTAGGTGGTGCAATATCACACTTGGCTAATTTTGCTCCTCGATCCCTCGGTACATGGAAAGATGAAACAATTATTTTGGCCTTGCCAGAAGCGATCCAGCCCGGCTCGGTTTGCTCCAGTCCACAGGTCTGTTTTTGCCTCGGGCAAAGTGTATTTCTCATCCAGTGTGTTTACAATTGGAGAAATGAGGGCTGCCTGTGAACACATCTGTACTCTATGTGTAAAAAATAAATAAAGAAAAGAAGAAGACTGGCAGCTTTTAATTTCACAGCTTAGGGCTGTCGTAACACTCGTCTGCCAAGTCCAATTTCCACAGCAGCAGCTGCAGGGTGCTCTTAGGTTCTCGCTTGTTTACGTGCTTGTCTTTCATTTTTCTAACACCAGCATCTCATATTCAAACCGGAGAGGGAATAGACGCCGCAGACACAAGCTGGATGGGAAGAGACTCGCTGTCAGACAGATGTGGGACGCGGCAGCGGGATCATTTTGATTTCAACTCGTTTCGTAATCGATTGCGTCGAGTGTTCATCAGTGCGACTATTGTGTCCAATGTTCAACTTCAATTTCAACCTGATACGCCAGGTGCTTCACTTTCCTTGTTTTGACAAAAGCAAACCAGCGTGCCTTTAAAATAAACACACAATATATCTCCCTCCCTCACACACACACACACACACACACACACACACACACACACACACACACCACACACACACACAGACACACACCTTATTTTGTCCTAAGCAGAAATTAACGGGGAAAACAAAACAAAACACCTTGAAAAATTCAATTACACTTCCTTTTAAACTCTTTGTACATGTGGTTTTTGGGGGTTTTATTTTTTGTGCCTAAGATGTTCCCCAAAGGTAGAGTCTCCTCCCGCAGTCTTCTTCAGAGGCTGCGTGTTAATAACATTCACCAGCAGATGCCTTTGTTTTATAGTGTTGAAGCCCCCCCCCCCACTTCCCCTGCTCAACCTCCCCCACCAGCACCACTCCGGAGAGTTATCTAGACTGGCCAGGCAGAGCGGCGAAAGGTTTTGTTAAATTACCTCCAGTAATTAGCCCAGCACGTGGGATAGCTGCTGAGCCCACACACACACACACACACACACACACACACACACACACACACACACACACACACACACACACTCTGCTGTGGGCATACACCGCGGCCGCATGCTGCTTCGCTTTCATCCACTGCATTCATCTCTACTTTAGCAGCAGCTGGGGATGACTTTCCCCCCGCCAGCGATGAGAGCGAGTCAAACTCCCTGTTGCTATGACTCACCAGGTACAGCCACTTCCTCTGAGCCTGCTTTGATGAGTTTTATTCAGTTGGCTTGTGTTTGCAGACGAACTGTTTGTCAGCCCGTGATAATAACGCCATATTGCAACGTCTTTAAACTAAACACTGAAGATAAACAAGATAAACTTTGTCTCACTGAGTTAGAAATCTGAGACTCAACTGACGTGAAACGGATCAGACAGACCTCCAGCTCTATGAACTAGTGCAAGGTAAAGGGACAGTTCACCCCAAATTCAAGAGCACATATCTGTCCTCTTAACCTGTTTCAGTGTGAGCTGCAGAGTGTTGGAGATATCGCCCCTTCTCTCCAATATAACAGAGCTGGATGGCTCGTGGCTCGTGGCTTGTGGCTCGTGGCCAGGACACATGCTGGAGCTTTTAACGCCTCGAAACCTGAGGTTGGTTGTTGAGTGCTACTCTTGCGCCGACTCTGAGCCGACTTTCGTAGGCAAAAAAGCAGGTTACATCTGAGGTTGCTGAGTGACAATAGCCAGCATCGTATCATGAGCTAGCAGTAGATACATGCTTCCCTCTGTCAGTGATACAGTTGGTGGGTAGGGCTGAGCGTGATTTAAAAAAATTATGATACCAGTACCCTTAACAATACCGATACCAATAGAGTACTTCATTCATTCGACACCTTTTGTTTTACTTCATTCGGTACCTTTTGTTTCTACTTCCTTCGATACCTTTTGTTTCTACTTCATTCGACACCTTTTGTTTCTAGTTCATTCGATACCTTTTGTTTCTACTTCATTCGACACCTTTTGTTTCTACTTCATTCGATACCTTTTGTTTCTACTTCATTCGGCACCTTTTGTTTCTACTTCCTTCGATACCTTTTGTTTCTACTTCCTTCGATACCTTTTGTTTCTACTTCCTTCGACACCTTTTGTTTCTGCTTCCTTCGACACCTTTTGTTTCTACTTCCTTCGACACCTTTTGTTTCTGCTTCCTTCGACACCTTTTGTTTCTACTTCCTTCGACACCTTTTGTTTCTACTTCCTTCGACACCTTTTGTTTCTGCTTCATTCGATACCTTTTGTTTCTACTTCATTCGATACCTTTTGTTTCTACTTCCTTCGACACCTTTTGTTTCTACTTCATTCGATACCTTTTGTTTCTACTTCATTCGATACCTTTTGTTTCTACTTCATTCGACACCTTTTGTTTCTGCTTCATTCGATACCTTTTGTTTCTACTTCATTCGATACCTTTTGTTTCTACTTCCTTCGACACCTTTTGTTTCTACTTCCTTCGACACCTTTTGTTTCTACTTCCTTCGACACCTTTTGTTTCTACTTCATTCGATACCTTTTGTTTCTACTTCCTTCGACACCTTTTGTTTCTACTTCCTTCGACACCTTTTGTTTCTGCTTCCTTCGACACCTTTTGTTTCTGCTTCCTTCGATACCTTTTGTTTTACTTCATTCGATAACTTTTGTTTTACTTCATTCGGTACCTTTTCTTTCAACTTTGTTTGAGTTCTTTTGTCTCCACTTTTGAAACCTTTTGGTTTCTACTTCATCTGATACCTTTTGTATCTATTCTGTTTGATACCTACCTCTGGTTTAGACACTACTTGGCTATTTCAGTCGACTTGTTAAAGGTATTGAATTCCAATAATAAGCTCTATTGGCTGGCTCGGCAGAGAATAGTTCCTACATGAAACTGTTCACAACAAGGTCTGTGGATTATCTTGAGTAACAGGGTCACAATTCTTGGAAAGAGACATTGATGATAAGATTTTCAAATGGATTTTTGGTGCTTTGAGCTCCACAAGCTGAGTGTCATCTAACTCCATTATACTGAAGAGAGGGCAGACATCTCTACAGCTGATATCTCCAACACGCTGCAACTCACATCAAAACTATCTGCACTGATAAACAGCTCTAAGGGAAAGAGGAAAGACATGCATCATAATTTTGGGGTGAACTGTCCCTTTAACAACTCCTCAGAGCTAACAGGACTCAGAAGGAGTGAGGCAGCAGATTCTTTGTGGAACAACAGACAATAATACTTTGAAAATGTTTTGTTCAAATAGGTGAGAAGTTCACAGATAAAAACACCTTTTGTCTCTAGCGCTGTTTCGTCTTTCTCTCACCTCGTTTCTCTGAACTGTTGGTTGAAGTGAAAATTATTCATAAAGATCGAGTCACAAGTTACGACTTGAAACCTTCTTTAAGTTCTGAGGCCGACAGCATAATGACTGCAAACAATTCTACTTCCCTGAAACCAGGGTCTCCCCTGGATAGTTGGGTGGGATTAGTTTAACTGCTCTGTGGTGCTGGTGCTGTATGTCCTGTGTATATACAGTAAGTTACACTACAGGAACAACAGGATGGGACTCACTGGTCTCTACAGTCTCACTTGCTGATAGGGTTTTGCTAATCGCTAACAAAGCTGATGCCTTTGCCAGTGTTTTATTATTATTATTATTATTATTATTATTATTATTATAATTGTTATTATTAGGGTTCATGCCCTGAAGGGACAGAACCCTACTGAGTTTGTGCCAGTTTGTTATCATTATTAATTTTTGGTTTCTTACGGAGCAACTCAAATTACTGTGAGCTAGAAACCTAAAACTGAACCACATTGGCTTAAACTTTCTTTAAGAAGGCAGCGCCCCTCACACCATGAGTCTGACTGACACATGCAGCTCATTGTGTTCAACAAAAAAAGTCCCATGAACCATTAACCTCCGCCTCACTAGATATTTGGACATTTTTAACTTTTTGAAAAAACAGTAAAATAAACAGATCTTGATGAATTTTGAGTTCATCAGCACCAACACTGGTTGACACCATCTCAGGGTAAAAATACAACATCTTGATACAAATGAGCAAAACTGGTCAAAAAACATGGCCGCAATCAGCACAGAAAAATCCACTTGGGGTGGGGCTTGGATGAAATTGGCCACATCTGAAACAATTTGTACAATCATCACACATCTTGGTAAATATGTTCTATAACATGTTGGGTGATTGTTTGAGCCAAATCCATAAGGGGCGCCAAAAATACCAAAAACACCTGAACATACAGACCAAGTTTCATCAGTTCTGTGGAGGTGGCAAATGTCACGACTTTGAGCGTGCCGTTATTGAAATGCTGCGGGACGAGTTTGTGGTTGGTCGAACTTCTTCTTTAGACAGAAATAAACAAGCTGCTAATCAGGAATAGTGATATGAATAATAACCGTTTTGATTTAGCACCTTAAATAACAGACTTTATTTAACTTAATCATTATAGTGCTTTTATTATATACCAGAAGCTACTTCACTTTTTAAATGATCCTAACTGTATATTATGTTGTACTTTTGTATGTTCATGGTCTGCAGCAGTTTAGAGGAGATTTCAGAGTATTGCAATATATACTGTGTATCGTGATACAGTTTCACTCAGCTCTATTTGGAGCAATTTTGTACATCACACTGCCTCTAATGGTCTGATGGTGAATACTGCAGATACACCGAGACTTAAACTGATGATGATGATGATGAACTGTTTTGGTGCCGGTTTTCTACGATAAATAACATCACAGGCAGTTTACGTTTAGGTATAAATTAAACTTCAGACATTAAAGACAGAATTGTGTCACGTCTCTTTTCTTCTTCACATCACATGGAAAATATTCAGAAAATCTTCCGTCTGCTGTCACCCGGATTTTGCTGCATGACTCCTCTTCACAGTACGTGTGAGTCTTTACGTCACTCTTATCTCTCAGAAATGATCATAATTGAGCTTTCCTCTGGTGTCTCGACCTTTGACCTTACTTCCTCTCGCCTGCCAATCACTGAACTCAAGATTACCGCACTCACACATTTGGTATTTGATGAGTAATTTAATGCAGTGTACAGTGAGTGGAGGCCGATTGGTAGATTGAATAAAACGCAGCACCACATTATGTTAGATAAACCAGAGCTGTTTCTCCGCTGCCCCCTTTTTTTGCATCAAATGTCCTGATTTTCTCTCGTCCCATGGTATCTATAAATAAAAGCAGAGCAGGAGGCGTCAGGAAGGTAATCATCTGCCCGTGATGCCGGGGCCGCAAGCTCCATTTGGCAGAAGCCGAGTGAATATATCTCATCGGCGGAGCAAGTTTGGACTTCCCACCGAGGCTATAAACAACTTTAATGATCTTCAGCTCACTGTGAGGCGCCCGGCCCCCCGTATACTCCGATGGCGGGTCTTAATACACCACTGTAGCATCCTGATAAAACAGCGTGGAAACAAGGGGAAGAACCTGCTCCGAGTCGCTCAATCTGAGCCGGGAGGAGATAGGATAGTGTGCGCTCACCGGTCGGGCTGGTGAAGGCACAGAAAGCTGAGGAGGAAGATCTAAATTGGATCTCTGCTTCTGGGATGCTCCTGCCCTGACGAAGAGGAGGAGAGCACGCCGGGAAGAATGGAAGAAAAGAAGAGGAGAGGTGGGAGAAGAAAGGGGAAAGCAGAGACGGTGGAGAAGGTGGAGGGCGCCTGATTTCCACAGCAAGTTGCATCTTTTCTGTTTTACACCCACACACACACACACACACACACACAAACAGAGGCAGCAGATAAGGCCAACAGAAAACCCCAGACAGCCGATAGCATCAGTAAAGGGCTGGTAAATTAGAGGAGAACACTATAGTGAAGTGAGGATGTCAGGGAGGAGACGAGAGGGAGGAGAAGAAAAGAAGGGAAAGGATACAAAGAAAATAGAATAGAAGATAGAAGAGGAGGTAGAGACAAACCAAGACAAAAGAAAAAGAAAAGGGATGATCAACAGCCAAAAGAGAAGAAGAGTAAACTGAAACTCGGAGGAGGGAAACAAGGACACAAGATAATTAAATCTGAAAAAAGAGAAAGGAAAGGTGACGAAACATAAATAAGGTGACAGAGAACAGAGGAGGAAAAAATGATGTGAAAAGAAAAAAGGAGACAAACAGGTGAGAAACAGAAAAAAGAAAAACAGGGCAGAGGAAAAATGATGAAACCAGGAAGAACGGAGGAGAAGAAAGGAGGTGAATGGAGACGAAGAGAAGGGAAAAATTAGACGACAAGAGAAAAGACAGATTACTTTAAAGAGACCGTTTACCCAAAATCACAAATAAATGTTTTCCTCTCGTGTTGTGCTGTTTATAAATCTAGATAGTTTAGTTGTGAGTCACAGAGTGTTGCAGATATCAGCCGTAGAGATGTCTGACTTCTCTCCAGTCTAATGAAACGCGTGTCTCTTCACAGAAATCATGACGTGGTTACTCGATAATCCACAGACAGTGCCGGCCTGTGTCACAGGCAGGAGAGGCGAATGCTCAGGACGCCATCATCCACAGGTCGCGCCACTTACTATGATACTATTACTACTGTTATTTTGACATATGACATGAGGCCACAACAACATAACCTCCCTCACCTCGTTACACTTTACCTGCTCTCTGGGGAGATGGGCGGAGTTATCTGACCTCACATGAACCACAAAACCACTCAACTACCACGACACCACTGAGAGGATCAGCAGGAGGAGAGCTCGCTGAGTTGGCTGTTAGCAGTTAGCAGCTAGTTATCGTTACCTCTAAGCAGCTGGTGGACTCAACCAACAGCTCACTGAGGTTGCACTGATTTACACTGTGATGCCTTCAAGCTCTATTCAGTAAAAATGAGTGCTGGGGGAAGGTGAACATTCTCATGATGTGTTCAAAGCAATTGTGTGAATATAAAACAGATATTAGATGAACTATGATGGTTATTTCTTTATGTTGACGTTTTCATGTTGAAGAAGATTGTTAAAGGTTGTTTCATAAATGTGTATTATTGAGTTTGTGCTCATTCGAAGGTGTGAAGGACTAAAATCATTTTTTTTGTTTACAGATTTGATTTCTGTGTTTCCCTGGAAACAAAATAAGAATAAACAACAACAAATAAAGGAGAAACACCAATATGAAAACATCGGTATCAATATCAGCTCAGAATTTCAAAATCGGTGCATCTCTAGTTCAATTAGAAAGTTAATGTGTACATATTATTATTATTTTACAATGTCATATAGTGTTCTATTGTTTACTACAGAAAGCAAAACTGGAAATCGATCTAACTCTACCATCAATCATATCAGTGCGCAGAAGGAAGCGTGCATCTACTGCCAGCTCACCAAGCACCACTGAGCTCGCTAACGTTACAGCTCAGCTGACGAGGACGACATTAAAGGGGAACTGATGTTTTTTGATTGTGATGAGCGCCCGTATTTATTTGAACACGGAGTACATGGACGCAGAGCTCATTGAAACTGAAGAGCGGACGAGGAGAGAGAGGGAGCTGAAATACCTGCTGCTTGTCTGGATCCTACAGGTGTGTGTCCTTAGATGCACACGTCCTTCTGCGCAGTGATACAGTTGGTGGGTGTAGTTTGGTAGAAAGAAAATAGTTCCTACATGAAACTGTTCACAACAAAGTGGATTATCTTGAGTAACCAGGTCAAAGAGACACTGATGGTGAGTTTTTTAGACATATTTTTTTTGGTACTTTGAGCTTCACAAGCTGAGTGACCTCCAGTTCCATCATACTGGAGAGAAGTCAGACATCTCTGCAGCTGATATCTGCAACACTCTGCAGCTCACACCAAAACTATCAGACTGATAAGCAGCTCAACAGGTGAGAGAATATGGACAAGAAAAGAAAAGATAAACAGAATGAAGAGGAGAGAAAAACATAAAACACAAGGGAGGAAGAACTGAGACAAAAGGGACAAAATGGAGCACAGGACAAAGAGGAAGAGAGGTAACAGAGGAGTGAAGAAGAAGAGAGGTAACAGAGGAGTGAAGAAGAAGAGAGGTAACAGAGGAGTGAAGAAGAAGAGAGGTGAACAGAGGAGTGAAGAAGAAGAGAGGTAACAGAGGAGTGAAGAAGAAGAGAGGTGAATAGAGGACAAAGTGAAGTTTCAGTCCGACGGGGGTTTGATTAGCTGCTGATCGTCCCCAGGGGCCCTGCAGCCTTTGCTGGGAGTAACCTTGTGCTCGGGAGCCGAGCCCCTTGAGATGCATGGCCCCTGTCAGCGCCGAGGGGCCCCGAGCCACCCCGCCGAAACAGCCCTATAATTCTGCACTACATCTGCATTCAGAGGTCATTCATCACAGAGTGCACAGTCACAGGTAAACCTGCCCGCAGCTCCGTGCACGCTGAATACTCAACTGCAATTTCTATAAGTCGGCACAGTTCCTATTTTTTCAGACGTGTTGTGCCGCTGCCTCTTTGCTCCGTATCTGCATTTAAATCTGCTCCAGCCTACTTCAACTCTGCGAGTGCATCAAACTCTTCTCTGTAATAGAGTCTTCTCGAACACTATCTCCAACTCAGCTTGATCTTTACGTTTAAATCCCCCCTTCTTCCGCTTCAACAGGCTCCAGCTCCACATTTAATCTGGTGGACTGATTCTTCTGTACGTTCAAATCTACTGCAGCTCCACTTTAAAACATATGCCCAAACTCTGCACCTAAATCTATTAACACACTGCTTCTTTCATTTGGTAAAAGACTGAGATCAGCAATTTGTCCCGACATGGACTGCACAGGCCTTTGGTGCTAACACGACAGGAGTGAGGAAATAAGTTGTATCCAGTATGTTGTGACCCCAGAGGGAGCTGTGTTTGATGAATTGCCTTAAGTGATGTCACTTGAGTCAGCGCCAGGCCTACAAGTTTGAAAATTAAATAAATAAGCAGGTCTGGGGTTCAAACAAAGCGAGCTGACCAAACCTCCTCGCAGCTTTTGGGCTGCAAGAGTCTTGTAGCACAACATATCAAAATCTCTCACTGGCCTGTCAGCATTTGAGTTGCATTATGGGTAATGTAGGCGACAGGTTTTGTCGAGGGAGCAGATTTTGTGGAATAAAAGAGGACGATGCTGTTGGTTCAGCTGCATCGATTTTGATACAGTTTTATCAGATAAGTCCATCATGAGTCCAACAGTGTTCGCTGTTCCTTTCTGCAAACAACGAATATGCTACATTTGTACAAACAGAATTTGGGTATGTGAGGAGCAGGTCTGTGCCATATCATCATGCTCACAATAATACCTGTATAATTTATAATATCATATCAAAAATTCATATTGCGATATTTCGTCTCGCTGACATATTGACATCATGCTGCTGGCAACAACAAGCACGGCTGAAAGGTAAATTCTTCCTGACTCCTTGGATGGTTCCAGTAAAAAGAGGAGCAGCTTCAGTAGTGCGGAATAAACTGTGGCGTCCTGAGTGTTTTATTTCTCTTAGCGCTCAGAGGAAACTCATTCAGCGGCTCCTCTGGCAGAAACCTTTGGTGATGCAAACCTACGTGAGAGAACTCCATGTGACTGTGTCATAACAGCCTGTCACAGGTTACAGCCTGATGATCAGACAGTCCCTCCAGAAAATCGCAATCTTGCAATCGCAATAATTAACACTAATTCAACTAAAGTCTGCAATACTTGTGGGGGCTTGCAATTTTTCTAAAGTCCTGTGATTTTTTTCGCATTTTCCGGCCGACCTGAAGTCTGCACACATGCGTCATCATTAGAAACGGCATCAGACGCTTCATCAAAGGGACTATTGGCATTGCGGTATGGAGAAACGCTGTAGTGACATAAGAATCTGCAGTGTTTAAATGCAGACAATATTTGTTGAATGTATTAAAATGTTATGTTTACGGGGTGTCGGTGGCTTAGTGGTAGAGCAGGCGCCCCATGTACAAGGCTGTGCAGCGGCCCAGGTTCGAATCCAGCCTGTGGCCCTTTGCTGCATGTCACTCTCTCTCTCTCTCTCTCTCTCTCTCTCTCCCCCTTTCACACTTGTCTGTCCTGTCAATGAAAGGCTTAAAAATGCCCCAAAAAATATCTTAAAAAAAAAAAAAATGTTATGTTTACAGAAGATGGAGCTGACATGTTGTTGTACAGCTACAATATTCACTCAAGATTTTTTGCAACATTATTGGAGTCCATGTTTTGAAACTAATTCAATAAAACTTAAGAAGAGAACAATAAAAAACATCAGCAGCTATTTCTGTAATATTCAGTATTCAGTTTGATTATTGTAGCAAGTGATTACATGACTTATTAAATCTTTTTTTTTCTCCTCGTCATTAGCCGCAATTTCCCGCAAAAAAACACATAAAAAATGCCACAATTTTTAACAAAATTGGCAACAAATTCAAGTTTTTTTTGCCACAAGATCCTAGAGGGACTGATTAGAGATGGTTTATATGTATACATATATATATCCCAAGGGACATTTTTTAGGGTAATTAGTGGTAGATTTGATTTAGTTGAACTATTAATATGAATATGAATCTGAGTTAGTTGTTGTTCACAAACTAAAGAAATGACAAATAATTTTTCTTTAGTTTTTACTGAAGATTTGAAGCAAACTTGTTACAATAGTATTTCCCTAAATAAATAATACATCTAAAAAAAGTATAAAAATTGTCAAGAATATAGTTATCGCAAAAATACCCTGAATACTCTGATATTATTTTAGGCCTATAATGCTCAGGCCTAGTGAGGAGAAGCAAATGTTCCCAGAAACGGTTATCAGAAAAACAGGAAAGAGCAGCTTACGTGACGGGAAGCACCTTGAATGTGTGTGTATGGTAAAGCTTGTAGGAGTGTCACAGATTTGTGAACTGATACGGCTTGTTTGTCAGACACTATAAACTCTCATGCAGTATCAATTCTACGGCTCCCTCTCGAGATTAAAAGCCCCTCAAATGTGCAACTCTGTGTCTGAGCCTGAGTTATTTTAAGTCTCATTTATTATACAACACGTTTCATACATATCATTTAAATGTTCCTAAAGTGATGTAGTTTATGAGCTGATTTTGTCATCAGGAGGTGGAGTGTGTGACACCTCAGGGAGACACCTGCCAAGCTGCAGATCACTGTTCCAGATCAACAAATAACAAAACTGACTTTGATTAAATGAGTCACTGCTGAGTTTACAGCAGCTTTTGAGGCACGACAAGTTTCACATAGTCATCGCTGCTTTTTCTAAACATAACCAAGTGGTTTCTGCAGAGCATATTCATCAGGAGCCTGCTGACATCTGTATCACTGATTGATACTTTCAACAAGTGTTTCAGAGGATTAAAGTGTCCATTTGTCCAAATCACACACACATAAACCCGCCTTGTTACTGTGAGCAGTGTGTAGTGATGCAGTTAATTTCCCAGGTGTTTCAGATTTCTATCTCCACACAGGGAGGTTTGGTTCGTAGGGCTCACAGCATTAAAAAAATATATTCCAAAAAGCAGATGACAGTTTCAGGTATTTTCTACCTGTGGTGGAAAATTGAGACAAAGAAAAAAACTGTGACAAATTCTTTGTTAAAACTTAATCTCCTTATTTGAGAAGAAAGAAATCTGTTTTATCCTGATGATCGGTGTTGATTAGACGACCTCGCAGACGTTTCTTATCTCGCTCTGTTCTTCTGACTGTGACTCTGTTAGTTCGATTGTTGTTTCCTCTGCACGGGAAGTGTGTGTCTCCTTTACTCAGCTGACGTGTCTTCATTCAGAATATTTAGGCTGAATGACTTTTCTCTCTGCTGAGATTATAAACACATTCATGTAGAGTTTTCTTTCTTCAACACTTCCTCAGAAACAGTCCCAATAAAAGCTGTTCAGAGGGAGGCTTTTTAAAATAGTCGTTTTCACACAGAGATACAGTATCTCCAAACGTCGTCATGGCGTGATGCAATTATTGGTGAGAAAATGTGTTTTTTGTGATTTGGAAGTATAGACATGTTTTTTCTCAGTAAAGAAACACAAGGAAACATTATTATCTCAAACCAGACAACAATAGCAGCAGCAATGCAAAGTCATGAATGCAAAAAATCACAAATGCAGAAAGACGCTGGGCTGAATCCAAAATCACAGTTCAAACATGAATGCACGTCTCTCGCTAAAACTTTGACTCAACTTTAAATTTACTTATTCACTTACTTTTTGTACCAATAAAACAGTGACTACGCATTCGTGCACAAAATATTCCAGCTTTTGCCCTCATTATAATAAAGACAGTTTCCCACTCAGCTTAGAAAAAGAGAGGCGACTCGTAGCTTTGTGTAATCAAAGGTAGATCCAAACCTTCTGTTGGGAAACAACCAGATACACAGAGCGGCAATTGAGGCACCCAAAAAATGATTAAGAGAATATTAAAAAAGTCCTATTGTTGTGGCTAAATTATCGAAAGAGCACTGCAGGTCTTTGTCACGGCTTAAAAATGCAGCCAAAGACGTTGGGCCTGCTTCCAAAATCACAGCTCAACAATGAGTGCATTTCTCTGGCTAAAACTTTGGCTCAACTTTATATTTGATTATTTGCTTAGTTTTTGTACCAATAAAACAGACTATGTTAAAACATGCAAAACATTCTCGTTTTTTGCCCTTATTATATAAAAGACAATATCTCTACTGAGTTTAGAAAAACACAGACGACCGGTTGCACCACAATCAAACATGGATCAAAACCTTGTGTTGAGTGCTCATGGCGAACAGGAAACACAGGAAGGTGATCCAGGCATCCAGGAAATGAGGAGGGAAGTATAAAAAAAGTCTTATTATTGTGGCTAAATTATTGAAAGAGCAAACATGTTTCAACCACTGCAGGTCTTCATCAGGCCTTTAAAATCCAGCCAAAGACGCTGGCTCAACTTTATATTTACATTTTGTACCAATGAAACAGTGACTAGGTTTACCTGCACAAAAGTTTTTGCCCTTATTTAAAAAAAATAAATAAAAAATCCCACTGAGCTGTTTACATGGCTAACAGTCCCGTTTACATGCAGCCACACATTCTCTGATTATTGTGCCTCAACGTGTCATTTATCACGTCAAACTATGGAAAGATGGAACAGCTGAAACCGTTTCTCACATTTTGCTTTCTTGCATTGAAACAGGATCATTTGAGAGTTTTCCAGCAGTGGTGGGCGTGTTCGACTGAGCTTACACAGCCTTTCGAGAAAAGTTTTACTTTTCTAAATCTGGCTTTTAATATCCGAATCTTTCACAATGTTTAAAACTAGGTGTGTTTCTTCTTCAGACTGTAAATGTGGGTTTGTCTTTGAGGCGTGTGTCTCCACCTCTCAGGCTGTGTGGTTTGTGTATAATGAACAGACATATGACCTGTTCATAGGTATATCTACGAAAACCCCCAGATTTCTTATGTAACCCGTGTAACAGTGAAGGCTGCGATCACGAGATGAATGTGTTGTGTTGTGAGAGTAAAGAAGGGCGTAGTATGAATAGTGGAAGTCAGTGTAAGGAGGCAGGTTGGTGTGGGCAATGGGTCAAACAAACTCAGGACTTTCCTCCAGGAGATCAGTGTTTGGGTCCTGTGTATACACTGGCTCATTTTAAGCTGAGTGCAAAACATGAGGACACCAAACCAAATGTTTCTATCACCAACCCTAAATAACTTTACTTTCCTAAACCTAACTTATATAATTTTGTGTTAGGTACATAACATGACAACGCCCAACCACGTTTCTTATCCGAAACCTAAGCTACGTAAGTTTACGTTAGGTACATAACATGACAACACCCAACCAAGATTCTTTTCCTCGAACTAACCTAACCATAAGGGTGCAAAGTCATCAGCAGCTAATTTGTTAGATATCATACAAACCGTTATCATAAGATATCAAAGGAACTGTTGTTTGAGGATATGCTGACAGAGATGACCATAAACCACAAACAGGCAAGAAGCCGTGTTTCACAACCAGCGGTAAAACCCCAATGATGCATATTCTCAATATCCAAAAACTGCTCCTAAAACCTGAATAATATAATATCAGCATATCCCACAGTATAGAATAGAATGGAATAGAGTGCTAGATAGATAGATAGATAGATAGATAGATATTATTGTGCATGTAAATGTGGTGAGAGGCAACAGAGGGAGAGAGAGAGAGAGAGAGAGAGAGAGAGAGAGAGAGAGAGAGAGAGAGAGAGAGAGAGAGAGAGAGAGAGAGAGGTTTGTGATTGTGTCTGGTTTTGGGGGTTAAATTAAATTCCCACTTGTGTTGGTTCAAGTTCATGTGACTCAGACCCTCAGGACATATTGTCACTTTGAACCTGATGCTGTGAGCTGGCCAAATAAAACACGGTCCAAACAAGAGAATCATGGTGTGCTTAGAATATGGAGCCATATTTTCAGGCTCTGTCTTCCACTGCTGCTCTCCGATACGAGTGGTTTTGTTCCAACATGCTGCACGTCCATATTGTCAGAAGTTACCTTGGATTCCTCCGTCAGAGTTTTTAAAAACACAGATGGTTCGCTGCACCAAAACACGTCTGTTTTCACAGATGAATCATGACTTTTAATAGTGTCCCCTAATGTTCTTAATTTTCATGCCAGCAAACATTTCCTGCGAGTGGGCGTTAAATAATTATTTCTCCTCCAAATGAAGAATATCTCAATGTTGGAACGAAAGTCTTATCTCATTTCTAAGTATAGTCTTAATCTGCAATACTTTACTCTCATCTGCATGTATTTAACTCCAGGGTTAACTGAATTCACTCTCATTAGAATTCACAGCCTACCCACCATAACTGGTATAATGCACCGTGTTACTCATCAGCAGCCCACTTTCATCATCCTGCGGCCTTCACACTGTCCCGGCGAAACGTACACTGCATTGACCCTCATTATGTGTACTAGACCTGCACTACACTTCAAACTCTTCCTCCTAAGTGAGCTCAATTTAGCCTCCTCGGCTTGTTGAAAACTAATGGAACCACCTTTAAGAGTTCAGACTCAAAAATGACGTGGAACAGATGATGTGAGGAATATCTATCAGTCAGCCACTGTAATCACAAACCGCAGTCGACGGGCACAAGACTGAGCTCCCACCTGAGGGAGGATGAGCGATGACGCCCGTGATAAATGGAGCATCCCCCCTTCGCGGTCTCTGTCAGCCCAGACAAAAAGTCAGATCTCTGGGGTTTGGGCGGCCATCGCTCTCAGAAAAAGGTTGTGCTCACCTTGACGTTTCCTCCTATCAGGTCAGGCGGCTCCTCGTCCGTCTCCAAGGCGACGTTGATGGTGGCGAAAGGCCGGCTGGCCATCTGTTGCATCTCCCTCAGCAGTTGCTATGGAGAAGGAGGAAGAGGAAGACGAGTGCGAAGGTCAGTGACGAGTAAATACAGATGGACTATTCTCCAATCAACAGCCCAGCGTGTGTTTCATCTGCAGTTAATGATCAGAATTTATTTATCAGCGCTGAGAAGTTGTTTTTTAAGGAACAGCTCATACAAACATTTAAATCAAGGAGGCTTGAAAGAGGCATCCAGATCTGTAAGGGACTGCTCTTTACTTGTAAGGGGGGAGGGGGGAGTGCAAGAAGAGGGAGAGATGTCAAATCATTTCTTAAGCACTGGGGAGAAACTTATGCTTTTTTAATTTGTATTTATTTCACTGCCGAGTTGTTTGGAAAGCATGTTTTCTTTACAGAAATCACCCAAATGACACCATTTATCAGCCGGAAACTGTCAAAACAGAAATTATCATTGGATTTTCAAATGTACAACAGTCTTTGGACACATCATGTGTGACAAACATCTATCAGGTAAAAAACAGAACCAAGTCTGAGCTTAAAATAGTGTTTGTTTGTTTTTTTAAAATCAAAATCACGTTATTCTACATTTAAAATCTGGCCAGAAATAAAAAGTTTGCACAACAAGGGTGAAAAACTGAGGCTTTTTTCAACTCCAGGATTTCATCACATTTCACTTTCACGCATTTTGCTCCAGGCACTCAGGCAGGATCAAGCCTCACAGCCTGACGCTCATCAGTCAGTGTCTAGCTGCTTCATTTTAAGTTTAAAAAAAGTGACGTGAATTTCAGACACCTTCCATTTTAGTTTGGTGCTAGCTTTAGCACTGCATTTCAAAGCTCTGTCCATTTAAAGGTGGTGAAATTATTTTTTTGTTGGCTTTGCTGACAGACATCTGGACAGCTGCATCATCCTGCGTGCGGCCCACCCTCTGGGCTGAACTGTTAGCTAACGTTAGCTTTGGCTGCTCTGCACTGCTGCAGCTGGTTGGGTGGCAGCTGGCTAGCGGGACCGTTCAGTTGCAATTACAAAACCCCTCTAGCATTGCTGCACCAGTTAGCACCACTGGCCTTGCTGACACTGCTAACGGTGCTAACAGTGATAACGCAGTTAACAATACTAAAGTGGGTTTGTGGCTCAAAACTGAGTTACTCAGTCACCATGGTGACCGGGGAGAGACTAGAGGGTGGGCACAATGTTTCCATGGCAACACTGTCGGGATGGGTGTTAACAAGACTCAACGAATGAGTGGTGTGGTTAGCTAGTCAACCTGCAGGCCGACATGTACGGTTACAGTTAACTGTCAACATCTCTCAGTTTTAAGTCTCAATAGTAGAAGTACTAATTATCCAAAACAGTGCTTTTAACTCTTTATAAGTCAGTAATGATGTAATAAAACACTCACAACTGGCCCACAACAGGATCACAGACTCAGACAAACACTAACCACCATCAGCCTGACAGAGAAACTTGTTTCAGACTGTTTATAAACGACGATCCAGCTGCAGCAGATCTGAAGTTATCGGACAGTTTGTTCCAGAGAGCGTCACCACAGTAACTAAATACACCTTCAGCTGATTCAGTGTGACTCCTCTGTTCATTCAGGAGACGCATGTTTGATGATCTGAGAGATCTGGTTGGGCTGAAGCAGGCTGGAGATACATGTCAGGGCCGCACCAGTTATGGTCTTGTAAACAGGCAGTGATACTTTAAATCAATTGTGTACCGTGCTGCAGCCGGCGGACAGTTTTCAGTTCAGGTGTGATGTGTTCTAGTTTCACAGTTAGAACTCTCACTGCAGCACTCTGAATGAGCTGGAGACGACCCACAGTCTGTCTGGGAAGTCCAGTGAAAAGGGCGTTACAGTAATCTAACGTGCTGCAGATGAGTCAGACCAGCACGGTGTATCTTCTGTATATAAACTGATGTGTATATAAACTGATGTGTCAGTGGAGCAGAAGGTAAAATGCTCACTAAAATGTAGTGATGCAGATATAAAGATAATCAAATGGTGGAAACAGTGACGCAAAGTACCATTTAAAGTGTACAGTACTTGAGTAACTGTACTCCTAAAGTAACTTTCCATCACTGCAGGGCAGAGGCACAGTCTCATTCTGGGCTGATTTATAGCATGGACCTTGGCCAGAGGAGGAGGAGGAGGAGGAGGAGGAGGGAGCTGATTATAAGGGAGGAGGCAGAGGGTGAGAAGGAACAGAAGCTGAGAACAGAGAGAGCAGAAGAGGAAGTAAAGCAAATAATAATAAGAAGAAACTGGTAAAGAGGAAAATGGGGTTGTAATAATGTGGAAGTGTGAAGATCAGAGAGAAGGAGACACAGAAGTAAACCAGAGAGCAGAGTAAACATGGCGACGCTCACGAGCCGTCGACTGTCAGTGCGGCAAAAGTGCTATGAAAAGAGAAATAAACAGCGTCAACTGTCAAAGACACCAGGACCTGAGAACCAGCAGCAACCAAACAAAAACTGATAAATTAATAATAAAAAAATAATACTAAAGCAAGTCAATCAGTGATGATGTCACATGATGCAGTTTTTCTGTGCTGAGACAAACATCCAAAGAAGCCTGACCTGATCCATCCTCCATCTTGTCACAGTGGAACAGAGAACAGGTGGAAGTGAAGGGCGGCGCTTCAGTTCAACATGAAAACACACACACTCGCACATGGTATGTCTGTATCAACACATGTTCATGTGGGGGGGTTGAGGCTGACGTGTGAGGGTGGTGACCCCCCGTCTGACTCGTCCACAGCCTGTAATTAATCTGCAGAGTGTTTTTGTCCCCGTGAGGCCGTCAATCGTCTCTATCGACACGTCGGCTCTTCCTCTCTAACTGTGATGCCCTGTAATAACATCCTCACCAAAGGTTACAGAAACAGCCGCAGGGAACGTCTCTGTTTCTCCACAGTGAAGACGAGGAGGGAGAAATGTCTCAGTGTCCTGAATTGTCTTCGTGGAGCGAGTCAGCTCATTAAACTCCTGCACGTGTCTGTATCCAGATCTGTCTGCGCTCCTCTGTGGAGGAGCAGCTGGACGAGGAGGAGCTGAACTCTTGTTTTCCTCCAGTCTCTTTTAAAACAGAATTGTTTAACATCTTAGTGAACCTGCATCTTCACACTCTGGCTCAGTGGCTCAGTAATAAATCACATCAATATCACTCTTAAATATGAGGCTACAGCCTGTTAGCTTAGCTTAGCCTAGCTTAGCGACGCAGACTACAGTGAGCTCGGCTCCGTCTGCCTCCCAGCTCCTCTGACACTAATTAACATGTTTCTGAAACATGGAATCATCACTGTGAGGTTCCCGACAGAGTCCAGAGACTCTGCTCCCAAGATAAAACCTGTGAATCCACAACTTGTTGTTTTGCTTGTTAAATAGTGAGCTGTACAGAAGCTGGAGGGAAATTGTTTTTTATTTTTAACCTTAGACGGAGCCAGGCCTTCAGGAGCTGTGCCAGGGTTTGAAGCCAGTTTTCACAGTTGGCAAACAGGAGGTCTGGGGTCGGTCACATGATGCCAAAAAAGACTTTTCCCACAGAGTTACACTGGGAAAGACACGTCTGGAAATCACTAGATACATTTTTGAGCGTCACAGACACACCAAACTGACATCAAAGAACGAGCAGCGACAAAAGCCAACTGTTGCGTCGTCTACGTGGCCTCACGTCGCCCTGTGTCAGTTGCATTTGAACACACTACACGGACTACATCCGACGGCCAAGTAGCACGTACGTTCTGCGCCTGCGTGAGAGAGAGCGGAAATAAAACCTGAACAGCCAATCAGAGTGATCTCTCTCACCGACAAGCTCCGCCGCCGATTCAACATGCTCAATCGGCTGAAAAGCCACCAACGCCAAAGTGCAGACGGTGCGGCACACACCGCAAAAACTAGGCCGTCAGACGCTCACTGACAGCCTGACTTTGGTCGACGGCCGACCATCAGCTTGGTGTGTCAGGACCTTAATGTAGTTTCAGTAAGTAGTAAATAACTCACATTCCAACCACTCACATTGATTTTGCCAGTGTTCGCTTGCTACTGTCAAATACAGCAGTGGTGCCCAACTAGTGGGTCAAGATCCAAACGGGGCCACAAGTGACTTTTAAGCATGTCAAGTTTGTAAAAAACACATTATTTTGAAGTACAGTGAATTTCCAGCCCAAATCTTTTACTGTGAAGTGCTGTTTCCTGCAGTAGAGTGAGTGACTAACAGACAGAGACAGCAAACTACATCAATGACACAATCAAACAAGACACTGAATGTATTAAACTGTGAGGACCTGGAATTAATGACTGACGAGAAATTTGGACCAAGTTGGGAACCAACTGATATACAGTAACACTAGCTAATATTAGCTGAGTCATGACGTCAGTATGGAAGATATTTGCTGCTCAACATGACGTTACCCAACTATATAAGTAACACTTACATTAAAAAACAGTGTCACGGTTGTATTATTTACCTCTACAGGTCATGTGGAATCTATATTAACCCTTCGCACTCTGTAGATACATGGCAGCTATCAACATAATACACTTATTTACAAATGACAAACACAAGAAAAGCACGACAAATATAACATGTCACCTAAACATGAACCCGAATGTTTAGTCAGCTTATAACAGGTCTACTCATTCAGTGGCTGGAAGTGGTGTAATATGTCACTGTGGCTCAAATCAGAAGATTGGCGGTTCGATCCCCGGCTACTCCAGGCCACATGCAGAAGTATCTCTGGGTAAGAGGCTGCACCCAAATTGCTTCTGATGGCTGTTCCATCAGTGTGTGAGTGTGTTCAAGCTCAGGAGCAGGTGGCACCATGTAAGGCAGCCTCGTCCACCAGTGTGTGAATGTGACACGTAGTGTAAAAGCGCTTTGAGTGGTTGGAAGGATAGAAAAGCACCACACGAGTGCAGGTCCATTCATTAAATATAAAAGTGCCATAAAGACGTGTGATTTTCCACCATGGATCCTGTGAGATGGATCCCAGCAGCAGAGGTGGGCCTGAGCCTGCAGCTCTGATGGATTAACTGGTATCAAAAATAATTCCCAGTTGCAGCCCTAAACGACTCAAAGCTCGCACAACTCCTCACAAACTATTAAGGTTAACTTTACACTCTTTAATTAGGTGACCTAAAATAAGCACACACACTATTAATTCACACAGCAGCTGGAGAGAAGTGATGCAACGATGAGAGTGTGTGTGAAGTGACTGCAGCCAGTTTAATGTCAGCTGGTGGAGGACGGAGCGTGACGCACCTGGATACTGCCTGAGTGCATTCCTCTTTTTATTTTCTACAGGAAGTTAATTAGCACTTTTGATAAAAGACAAAAGTGTTTAAAGAAGCCAGTGATGAAACTGAATTAGAATATTAGTAATTGTGGAGGAGACACAGTAAAAAAATATGATTTATAAGACGAAAGAAAGCTCAACCTCACACTACAACAGAAACATATTGGCAAACACAAACACAAAGAGTCGCCTTGTTACACGAACACAAATACAAAGCGTGAGACCAGTCTGACGTCTTGTTGTTTAACACTCTCTGGTGCCACCGCAGCAGTCAACACGCACCAACTAATGAAAACACAAATGAGCAGCTCATTGTGCCGAGGCCCGATTTGTCATGATTAGACGTCCCACTGTGTGAAGTGTCTGTGAGCCAAAATATGTAGCCTCTGTGAGTGTGATGACTGCTGGGTGTGTAGCAACACAGCACCCCGAGGACTCTGCCATCTTGCTCTGGAGTCTGCTCCGCTCTGCTTTGACATAAATTATCATCTATTAACACAAACTATTCTTAATAAATCCACTGACTTCCTGTCCGACCAGCCGAATCCAAACGCTCCTGCACAGACTCTCTGTGAGGGAAGAAACAAACTGAGAGAAGTTCTGCACTCGGGCAGAATCCTTCACAATGACGCAACAGGCCGAGCCGGGCGGCAACATCACACTGTGGATCTGTGTGGCGAACAGGAAGCAGGAGAGGCGCGAATCTGCATGCAGAGACATCCTTTTTCATAAGCGCAGCTCCTTGAACAGCACAAAGCAACAGAATTGATTTAGTGGATAAAAAGCAGATGGAGGAGCATCTGAATGTTGCGGTAAACAAACTTTAGAGATTCAGTCCACCTCCCCGCAGCCTCTCTGCAAACAGCCTGTCCTCCTGTCTCACAGGCAGGTAACCTCTGTCTAAACACAGACGCCTGGCTCAACACACACACGCTGCTTACATTCACGATTACATATATTTACTGTAAAACTGAAACTGTCCACAGTTGATTGGTTGTGTTACTGAACAATAATCCGCTCCGTGAGCTCTGCAGGTTTCACCAACCTGGATTTGAAACATTTTTATTGACAATTAAAAACAGAGAACAACACTAAAATGTTGAATTGACTGTTTTCATGAAACTTTAAATCATCTCTGTGAAGAATTTATGTGATTCTGCTGCAGAAACACGAGCTGATGTTGATTTTATAGATGTCTTTTCATCAGTTTCACAACGTGGGAACCAGCTGTTAACATACATGTATCACTCCCTTCTAAAGTTGTTTGCGAAGAACTCGTCAGCCAGCAGTGAGTCATGATGCCGACGTGACAGAGTCCTACACACACTCCTTTTCTCTTTGTTTTGGTCTCCACCACCTCCCGAGGGAAACATCTGGTTTTCCTGCTGCTTAATGCTTTTTGTTGTTGTTTTGTCATTGAGATTAAAATCACTTTCCGACTACATAATAAACAAGGAATATAAACGAATACTAGAATTGTAAAAACAATCAGAAAATTAAATGGAAAAAGTCTGTGTAAAAATTTTATAGGTCACAGAGCACCTGAAACCAATTCAACAACAGCACTGCGTAGGGCAACATCACGTGTGGACACGTCAAGCGCAGGGGACGACAAGCAACTGCAACAACTGCAAGGTTCACATTGTTTTTTAAATTATTTTTAGCCCTTTGAAACCTGAAAGCAAATTGGCTTCATTTCTTTCAAAAAACATGGGAAGAAGGCAGTGAGCAACGAAATAAGAAATGACCCAAAAATTAGCAAGAAATCTGTAAAAATAGAACATTTAAACAAAAATCAAGACATTAAAAAAAAAAGTTAAAAACAAACCAACAAGGAAATGACATGAAAAGAGAGCTTAAAAATTATAATAATTCTGTAAAATAATTTTAAATAATTATAATAATTATTATTATATTATAATTATTATTATTGATTAATAATAATAAGAATTATTATTATTATTATTATTAGTTCATTTAAAAAGAACTATTTTCTAAATCTTTTTTTTCCCTTTTCTTCCTTTCTTTATTTTTTGCAATGTCCGGGACATTTCCTCAGGGTTCAAAGGTTTAAATACTTGCAAAAGGCGTCTGAAAGCAGCACAGGAAGAGTGATGTCGCTGCAGGTTTCAAAGGGTTAAAGGGAGCATGTGTGTTTACACTCTGCTACAAACGTCAGCAGCGTGACGAAGTGCTGAGTGTCTTCTCTCCGCTGAGTGCGCCATGTTTGGTGTTTTTTTTTTTCCTTCTGTTTGCAAAGAGTTGAAAAACATTAAAAATTGAGTAAAATGCTGGGCGGGACAAACACCACAAAAATCTCTCTGCCCGGGTCCTTCAGCCTTCCCTTCATCCAGAGCGAGGAGGAACTCTACCTTGTGCCAGACGCAACCAAATCATCTGAGCTGAAATAAACGCTGCACCCTTTAATGTGCCTCGTTACCCGTGTGTGTTTCTGCTTTAACAGTAAAGAGGGATTTAATTTGTTTTATCATCTTTGCCATTTAATAAGTAACAACACACCCAATAACAGCCGAACATTAAAGCTTATTTACAGAACACTAAAACGACAGAAAAGAAACGTTGCTAACACTGTATATCACTGTTGAGCCACGTCTGATCGCTGCAGAGGAAATTCCTTCAGCATCAGAGTCCTGTTGGTGCGTATGTGAGGAATATCTGAGGTTCAAGGGACAGTGTAGATGTTTTAAAATGGGGCGCTCGCTATGAGGTAGTGAACTACAGACAGTGTATCACATACAGTAGATGTCAGTTGGCACATACCTCCCTTAAAGGAGTTTTTTGGTTCGTGTATCTTGTTACTGGATGTAGAAGAGAGAAGTGATACCAGGTGGAAGCTACAATAGTGCGGCTTTATAAATGACAAACATGAGATGGTTTTTTCTTCTCGACGGTCAGGACGTCTGTGTTTATTAACAGGTCACTGAGTGTGTGTGTGTGTGTGTGTGTGTGTGTGTGTGTGTGTGTGTGTGTGTGTGTGCAGCTCAGTGTCGGGTAGGTAAAGCGTTTTTGCCTGCTGCCAAAGGAAATGACTTTATGAGGCAGTGAGTCTGAACCAGAGAACAAGATTTGAGGGCCGTAACTTGACATCAGCGTGGATCCTGTATCCAGAGGTCGCCGACAGGAACACAGAGCCAGAACAAGCTGTTTGCACCTGAACTATTGTCCAAGAAAATGTATTTTATTTCTTACAACCTGGGTCTGTTTTTTTTTGGGCAAAATCTTGGCCCTTGTTCCTATTTGCTATGATAACATTTTACCCGCAGCATCACCTTCTGAGGTCTGGGAACAGGCCACGTCGCCACAACAGGGTCCAACAGGGCAACAAACACAAGCAGTCACACAATCAGACACGCAGTAAATAAACATGTTGCTACGTCCCGGCACTCAGAGCTGAGGTTGGAGATTTAAATGTGACTGTGGCCGACAGGAAGGCTTCCCAAAAACTGCAGGTGTAAGTCTAAGAGTGGAGGGAACGATAAGTCCAAGTGGTGGCATCACATGGAACAGATCAGATACAGCTCCGATGGTTTTTAAAATGACGTCGTCACTGTTGGTGCAGATGTGAGAGAGGAGCGCTGACAGAAACTGGACCGACACCATCGAGTTGAGGACGAGTGAGAATTCTGAGCACAGTCGTCTTGGACGGAGTCCTACACAAGATACAATTTGCACAAATCTCATTATGCCGTGCTGCGAGTAGGCAGCTGCTGTATAGCAAACACTCAGCGCTCCAAAGATAACCAGGAGCCAGAGGAGTTACAGTGCAAGTCGCCTACTTCCTAAATTGGCTCTCAGTCTTCTGCAGGGTAGTTAGTGTGTGTGTGTGTGTGTGTGTGTGTGTGTGTGAATATCTGTCTGTGGCAGAGCAAACTGTGCATACAGAAACCTAATTATGATATGTGTGCACAGAGGTGGACGCAAGCAGTCACACACAAACACACACAAACACACACACACACACACACACACACACACACACACACACACATAGATAGATGCAGGCAGTTTGGTATGAGGGGTCAAACGTTTCACCCAACCACACTACAATGCATCACTTGCGCCTACTTAGGACACGTCAGATCTGATCAAACCGCACGAGCGCACGCCTTCATTTTACATAGGTTTACTATGGAGACACGAGTGTTACACACACACCCGCTACATGACGTGCAGGCGTTGTTCGCTCCACTCACATGACGCGCTGACCCTTTGATACCAAATTTCAGGATTATTTGAATCCCACCTCAGAGGTGGATTTGACAAAGTCTCAGCGTCACTTCTCCTAGATATTGTTACTCAAGATGTTCATTACACTTAAATCTAAATCAGTGTTTTAGTTCTAAGTAATTTCAAGCATAGAAAAATATTGTTGGCCATATTTCCTGAAACTGCTGTAAGTAATAGTAACAAATACAGACTTATTTCTCAACGTCTAGTTTCACCTTACATTGTAACTTGTTTGTACCAAAACATCCAACATATGTTTGTGGTCAGACAAAGGCAAGGAAATGCAATGCAAAGCAAATTTATTTGTATAGCACATTTTCTTAACATAGAGTGCAAGAAACAACACAGGGATGAACATAATAAGTCTCAATTTAAATCACATTTAAGCACTTTCAATGTATATTTTCATGCTTTTGAATGAAGACAATTTTTTTTAATTCAGATAAGCTTGGAAATGTACCTTTTAAAATGCCTGGGAAGTGCTTGACTGCGATTTTATAACATGCAGCAATGTGTTTCAGGAAGTGTTTGTGTGTACAAACTGATTATTTACTTCATCAAAGCAGATGCTATAGTGCTATATGTTTAGTGGGAGCCTTCTACAGAAGGGGAAACAGGTCCAGGGATTTCCAGCACTCGACCTGTTGTCTCCATTAGCAGTGGCATTGCTGAGTGGTCCATGGGTGTGAGTTTACTCTGAAAGTAGAAGTAGAGTGTGTATGAGCATAATCTTTATCATTATCAGGAATCCATAATACTCAGAGAAATTGTTCAAGTAACGTTACAGAAAAGCATATCATCAGCATTACTGTAGCATAACTTACCCAAACTCAATCCTCTGACACTTCTGAATGAACCGCAAAATTCATACTAGTAAAGTGTATTTTTCCTATAACGTTACTGAAGCAGTCTGCTCTGCACACATGTAAAACAAAAACAAAAATAAAAAAAATCCGCTGTGTTGGCAGTAACATAACGCTAAACTCTGAACAGGTTGGTGTTTAAAGAGTTCCTGTATGACGTACTTCAGATTTATTCCCTTTTAAATTAAACCATAGACCAGTCGGTGACAATTCAAATAGCTGGCTCACATCAGGTGGTGAGTGGCCTTCGTATGGTCCTAAAAACGCTACACATTAGATAACGGTATACTTACATTTTGATGTGAAACCTGGGCTACTAGCTGCTCCTTCCGTGAAGTGTTCCGCCGTGGAGACGGAGCACAGCGGGTCATAATCTGAAGGCCACGCCCCCAAAGGTGAAACGTTTCAGATCCGGGGGCGGAGTCATGAGATTTGGAAATCCCTATCCAGTCAGATTGGGATTATTGTGATGCACCTGCCAATGTTTTGAAATACCCGGATAAAGTCAGCAGCATCACCTTGATCCCTGACTGAGAAAAGGAGGATTTCATTATCCGAATTATTCTGATCTGGATTACAAGTTTTGAAATACTGGGCCCTGGTGATTTGCTGAACGATCGTGACGTCGCTACAGCTGGATTAGCTGAGTGAGGGGCTCGGCCTTCATCATGCCGGACACACGGAAGCCGCCTCCTCTTTCATAGCCTATATAATTACGAGATCCTGATCTCGTAATTATGAGATCAGGAAAAGTTTCACTGTGGCCACTGCTTCGCTCAGAACCACATACTGCACATCCACCAAGGGGGTTCAGAGCTACTGTAACCAGCTGCCACACGACGGAGTATTACACTCAGCAAGGACAACAGTGCGCACCGTATATATTTTGATCTATTTTATACTTCAGATTTATATTGTTTGGCATTACTTGGCGACAGAAAAGAATGAATTTCATTCTGCAGGGAAACGCGTGTCCTTACTGTGCATATTGGATCTTGAATCTATGTTTAATGAAGACTCTGTGTGTGCTCAGAGCTGTGGCACAAGTTATGCACTGAAATCTGGCGGGAGAAAAATAATAATGAGACGAAAAATAAGTAAACATATATATATATATATATATATATATATATATATATATATATCTATTACGCACGCACTTCTAATAACCACAGGTCTAGGCGTGTACAGGCATTGCACGCGCAATGCACGCGAAACAAGTACACGGTGATGGTTGCACAGGTAATATACACGTATCAAGTACACGGTGAATGCAGTGTGTGCATGTTCGCTGATACGTTTCACCCCTCATAGTTTGGAGATACCTGCACATGAGCTGTTGTGTGTGTGTGTGTGTGTGTGTGTGTTTTCATAAATGGATTTTCTCAAACACAGAGAGAAACAGGAGTAACACAAGAGCACAGGAGCAAATGTGCCTGCAGGTAATGTTAGCATGTTTGAACTGAATGCACGTGTAAACACATGAAGACAGAAACAACAACATGACAAGCATTAGCAGAGTGTGAACACGCTGCTGCTGCTGCTGCTTAGTATTTAAATAACTGATTGATCCATCTTCTTAAACATCAAGTTCAAGGACTTTAAAGGATATTTCAGGCCCAATTCCCTTGAATTCAAGGACCCAACATGGAGATACACAGACTGTATATAATATAAAGATGGACAACATGTCTGCTCTTCCTCCCACTGTCGGAAAACGAAGTCAAGACATCCAGATACAGCTGCTGCCATCTTTCACTGGTGACGTCATTTGGAGCCAAAGTCTGCTGAACAGTGATCTCTGCCGGTATCAAGTCCCCGCCCAAAAACCCATCTGACCAATCGCAAGCAGCTCCATTCATAGTGAGTACACCGATTGGCTCACACAGCTGTCAATCATGACATCAGAACCATCTTTTTAAAGCATCAAATTACCAATTAAAGCCACACTGATCAGGAACCAAACACTTTACAAACATCTGTGCAATAATATCTAAAATGACTGAAACCACTTTTGGGAAAAATGGGACTCTTTGTTGTTCTAATGTTATCGTACTTGTACGTAGACCCTTTCAGAGCTGACGTCACCTCTTTATCTGGAGGTGCAGCTGCCTCTCCCCCACAGGGCTGTAGGCTCCACAGGAGTGTTAACATGTGTTTGTCTTGTTGTGTTATTGGAGCCAGAATAGAAGGAGTCACGGCTCAAAACCAGCCGCCACTGCCCGTCAACAAAAACAAAGACAACTATGGTTAAATGTGATAAGAGCAAAGGACTGGACGGAGGCCATCATCAAAAATGCTCACATGTGCAGCGCACACTTCATATCAGGTTAGGGAAAAAGTATTTCCTGTTGTAGGGATGAATAACGTTATGTGTATTAAGGGTTATCATGTCCACCTCATCAGAAACTGGGGAGGGATTAAGAGGAATATTGGATTTCTCTGCAACGCTAACTTTTTAGCACATGAGCTAACGTTAGCTTCCATAGCAAAACAAACAAGTGTGGTCCTCCTTTGTAAGATTGGCTTCCTGTGACATCATCCATCCACTGAGTGAGAGCATACGGGTCGGCCAGTCTGGTCCCGTTGCTCAGTGTTTACTTATTCAAGTAACACTGGCGTCCCGGAGAGTGAGTGACCTGACATGGTGCGTTGGTACATTCAGTCTGACGCTCTACACTAAAATGAGAGCCCTGTTGGTGGAAGAAACGCAGCCTTATATTTCTACATGAATGAACCAACGGTTAAGTTAATCACACATTCACTGCGCTCGGCGCTCTGCTGCTGCGTCTCCACAGACAGAGTGTCCAGAGTGCGCTCTGCCACTCTGAGAGTGCGCTGCTCTGGATAACCCAACGCTACATTCACACAGCGCTCCACATTTATCAACGCTCCAGTTTGTGTCAGAGTCGCTCCCACACTCACAATGAGTGTTTCTGAACGCACCACTCACACCATCTTCCTCCATCGTCTGAAACAAGACAACACAACTTGTTAGCTAATGTCTGTGGAGAACTGTTTGGCCTCCAGCTAAGCTCCGCCCACCAACAAACATCATGCTGTGTACTAACAGTGAAAGGGTCTATTAGTGGACGGACGCTTCTTCTTCTGGTTAATGATGGGGGGCAACTGGTGTTCAAGGTGCATTACTGCCTCCAGTGCAGTCATCAAACATCTATTATATCTCTATCAAGGAAATTTACATCAAGAGAATTATTGTTTTATCGCCCAGCCGTAGAGCAACACCATAAACATGTTGATTCACTCTTAAATATGCACAAATATTGATTCTAGCGGCTTTAAAAACAAACCAATAGATTGATGTGTGGCTTCAGAGATGCTGCATCCACACACACACACACACACACACACACACACACACACACACACACACACACACACACACACACACACACCGAGGCTGGCTGAGGGAATTGTGTTTGAGCGTTCTCAAAGTGAGCAGCCGTGTGCCAAAGAGATTGAGTGCGTCAGCAGAGTGCACAGAGGGAGGGAGGAAGAGGAGAGAAAAAGGAAAGATGCAGGAGAGAAACAGAAGAAAAAGGAAATGAGACTAAAGAGAAGGAAGAGAGGATGCAGGAGAGGGATGAGTGACTGCAAACACAGCGAAGAAGAAGAAGAAGAAGAAGAAGCTTGTGAGAGAGCGAAGAGAAAGAAATGAGAGCAGAGAGAAAGACAAAGGCGTTCAAAGAGTTCGCCCCTGGGAAGAAGGGATGGAGCGCCGGATCGCCTGGGCGCACAGAACACACACACACACACACACACACAGATAAACACACACATCCTGTGTGCAGTCAGCAGCGCACGTGTACAGACACACACATCACACACGCTGCACATCTCAGCGCACTACATCAAGACGTTTATTTATTGATGTTTAAAAATGCTGTCGGTGGAAAGAGCTCTCAATCATCCTTCAGCATCACTGAAGGAAAACTGTGGAGTGAGAGTCGTGGCGGTGGGGAGGGAGAGGAGGAGGGAGGGAAGGAGGGAGGGAGGGAGAGGAAATCTTCGTCTGTGAAGCGACGTTAGCTGCTTGCTGCTTCTCTCTCGCTTCATCTTTCCATCTCTGCGGCGGTGAGGTGGGGTGTAGAGGACGCACGCTGTGAATACTGACAAGGGAGAAGGCTTTGATCCCTCCCTCACTCTCTACACATCTTTTTGTCTCTTCTTCCTCTTCTTTACCTCCAGCTCTCCGTCTTTCTCACCGTCGGCCTCCTGCTGTCCCTGCCGTGCACCTCTCCATCCATCTCCCCTTCCAGATCTGTTAATCTCCCTCCTGTACGTACTGTATCTGTCAGGACGCCATCGCCTCGTCCACGATGCTAATCACCGCGCATCAGAGAGGAGAGCACCATCAGAAACACAGAGAAATGACGAGTAAAGAAACTTCAGAGAGCTCCTGACGAGATGAAATAAAGTGAATATCAACAACTGAAGCCTCAAACAAAGCAACAACTGACAGACTCAGTGACGGAGTGTTTAACTAATCACCACGGCGAGCGCTCACATGTCTCCGTTTAAAGCTGAAGCTCACACTCTGAGGTGTTATCTTGAAATGGATATTTGGACGGGCCGAGGTGGTGGAGTGTGTGTGTGTGTGTGTGTGTGTGTGTGTGTGTGTGTGTGTGAAGACGGGAGCCTCCAGGTTTTATGACTACAAGGAGACAGAGTTTGACATCTGATAGCCAGCAGTCACTGGACCAGAGCCCAGAACGAGTAGCCGAGCGGAGCAAACATGTCCAGAGATGCATTTTGAAGAAAAACAAGATTTTAGTCAGCAAACTTTTAAATGATGTTTTCTGATGGGAATATCAGGGGAGACTGACAGCCTGCCAGAAACTTTAAAAACCAAATCTACACTTCACTAACAGCTGGAACGGCTCCAACCTGTCTCTGCTCACACACACAAACATCCCAAACACTGCAGCTCACCACGCCGGACGAATAGTCGTGACTCACACACTCAGAACCTCGTCCTCAGTGAGTTATTTAAGACTCTACATCAGTGCCACTGTTTCAAGTCATTACAGACACGATGACTTGTTATCGTCAAGCAGCAAACTGCAGTTCCTCTGATGTCCACTAGAGGCTGGCTCCAACAGCGAGTCACTCCCCACAGAGCTCCATGTTACCTCCTGCAGTGAGACTGTGGCTCCGTGTTCAGATAAATCTTTGTATAACACAAAGAGAAAAGTAAAACAGGACTTGTAACATTAAGCTGCAACATCTTCCATGTTTCAGAAGGCACGGCGGCGAGATAACGTCGAGGTATCAGAGTTTGACTTGAGAGTGACGGTAGAAATGAGCTGAGGTGATTCTGAGGTTAAAACAAAGAGAAGAGAGTGACGGAGGAGGTTCGACAGCTGCGGGAAGAAGAAATAAAGAAGAGTAAAGAAAGTGAAGACAGGCTGAGATGAGATGAAACAGAATCAAAAAGTACAGGAGCGCAGGTCTGACACAGGTTCTGGATCCAAGATAAGCCCTTCACCGGCGCCGTGATGGACGTGTGTGTGTGTGTGTGTGTGTGTGGAGGGGTGGATGTTGCGAGGCTGAGCGGGGGGGTCACCCACAGTGCAGCAGGGTCGGGACCAGAAGCCGGTGCAGTTACACGCTGGCGCTGATCCAAACTCTAATTATACACACACTCTCAGTGGAATTAAGATTAGCAGGGTTTAGGAGTATCTCGGTAACTCTGGGAGACAAGAGGCCACGTGTTCACACACACACTGAAAATGTGCAGTGACATCAGCACAAACACGGCGCAGAGACGCCACCCGACCAGCCCACACACACCAGTGTTCAGTCAGTCGTGCAACTGAATGTTGCAAACTTTTGTTTGTTCACAAACACACAGACGGCCCCAAAACGAGCTGCACAAACACACAGATGTATTATTGGTATTCTTTCTGTCGTGCACATGTTTATGTGCGCTGTCTATTGTTTGCATGCTGGTTATTTCCTTAGAAAAGCAGAGCTAATATTTGCTGCGGAGCTGGCAGGGCGGCTGACGGCAGGAGTGTGGAGGAAAGCTTCCAACACTGTTGCAGAGGAAAGCGCCTGCCAGCGCCGCAGACGATTCTTTCTCATCACATTCTGATGAATCCGCATCCTGTCAGGTCCGAGGAGACTCCCGTTAGCTCCACTCTGCGGCGGACACCGTTAACAAGGCTCATCTTTACGCAGGATTCCCAAAGATTCTCAGCTTCCTGTGTGAGTGACCTTCACCGCTGCCCGCTGCTCTCCCTCCCCCTCGTCATCTTAACTCCGCTCTGCGTACCTTTCACTTCAGGATTGATCACCTCAGAATAAGCCTTTTGTTCTGTGCGGTGGTGCAGCCAGCGCTGACCCCAGGAGAGAGGAGGAGATGGAAGGCAGCTCTCAGAGAATCTTAAAGCATCGCTCTGGTTAATCTACACAGGCCTTACACAACATGATGCTGCTGCTGCCTCTGAACACAGGAAACACATTCTTCATCCACATCTGCGGCCTCTGTTCACCTGCATCATCCTCAGCGAAGACGGCGTCAATAACGTCTTAATCGGCAAAGTTAGCATGTGCAACCAAAAGGTTATCTTCAAGTCTGAGTGAAGCGAATACAGAAGCCTGTGTTCTTTCTAATGGCCACCAGGGGGCGTCTATGTAACTCTATTAGTAAACAATTGATTTATGGCCTCAGTAAACATTTTCCTCATGAGCTTATGGCCTCAATCGCTCGCTTCAAGACTCTGTCAACACAGAATTATGTTTAGTTCATGTTCGTCTCATTTAGAGTCAAACAGACGAGAAAACAGGGGACGCTTCAGGGCGTGGCTACATTGTGACTGACAGGTCGCTACCACGGTGATGTGCTCTGATTCTACGTCAAATTCACGTCCTCCACAGCTCCGCCCTCTCCTCTGAATATGGACATCCAAAACGGTTCCTACACACTGTCATGGAAAAAATGTCCAAACTTTTCCAGGACTTTTCAAGGACCAATAACAACGTTTTTTTTGTTGTCTTGCCCCACTTATTCAAACATATCAGGCTTAAACTCTATTTGAACGTAATATCAGCTGACTGTCTGACAGGAGGGGAGACGAACCCAGAGAGAAAATGACAAACTATGCGCGATGGCAAATAAAAACGTAATTTGCGGTTAATCTTACATATTGTGGACGAGTTACACACCGAGGATTACTGTAACAATACCGTTACATACACCAAAGCTGCATGACTTTTCCAAAACTTTCAATGACTCTGACTAATTCCATGACTGTTCCAGGTTTTCAAAAAAACAAGATGGTGACGGCCAAAGTGCAAAACTGAAGGGTACAATTCAGAATTTCAGAAACTTCACAGGTGACGTCTATGACTGTGTGCAACCCTGGCTGGAGGAACTGATGACTCACTGATAAAATCAACTGCTATTACAATATTCTATTGACTTAACTTTTTTAAAACATGTAATTTTAATCACTGCTTTTGTGTTGCATCATTTAAAAGTCAGCCCTGTACATTCATGATGACTGTACAGGGCTGACTTTTATATAACTCAAGGTTTAAAGTTATGTATATTTAAAAACGAGGCCTCTTTGACTGACAGACTGTCTGTGAGGCGGTGCTACAGTCTGTGAGTCAGATTTACTCCTGCTGACCCAACCTGAAACAGGGTCAGCAGCGTTTTCAAAGGTCTGTTTCAGGGGTTCCATAATTCTGGAGGCGTTTGCACGCTGAGTGTAAATGCCGAACTCGAGGCCTCGGGATTGCTGTCCACACACCACAGGTGAAATGATGAAACAAACACACCGGCCTCAGGAAAAGGCTTTGGTGAAGCTTTGGTGAACACGGCTCACTGGACTCGTGTGGTATGAATTTCATTGGCGCTGGTTTGAAGGGAAGATTTACTGTTCAATCATCTGCACAGACGTTCATTAATTTTACCTTAAAAAGATTATTAAAACACTCATTTTATGGCTAAATGATGTTTGAGAGAGGTGCAGAGAATCGGTGCAGTTGAGCTTTTAGAGACGGCAGAAAATGAAATACAGGATTTAATAAAATGTTTCTCTGAAAGAGTGAGACTATAATAAAATCTGATCCTGTGATACAATATTCCCTGATAATGTAATACACCATCACATTATGAGCACGACGAGTGTTCCACTAATCATCATGTGTCTGCAGAGGTTACTGTGTTAGCTGGTAATTGGCTACATTAGCATGTTTTATTAACACAGCTCTGACCATCGCGCCACAGAGAAACATCGAGGCCACGCGGCAGCAGGTAGCAGCGAAACATGGCGGGGAGTCGCTGCTGAAGGCGGCTCTGAAGTCCACCACCTGGGGGATGAGTGGCGTGCAAGTCCACAGCACAGAGTGTTTGAGGAGCGGTGGCGTGTGAGCGGGCGGGCCGAGCAGGCAGCGCGCAGGCTCGGGTCACCTTGACCGATCTGTCTCCCACTTGAAGCGGGGAGGGAGACAGCAGGAGCGAGGGGGGAGACAGAGAGGCGGTTTCCTCCCAGTTAATAGCTCTCTGCAGAGGGTTTAGATGAGGCGAGGGCTCTCCTCTCTCCCATCGCTGGTGTGGACGCAGCCACAGCTGGACTGGTGGGACAGGAAACGCCCCGACAGCTGAGAGAAACAACACATCCTCCTGAGACGGGTCTGTCGCACGCCGAATAAGCTGCCACATAAAAAAGAGGAGGCGACCCTTTGGCTCTTTGCCTCAGCCGGGCGGAGAGACGAGCAGAGAGGAGGTCTGATTTGATTCCTTTCTTCTTCTTTGTCGTGTGCACAATGACAAAAGACAAACCCTTACAGCAGAAGAAGCTATTAAATGAAAGTAAATTCATCACCTGCGCATTTCTCCATGTTTCAGGGGCAGCGTATCCTCCCTGGAGAGCCATGTGGCGTTCTGCTGCACAGTCAATCGTTAAGAAAAGTTCAATTTACATGTGTTTGTGTTTGGGAGCGAGGAAGAGGGAGCGGGGGAGACGAATTTCTGCATCGTGTTCACACCGCACAGCAGGAGGAACAGACATTTTTAACCCACAAGTGACAGATACAAAGCAGTTAATAAGGTGTCTCCAACAGCGAGGAGCGTCCACAGTTCTTTAATAATTTCATAAAGTGATGTTGCACTTGTGCAGAACGATCCCAGCACACTGCGCCGCAGCACTGAGCCAGAGCAACGACCACGGCCTCAACACTCTGCCTTCAAGGGCACCATTATTCTGCCTGAGCCAGGCATGGCTGAATCCATTTGGAAGGGTGCACAAAGGTAACACTGATCCACCTCTGTGTTCAAACAACATCTCAAAATAACTTTCAACACTTCAAGAATAGCCTGAATCCTGGATCTGTGGGGATCGGGCATTTCAGTCACGTAGCCCACTCTGTTTTTATCGAGTGACCTTAAATGAGCGGCGAGGTTTCAGGAGCCGTACTTTACCGTTCCACACTTGACCACATGAGCGTTAAATCCTCAGACTGACTGCCACCGGGAGAGAGTTCAAGTGGGGGAAGCTGACACAGGCAGCAAGTGTTGAAGGAATATTTCACCCAGAAATGAGCATTTGTAGATCAGTTATTGAAAAATTCTTGACGAATCAGGGTCTGTGTGTAACAACAGCAAAACATATCAAGACCGTGAACAAACTCTAATTTTTCAGTATAATAATAAAGTCTCATTTATCCAGGCGTCTGCTCAGTCCTTCTGACAGACAGCCAGGACTCTCACATTTTCATGGATAATATTTCAAAATCTTCAAAACTTTTCATGGACTTTTCAAACATATCAGAGTCAAACTCTATTCAAACACACTTTCATTTCGCTGGTAAACATGGAGGGAGAGACGGAACGTGGAGATGCTACGATAACCATTCCAGAAATTAACACTGATTAATAGCGCTCCGTGGTGACCTTTGACCCCGTGTGTTATTGAAGGCCACAGTGTCTTGGTCACATGATGGAGGCAGACAAGACGACGCTGCTTGGCGCCATGAATGGAACATTTACTTTTAAAAAACGCCCAGATGTGTTGATAATTGCTTGACAGCCCTCGTAAAAATTAAAATAAAGTTGAGATTGACGCTGCAACGCTTCTTGAAACCCTTTTTTAAAATGTAAGTTTGTGTAAAAAGTCTCCTTTTTGAAAAAATAACTAAAATAAAGTTAAGATTCTCCAGTTGCATTTTTTTTCCAATATCGTCATCAAAAACTTTCTCCGATTTCAGATTCTTGGTTCACCCGGGTGGCGTGCGAGAAAAACAGTTGTTTTCTTGAATTCAACGTAACACGGGATGAGAAACTGATATATATGTGGTCACTTGAAGGGTGAAGTGTTCCTTTAAAAGCTGTATTTTTAAAGGGTTATTTGTGGATTACTGTGCCGGCCTCTGCGTCTGAGGACTATATTTGAATAGAAGAATAACCGAGATGACCTGGACCTCGAATAAACTGTTGGGAAATTTCACTTAGCATCTCTTCTTTTCTTCCATGTGTCACCACCATTGATTTCAACAAAAAAGAACCCTCAGAAAATCTGGATCCAGAGCATCTTTCTTTTAAGTCCAGCATGACATTCATTTCCAATGACAGGATGAATCCAAATTAACAAACAAAAAGCAGCTGCAGCTGAAATCTGCTCAGGATTGATATCACCAATGGACCTTTAATCGAAGCAAAACACCGTGGGCAACCTGCACTGAAATGTTCACCTTTTAAATCACACGTCAGGCAGACTCTGTCACCAATTAAACACAGAAATGCCTTTAACCATATTATCTACCGAGCCAATGAGATTATAGGCGTGAAGCAGATCAAGTGTTTCTGAGAGACGTGATGGACGGCTCTGTGTAAAGCTCTTTAAGACTGTAACCATCCACTACACCGTCAGTTCCTCCAGCTCACCTCCGGCATCTGTTCCTGTCTGCTGGAGAAAAAATCCCCTCAGCAATGTCATCAGAATACTTAAATAGACGTGTCAGTAAATGTGTACAAGTTTGTTGGATGTTAATGCTCCCGTCTGTTTTTTACACGCTGTTCTATTTTTACTCAGCATCTGGGCTGACGATAAAAACGGAGCTGATTATTAAAAATTAGAGGATGTCCCCAGGCTGTGTTAGTCCTGAGCAAATGAGGCTAAAGATAAGGTTTAGCTGGATCAAACTCTGCTTCCTGTTCTGCTGAAGTGAAACCAACTCTCCAGACTGAACAACAGGAAAAACACTTTGTCGTAACAACTTGGGAGCGTTGCCACATTCCTCTAAAATGGTCACCTGCACTGCTGAACCCACTGTGACATCATCAGGTGAATGGAAACTTGTCCTAAATAGTGCACATGTTGTTGCATGTTATGGATCCAGTTCACTCAGATATCTGTACAGATAAGACCTTCTTCTTCATCACAGACACAAACACCTGGAGAAACCTGTCAGCTGCGTCATGCTCATTGATTTCGTCAAAGCCTTTGATACCATGAACCAGACCATTGGTCTATCCAGACCATTGGACCCAAAACCAGACCCAGGACCAGAACCAACTTTAGGCATCACAAACACTGATGGAAATGATGGACAGCTGGAAATGTCCCAACCACCCATTCACAAAATACCAGGTTTTGTTGCCAAAGACACAGCCAATAATGTCAGTTTTGTCAACACTCACACAGCTTGTAATGTCCCAACCTTTAGTTAAAAACACAAAGATTTATTGTCACAAGCATGACTGGAAATGTCCCAACCTCCAAAAACACAGCTTTGTTGCCACAAAAATGTCCGAACTACATGAACCAATATCCGATTTTGTTGCCACAAGCACAGCTGGAAATGTCACTGGTACCAGCAGCTGTCTTTGCGAGGTCTCACGCCATCCATCATCCACAACATGGCTGGAAAAGTCCAAGTCTCTTTTTAAAAATACCTGGTTTTGTTGCTTCACTCGTGGCTATAAATGTCCCAACCTTTAGTAACAATAGCAAAGACTTAATGTCACCAACACAACTGTAAGTGTCCCAACCTTTCGTTAATAATATGTGGTTTCCTTGTCACAAACACGGACGGTAATGTCTGGACTTCTCCTTAACAACATCTGGTTTTGTTGCCACAAGCACAGCTGGAAATGTCCCGGCCTCACGATAAAACTGTCCTGTTTCACTGACATAAGCAGGCTGCAAATGTCCCGATCTTTTGTCTTATGTCACTTGTAGCGGCAGCTGTCTTGCCACCTGATGTGAAACTCGTATAATCATATAATAGTTGATAGTATGAGATGTAAAGTGCAGCATACTGGTCTGTTTAGACGGCCTGTGTGCGTCTCTGCAGCAGATGTAGATATAAAGACGCATGTTGCTCTGCTGACACTGTATTGAACATTTTACCGAGCTGTACTAATTCCTCTGAGTCTGCTCGTTTGGTCATTACAGAGAAGAAAAGGATAAACAGGTTTAAAATAGCTGTGATGATTGTATCAGTGTTGATATTGGATTTTATTTAGACTCGACTACAGGCCGTGGCGGCGTTGGCAGCAGCCTGTTGACAGTTCTTTTTGGGAGAGTGGGAGATATTGTATCTGGCACAAACGCTCTGTTCCTCCTACTTGTAATGAGACTGTGGTGAACGCGCTGTCCTGTCTGCTGAGCTCAGTTTATCTTGGTCATCTTTTCGGCCATTTGGAAGACGGACTGTAAACACGTGGCGTATCAAGTTCAGGTCATGTGTATTAAAGCGCTACCAGGGGATGCATGCAGACACCCGTGCACTCTGTGGATGGTGTTGTTGAACACTGTTGGCAAGCAGGAGTGGACAGGCACAGAGCCGCAGTGTATTCCCATGATTCAGAAATGATAATGTATTACAGAGCATCATGGAGAAGTGCTTGGTGAGGGGGGAACAGCTGCAAAGTAAAGGTGGAGAGATTGTTTTTTCCTTTCTTCCCTGCTCATGTGTGAACTGCATTCACATCCAGCCATCTGCTTCTGGGACCGGGGCGTCCGGGGCAGGAGCCGCCGCGCTGCTGAGAGGATCCTCCTTATCATTACGGATGATTCTGGAAACTAATTTGATGCGGAGCTCGACGTGCCCACTGATATCTTCATTGTATTCGGGGACTGTGCTTATTCAGAGGATACCGCCGCCAATCTCTCCCACTCTACTGCGCTTTCACAGCGAACCATCTGCCGGAGGTCTCGCTGCATGTGAGGCGGCGTGTCTATACGAGGCGAGTGGAGAGTCGACGAGGAGTTAGTGAATGTTTAATGTGTGTTTGAGAGTGTGGGCCGGTGTGTTGGTGAGAAGGCTTCTGACTGATTCTGAAGACATGATGGAGACGTGTTTCTCCTCTGACGCTCATCACTGACTCCTCTGCTCGTTCCCATCACTGTGTTCTGTATCGTCAGCAGGATCAGGGTCAGGTATCTGGTATCAGGTTGGTGAAATACTCTGATTCAGTAAGCTCCAAGGCTGACAGATCCTGCATTGAATTTTCTATCTGCTCTGTTTTATTAATAAGGAGGAATGTATTAACCCTTTAAAATCAGACCTGCTGCTGACGCTCGTGGGAGGTTGTTGTTTGTATGATCCTGTTTCAATGGATCTAAAATAAAAACCACAATAGCTTGAACATTTATTTTCTTCACGGCTGAAAACTGAGACCTTTTTCTCCCCCGTCATCCTGTCACGACCTTACGTTACCTCGCCTTGCCTGCAGTGTAAATGTATTATTTTGCTGTAGTTACGCCAGAATTTCCTGTTAATGGCTGCTGGAGATCGGGGTTGCATAATCCTGTATTGTATTGATCTAAAATAACAACCACAACAGCGAGAACATTTAATCTTTAGCCGCAGAAAGCTAACGGCAAAAACACATCGGAGGCAAAAAATACACTGGTTATATTCGATGTACAACCCCACACTGGCAGCAGCTACATGTGTGTAACTTGCACTTTACATCACCGTCCTACTTTCAGTCTCACTGCCCCCTGAATCAAATGCATTTCCCCCACTCGCTCTCTGCTTGTAGAGACCAGCTCCTGCAGCAGCTCGACTCCTCTCCTCACATGGAGGTCTAAGGAGAACTCTGTAGCTGTTGCTGTGTCTCGTGTGTGACGAAGAGTGGATGAGGAGAGACTCGTTGTTTAGCTCAAGAAATATCTCGAGTTAATCGACCCACAGTCCCGTCATTATAAAGACAGAGGCCAAACAGAGATCAGCTCTTCAGGTGATAAATCAACTTTAACTAGCAACTGTCCACACACGATGTTAAGATAATGCTGACGGAGGAAGTTCAGATCTGTCAGTAAAAGTAGTGAGAACTTTGTGTGGTCGTCTGTTGACGAGCTGCAGCGTGACGTGTCCAGTGTGTGGTAGGGGCGGCACGTGACACGCATCACATGACGTGCGGCGGCTCCGGTGTGTTTTCAGCTTTAGGCTTCTGTCTTATCATCACGTTGTATGGTACTGACGTTACCGCACTACGTGACGTGTGGTGTAAAAACACGCGGCGGTGCCAGAGGAACAATGATAAATCCATTAAAAGGCCTTTTAATTTTGCTCATAAAAATGATCATATCTCAAAAACTAAATATTGCACATAGTTCAAATAACTTATGGAGAGTCAAGTAATATTTTGTTCATGTTTCTACATTAAAAAATCTTTTGGAATAATATGATTTGTGGATTCATTTTGTAAAATGTCACGAAAAAACATGTCAGATTTTTGTATTATTTTATTAGTAGTATTATTTTCATTTTAGCCGACACTAACTAATCTTATTTATTAGTTGTTGTTTTTTTGTTGTTATATGTTTTGTAACATATGTCGTGTTATATGCTCTGTGTGTTCCTAATATTTTGGTCGGTGCACTTCATTTAAACACATTTCAAATCTTGCTCACAAACTTTCTTGGTTAACTGAAGTTTTGTTTCAAAGGTGTGTGTGTGTTGTGTGTGTGTGTGTGTGTGTGTGTGTGTGAGGAGGAGGCAGAGGGAGCGTGCACGTGTTTATGTACATGTGCCACGGAGCAGCAGGAGCAGCCGGGATCGCTGAAAGGTGCGGACAGGGTCGGCGATGGCACGGGTCAGAGGTCACACAGTTCTCTCCATCAGCGGAGGTGGGAGAGGATGGGGGCAGACAGGAGAGGACGGAGCGAGGCGAGGAGGAGCGGTGACACGGCCCCCCTTCCTCCCTCCTCCCCCGCCCAAATACTGAGGGTCAGCAGTCTGCGGTGGCAGAGGGCACGGACACAAGGACAACGCCACGGAGCCGCTTAGCAACTTTTATAGCCAGTTCTGACTCATCCTCACCTTCTGCATCGGACCGTCCGAGAGGAGACGTGTTTTAATATGGCCACTGCTGTACAGCCAGGTGTATCTGTCTGTGTATCAGTACTGCAGGTATACTACTGACTAACACACCAGCATTTAAAGGACGGCTATTTCATGTTAGGAGCCGTGTATCTGCTCGCCCTAGCTGGACTTCTGCCCCCTTAACTGTCGTTGCTGTCCCACTGCGTGTCACCCCTCACACCTCCAGTGGGTCACCAGTGAAGGTTCAGAGTTAAGGGATTATTTTCAAATGAGTCTCTACGATGTGATTCAGTAAAATCCTGCACAGTTTACCTTTAAACTTTCTCTCATCAGCGGCTGATAATCCCAGCAGCACCTGCAGCTTTAAGGCGCAGCTCAGCCGCCTGCAACACGCACACACATGATAAAAGCAGAGTTTTCTGAATAGAAATGAGCACAGCAGCTAATTAGAGCAGAGATCCAGCAGAAGCATCCTGTGGCGGGGTAATATATCATGATGCAAAATACTGTAATAATAGCAGCGCTTTAACATTCACTCTTTTCGCCTTTGGACAGAGAAAGATCTGGTTTCACTCCTGACTGTAGCAGCCAAAGAGATTTCTGGTCAGAGTGAGCTCTGAAAAGCCTGCGCCATGTAACAGTTGAGTCATACGTATTGATTCATAAAGGTCAGGTTACTGCCTGACTCTGTGGTGCACGGCGCCGCGAGTCTTTGATGTTCATGTCGGTTTTCACAGCGTTTCTTTCTCCTCGCTGTTAAACTCTGGTTCTCACTGTAGCTCCTCAGAAACACGGCCATCACGACAGCGTGTGTATTTACCCGACATCCATCGCTGCCCTAACGCAGACATACATCACACATAACTTGACACATATTAGACGTGTATTGCACCCTGAGGTATTGACGGAAATGCAGAATGTGATAATGTTCCTGATCGTTGCCGCGGCAACTCACATGATTAACTGTGTTGTAGAGTCTGTACACAGGAGGCAGGGAGAGGAAGTGGCATAAACGTCTCCAGATACCCTCACATGTTTATTACCCCATTAAGCTGCCCCCCCCCAATCACCATCTCCCTCGCTATAAATATAAACGTCAGCCGAGGTGTCAAGGCTCAAGCTCCCGTTAGAAATACCTGCTATTATGTCATAAAATGAGTGGAGAGCTGCTCAACGGCCTGTGATGTGTAAACTCTACCTCTTTCTCTCTGGTCTGATGTTGTACAGCTGAGGTTGGGGGTGTTAATGAAGTGATGTGCGAGGTGTGGCGCGCCCCTCTGAACACACACATATTTCCCCTCCCGGGAACCGACCGCCACCGTTTCACTTCTCCCTTTGATGGCTGTGTGAGGGAAAGTTTACAGTCCACACATAAAAGTTTCCAAAGAGCGGCAGCAGATCAGAGGGGAGATCTGAGGCTTTAACAATACAGGTCGCTGTGAAACTGCTGCGCTCTCTGAAGTCAGACTTTCACTGGCTCTATCAGAGTGTACTAACCTGAGAGTTCACTGGTGAAGAAGCACTAAATGCACTATTGTAATCCTGATTGTAAGCAGCTCGTAATGTACAAGAAGGTGTGACAGCACAATGAACACACCCACAGAGGGTTAGATCTCACTGCAGCTCAGTTCTTCTGAAGTTCGTCTGGGTTTCTGAGCGTGTTGTGACACTAGAGTTGCAAAGGGACGAGATTTCATGGTCCGATAACCATCTCAGAAAATATCATGTTCTTTCAGAACGGATATTATTACCAGTCAGAACGATACTTAAAGACTGAAAACAGAAGGTTTATTGTTGGTTGAATGTTTTAATACTATAATTAAAACTTGAATCCATTTTGTTCATACAGCTTTGTGTAAAAAGTCTCCTTTTAGAAGAGAACTCAAACAGACTGTGAGAGTGCGGCAACCTGTTCAACCTGGTGTCCAACAACCACCGACTTTCACCCAGGAGGCTGCTGTTCACTTCCTGTAAGACTGTAAAGCCAAACCCTGTTCTTTGTTCCTGAACCCAACCATGTGTGTGTGTTGTTGAAGGAAAACCAACACACCGACATGGTGCTTTTATTTTGAAAGAGACTGTATCAAACTGTACATTTCCTGTGAAAACAGAAGTGTATTTTGAAAACAGACAATGCATGTAACAGGCTGAAGTTGACACGGCGTCCCAGAACGTCAACAACCGACACACCCAGGGTACCTTGGACGCCATATGTGGACGTGGAGAGTCCAGGTAAAAAGTGAAGCGGCGAGCGGCTGCAGTGTTTTACCCAAAGATCAACATTTTTCATCTCTTGGCACTCAGAAAAGAAAGCAAACAAAAAACCTTAAACATGCAGCGCTGAGCACAGAATAAACTCTGGCTGTTGTGTCACGCTGCTGGCATTTGCAGCGTAGCTCAAATACACAACACTCACATTGCAATTAATTTTAAAAATATGCTGACCTTAGGGAAACACACTCAGATGGACACGCCCCTTCCTGCATCGAATCAACGCCGTGCTCATTTGGACTAAAAGGCAGCTGCCTTTCATGGCACAAAATGGCTCCTGTTTTTCGGGTCTGTCTTTTGCCATCTGGCAGCTCGAGCTCCTTCAAAGGGACCGTCAGGTCTCAGAGGAAGCTTTGATTCAGAATCACACAGTACACACACACACACACACACACACACACACACACACACACACACACACACACACACACACATCCAAGCCCGTCTATGCAAACAGATGCACAGCAAACACACACGTGAGGAAAAACATGCACCTGAACACTTTGAAACCACAACAGGTGGGCTCAAAAACCTCCGCCAGTCACAGCAGGTGTTCGCCCGCAACCACGGCGAGAGGAACCTCACACACACAGTCCTCGGCTTTTTTCTACTTTATGCAGAAACACACACCTGAAAACCTGCCAGCACCGGAGCATAAAGTTACTGTGCTGGAAAGAAGCATCGAGATACACAGCAGCAAACACAGGGACTCAAACTCAGCTCGGCCACGTGCTCGAAAGCATTTACAGTATGTTCATTTAAGAGCTGGACACTGTGCACAAACACACACAGCTGGTGATAAACTGACATCTTCTCTGAACACACCAGCCCTCCCCTTCAGATGGTCCATGTGAAGTCAAATAAATGGACTATTTTTGATTGTTATCCCTTAAAATGAATTTAGACATGAAGCGTTCTAGGATGAATTAATGTGTGTTATAATCACATTGCTTTAAAGGTAAGAGCTGTGTATGTGCGCAGGCAGCTCAGTGTTGCAGTCGGGCGGTTCTTGTGTGTATGAAAGACTCCTGTCGGTGCTTGTTTTACAGTCGACATTAGCAGTTACCTGAGAAGAAAAGCCTTTTGTTTGTTCTGCATTCAGCTGAAACCTCTGCTCCCTCTGTATTGTGCACTAAGTGCTTCATTTTGCACAGATTTCTCACTCTCTAAACAGCCTCATTAAGACTAAAAGTTCTCTGAAGGAGATTTTTGGCCTTGTGCAGAAACACACTCTTATATTTCTCCTTATTTTCTGTGAAGAGAAAAAACAAGAGAATCAACCCGTTCTGAACAATGACTGTAAAAAAGAGGGTCTGTCAGGCTGGAGACATTGTCACAGTAATGTGACCGTAAAAAAAAATCTGAATTAAAGACAATTTAAGACACCTTTTAAGAAATATTAATATTTTTTAAGAAATACTTTTCTTATATTAACTGAACTTAAATTAAGACATTTTTTACGGGCCTGTAGACACCCTGCTGTATTTTCTGTTTTCATCTGTGTATGTGACTGAGAGCAAGAAGGTCAGATTCCTCGTAGGTGGACAAACTCCCTCAGACATTAAAGTAGATTTTGCCTCTAATTATTTCATGGAAACTGTTGAGCGGCTGAAAAAGTCAGAAAAGTTGATTCCAGCTGTTTCTGTTTCCTTTCTTAAAAAGTGCACAGTGACATTTACATTTTGAGGCTCAAGCTAACACTGTTATGCAGAGCGCCGTACACTGAGTGTGACCACACAATGAGCTTACGCTGCACACAGTCTGACGACACGCAGCCGGGAGCAGCAAGTCCAAGCATCAGGGCCGCAGCCATGAGTTCCTCTGACCCTGCACTGAAAATCCACCGGCCACCGTTTGCCACCGCAGCGGCCTAAGTGAGGTGAGTGTGGGCATAATTAGCTGCAGATGTGTGTCACTGTACGGCTGATGCAAGCGGCGAGTAACAGGCAGGGATCCGGGATGAATGTGGGAACGAAGCCTGCAGGGGACAGCGCTGAAAAGAACACAACGGTCCCAGTGTCAGGGAAGCAGCGAGAGCCGGCCTCGCCGAAAACATGATTAGCTTTCTGTTTGCCCAAAATTATGTCTCACGATGCGTGTGTGTGTGTGTGTGTGTGTGTGTGTGTGTGTGTGTGTGTGTGTGGTACATGTGTATGCATGAAGGCAGGTCTGCTCTGTGTAAGTGTTTCTGCATGAGTAGGACGAGGTAATTACAGTTAAACCCAAACTAGAAATGAGACTCTGCAGTTTCACAAACAAAACTCATTTGCTTTCTTCATTTGTGATATTGTTACGTTGGTGTTTAGTTTCATCGACGTATAACTCAGAGTATATCACATCACTCTCAGCTGCAAACACTGGATGTGTGTGACATGATGAGTCTGGAATCAGAAGACAAGATCTGGATACTGAGCAGTAAAACAAAACTTTACCTGCAGCAGAATATAAGAATATTATTCCCAAACATAATTCTTCACACATAAAACATGTTTCCTTTATGGTCTCTGTGTCTCTGGAGGCTGCTTCAAAATCTGCTGCTCCTCTGTGATCCAGTGACGTTAGTGGTGCTCAGACAAACTATGAGCTGTTTCAGCTTGTTTCTAGTCTCTACCTCTGAGTACTGGGGGCTCTAGGTGCATTATTTGACCCACCTGAAGAAACGCAGCAGAGAGCGGCTGTGGCTACGGCTGAGCCGTACAGGAGACCATCCAGAACCAGAGCTGCAGAGAGCAAACAGCCACCAGTGGGACCTTTGCTCAAATTACCCTCTGATGCTCTCTACACTCTACTGTCAGCTCAGAGTCCAGTTTGAATGAGGTGCTTCAATGTATCTTCATTCGCTGGTTGTTGGGCTAACTGTGGCCGAATGTTGGGCTAACTGTGGCTGAATGTTGGGCTAACTGTGGCCGAATGTTGGGCTAACTGTGGCTGAATGTTGGGCTAACTGTGGCCGAATGTTGGGCTAACTGTGGCCGAATGTTGGGCTAACTGTGGCCGAATGTTGGGCTAACTGTGGCTGAATGTTGGGCTAACTGTGGCTGAATGTTGGGCTAACTGTGGCCGAATGTTGGGCTAACTGTGGCCGAATGTTGGGCTAACTGTGGCTGAATGTTGGGCTAACTGTAGCCGAATGTTGGGCTAACTGTGGCTGAATGTTGGGCTAACTGTGGTCGAATGTTGGGCTAACTGTGGCCGAATGTTGGGCTAACTGTGGCCGAATGTTGGGCTAACTGTGGCTGAATGTTGGGCTAACTGTGGCTGAATGTTGGGCTAACTGTGGCCGAATGTTGGGCTAACTGTGGCCGAATGTTGGGCTAACTGTGGCTGAATGTTGGGCTAACTGTAGCCGAATGTTGGGCTAACTGTGGCTGAATGTTGGGCTAACTGTGGTCGAATGTTGGGCTAACTGTGGCCGAATGTTGGGCTAACTGTGGCTGAATGTTGGGCTAACTGTGGCCGAATGTCGGGCTAACTATGACCAGATATTGGGCTGAATGTGGCCGGTTAAATTGATGTCATGTTTTCCAGATTTCTAGCTGAACAGTGAAATAAGTTATTTCAGAAATCTTTACTTTTTGTCAACAAATCTGCATTTGTGACGCTCACCTTCACATTCTGGGCTGATTTGGGGAATATTTGGAGTTAAGTGTGAGAAGCAAATGCAGGCACCTCAACAACAACTGTGCAAGAAGGAAAATTGAGACAAACTCAGCTTGTCTGTCGATGCAGCATCCACTGAGGAATTCATTGCTTCAACTAACTGCATTTACCATCAGCACTGATTTGATATCCAGTTAAATTGTGGCAAATTTCTCCTTTAAATTAAGGATTCAGGATTTTTTAATTTTGTTTATAAACTCCCTCATCATCACTTTATGAAACTAAACAGAAATATATGCTGACTTCCAGAAAGAGGTTAAATTAAAAACGAACGGCAGCAGAGCCACGACTAGCAGAAGGAAGGACAATGATGTCACAGAGAACATCATTATTAGGACTCCCCTCAGAGACGGCTGCGCTCTGCTCGTGTGTCTGCAGCATTAAAGTGCAGCCACCTCTAAGAAGGAGATTCATCTTTACAGAGAGGGAGGGTCATTACAGCTGCCACCTGCTGCTTGAACTGCAGGAACTTAAACGTACCTGCGCTCCATGAATTGGCTGCTTTGGACATTTTCACTTTGACTAAAATAACCAACACGCCTTCTCAGTGTGAATCTGATCGTCATGTTTCAGATTATTTGAGGCATTAAAATTCAAAACTACAGGATTCAAAGGAATTTATCAAGAAAGGACTACAAAGCCTAAAAAGCAATATTTCCACACTTCATTTTAATGCTGTACATGCTGGAGGAAGGACTCACTGAACCCATCATTATTCCACACTAAAGAAAAAGCCTTCTGGGTTGTTTCCATTTCTTTAAACCACTTACAATTGTTTTAGGTGGCGTTAAGCTCATGATACAGCAACAGTGCCCTTGAAAACAAAGTGTCTGGACGTAGCTGAAAGGGACACAAGCTGTGTCTGAAACAGACGGCCAATGACGGCCTTACAGGTACAGTCTACATCCTGTGAGCCAGCTACTGCAGCATTCACAGATCTGATTGACAAACATTACTGTATCTATAAACTGTCCCGTCTTACACTTAGGACTCTTTACAGGAAGTACCAAGCGTGTTGAAATGCTGTATGAGTCACCATCGTGACTGTCTTACAGCATTTTAGAGACGTGATGCAACAACTCGCTTCAGTCTCAAATCCATGCATGAGGGTTTTAAAACAATGAACTTGCATCATCTCATTCACAGCTGAGGCGCCTGAGTGCTGCAAACACACGATACGTGACACCTGAGGTTTGGCCGAGTTCAAGAATCTTGTTAAATTGAGAATCTACGTGTACGTGAGGCAGGTTGATGCCACCCATAAAACACATCCTCCTCACCAGCTGCCTCACCTGCAGGAGAAAGGACGCTTTCACAACCGTAACCCGTGACGAAGACATTTTTAAATAACCATCATCATCCTCACTGTGACCTGGTCACATGTCCACGTTTGGTCATGGACTTTCCACGTCCACATATGGCGTCCAAGGTACCCTGGGTGTGTTGGTTGTTGACGTTCTGGGACGCCGTGTCAACTTCAGCCTGTTACATGCATTGTCTGTTTTCAAAATACACTTCTGTTTTCACAGGAAATGTACAGTTTGATACAGTCTCTTTCAAAATAAAAGCACTACGTCAGTACAACACTGCCAGCTGATGTTTTTTTCCTTCGACAACACACACGTGGTTGGGTTTAGGACAAAAGAACAGGGTTTGGCTTTAAAATCTTACAGGAAGTAAACACCGGCCTCCTGGGTGAAAGTCCGTGGTTGTTGGACCATCCACGCTCCTCCTGCCCTACTCAGACCTCCAACCCCTTAGTTTTCTTTGGTTTCCTGTCGTTTTTACCCCTCACGCTGCCGGGAGCCGTTAAACACTAACGGTAACCAACCACATATCATGTCGATGTGAAAGAACAGCTTTTTTTCGTCAGCGTCTGACGCTGGACGTCACTGACCAAACGCCAGTATTCAGCGACTTCAGAGTGAGACCAGGTTGGTGGTGGCTGCATTTCCAGCTTGCCTCCGTTAAAAGGTACAATATAACAACTTCCTGTAACGTCGCCATGTTTGTTGCTGTCAGAAACGTTTGACTCCGCCCTCTAGTGCCATCTAGTGGATGTATCCATGTAAACATAAAGGACACATGTGGGCAGTGACGGTTACAGCGTTTAAAATTAATATTTCGGCATGTAAAGGAGGATAAATGCGCCTTCAGTAGAGACCAGGCTGGTTCTATAAAAGCTGTTTTAACAAACCCTCGTGTTGGGGAGTTTAATCTCGGCCCCACAGTTTCCTGTAACCTCCCCGCTCCTCTTTACAAAGGTCCACTGCTAATTCTGTTTAAAGGCCGGCCTGTGGAGGGTCCAGCTGGACGGCAGCGGCTGGGTGCTGGAAAGAGGGCGAAGTGGGAGCAGGTGAGGGGGGATGTTAAGAGGCATCCCGAGGTGAGGGTGATGACAGCACTCTTGGGCGAGGTCACAGCCGAAAGGCACTTCAGCCGGCGCGCTGAGCGTGAAAAGCACAAACCAAAAGTTCACATCCAGCACAACAATAGCTCGTCTGCCCTCAGATGCTGGCAGAGAAACACACTCCCACATGCTCACAACCTTTCAGCCACTCGTTCAAAAGGTGGTTCAAACCCTTCAGGAAACGCACTATGAAAATTCATTTTGTCATTTTTATTTTTCAGGGAGCAAAAATTCAATATGCAAAAAACTGCACTCACACTGACTGCTTATAGTTTCCACATCACTTTAGTTAGCTGGCCTGCTGCTACATGCTAACCCTGCTAGAAATAGCTCCAACAGCCAGATATCACTCAGGAAGTCGGTCTGACCGTCCAGCTCGTCATGCCGCATCGTCAGCCCACTGAGAGCTCGTCCTATTTCCTTTTACTTGGACAATGACTTAAAGAAACGAAGTCATAAAGTGAGCAGATCTATTGTGGCTGCTGTCATCTTAGGAGGAATAAACCAATCACACAGGAGCTTTGTCAGGATGCCTGCTTTCTGTCCGTCAGCACTGGGAATTTGGAAAAAGTGGGTTAACGTCACCGAAGCTTAAAACCTGCAGTGCATCACATAATACTCCCCAGGCCTGTTTCCTGATCCACAGGTTCGACACAGAGAGCTTCATGTGTGATTTTTCCTACGAATCAATAAATGAATTAATATTTTTACTCTAATTTTGGTTTTGCAGAATTGTTACACAACCTGAAAATTGTCTGTCATTTTCATCCGTCGTGCACCCTGCAGAGCTTCCCACAGTTCGGCAGATTGCTTTGGCATCCTGCGTTCAGTCCTTTCAAAAAATTATTGACTTTTTCCAGTTGACTCAGTGCAGCTTGAAAGACACCATGTGCTGTGCCATAGGAGCAATTAATTATGGTCACTGCACTTCAGTAATGCACTTTCAGTGACTGACAGCCTCAAATAAAATGCTGTTTATAAATTTTGTTGGAAATACTGGAGTGTTAGAAACGCTGTGATGTTCATGAATCAACACATCTGCAGGTTTGGAATTAAAATGCAACTCGTTTATGCATCTAGACAGTTACTGTTCTGATTATTACATCATTATCTCACTTGATTCAAATGTGACGCCTGCAAATGTTCTGTGTGTCAGTATGTTTTGGCTGTTCTAAGTGTAGGAGGAATGTATTTTAAACTACAACCACCACTCTGTGGTTGTATGACTCCGCCCACCAGCCCAGTGTCTCTGACAGTCTCCATCATGTCAGTGAAAACATGGAGGCTTCACACACACAAGATCTATACAATCAGCACAGTTTCAAGATTAGAGTCACCAATTCAGTATGTGACCAAATGTCTCCCCTTCTGTTCCTGAGATATGACGTTAAAACATGATGATGTCACAGTCAAGCTGACCTTTGACCTTTTGACCTTCATTATTTTATCCTGTCACACATTTGTGTCAAGTTTGGTCAGAATTAGTGAATGAATTCTTGAGTCATGGCCAAAACATGTTCTGTGAGGTCACAGTGACCTTTGACCAACAATATCTAATTGATTCATGTTGAGTCTAAGTGGACGTTTGTGCCAAAATTGAGGAAATTCCCTCAAGGTGTCCTCAGATATCGCTTTCACAAGAATGAGATGGACACAAGGTCACAGTGACCTTTGACCACTAAAATCTCCTCAGTTCATCATTTAATCCAAGTGGACCTTTGTGCAACATTTAAAAAATGACAATTGGGCTTTTATTGCCTTTATCAGAGTGGAGCTAAAGTGACAGGAAAGCAGGAGAGCGAACGAGGACAACGTGCAGCCACAGAATCGAAACCCAGTTGCTGCAAAGGACTCGGCCTACATGGGGCCGACACTCTACTTGCTGAAACAGAGGCCGTCCTGTTTGTGCCAAATTTGAAATTTGAGATATCGCATTCACAAGAATGTGGCTGACAGAAGGTCACAGTGACCTTTGACCACCAAAATCTAATCAGTACATTGTTGAATAGTATATTCATATTGCCACCAGCCACGGCTATCAATACCCCCATTAAAGGCTTTAAAAAGTGTGTATTCAGTCTCAGTTCCTCTGAATGATTTGAGGAACCAAATGACAAAATCTTGTAATGTAATGACTCAAATCTCCTCAGAAACAAACAGAGAGACGCCACAGCGAGCTCTGTGCTGGTCAGCATTCATGCTGCTGTTTGTTGAGTGATCTGCAGTTTATGTAATTTAAAGATTTCTTTGGGTAGTCTTAGAAAAAAAAACCCTCACAGCAATCACACCAGCCAGAGATAAAAGCTTCTATGAGGTTCTTCGCCTGTCAGAAAAATGGCTGTACTTCAAATGAGGATAGAAAAGCACAAAAGTAAAGGCTTGATGTTTTGTTCCCACGATTCTGAGCCGATGCACCGGGTCTTCGCTCCAGGAATTAAAACACTGACTCATCTCTGCTCAGTTTGAGGGAAGAAACTGTGCAACACAATCAGCAGGATAAATGTTGGTACTGTACGTTTCTGAAAACCACGGATACGTTATTTTTGTGCGGGATTATGTAACAGATATGTTGAAACTTCAAACAATGCTGAGGTTAATGTGCGGTCATGTTCAGGAACATGGTTTTGGCTTAAGTAATCAGTTTCGATGGCACAATTGTGACCGGAAATGCAGCCGTGTCGTGCAAAAAATAAACTGTTTTTATTGTTTGTTGGTGTCGATCACTGGTCTGCAGCTCGGCAGCTGTTTCATCAACCTGCGTAGTTGTCCCTCCATTGTGACATTAGAAAGTGTCACATTTATCTTGCAAGTGTTCTCTTCTTCAACGTTTGCTTTACTTCCTGGATTTTTCCCACATGGAAATTCTGACCAATCAAGAGCAGCTTTCTCACACAAGGCATTTGATCTGGTCCTCTTGTAAATGCTGCCGTGAGAACACGAACCAACTCTAGGCAATTATACAACTTTGGAACAACATGAGTCGCTGATTCAGACCAGAGGAGACACTCGAGGGCTGACAGCAGCCTACAACTATTCGTTAACTAAACACACAGAACTAAACAGATGAGGGTCAGATGAGTAACTGGAGCACTTGCAGTGCATTTGTTTTTCCTGAGCAGTTCTCTCTCCACAGGAGAGACGGGGTTCATGGAAGTTTCAAGGGTAGAAGTTGGGTTCAAAGCAAAAAAAAAAAATCAAAAATAAATCACAGTTCAGCTACTGTCTTTGATTCTCTGCTTCCTTGTTATAATTTAATGACTGTTTAACAGCTGACACAGTTTAAAGGAGGAAAACAAACACAGACTGAGGAAAACAGTCGACTTGGACGGACCGAGACAAGACACAATATCTCCTGATCCTCTCAGTTAAAAATGTTTTATTATCGTAAACCCGGAGATCTAAGAACACACATTGCTAATTCAACCCTGGAAAGGAAAACCCATCAAAGTCTTTCGGCTCATTCGACTGTCTGTTCATCTTGCGTTGTAGCTCTGGTGCAGAGATGCATGATGTAGTGTTGTGTGATCCGTTTACAGAGGCTTCCTCTGAGGATCTTTATACCTCAGGTGTGAAACCTCAGTCTCGTCTTTTTTAAACAACACTGACTAAAGCAGAAAACCTGAGCAGCAGCTTTATGGCACCAGAACGTTTCCAAACACCAGCTGAGTTTCGGTGGTCGTTCATTTACCCACCAGAGCAGCCAGACTCTACATGTGTTGTCAGCGTGAGCCTTGGACTTACCTCTCGTCGCCGTGACGCCCAGCAGCTTTGTTTGATCTTCCAAACCACGGCGGCCACGAGGAGCAGGGACAGGAAGCAGCTGCGGACAGACAGGAAGTGAAGGGGACCATTAAAAAAGGAAGGAAAAGATGGATTCATGTGAAGGAGGAATCTAAATGTGTTTGAGGTCTGCTTTGTATCAAAGAAGTGCGCGACGGTCGTGCGCAGACTGATCAGAGAGCGCTGATTTTCTCTGCATATTCACGTCTGTGTTGACAGCGTCTGACAGATCAGCTGATTACATCTGTCTGTGTCATTAAGGAACGAGCCAAAGGTTCAAAACTTGTGGACCTTCAGTTTTGTTTTCTGCCTCCTGCTCTGCCAAGATAAGTACGACCTTTACTCGTTTCAACACATCACTGCAGGCTGTCTTTCCAACAGCACGTTCTCAGGATCTGCAGGTATCAGACAATTAAATTTAAAGTGCTGCCCTCTGGAAATTGAGGATTCAAATCATCAGTTGGAGGCCGCTCACTCAACTCAGATTCTCAGAAGTCGAGCAGTTGTTTGTTTTGTTTTATTTCAGTGTGCAGTTCAGACGACTTCTGGGGACGCTTTGCTGCCGAATTTCTAATTTCTACACAGTACCTTGAAGAATGTTGATATTCAAAACCATGTTCAATGCCAGAGGGAAAAAACTGACATCGAAAGCATTCATGTTATTTATTCTTTTAATTAAAAGTTAATATAACAAGGAAATAAGACAACAGCAACAACTTCCTTTCCTCGGACCAGAGCAGAGAGCAGCAGACTGTAGAGAATATGAACAACAATTTAGGGCTGACCTAAATGCTTCGATCGTTGCCATGGTAATCAGTGTCCAAATCAGTACTGGGCAGTTTGACCACCTGTGACATCATCTTTGTTAGCAAGATGTCAAAAAAGCAGCCATTAAGCAGCTAATTATCATGTTTGTTTGTTTTTAGATACAATGACTGAAAACTTATGTTTCAAATAAGCATGTTCTCGTCTCTCAAGTTCTTTGGTTAATCAATAATTTTTCTCAACAAAGCTTTGATGCACCAAAACTAGTATTCAGAAGAGGCCTAAAATAATTGGTGCATTCAGTTTTGTGAGGTCACAGTGACCTTTGACCATCAAAATTTTATCAGTTCGTCCTTGAGTACAATTGGACGTTTGTGCCAAATTTGAGGAAATACCATCGGTCAAAGTTCTTTATTGTCAAATGAGCAACGACTACAAGAGCAGTCGTTGTCTTTGAAAATCCTGGGTCTTCCAATAATACCATTTAAAGACATATAAAACATAATAATAAATAATATTAAATGTTTATAGTGTAAAATACCTTCAAGGTGTCGATGGGGACGGGACAGTCACACGGGGACAACCTGAAAACATAAAGCCTCTGACCAAAGAGGCATAAAAACCCGGCCTGCTCTGCTCTGAGACCAAATATAGCACCCAACCTAAAAATATCTTCACAGTTAGAGTATATAAAACGACCGAGGACGATGTGATTGGTTCACAGGGCGCAGGTGTGAAATGCTGGCAGACGGAGGAGGCAGCTGTCGGGAGAGTCCGAAAGGCCAACGACGCTTTGTACTCTCCATTTAATTACCGAGAGGTTCAGGAGGGTGGCAACACACACGCACGACCTGTATCAACACCTGTACGTGCAAACACACACACACACACACACACACACACACACACACACACACACACACACTGACTTCATTTCATTTTACCTGCATGAAGGTTATTTTATTCCCTAATATTTATATCTGGATGATTCTCCTCTGAGTTTCGACATGAAGAAGCATCTTTGTCATCTTTATATTTTTGTTTTGTCTTCTTCTTGTGGCTCGATGAGATTTTTTATTGCTGTGGAATTTTTTGCTTCATGTTTTTATTCTGTTTTTTTGGTTTTCAGCATTTGCACAAATAAAATATACAAAGAATCAAAACCCCGAGTGTTCTCCGCTCGCACGCACGATCACCTTGAGGTGATGACGGTAGGGGTGACATGTCTTGAGAGGTGGCTTTGTTGGCAGTGTCACTGTGTGTGTGTGCATGTGTGTGTTCCTGCCCTTCCTGTGGCTCCTTTCACACTTGCACTTACGAAGCTGTGAAGACGACAGGTAAGGAAACCACAAAAATAAAGACAAAGACAGAGAATATGTGTGTGTGTGCGTGTGTGTGTGTGTGTGTGTGTGCAGAGATGCATTAGAGGAAACATCTCCTGCAATCTGAACTTCATTCCCTGACTGTCGTGCCTTTCGCTGATTTCCTGTCAGCCTTCCTGCAGCTCTGCGGCCCAGACCTCCCACATTTCAGCTCACGTTAGTGTCATGGCGACCAGCTGCTGATGAGCCGGGTATCAGCAGCGTGATGGCAAAACGCCGAAACATCAGTGATCCAAACATCATCTCAGATTTTCCTGCAGCGAAACATCCACTGTGACAATCGCCGTTTGCACATTTATGTTTTATGTCATCCAGGATCACACACAGAGTCTGCGCCCAAAACTAGAAAACTGAGCTGTGAATTAAAATGCCAAAATAAGATAGAATAGATAAATGTTTATGTTGAGTTGCAAATAAATGAAGTTTATTTGGGGTTTTACAGACTAACGAGCTCCACTTTACATCAATTAAAATAAAGTGAACGCATCAATTTCCCCATAAAACTGTTCACAGTGTGTGATCTCCGTCAGCTGATGTGATGTTTATGATCTCGTTTACAGTTCATACGGATGACTCCCTGCGTTCACACTGAAATGCATCAAGTGCTGAACGTGACAGGAGAAAAGGGTCTTAATGATTTTAAATGGGTTCTATTTAAAGTTTGACTCATAAAGAAACACCAGCTTCAAATGTTATCAGTCATCATCAGGAGCGTAGATATGAGGTCGTATTGCCCGACTCTGCTTCCTGTATTTACTCACATTTTGGTTGTAGTCATTGTGAAGTAATCAGAGGAGGGAGTCAGGTGATGTACGAGCGACAAATGGAGCTTCTCAAAGTCAATAAAGAATCGTTTAACAGCTTAATTTCAAGGAGGCTACATCATCAAATCCCATCAAAGGATTGTTCCACTGTCAGGGATCAGATAACTGAGCCTCCCACCTGCCCGTCAAACACCATCAAACCATAAACCTTCTCCAGTCCAGATCTCAGTGGATCGACACATGCAAAGTCCGGCGGCCATTGACTCCAGCCACCGCTGCAACTAACCAACTCCACAGATCCATTCAGCAGCTCCACCATCCACAGTCACACACACACGGCTGATTATTCACTGCTGAGTTACAACAGAAACATCCTGGTGCAGACTATTTCCTGGAGTTTACAGCCAGTTAGCGCTTCGTCCTCATCCCGCTCATACAGCTTTAAAAGAAAACTACAAGCACAGCTGTTATCAGCTTATTAGTTTAAAACATTTTTCCAATAAGTTTCATGAAATAATTTATTGTTACATCTCCTGTCGTCTCATCTTGACTGTGCGACAGTCCACCACTAACATTTGTGTCCAATCTCGTCTCGTCAATGTTTAGAAATATACAGACTAACTAATGAGTGTTCCTTGGTGTGTAACTGTTTCACGGTCAGTCTATTGATTATTAGATGATGATATATATCTCTTAGATTATGATGGATTTAGTCCGAGTCGGTCTTCTTCTTCGTCTCTTGATAACTATGTCAGAAGTTACTGTGCAGTTGACAGTGGGTGTGCATTATGATGTCTTATTTAGTGTTTTGTGTCGTGAAGTGTGAATTTAGATTTTGTTTTGTCACCATGTAGCTACGTTGACCCCACGAAGAATAGCTACTGCAACGCAAAAGCTAACTCTTAATAAACAAACAAACCAAAAGAAACATAAGCATCATTAGCTCGTCATCTTGTCAAATAAAAAAGGTCGTTTTCATGAACGAAATCAGAGCAGCCTCGATTTCCATATTTTCCAGTTGCCGCAATTGTCTAAACTCCTCACTGGTCCCACCGCACCACCTGACAACAGCTTGAAAACAGTGTTAGTCCCGTCTGTGGTGCTGATTGGCTCATGGTGAGTCTCCCCGCAGCGCTCATTGGTTGGTTTTATTCCAAGTGAGAAACTGCTGCTTCACATCATGATGCCAGACGAATCAGTCAGCTCACTGGAGCGGGTGGATTTAAAGGTCTGGACCCAGTCAGGTGTTTTTAATGTGCAGGACTCAGCGCAACATAGACGCTCAGCGCCTCGTCACGCCGCTGGTGTTTGCAGTAGATAGTAAAATTGGCTTGTCAATACTGCAGTTATCGTGACAGCCGTGCTGATAACAACCATCTAATAGGCCGATAACATCATGTACGTCCTGTATAAGAACAGCTGTAGTTTACTGCAGAGTCATTCAGCTCAACACTGCTGACGTGGCTGTTTACAGACACAAAACTAATCACTGTAAGTGCAGAATAAAGTCAGAATAAGGTCTTTTTTGTTTCAGATCACAGCAGTAATGGACCTGATTCTCTTTCGAGGGTTAGAAGTGGATTATATTGAACTTTTCCCGACACTCAGGCCTTCCAGCGAGACTCCTCCAAGATTTTCCTCCAAAGTTTCACCACCTTTTCAATCTAAATGCCTTTGCCCATTTTAATACTGGCTGTGATGTGCTCAGATCTTTATTCATCCCCACCGCCCCCTCCCCCGCCTACCCTGTGTGACTCTTTAAAGTGCCATCCATTCAAAAAATTTCCCTTATCTCTCCAGGCTGAGGAGGACTCTTAAGAGATCCATCCGTTCAGCCATCTTATTGATCTGGCTTCCTGCTCGCTGCTTAAAGAGCGACACGGTGCTGATGAATGACCCGCGTGAATAGATATCAGCCCGGCATCAAAGGCCTCCCTGCCCAGCGGGGTGGGAGGGAAAAGGAGGGAGAGACAAAGGGACGGGAGGGAAATGGACAGTAATGGTGAGAGAGGAGAAAGTGTGAGCTAAAGTCAGAACATTGGACAAAGAGAGATGAGACGCACAAACAAATTTGATCATTTCTGAGCCTGAGAGTCAACATTTAAGTTTGTAAAAGTAGAGTCAGATCTGAGCGTGTTGTCTGCGTGTTCTCATTTCTGAGTTTTATCTCATCACTTTCTTTAACTGTTGTGGCCTCTGAACTCTGACCTGGACGAGGCTGCTTGCCAGATATTTTAATAAGCTGCAACAAGAGACACCCACACCCTGACGTCAGGGTCTCGTCTTCTTAAGAGTTAAAGTTAAGTTTCTGCACTGCAGATTGAGCTTAAGCCAAATTCTGGTCATCCAGCTGAACTCTGCAGAGCCCAGGTGCCATGGACAGAACTAAAACAATAAATCGGACCACGTTTACCAAATGGAGCACTCGAGCTGCTACTGCGTGGCCTCAAGATCGTTTAATTCCTCGATTTTGTTTTCATACTGTCAATGCTGAGAAAAACACTGATTGGGCTTTCCTGCAGATTTAATTCCTGTCTACAAAGGGCTTGAATTTCCTTCCAGTGCACCTGTAACTATGGCGTAGTTAGGCACTGAACTGAAAGTGCAATACGACCCACTTCAATATTCAATAACTTTTTTTTTTTTCAACACAAAAATCTCAAACCACTGTCATTAAAGAGTTACAGACTGTAAACATTTCACATCTGTGAGTTTGTGAAACAAATAAAATAATACATTTTAAAAAATGTTATGGATGGCGTTTCCTTAACTGTGCACAATTCAAGGTTGTAAACAGCTCGCTCATTCATAAATGTACTGATGTGAAACCACCTCTGATGTGTCTTTGAAATTCCCTCATAGCTGCTGTGAGATGAGACTGTGCGTGTCCTTAGCAAATCCCTGAGCGTCATCATCAGTGACCTGTATCCTTAAATATGGAAATTTCAAGGATGTGACTTCAATAGCTTGAAATTCCCTCAAGCTGTTCTTGAGTTAGTTGAGATTTGTGCCAAATCTGAAGAAATGTTCTTGAGGCATTCTTGAAAACTCACAATCACAAAGACGGGGCAGATGAAGGTACGTACAGCCGGGTGGACAACCCGAAAACATAAAGCCTTCACCACAGCTATCGTCAGCACGGACCACTACAAAGGTATCTACTGGTATCGTTGTCACTTTACTGATACTGGTATCTTAATTTGTTTTTATGACAGCAGTCCCAGCTTTTATTTTGAAAGTAGAATAAAACTGAAGATGTTCCTCTCTGCTCTGGGTTTTACACTCGAGCAGCTCTGTTCATTACGAGGGAGAATCCGTGTTGCCGACTTAAATGTTGTTACACAATTCCTCTTACACGCTCAAGTCATCGTCACGCTCACGACTCCGTCCTCCCTCGCGCACAAATCTAATTCTGCTCTTACAAATCCCCGACCCTGCGCACGCTGACACGAACGCAAATTTCTTTTTAGCTCTCTCAAGTCTTGTGCCGTCGATATTCTCCCACAGAGGGAGACCAGGAGACAAAGAGTGAAAGAGAGTAACCAGAGAGAGACGGACACAAACACAAAGAGAAGAAGACACAGATGGAAACAGACAGAGCAGCGCGCTTCATTTGATCTCAACCTCCACGAGGGAAGATGGCCAAGTTAGTCAGGCTTCAGCTCCTCCAGCACCTCCCCCCCAACCGCCCCATCACACCCTGAGCTCCCAGTCTCACAGGGAACAGGAACCAGCATCCACCAGCAGACGCAGTGCCACCAGAAACACCCGCGACCATCACACACACGTTGTCACATTACCTGGAAGTGATATATTCCTCGAGTTTGTACAGAGCGTCACGTCGACTCTGCGCGGCCCCAGAGAACAGATGGTGATGCAGCGCAGTCACAGAGGCTGAAGGAAACGTGCCAGACTGACACACAGTGTGTTCGGACGCATTTACAAAAAAATGTCACAAAGTGTAACGTACCTCCTCATTAGGGAGGAGTGCCACACTGTAAAAGATTTGTCCTGATGAGGTGTGAAAGACTCTGAGTCTCTGTGAAGACACGACGGAGCTTTTATCTGAAGGCGACTGTGTGGAGTTTCACTGTGAACGTTTTGTTCACTACCTCTCGTTGTGTCCTCGAGGCCTAACAAACACGCTGAATGCATCTCCCACGTCGTAAAGCTTCTGTAAAGCTTTTTTATTGAGTGTTTTGAAACCTGCAGTCTTTACTTTGGCTGGTTGTCATCTGATGCTCATTTTATGGTCATGCTGCCACCAACTGTTCCTCCCTCTGCAGCCTGCAAAATGACACGTCAGGTCTTTTTTTTTTTTCTTATGGCGACTCCAAGTGGACAAAAACTCCACAAAAAAATTCTCACAGTATTTTTTATGGCACCGACCAATATGCAGGAGGTATTGATCTCACTTGGCAGCTCATTAGAGAACACTAAGTCTTAGAAACAAATTGTTCATAATTAAATAGTGGCGACAGTTCGGTGCTTACAAAACTTTTTCTAGCAGGTATTTGATTTACCTGTTATCTTGAGATAAGAACAGGTTTGTGCACTGAGGCAGGGCTGGAGTTTCTTAAACCAGCTGGATATTAAACTAGAACAGACCAGTAAACCAAATTTTGCAAAGTCCTGCACGGATCCATTTTTGAAAACCTGCACCCACCCGTAAAGCTCAGCAGCAGAACCGACCCGTTACCTGTGATTCAACACACACAGGCTACTGATGCACCATAAAACACTTTTCTTTTTCCTCTTCAGTGTGCTGTACATTGTACCTGTAGGAATATTCTGGTGCCTGGATTTTGCTGCAGAGTGAGTGCTCTTGACTTTCATGCTACTCTCTGGGACAGACAGCTGCAGACACAATGCAGCAGCAGCACAGAGGAGGAGAAACTTCTGTGATGGAAAATTCTGGTATTTGATAATGTTATGATGAACGATGTGTGTTGCTCACTAACACCTACTGTGACAGCATTGAGAGACAGCAAGGTGTTAGTGAGCAACACACATCGTGAAGCTCTTCTTCTGCTGGCTCTAGCTTTTGTTTGACTAGATGCTGGATCGGATTGAGATCTGAGGAGTTTGAAGGCCAGGTTGACACCTCGAGTTCTTTGTCACGTTCCTCGGGTCATTCTTGAACAGTTTTTGCAGTGTGACATGATGCACACTGATGGTGGGGGCACTGCCACCAGGGAGTGCTGCTGCCATGAGAGCAGAGTCCTGCATGGATCCATTATTTAAAACCATAAAGCTCAGCACCACAACTGACCCGTTACCCGTCACTGTATCGAAGTTAAAGCTGCACCCGTTAATTAAAGTCCTCTGACCCGACCCACACCCATGATCAACCCCCCAGGCTCCAGTCCCTCACATGAAGCTGGTTCTCCGTCTCTTTGACTGGATGGTGGAAACATTCAATCACTGCCAGGTTAGGAAACATGTTAACATGCTCCTTCCACCACCATCAAACCTCCAAAGGATCAAACTCCATGTAGGCTGCACCTCATCCTCGTGCTGCAGAGTGTCATGGCTGGAGTAAAAGTTTGCTATATACACATATTTATATGTGAGTTTGTCACAAACAGCTTGGACTTATAACCCAGTGTCTTCGGCTGTTTCATGCAGAACAACAGAAATCAGGTCTGAAGCGCGACTGTGTAACTGCATCATATGCTTTATTCAAACCTTTCATGACTAACTCAGGTGTAAACTGATGATGGAAGCTGTCTGTGTCTTTGGCAGGGAGCCGCACAGAGAGTGTATTATAACCAGGAGCTGCTGAGGCCAGAGAGGTGAGCTCTGACGTGTCATTGGCTAACCTGACAGCGAGACAACAGCCACGGGGCAAACACCAACAGACCGGCTTTGTTGTCCACAGCCAGCTGAATACTAATCCAGCAGCCTGCCCGCAGCCGCCGCCGCTGGCTCTGACTCCGGGGAAGGAAATTAAACCCGCTCAGCAGCCAAACGCCATTTCGTTCTCACCAGAGCTGATAAGTTTGTCTGCTGAACCACACACAGTAACCAGCAGTCGCTCCCGGGTCCCATTCTGCCCTGAACTTGTCACCACTGCACCCTGCAGCACTCTGGGTGGTGGGACACTTCCAGGCAGTCTAACCCACCTGAAAAAGCAGCAGAGGCTGAACATGTGGCGGAATACAAATTCCTGTATAATCTCCGCAGCTTTGTATAGTTTGTTTACTCACTCGCAGCACAATGGGAGCTGGGAAGTGACTGGATTCACTTTATTTTTGATGGCGGAGAGAAAAAGCTAAATGGAAGATGGCACCCTCTTACAGGTGATAGGAGGCGTGTTGCTGCAGTGTGGTGTGCACGGGATGCCAAGATGAACTTCCACATCATGGATGTTAATTAGTTACAGATAATTAAATTTACCACAGACAGTTATCACTTCACCTCTTAAAACTTGTGAAGATGGAAAAGGGTGCAGATAATTAAAACTGCAGGTTTGAAAACTGTGCTTTTCAGAAGTTGGATAAAAAAGCATTTAAACCATTTATATTTTACATCTGGAGCTGCTGATGTTTATTTGCCTGAGGGGCTGGGACACATGGAAAAATATATATTTTACTATAGTTTAATACCTTAATATCGAGTGCGATGAAATGCGTTGATTTCTGCAGGATGTCTACAGGTATCAAACACCTGAATCTAATGCTTTTAAAGTCATGCTGCCCCCTGACCGTCCCAGATGTGAGTGATCAGTCACAGACCCCTCAGTCGGCCATGACTGCTTCAAGTCGAGCAGTCTGGGTTTTTTTGCTAGTCAGTTTTGAGTGCAGTGTACGTCTTGGGACGTTTCGGTCCCCAGATTTTGATGCACAGTGAGCGCTCCTGCCTTTTAAGATACCATTTGGTACAGTCAGCTGCAGACGTGATGCAGCAGCACAGAGGAAGAGAAACTCTGCACCGTCAGGCTCTGAGATAAAGTTATCTGCTCTCTGCTGCTGAGAGGAGGTGAATTTACAGCTCACAGATAATTATGCATTTTATTCCATTAAATATTCATTCATTCATTATCCATAACCGCTTATCCTTTTCAGGGTCGCGGGGGGTGGAGCCTATCCCAGCTGATACTGGGCAAGAGGCTAGACAGGTCTAGACTCACAGGGCTGACACTTGGTCACAGATAACTGTTCAAGCTTGCAATCACACCTACGGACAATTCAGAGTCACCAGTTAACTCACTGACTGTGGGAGGAAGTCGCTGACACGAGGAGAACTCGGACACAGATGGCCGATGGATTCAAACCACTGCACCACGGTGCCGCTCTCCATCACATATAACTAGCTGTATATTGTTTAGATCATTGTGTTTCTTTAAGTTAAATTACATCCACAAAATTTCTGTTTGTGCATTTACTCGTCATGTGTAGCTTTGAATTTGTGAGGTAAACTTTGCTTCCACAGTGAATGGAGAATCAACAAAAGGTGAACTTTCTTCATGGGCTGCTCCTTGAAAGCTGGAGAGTCAAATTGTTAGTCGCAGACCCCTCAGTCGACTGAGACTGCTTAAAGTCGAGCAGTCGAGTATATCTGGGGTTGTTTTGGTCCCCAGATTTTGCTGCAGAGTGAGCGCTCTCTCTTTGGTACAGACAGCTACAGACACAATGCAGCAGCACAGAGGAGGAGAGACTCTGCACGGCGAGGCTCTGCGATAACATCATCTTCTCTCTTCTGGTGAGAAGTGGTGAATTTATAGCTCACAGTCACTTCATACAACACAGTCTCTGACTCTTGTCAGATATCTAGTGTCAGAATAAAATGTTACACATTTCCAATTCATCATTAGTGCTGTCACACTGAACGTCCTGCTGAAAAATACAGAATCACTTATAACTAATGCTCTCCTGTCTGTAATTTTTTTCCTCTTCTGTCTGCTGTTCTTCACTTGTGATTGTATTTCCCTGCACTTTTTTAAACCTGTAAAGTGTCTTTGAGTTTTTTGAAAAGTGCTCTATAAATAAAATGTATTATCATTATTGCGACTGATGCGTATTGAACAGCCAAATCTGATTCAACTGACATAATTCTGAGTCATGTCCAGCCCTGTTTCTAAGATCTTTTCATGATAATCTTCAACCAGATTTCAGACAGACTTTAGGACATATCATCTTTTTTTATTCCAGCACTGCAGGTAGGTATAAACGTCAGTATCTGTGTGGTCGTGTGCAGAGGTAGTTTTTGTTTTGTAGGAATATGGTTGTTAGAGTGAGTAATGTTAATCCACATTTTACCAACAGGATCAGGTAGGTATGAAGTAAAAAGACAGAATTAGGTTCAGTGGTCGCTTTAAAGATTTGTAACAGAAATGTGGACTTTCATACAGAAAAGCTCGACTCATTTCAACAGAAATGAAAAGATGGATGAAACAAAATCAAATTTAAGACTATTTAAGATTATTATTTAAGACGGACTTTTAAGGCCTTATGTTTATAAAATTCAACTGAAGACATTTTAAGGCTTTTAAAGGACCTGCAGAGACCCTGTACTGGTGCTGCTACAAAAAGCACAAGAAGCACAGACACAGGACCTCTGGGGCACCAGCATGTCCCACACAGGTCCCGTGCCTGTCACACAGCTTCCTCGTACACACAGTTGCTCCTGGTGATGAAATTCTGAGAAAATTCTTAAAATTGTGACATTTTCTCAGAATTTCCCCTTATAGTTAAGACTAGATCCTTTAATGACTAAGTGGATAAAGGCAAATGATACAAAACAGTCTGGTAAGTTCAGAGTATTACAATAACGCAGCCTCTGAAACCAGGAAAACACAACACGGAAGATATTATATCCAAAATCTACGACGATATCTCGTCTAAGATGACGATACTGATATATTCTCGATATATTACCTGGCCCTGTTTACCTATAGGAAGCTGACAGCTTGATGAATGTGACCTTGCTGGGAGCTAACTGCCTGTTTAGATCTAATCGAGGGAAAGAAGAAGCAGCGGTGACAAAAACTCAGGGATCAAAACAAAAGCTGCAGAGACAGAGGGCCTGAAGCAGCCGAAGGAATATGAGGATTTAGAAATTGATTGGTGAGTAAAGAAGCAGATTCTTTTAAAAGAGTGAGCAGTGCACCTTTCATCCTGAACAGGTAAAGAGATCAGAGCGAGAACAATCAACTGAAAAAACAAGAGCTTTTCCACAAGTCATATTATATTTCCTACAATCCTGTGCTGAGGCCCGCAGCGTGAGGAGTCCAAAGACAATGCTGCTCTTCATCCTTCCTCTGCATGCATTTGCTTTTGTTTGATTGAGCCTGCAGAAACTCATTTCCACAGCAAGAGCAACTCTTAAGATACGAGTGTGAGGCGTGTGGGGGGGGGAAGAAAAGACCTGGCCTCCCTCCCGGGACTCCCCTGGAGGGTGTTACGGCCCAGTTCACGTTCCCTCTGCTCTCCTCCCTACTCATTACAGGTGAGGAAGAGGAGGAAGAGGAGGAGCAGTGAGTGGAGGCTCCGAGTCGAACTGACTGATCTGACTCATTTATTATTAACCGGACGCAGAGCGGCTGTCAGCTCTTTGTGGACCTATCGGATGGGGGGAGGCTTAGCCACGAGGCGCTTCGTGCGCGCTCTGTATCTGCTCCATCTTTCACTTGTATCTCTGAGCTGCTCCTCGCTGATGACCTCACGATGAGGTCAGATACAAAGACAGGGTGTTAAAGAATGCAGGAGAGTGAAGAAAAGGAGAGGCTACAGAGGTAGCGCCTCGTGGCTGTGTGCCTCTGTGAACCAGTCAAGTTCCAGATTTTACAGAACAAGATGATGTCACAGCGAAGCTGACCTTTGACTTTTGGGAAATAAAATGTTATCACTTCATTTGTTCATCCTGTTAGACATTTGTGTCATAATTTGCTTAGAACTTCTTAAGAGTGTGTTTTGCGAGGTCACACTGAGCTTTGACCTTCAACCACCAAATTCTAATCAGTTCATTCTTGAGTCGAAGTGAATGTTTGCGCCAAATTTGAGGAAAAACTCCCTCAAGGCCTTTTTGAGATGTTGGGTCACAGTGACCTTGACTTTTGACCACCAAGGGAACTAAATTATTCGAATATTTGCATTCTTTGTGTTCACAAGAATGAAACAGATGAGGTCGCAGTGACCTTTGACCACCACATTGTAATCAGTTCATTGTTAAGTCCAAGTGAACGTTTGTGCCACATCTGAAGAAATTTCCTCAGGGTGTTCTTGAGGTATTGTATTCATGAGAATGAGATGGATGAAATGTCATGGTGACCTTGAACTTTAACCAAAGTCTAATAAGTTTATTGTTGACTCGAAGTGGAAGTTTGTGCCAAATTTAAGGAAGCTCCCATGAGGCCTTCTTGAGATATTGGGTTCACAAGATATTGATCAGTCAAAGTAGACATTTGTGCCAAATTTGAAAAAAACAAAACAAAACAAAACCAAAAAAAACCTTAAGGTGTTCTTCAGATATCATGTTCACAACAACGAGACAGATGCAATGTCACAGTGAACTTTGACCACTAAAATCTAATCAGTTCATTGTTGAGTGGACGTGAACGTTTGTGCCAAATCTAAAGAAAGTCTTTCACAGTGTTGCTGAGATATCGCGTTCACGAGAATGAGATTGATGGACAGTCGGACAATCCATAATGCCTCTGGCCACAGCTATCACTGACGCAGAGGAATAAAGAGCTGGAGAGGAGGCGCTCAGGGAGGAAGATGAAGAGGAAGATGAAGAGAAGGTTAGAGTTGTGGAGGGAATAAGCAAGACGGACGGTGAAAGAGGCAGCACAGAGAAAAAGAAGAAGATGATCTAGTGAGGCAGGGAGGTACACGGACAGGCGGTGATGCAGCAACAGAGCTTCAGATAAAGACGGAGGGAGGAAGAGGAGGAAGAGCTTCACAGAGAGGAGGAGAAGGCCTGGATTCTGGCACAGCACCTGCAGCAACCCCTGCTGGGTGCCCGGGGAGGCCCCTTAGGACAGGGAGACGAGGTTTGAATGTGAGAGGAGCGTGTCTCTCTTCCTCAGGTGTCTCCAGGTGAAGACAGAGAGTCTGCTGTCAGTCAACACAACACAGAGCAGGCTGAGGGCAAACACCCCGCTGAGTGTGTGTGAGTGTTGGAGTGTGTGTGAATGAGATCATGTGCAAACTGTGTGTGCGTACACGTGAGAGCGCAGCAGGGTCTCCGCACAAATATTTATTTTTACATTTAAGCGGCATGAAAAGAGACAGACAGAGGAGGTGAAGAAGGGAAGAAGTGAAACTTGCCTCCATGTTGGGATTCATTTATAACCTGTCAAAAAACATAATGAGAAAAGTGACTCGCACATTTCCTGAGAGCCACAGCTGTCACGCTTTGTCTCAGGGTGAACCATGCCAAAAATTCCGACAGTATTGTTATCTTAAATTTTAATTATCACTAACTCTGTGTTTGATTACTGCTCAGGATTCACCGATCTATCACCTGAACATCGTTATCACCGCATATTCTCCTCACTGAGAGATGACATCACCGATGGTATTGTCTGATGTTTTTCTGTCGTGTGACGTCAATGTCTCAAGGCTAAAAAGCAGAGATCCAGACTAACAGCGTCCCATCGTCCCAGGGGACAATAGAAAACAGGTTTGGGACAAACAGAGATCTTCCCTGGGACGCCATCAGGACAAAGGGACGCAGTAAACTCACTCTAGATGTGCACAACATGATTTTGTCAAGAACATGCTCCTGGATCAACACTGCAATCAACCAATCACGACGCAACAGTTGGCTTTCGTCGCTGCTAGTTCTTTGATGTTGGTTTTGTGTCTGCACCTTAAGCTTACCGATAGACTAGAATAGCCTACTCCAGCTGACATTAGCTAGCTTAGCTCTGAAGGAGCATAAAGAAATTTTGAAAGGAGCACATGAGCAGCACACTGATGATGTCAGAGGGCTGGTTGGTTGCAGTGTTGGTCCAGATGCAGAAAAATCCCAGAGGACTCAAGCTGTTGTTTCTCTCATAATGTTTCACTGTGAACAACAAATCTGTGTTGACGTAAGCAGGAGCAGAGCTAGTTAGCATTAGCTGTTAGCAGCCGATGGCCCAACTAACTGCAGACAGAGGCTAAACTGAGTTACATTATGATGTGTTCAAGCTCTATTCAGAAAAATGAGTCTTCATCAAAGATAAATTATAATATTGTCATGGTGTGTTCAATCTTGTAAACAGGGACCAAATGAACACGCTCCACGCCCCAAATGCAGGTTGATTTTCCGCTTGGCGTTGAAATCTCAGGAAGCTATCGGCAACACTGAAGAGAAAATGTTTGTTACATGACAGTCATTTTTGATATACTTAGTCGTTCACTTGACTTTTACTTCCCTCAGTGAGACTTTTTATACATGTACATGTCGTGTTTCATGTTTGTTTTGTTGTGTGTGGACCCTCAGAAGAGTCGCTGTGATCAAACGGCGTCTGACGGGACCTGACGTTTTAGCTTGTAGAAAGATCCCAGTGAACAGCGCTCAGTCTGTGACTTTATTAGCTACAGAGAATCTAAATTAATATAAACAACAGATTGGATTTTTTGTTTTCCGGTTTTGGGTGCAAATTCTGAAACATGGCCGACGATGAATATTAATGAGACCAACGACAATTTCTCCCGTACAAAACAAATGTCTCTTTTCTTCTAAACGAACTTTAAGTTCTGTTTGTGTGAGTCAACATCTCAGAAAGTTTGAGAAGCATCTGACTGACAGTCGGATGAAATCACAGCTCCGCTCTCTGTTTGTGAGCTGCAGAGTCCTCGGCACTCTGTCCTGCTGTCAATCACCCGTCACCCGCCTCGTCACCGCTGCTGGTGACGCTGATGCAGCCCGACGTTTGTGTACAAACACAAACGTGTGTGAGAGGAAGCGGCGAGCCCACGCGCTCCGGGCGCGTATCACGGTTGGGGTCAATGTCACTTTCTTTTCAACAAATCATGGTGATGGATCGCTCTCCTGAATCTGGAGACAGAAAAGCTCTCTGCTCGATAATGAAGCCACTGAGAACAAATACCACGGGGAGATAATTGGGAATGATCTGTCGTTACTAAAGTGGCCGCAATTTAAATTGACATTTGGGATTGATTGTATTGAGCCGACCCAAACACGTGCACTGGTGCAGGCTGCGGTCCGAAGCTTTAAAGACGCAGTACAGAGGCAAAAAGAGCCGGTCGGTGTGTGAGTGTGTGTGTGTGTGTGTGTGTGTGTGTGTGTGTGTGTGTATCTGAGTGTGTGTGTGAAGGGTAATCACACAGCTCAGAGGGCACACAGCTCCACTGAGTGGCCAGCTGCCTCCTATGTTTGAATAGAGAGTGTTTCTGAGTGTGTGTAAGTGTGCACAAAAGACTGAGCGTGTGCACTGGAGAGAGTTTCTGTGCCAGTGTCTGAACCTGCAGATGTGTTTAAGAGGCTGAATAGTGAGATGATGATCACAACAGCAGAATTATTTATGTTGTGTTGCCGGCCGCTTCAAGCTGCCAAAATATGCATGAGTGGCCCTGACGTTACCCTCAGAGCCCGGGACCAACACACACACCAGGTCTGTCCGTGTGTGTGTGTGTGTGTGTGTGTGTGTGTGTTTGGCAGCAGGATGGTCAAGCTTTTATTTCTTTCTCAGATGATAATAAGTCCACATGCTTAACGCTGTTATGTGTAAACTGCTGCTGAATCCTCAAAAGCAGAATCAAGAGAAGTGCAACACTCCAATCAACATGGCCGGAACTGGCAACTGTTGCCGAGGAAGCGTCTGTCCGAAGCATCTAACCATGACTGAATAATTTAACTGGACGGCCGTCTTTGTCTTTATTTTAGGAACAGTACCTGCGTGACGCAGGCTGCATTCAAGCAAAAAAGTTCTTCGTGTTATTGTTTCCCTCAAAAAGCTTCTTACCTCAGTTTAGGTAACAAACCACTTTAAAAAGTATCATTATAAAACAGATAGTTCTGGTCCTTGACTCTGATTGGCTGAACCTCGGGCTGGGCAATATAGCTTAAAAATAATATCAGGCTGCGTTGCAATACACATCTTTATATTTTAAACTCCTCACTAAACCATAGTAGACGACCTAAATAAAAAAATATTAAATGAACTACAGTAACAATAAAGTTAAATAAAGTTCCCGCCTGTTCAGGACAGGAATATCGTGCTGCTACGGAACGATCGTGGAGCCGTGGGACAGAGTTGTCTCGCCTAGCAGTTAGCTGCTAACTCAAAGAAGAAGGACAGCAGCTGTTAGCAGTTAGCAGCTAACTCAAACAGTGAGGTCCAGGAGCTCCTTACCCTCCGAGCAGAGGACGAGATCAGCCGCCATATAACAGGGACGCTAAATGATTGTTATTGACATGTGAAGTCATTGTTATTGTTTATAAAGAGCTGCTGACACGTATGTTATATGTCACACTAGAGACTGACGCTGTTGTGTTACATGTCACGCCTCTTCTGATTCTGTGATGTCATCATGCTGTCTGACATCACACACTGCAGCGATGGTTCTGTGTACACATGCAAAGAAGGGACCTCATGGCGGCTCTACAGCGCCATCTCTGTGACAAAAAGGCTACTGTCAGTCAATGAATGCACAAAAGCAACAGTGACAGTCTGGAGGGATTAATGTCTGAGCCGCCAGAGAGCTCGCTGTGTCGCTTCGTTGGACAGATCTCAGGGAAAGTGAGCGTAACAGTAGCTGAGGATAGAAACATATGTGGTAATGATGTAACTGCAAAATGATGAAAACTGTTCTCTCTTCGTCCTAACGTTGGGAACATGGAAGGATTACTGAACAGGCCTCAGGCACAGGCCCAGGGGCCCAGAGTGTGAGGTTTGGGGAGCCCCGACCTGCAAACTGTAACTCAACTTAACGCAGACTGAACCAGGAGGAGGTTCAAGATGACCTCAAAGAGACACACAGATACTGCGAAGATACACAAAACAGCAACAAAAAGGGGCTAAACAAGCACAACGGGTCACAAAACGACCAAAAACAACACAAATTTACCTCAAAGTGACACAAAATGACCATAAAGAGACCAAAATAACTGCAGTGAGACACAAGACAACCACAAAGAGACAAAAAATACAAAAAGGACACAAATCGACCCCAAAGTGACACAAAACGACCAAAAAAACAAACCAATTTACTTCTAAGTGGCACAAAAGGACCATAAAGAGACACAGTACAAGCAAAAAAGACAAATTTACCTCTAAGTGACAAGAAATGACAACAAACAGACACAAAAAGAGGCTCAACAACTACAAAATCTGTGCGTCTTGCTCTTATCTAAGAGAGGTGGAGGGGCCTCTTGTAAATTTGTGCCCAGGGGCCCACTGTGTGATAATCCGGCCCTGGTTGGTACACGAGGGCTCACGTGCAGCTGAACCTCTCTGGATCCATGTTGCAACTGATTTTAAAGCAGCTGTTTGTTTCTTGGCAACCATTCTGATAATTGTCGCTCAGGAACTACTTTTCTTGGCGGAAGAATGATTATTTGTCATCAGTACATTATGTATTATTTGTTGCTCTGTGTTTATTGAAGGAAACATTGGCAGGTATACGTGGTAAGTGTTTTATAAAAGCAATGAGCCACTTGAGGACGTGAATTAAACCATTTGGCTTCTTTCTTCATTTTAGCACCTGTATCTGAATAAAGGGAATGAAAACAGGAGAGCGGCTGGTTGTGTAAGTGGGACACACTGAGCTCAGAGCTGGTGGTGAAAAGCTGCGGTGCAACTGCGGTGGCCTCAGCACAAAGGGTTAAAGGCCCTGCTGGGGATGATGGGAGGCTGCGCTGACTGTGGGAGGTGGAGAGCGCCGCACACGGCTGGCACGCTGACTCAAGAGACCTGGGAGTGACGACACTAATCACCTCTGTGCTTTAACGAGGTAAATGGTTGAGAACAAGGTCAGCGAGTGGGATAACACCGCTGCTCGCTTCCTGCTGCTGCATGCTGATGCTGACACTCAGGGTCTGATCGTGATTAGGAACTATTGTTGGGAACAATTTGATGTTCTGCTGGTTAAAATAACAACCGAACAAAGACGCCAGTGACGACCACCAGAAGATAACGCCACAAAGCCTCTCTGAAGTGTTTGAGTCTGCCTCTCAGAGGAGAGGATTTCACTCTCCTTGATATCAGCAGGGTGATTCATTCATTTCATCGAATCCCAGCCACCCACACGCCCGCCCACCCAGACGTGGCCCAGGGCGGGCGGCCTGCTGGTGCCCCTTCTTTAATGCCTGTGCCCCGACCAAACGACGTCTCCTCTCTGTTCAAACAGCCGGCAAAGCAATATAAATCACTAATCATTTTAAAGACGCAGCCGTGCTAACACGCTGCAAAGAGGGGAGAATTAAGATTATTTGATGAGTTTTACATTTTTAATAATTAATCTCAGAGGAGGATGACATTTCTGGAGGGTGCTGAGGCTGCCTGTGCTGATTCACACCGGCTCCGTGCAGGTCGATGGTCGTTACTGCTCATTATTCTGAAGGAAGAGTCACCGGCTGTGCGGCTCACTGATGTCTTTTACAACAAAACTTTTAAGGACAACAGCAGAGCTCTGTGGCACAAAGGACAAACATGTCCAGCTTTGGATTCAGGACTCTATACTGGAGCGTCATTTCCTTTTTTTTTCTGGTGTGGGGAAGGTTCTTGTATTGGTGAACATCTTTTTAAAGAGTGCAGTCTCTTGTTTGTGTGTTGGGGTCAGAGCTTCAGTACACTATTAAAGTCTGTACACTCTGAAGGTTGGTGGACGGCACTTGAGTCTTCTCTCCATGCTGCATGTCTTAAAGAGACTTGATTCTTCACAACAATCTGAACTACAACAATCCTGACTGGATGAGACGTGAGCATCAGCGACTCACACCGTTCGACTGCTTTGTTTTCTACTGGACCAACTAAACGCGAGCGACGCGATGTGATGCAGCGCGCCGTTTTGAGTTGAACTTTTGTTGGACACCTTGTTTCTATTTTTATTTTGTCACTCCAGTTGGAGGCGCCACAATTTGTGGTGGCGCGTCATTGCAAGGTCACACTGGCCTTGAGCTTTGTCCACTGAAGTCCAATCAGTTAATCGTTGAGTCAAAGTGAACGTTTGTGCCAAATTTGATGAATTTCCCTTAAAGGTGTTCTTGAGATACTGGGTTAACAAGAATGAGACGGATGCAAGGTCACAGTGACCTTGACTTTTGACCACCAAGGCAATGCTTGTGCCAAATTTGATATCCTGTTCACAATGATGGGAGGAACAGATGAATGAACAGACAGACAACCGAAAAACATAATGCCTCCAGCCACTATCACCTGCAGGGAGGCATAAAGAGCACCAGTCAGTTTTGAACAACTCATATTTTAACTCTATTTCCCGTGTGCTGCGTCAGCGTGTTAAAAGCCTCCAGAGACCATGAATAAGGAGCTGTCAGTGCACCATGACTGAACATCATCATTTATTTGCTGAAACTGTTTCGACTGCACTCAGTCTCATTTACCTTTCATTAACAACTCTGCCACCTTCACCAAGTGTAAAAAAATTTTTGCGATAATTTGAGATTTTTTTCATATTTTCTGGCATTTCCACTCAGATCTTTTTAATGTGCAAATTGAAAATGAGCAACAGAACAGGTGGATGGAAACACACCTTAAGAGTGTGATGAAGCTTCATATTTCAGGTGAACACTCAGACGCATCTTTTCATACAACAAGGGGTACGGATTTGTAGTTGATCTATGACGTGGTTTTACGGTCATCATGGAGACAGGAGGGAATTCACATATATCGTATGAGTATTAAAGCAGAGCTGAATCAGAGCCTCTCTTCTCTGTATGAAGAAACAGACTCCAGTGTCTTTGACTGGTGACACTTTCGGGCGCAGCATGGCCACCATCAGGGGTTTTCTCCCCCCTGGGACCAGATGTGTACTAAAAATATAAGTAAGCACTGGGGCTGGATGTAAGTGCCCATCAGCGAGCACGGGTGTTTTAATATTAGCTGTCAGCAGCTCAGACTTGCCGGGGAGGTAAAGTCTCAGGGGACGCAGAATTTTCTGGGACATCAGGCCTCAGCGCCGCGCTGACTATTAGAGGGTTAGGGCGAGTTTTTACAAGAAGTAAACAGGAGAGCGGGCCGACGTGTGGTCAGTGTTCCAGAGGAAGAGTTCGGAAACTCTCCTTCTTCTGTTGCTTTGATGTGTCCGTCAGAAAATAAAAATCAACACCTGGAGGTCCCACAACAAAGACGCAGGATCCCAGTGCAGGTTAGAGGAGCTGAGTGTTGTCTCACAGAGCTGACAGCTTTATCAACGTGCCCTGACCTCCCTCTTTCTGCTGGAGCTCAACTCACATCAAAACATCATGTCTCTCTTGTTTTGTCCACAGATATAAAACACAGATGCCTTAGTGACTGCTGGATCGTACATCAGCAGCACCGCCATATTGGAGACTGGGGCAAGACTGGCCTGTAAACAGTGATCCTACTACGGCTGCAGTTTTTATTGATAAAGCAATAAAACATTTATATTTAGATTTTAATGAGTCATTTTTGTATTAATGTATTTATGATCTGTGTGTAGTTTTTAAAATAAAAGTTTTGTCTCTAGTTTAATAGAACTTTGATATTTAGTCTATAATCACTGTGTGTGTTTGACTGACATAAACTGAACTACTGATGTGGTGTAAAATAATTCATTATCATGAGGAAATTTAAAAATGCACATTTGTCAAACATGGATTTGTCTTATTTTCTTTGGCCGAATACGTGAGGAGTCGTCTCTATATGATATAATTTAACATGAAAGTAAACAATTCATCAACATGCAGGCGATCTAGCTAGCTAAGGCAAAGTCTTCTTATAGAGTCATTAACCATGTTTATGTTATAAGCTGCACATTTAGATTTGCTCCCGTCTGCTCTGCTCTCCAGGGACTCAAAAATGAAAGGCATTAGCCCGGCTCGCTATGTTAGCACACTAGCTACATTAGCTATCCAAGATCGCTGACAGCTAAACACAAACACTTACGACCCACCTGCCGTTTGATTTTCTGAACAAATAACACTAGCTAGCATGTTAGCTAGTTGAACAGTTGTCTACTTTCACATTAAATTATATCATATAGAAATGTCTCCGCAAGTATTTCACCAAGGAACATGAGCCAAATCCATGTTAAATGAATGTGATTTCATGACAAGGATTTATTTTCTACTAAATAACAAATCAAGTTCACGTCAGTCTAACACACACTCCTCTACTGAGCATCCACCAGTCATTATAGCTGAAATGTATAATATACTACCAATAACTGGAGACAGAACTTTTATTAGTTTGTTTCATGAATGTGTTTTAGTCAGCTGACAACTAGAGATGCATAATAATATCAGTACATCATCTGTATCAGTGTCAGAATCAGCCAACATGCAAACGGTGTTTCATGTCTCCAGCTGCTGGTGCGCTGTCACCATAAGAGTATGTGTCAATAATATGGTGTTAATATAATGTTAATTCCACATTGGTGATCATTATATATGAGTTGTTATATATCAGCATATCAGATATTGGCAAAATATCCAATATCGTGACTCCCTATTGACAACTTATCTTAAGAAGTTGGACAAAATTTTAAAAGATTTTTGAGTAGGATGTAATAAAAATAAAGAAATTAGAATATCTTAAATAGTTTGACCATTAAATATCAACACAACTTTGGATAAATATTAAGTTTTTTTTTTTCCTTTGCGTTAAACCAGTGTTTTTATTTTTAGAGTGTACAAGCAGTTCATTAACCCATTAATATTAAAATGACTCAGTTGAGAAATATAAACATTAAAGAGCGTTTAATCCAGAGAAACCACAGCTCCCCTGATCACTTGAATTAGTTTACAGGCAAGTCTCTCCAATATGGCGGCACTGTTGACATCACAATGCAAAGTCTTTGAGCTGAGCAGGAACTTGTAAACTCTGACGCTAGAAAACTTTATTGGTGTGTGCAACACGCCAGCACTGGAACGAATAGGCGCCACCTTTGTATCTCATTATTAATAACTACGGGGCAGACACAGCCAACGCAGCGTCTGTTTGTCTGTGGTTTTGCCCACACTGCTGTAAACAGGTTAACTCTGCAGTGCTGCACTGAAATATGAAGACTTGGCTGAATAGAACATTAAAGTGTTTTCTTCCTTTATTTTGGTAAATTATATATTTGAGCACCATTAATTCTCCACGACACACACACACACACACACACACACACACACACACACACACACACACAGATGTAACCTCTGTAGGTTAAGTCCCACTTTCATATGCACCTTTGCTGAACCGCCGGCGAACACGAGGCTCATAAACAACATCAACTATTCAGAAAACATAAACAAACTTTTATTTTCCTTTTGAAGGAGCTCGGAAGCAGCTGGGTGAGAGATGATGTACAAAGTCCGACTTCAAAAATAGCCATGACCGCAGTAATATTAGTGTGACAAATATGTCCCAGTGTGCAATGTTGAAAAAAGTTGCATTTTATGATCGCTCTTTTAGCTTCCTCCATCCAGCAGTTTGGACTTATGGAGCCAAGAAATTTGTCATTCAGGTCACGATCACTTCAAAGGGTGCTCGCTTTAGCAGCGGCCAAGTTTTAAATTAAAAACATGACAGTTTGAGTGAAAAAAAACAAAAAACATTTTCATTGCATTTTCAAAAATATTTTGGAAATTTCACATTCTCAAGGGATTTTCCAGGCCTGGAAGAAAACATTCAATTTGCACAACGAGAGGGAACATTCAATTTGTATCATATTCATAAAAAGTTTTTCATAAAAGCTGTGAAAGAAGTTCCTGACTCCACTGGATTTCAAACAGGAAGAAAAAGTGTTTATTCACTTTAAAAAGCCATGATTCAACATAACGAGCTGAAGGTGAGACGCTGCCGGACAGCTGGACCAGAATATGTGAGTGCATTTTATTGTCGTTAGCGCTGATGTTTAATGCATCTGCTCTGCGGCTGGAGGACGCTCGTGGGGGTATCTGTGCTGGTGCTGCAGATAACGGGATGGCACCACCTTCATCTGTCCCCACAGGGAACATGGCACCGAGAGAGAGGAGAGAGAAAACACCGACAGCCAGAGAGGAAGCGAGATTAAGACACGGAGAAAAGTCGGGAGTGAAGAAGAAGAAGAGCAAACAATTTCCTCGTTAATTAGCATCCCTCTCCTCCCCCGCAACACAAACAATGCGGCGCCCAAAGAACCAGAAGCAAACAGGGACAAGGCTGCGAGCTCGCTAACTTTAGGTCTACTCATCTGTGCGAAATCAGTGGCAGGCAGCACACACATCAAAAAAAGACTGAGCTGTGGGATTAAGAGCAAGTCAGAGGGAGTGGTGGGAGGCTGGGAGGAAAGGAAACAGGGAGGGGAGGGAGGAGGGGAGGGGAGGACGATGGAACAAGGGAGATTGACAGAAGAGAGGAAGCAGAGGGAGACATAGAGGAGGAAAACAGAGCAGAAAGGGAGATAGAGAGCTGGAGATGAAAGGAGAGGAGGAGGGCATGATGGGGAGGGAAAGAGGGAGGTGGGGAGGGAAGCAAAGCAAGAGATGGAGGGGGAGAGAACGGGAGAAGGAAGGAGGGGGAATGGAAAACTGATGAGTGGAGGAGGGACAGAAAAAGAGATCAGAGCAGGGAGATGGTGAGATGACAAAAGAAAGAAAGAAGGAGGGAAGATGAAGAGGAAGACGGAGCGAGTGACACGGGGAGGAGGGAGAGATGGAGGGGGTGTTGTGTTTACGGATGCTGTGATGCTGCACACAGCAGGCGCAGGCTCCAAATGCTGACACGCTAACATCCAAACGCTGACGCATGTGTACGAACATACGAGCATCATGAGCGAGCGGCTGCAGGCTCTGCATCTGTATGCAGCGGGAGGTGGAGGTGAGGCGGAGCGTTTATAGCTGAACACCATCCAAAATAAACCTCAGTGAGGAGGGGACTCACTCAGACCATGCTGAGACACACTGATATCCAACATGACTGTATAAATAAAGAGAATCTTTCAAATCAGCATCATCACATCTCTCCGCCTGAACACGGCGGCCGGATCGATAAAATCTCTACAACTTGAAAACGCCAGCAATTCTTTAAGGACATTGTTGAGACGACACGAAGACGTCCTGCGTTCCTCCTCTGGGCTCTATGCACAAAACATATACACACATGCAGTGGAGCATGCATGCAACACACCCCATATTTTTAAAATCGATAACACATTACAGCGGCTCCTGAAGATGAGGAAGAGGATAAAGGGCCCAGAGATTCATCACAGCTCAACACATGCACGCTGCGTTCAGCCCGACCAGGAAAAAACACCAGCGTGTCCGTCATTACAAAGCAGCGCGTCGCTCTGACGAGGATCCCAGACCCCTCATTAGGATCCAAAGGTTTCTGCGACTGCATGCCGGCCGAACCACGAGGACAAAAATACACCAATTATATTTCTGTCTCCTTTTCATCATATGAGATCATGGTCTGGACACATGACACTCAGTCAGCAAGTTTCCATGACGACAGCTTTATATAAATCCCTGTAAACACATCAGTGTGAGTGAAATGGTCCTGCAGTGAATTTGTCACAGTGGGACTAACACACCCAGATCATGTGACTCCTGCATGTATCCACCTTTTTCCTGACTTGATTCCTGACTTCCTGTTTCAAACCGGAAGCCGGCTAAACACTTCCGGTTGAACGGAGTTTACGATTGAGCTAGCAGTGAAAACCACCGTAAACGCTGGCTTTTGGCCATGGATCAGGGTGCAGGTCTGTGATCTTTTTAATCGACGAAATGAAAAGAGCAAACATAAACTTTCTTTGGAGGATATTTTCATTTCAACGCTGCAAGCCAAGCTAGCCGGCGCTCCTCCCTGCTCGGCATGGTGTGTAAGGCGCAGGGCGCAGGGCACGACATGTCTTGTGAAGTTTCTGGTGTTCAAAACAGACGGTTTCTGACAAAATCTTGAGCTTTTTTGAGCTGTTGTGGCAGCCGACAACGGCGCAAGTTGAACCTGAACCCATGTTTACAATAAAATACAAATTACGGTGCTAGTTTATCGATAGCTCAACCGTTGCTTTTGTGCTCACGCGGCAGGCTGAGTGAGCAGTGGCGTTAAACCGGGAACAGGTTGCCGGATAGCGGAAGTAGCTGTCTGTCATGGCAGCGCCCACAGGCCTCTGAAGAAACTCGTGAATACAGTCAGTCAGACCCAAACTGGCCGAGGCGCTCTGAGCATGCTCCACAGTTTCCGACCCAGAAGTCCAATAGCATTAAATGTGTAAGAGAAGAAGAAGCCGGTAACAACATGGAGAAATCTACATCCAGAGCTGTGACTTTTTAGACGGACGAGGAGACACAGTTCATGCTGTGTCAGTTCAAAGAGTTCAATATCTTCAAATACACGGATGGGAGGAAAACATGGCGACCAAGCTGGTCGACACCAGATTTAAAAGGACGCCCGAGCAAATCAGTGTTCAGGTGAGGCACCTCAAACAGGCTGACTAGAACGCCACAATCCAGCTTCCTGCCCATGATGCAACATATTGAAGGACGCCAGCTATCGTCCTGAGCGTATAGTGTGGCCTGGACACTGGATTCAGTGCTTCTGTTCAGCTGAGTTGCTAATAACGTTACCTTAAAGCTAACTTGAACGGTTGAGTATGACGGAGCCGACACACACTGTGTCAGGCTCCTGTAACTTCTGAGTACTTAAAGTTTGTGAACCCCAAACTCATCTTTTACTTGTAACCAAACAGCTGACATTATCACCTTTGGCAACGTATCACCGAAATATGGCAACAAAGTCAGCCAAGCACAGCTGAAGAGAGGCCGTGAATCATGCCCTCATGACAGGGCAGCTTTTTCGACAGTGTCCGACGCCAGAAGTCACTGACCAAGAGTCATTTTCTGATGAATTCAGAGTGTGACTGGGTTGTGACAGACAGTATGTGGGAACATTAGAGTGTTAACATGTTGTAGTAGGGACGTTAAATACAAGTCTGAACCTGGAAACGAGCAGAGCAGCTCCTCTTTGAGAGTGAACTCCAGAGTGTGTCAGCACGGCGTCACATCACCGCAGGGTGTCGTTACATTTTAAGCTCTTTCAGCTCTTTTTATTTAAGATGATCATATCGCTCTGCGTCTGTTGTATTAAATCTATCAGGCAACTTTATGCCAACACATTAGCCAAGACATCGTTATCCTGCCTTACGCCCGTCTCACACCAATGACTTCAATGGTTTGGTGTGAGGTGGTGATAAAACTCAGTCTGAGCTGTCTCAAGTCTTTTTCTCAAGGCTCCTATAAAGTCAAACATATTTAATATTATCATAAGTTTTTAGACTTAGCTTGTGGACATACTAAAGTTCAATTATGTGAACATCAACGACCAATAGCTGCGCTCTCTGCAGCACCAAACAGGAAGCAGCAAAACACACAGGGGCGTAAATACAGACAGTGCAGGCAGGGCAGCTGCACTGGGCCCCATGTTTGATCATGTCATGACGGTTTATACGGTAGCTAGTTTAAGCACATAACATGTAACTAGCCCGTCATAATAGCATGTACTGGGGCCTGTTGTAACGACCTTATGCAACTGAAACCAGGTAAAAGAAAAGATGGAGGAATAAGAACATGAACATGAACATGAAGTCTTGGTTCTCATGTTCTGTGGAAAAGGAGGAGAAACTGGTGGAGTTGTGGAGTGAACAAGAGTCTCTGAGTAACTCAGCTAACCAACGGAGGCTGGTGAGAGTTGAGGCGACATCATCCAAAATGTAAAGTTTGTACATGGATACAGTTTATCTTTATGGATTATACTGATGCCAAATTAACAAGAACACTGTCGACATGTGACGCATTTTATCTGGTGTTTCTAGAGTGATGTGTTTTTGCTGGCGTGTAAGGAATTGTTAAAATGTCAGATTTCTTAAAGGGAGTTTGGTGTAATATTCTCCACCAGGAGCGGGACAGGGAATAATCTGTAAAGGAGTCTAGTTATAGTCTGCAAATAGTGATGCTGCATTATCTCCAGTCTTTGCAACATGTTACAATGCATGTTGTGTTCAGATGTCACAGGTAGTCACACAGTGTACGGTAGGAGCTGTGTGTTCCTGCTTGTTGTGAAGTGTCTCTGCTCCCTGTCGGCCAAAAAACGTGCAGATTTGTAGTGAAAAAGATATTTTTAGAAAAATGAGAGTCACTGTTCGCCTGAGATGGGATGCACATATTGACGTACATAAAGGTCACTTCCTGTTCGGACATTAATGACGTGCTGCTGAATTAAATGTGGAACAAATTTCCACTGATACTGAAACACGCTCACGTTACAGAGCTCCCTGTTTATGTAGTTTATGACTGAACTCGTGTGTGAATAAAATCAGAAAGCAGGAGCTGTGTGTGTGTGTGTGTGTGCGTGTGCCTGAGCGTGCCGACAGCTAACCAGCTCCTATAAACCGGCGAGCTGCAGTGCTTCTTCACAGTAACGGCTGGTGCACAGGCACAGCGGAGCAGCTTTGGTGATCCATCAGCGTGCTTCACACCGCATCGCACACACACACACACACACACACACACACACACACACACACACACACACACACACACACACACACACACATTAAGAAACATTGGAGGCGACTGCCGCCACTTTAACGCCAACACATGTGGTGTGGAGTGAGGGAATAACTGACAGGAGGGGAGGGAGCTGCTCACCTGAAGAACGTGACAAAGAACTGCACCAGATCCATGAAGTTACTGTGCTGGGAGAAGGCGATCTGCAAAGAAGGACAACAGAGCGAGTCAGGAATGTGCTTTAATAAGGCAGATTTTAAAACCGGAGGTCAGCATTATGCACTCATAAACATGCACGCTTCAGACCAGAGTCGACCTTGTACATCTGACAAAAGACACACAAATGAGCAGCACAGATAATTCAGCCTCTGCTCACACAGGCCGTCGGTGAATCTGTATGTTTGGTGTATTTTGGATAATATATGTATATTTATGACACTATGATGTCAATCTGAGCTTTACCTGCATATCTTACAGCGCGGGGTCGTTCACAAACTAAATGATGGACTAAATGGGATTCATATTTCTGTGTCTAATAGGCTCTGCAGTGGCTACACCGTAGGCTAATGTAAATCGCCACACATGGGAGACGTTTTTTATCATCACTGCACAAATAATATACAACAAGCTTAACAGTGCTCCGTCTGATCAGGTGCCGACTCGTCCTTAAAGCAAGCAAGTAAAAAACAGACGACATCATTATTCATAAAATCAGAAATGAATAGTGTAAAACAATTAGCTGCATCAAGCTGTTGTGAGTAGAGGAAAAGTCCACTAGCTGCTAGGCTAATTATACAATGTCAAATGCCATAGGCTTGTGCTAATAACGTTAGCATGTTGTATTTGTGGGGAAAATGTGTCCAGATACAGAGTGTTAGTGTTTGTCTGTGAATGCTGCCAGTTATAGTGAAGCTGATTTGTGTTTGAAACTGTCTCTATTAACTCTTTTTCTTGTGCTGATTTCAGACGCCTCTTGCAAGTATTAAAACCTTTGAGCGCTGTGTGAATTGGTGCTGATTCTTTCAAAATATGGGAAAACTGCAATGAGGGACTTGGTAAGAAATGTCCCACAATAATAAAATCTAGGGAAAATCAAGTGTATGATCATTATTATTATTGCATATTTAATATAATGGTACAGACTTATTATAATTTTAAGCATTTTCTTTCAGGTTATTTCCTTGTTTGTTGGTTTTTAAACTTTTTTTTAAGTAATTTTCTTGGTTTTAATTTTCTTAGTTTTTAATCTTTTTGTTGCTCATTGCCTTCTACCTGTGTTCAAAGCCAATTTGCTGTCAGGATTTGCTGGAGGTCAAACAGCAGAGCGACACAGACACAGCACCACACAGGTATGAATGCTCACAACAGTGTGGTCCACGTACACAGGCTCTGCGTATATTACGTATAAATCCACCTTTCTGGTGTTCACATCTCCTGATTCACAACGACTGGGAGGTTCCCACTCTGTCTGCTTATCTGAGCTGCAGACTACACGCCTGTCGGAGCATCAACGCAGCAGCAGTCGGGCCTCTCGGCTGCCCACAGCCTGAACAAAACCTCATTCCTTCACATGTGGGCAGAAACATTCACTGTGTAATCACCACAAGAGCAATTGTACTAACGATATCCTGTCTTAATCAAGGTTGCCAGGGGTAACATTGGCAGAGCCGTACCACCTCCCCACACACGACTCCTCCTCCTCCTCCTCCTCCTCCTCTCTACACTTACGCCTACAGACCCCCCAGAAATGCCTCACAGTGCAGCCGTTCCTGACACAACACAACACTGCCTCTCTCTGCCACATCAGGGAACTGCAGCTGCTGCCTGCAGCTGAATTCCCCTCACACACCTTCCCTCCGAGGTGACACCTTGGAGCAGAACTTATCACCGCTCCTGCTTATTATTCCTCAGCGAAGAATGGATTTGCAAACAATTACGGAATAAAAAAGCAGCAGGAGGAGGAGGAAGGATAAAAAAGACAAAAGCTGAGAAACCCAGCTGCGTGCACGTCAGATTATCTGTGAATTCTTAATATGTGATCAGGAGCACAGAAACACTGGACGGGTCAGAGTGTGTAGAAATGTACAGCGACTTTACGGCAGGACGACTCGGGGCCAAAGACACTGGCCTCTGTGGTGAGATGATGGTGCTTTGTGAACGGCCCCGGGTCTAATTTACTCTTGTAGTCAGCACCATCTGGCTCGCTAATGTGTTGCTGTTGATTACTGTTGAGCGCCGAATCCTCAGTGTGATCATTTTCCTCCAGACTGTTGAGCACTGAAGAGAAGTTCAGGGTGCCAGCACGCCCAGAGAAAACTTTTGAAACACGTCAGCACAGGAGAGCTCAGTGGGACACCAACACCACAGCGGTTTGGTGTTTAATCTCCTGGGACTCGTCAATCAGGGTCCAAATATCCCCTTAATGAAACTCATTTATTCTTCAAAACGTCTGCAGACAGAAGGCTCCGTCTTTGGGAAGCCAATATTTTGGGGGTATTTAAGGATCTTGATATGTTCGTCTCATTAAAGGATAAATTTGTTGTCCTCATGAGTCTGTCTGGTCCAGTACTAAGCAATGTGACCACCAGGGACGTGTTCACGCCGTCACTGTCCGTCCACGAACAGTGTTTGTTTTCCTCAGATTGTTATTCGAAGGGTGTTTTCACACTTGGTCCTTCAGCCCTCTAAACAGACTCATGGCGGTGACTCAGCATTTTTTGCACACATGTAACCAACAAGAGAACTCAGACCCTCTGAAGCAAACCTGGAGTTCGTCACTTCGCGTAACCTCCAGGTTCACTTTGCTCTCTGCCGTTGGATTCAGCCCTCTAGGTCACATGACGCTTGACAAAACAGACGAAACCACGTCGGCCTGTAACGCTCACATGGACGCAGGACGAGGAGCTAAGCCCCGCCCTCAAACACGATGAGCCAATCACAGTGCATATAGCCGTCCCCACACACTGGGACATTCTCTGCCTGGACGTCCATTGAAATGCATTACAAAAAGTCCGTTTGTTCGGTTTTATGAGCTTTTTCTGAGATTTGCAGTTTAAAAATGGTCAAACATCTCTAGCTAACATTAGCTAAAGTTAGCCTAACGTTAGCTCTAGCTGCGTTGTTCATCATGTCACCTTGTTTGCTGGGAGTCATTAGCCTGTTTTGTTCTAGTTTTGTACTTTGGTGATGGTACATCATTGTTAGCTGTTGTCCAAAGGGCTCTAGTTAAGCTGACGTTAACTTCTGGAGCTTAGCTTCATTAACTTATCTGTAATGGCAGAGATAACAAAGGTTGGCAAACGTTATTCTGAATGATTCAGTGTAAATACTGTAGCAGCAAACTAACGCAGAGACACTCTTGGTAAAGATGGTAAAAGGCCGTTATCCTTTTCTCATATTTTGAGCCAAAAACCTTAACTTCAGTGGCACTTTGACTTGTTGTCTTTGATGGTGACGGCAACCAGATGCGCTTCACAAGCGTAACACTGTGACCTGTAAATGTTGTAATTTAAGCTTTTCATCGACCTTCTCAACAATAAAATGATGAATATATCCCTCCAATGTGTAGTTTAGGCCCTTTTGGTTACTTCTCAATGACATCTGATCGTTATGTCCCCAAAAATCATCAATCAGCGGCATTTCACAGCTGCCTCCTGTGAAATGCCGTGTACTGTGACACCTGCCATAGCGCCGCTCACTGAATGTTGACAGTTTGTCCAGGTGAGTGGAGGGGGCGGGGCTTAGCCACAGGTCAGTATTAGTGCTGCCCTCTAAAAGTTGGAGATTATAGTCAGTCAGAGTCAACTCAGTCCACCGAGAAAGCTTGTCACAATGAACGTCCTGCTAAATCACGTTCAAACTTTAAAACTTCATACAGGGACAAAAAAAGCCAAAATTTAATGTTAAACAGTTGAATCTGATTTGATTGACATAATGCTGAGTCAGGTACAGCCCTACTGAAGCAGGATTTATACTTTTTTGCATCGACGCAGAGCCTGCGCCGTAACCTGACGTGCGCCTCCCCAGAAATGTAACTACACGTCACAGAGCTCCTGTCTGTCTCTGTAAGCTGAGACCATTTCCTTCAGGTCATAACAATACATTGTGAAGACAATAAAGCCATAATGCCATAGGCTTGTGCTAATAACGTTAGCATGTTGTATTTGTTGGAAAAAGTGTTTGTCTGTGAATGCTGCGAGTTATAGTGAAGCTGATTGTGTTTGAAACTGTCTCTATTAAGCCGTGTTTGTGTTTTACGTGTGTTTTGAATCAACTAAACTTTACAACACTTCACAAAAAGAAGCAAACACACAGAAGTTTAAATGTTCACAACAGTGTAGGCTACAGCTGTAGGATCTGTGTGGAGCTGACGCACAAGAATAAATCTGCTTTTAATGAACTAATCAACAACATTCTTAACTGGAGGACACAGAAAATATGTTTAAGATAAAAACTAGTGCCAGGTAGAGTCAGCAGAACGTTAGCCTTTGATTCTTTGTGTTTCTCCTAACACGTCTCACTCACTGTAATGACATTACAATCCAACATCCTGTGAAGCAGCCGCTCCAACATCAGCAGGATTAAAGAAAGAGAAGAAGAAAATCTCCTCTGTACCTCCACAGAACACACCACAGTGATTTTTGGAAATTATTCTGACTTTCTAAGAAGCCAATCAGGCACTTGCAATTAAGAGAGAATGGTTAGGAGGGCATATTCTACTTTCCACGCTCATGAATGTAAATGGGAGGTGAAATGAAAGGATTAAAGAGAAACGAGTGCAGATTGTGTGACACTGAGTGACGGGGATTCTTTTAAGAGCAAAGCTGAGAATTATCACAGCGGCCGTGTCAGCTGGCGCGCTGACACCCGCTTCGCTTTGCGACGGCGGCCTAACAAAGACTTCTCCAGGTGATTAGAGACACGTACAGTCGTTCTCTCTTCTGATGACACAACAGATCCTTTCAAGGACGCAGCTGACTCCCTCCGCAGAGAGACGAGCGGCGATAGGTGCTTCAGCCATCGCCGCATACCTCAGGTCGTCTCACTGAGCAGATGTGCGATAACAGTTATTGTTACGGCTAATCTCAAGTGTCAGAAGTGTGTGGTGCTTTGTCACCAAGAGGCAGGCTGATGGCGGTGGCGGGAGGCCCGGGTGACGCTCTCGTTATGTGCCCAGCAGAGGGTGACTCTTTAGGGGCCACAGAGGATATCGCAGCGGGGCCTGTCAGCCTGCCGGCGGGCATTAAGACCTCGAAATATTCCGCCTTTAATGGCTTCTGACAGCCGACTGAACTGTACTGGAGTTTTGAGGGAAAGTGTCGTTATCGGTGTGACGGAGGGCGGCTCAACAAGTCACACAAGACAGGAAGGAAGGTGATGTTTAAATGTGGCGGAGTGTGTGAGAGATACTTTAATGTGTGTTTAGAGTCCTGTATCACAGATCATCACTTCTTGAGAAAACTGACGAAGCCACCAGACAAATGCAGATCGTTTTATACTGTGTGTGCATCTTAACCCATCTCTAATGTTCTGTCGGGATTAAATAATCATCAGGAAAGAGCTCTCGCAATAAAACATAAAGCTGGTCATCTTGTCGGTGAAGATTCTCAGTCATCCAGGTCATGCTAAGCATAAGTGCTTTATCGCAGGCAACTGGACTTGTTTGAGTTTCTTGAAAGCTGGTTATCGTTGTTTACAGCATCTCACACTGTGACAATTCTGGACATCGTATATTTAAAAACACTGAAAATACTTTTACGACCTGTGAACTAAAGCCTTCCTGTCTCTATTTAACAATACAAAAAAATTTCCTGGTTCATATTTCAGATTTATTTTAACCAGATCACACAAACAAAGATCTGCAGCCGTCTGCAGGCAGGAAGTCTGTTTTTAAAGGGTTAATATTCTCAGTGTCACAAACAGAACCTTTAAGGTAAAACTATTTATTTCGATGTCAGTATGTATTTCACCTTTTATTTAATCGGTCTGCATGAAACGTAATGTGCCGTTTCATAATGAGTGTGGGGCTGATTTGAGGTCGTCGCCGCCCGCCGCTGTCACACGCTGCTCAGTTTGTGTTTCCTCACCTCCCTGTGATCAGTATCAGAGCGCAGCCATCAGGCAGCCATGCGTGGCCCAGATAAACACTACACCAGTCCGCACGGATCCACCGCGCGGCCCAGCCAGCTGATAGCTGCAGCTGCTGCTGCTCCACAGCGGGGTATTAAATTGGAGGCTGTTCTAATCTCCACCATATCATGACATGTTCACTAAGGCACGGAACAGGAGATCACAGCTCTTTAATGTAATTAGTCTGGGATTTGTGTTTCATTACAAACATCATTAAATTCAGATCCATTCTTCATCAGGAGAGGAAAAAAAGAAAACAGAGGGTGGGAGAACTCCTCGCTGACTAATCGCACTGAAAGTGATTTTGCTTTGATGATGCGAAGCTGCTCGGCGACGATGAAGTCATCACAGAGCTCACACGTAAAGGGTCTCGTTCATTCGTCAGAGCGATCATATCAAAGTGTTTCTTCCTGTGTGCTGCTCAGAAGTTTGGTCCGTTCTCTGCCGCACACATCAGGTTGAAAACTTTTACATGAGCTGCTGAGTTTCGGTGGTGAAATTATTTGTGCAGCAGATCGGCTCCTGAACGCAACAAGTGGAGTCCAATGGGCGAAAACAAACTCTGCTGCAGATGGTGCACACGCTGTTCTAACGCCACTTCCGACCACGTGAAAGCAAACAGAAGCAACCTTGAGGTGGTGTGTCGGAGAGCGAGCATGAGACAGAGAGCTCTGTGCAGCTGCACAGTGAAGCCGGCGGAGCTTAGCTCGCACTCAGCCCACTCTGAATGCAGCATGTGTTTCAACTTAACATTCCACTTTGCCCTTGCTCTTTCTCGGCTGCTGTTTATGAACCGTTTTCCAACACTCCGATCTCTGCCTGCCAACACTGGAGTACCAACCGCCTACGAGTACGCACACACACATCCCAATGCCAAACTGCAGTCGACCACTGAAGGCGAGGAGAGTGAGAGCAGGCAACAAAAGAGAAATGAAGGGCTGTTATTAAGAAGAAATGGTTTTTGAGACGAGGAGCAGAGGCAGAGAAAGAGACGAGAGACAAGCGGAAAATGTTACCTCGCTGACGAAGGTAAAGCTCCATGAGTGCAAGGAAGGAAAGTGTCACGCTAGCAGGACCTGCGTGCTTTAGTTTCAAGGACAGGGGTGATCTTCTATATGATCCCACCCAGCAAGACAGAAGGTGAGGTGGACCAGAGGAGGCTGAGAGGGGGAGGGCTCTCTCCACTCAGCTCAGCTCAGCTCGCTGCTGTGCTGTGGAGCTGCACCGGAGCTCTCCTGAGGCCGGATGGCAGCAGCTGGAGTTCTGAAGCTGAGAGAACTAAAAGCTCTCACAAGGCAGGACATGGAAGATGGAGGAGGAGGAGGAGGAGGAGGAGGGCAGGGGGAAGGAGCTAGCATGGGGCAAACCAGTCAAATCACTTCCAGGAGTGATCGGGGAGGCACACAGGCCAGGCCCAGAGCACCGAGCGCTCCCAAACAAGCAGCAGCCAATCCTGCGACAGTATTCAGTCACTGCATCAGACATGCTGAGGTCGTTCCATCCTTTGTCAGGCTGCAGACGCCCACAAACACACATGATCAGTTGTATCAACAGCCAGTGAGACGACGACGAGCTAAAAATAGATCTTGATAATAAAAACTAAAATCTTTGTTTCATTTTCGTTGACGAGACGTGATGAAAATGTTGGTGGTGGACTGTCGGACACTGAACACTGTGATGATCTTTACTCCAGCTAATAGTCTGCACCAGGATGTTTCCATTGGTGCCAGTTGTGAGCTGTAATCCAGCAGTAGCAGTCACATGACACATTGTTTGGGTTAAACATGAGCATGTTACAGTCCTGGAGGATTATTAATGTGCACCTCCTCCTGTACTGCCTTAATATGCACATTCAGCACATCCAATGCATCAAAACATTGTTTTCTAGTTGGAGCCGCGCCTCGTTTTCAAACTGTATGGTTTGACTAAAATGAACAATGACAGCAATATAGTCCACGATGAGCAGCGCTAAAATCAACCTGCGTAGTTGTCCCTCCATTGTGACATTAGAAAGTGTCACATTTATCTTGCAAGTGTTCTCTTCTTCAACGTTTGCTTTACTTCCTGGATTTTTCCCACATGGAAATTCTGACCAATCAAGAGCAGCTTTCTCACACAAGGCATTTGATCTGGTCCTCTTGTAAATGCTGCCGTGAGAACACGAACCAACTCTAGGCAATTATACAACTTTGGAACAACATGAGTCCCTGATTCAGACCAGAGGAGACACTCTAGGACTGACAGCAGCCTGAGATACTGAGACCTGTTGGTGTTTTGAAGAGTTGGTACGAACTGACCAAAGTCATTCAAGGACAAAAACTGATGGAGGCAGCGGCTCCCGTAAAATTACTATTTCTGAGTCTGGCTCTGACAAGAACACAAATAAGTTTCACTTATAGTTCAGTCCTCTGTCAGAAAGGTCTGTCCGTGAAGTCCTGATCATACGACTAGACAAATATGACTTGGATCATCCTGATGTTTGTTAAATGCCGACACGATGACTTTAATTCATCAGGAATTTTTACCAGTGTTTGATTCACTGGCTGCATGTCAAACAAACCCTTTTCTTCATGAAGTCAAGGAAACACAGGTCAGTAACTGACGATCAAACTGTGACGGTAACAGAACGTCTGCCACATCAACAGTTTCTACATGTTAAAGTCTCAGTTTATTCACGCTGTGACTGAAGTTGACTGACTTTCATCTTTTTGTAAATAAAGTAGTTACAGCATTAAACACCAACATCAGGCTGGCACGACTGACACCAGCGGACAGTCGCAGCTCTATGAGGGGGCAGTTTTCTCTCCATCAGCCGGCCACATGGCAGCAGTTCACCGAGTGCAGCGCCAATTGTAGCTCGTCACCAGGCACGCACACACAGAGCTCTATTCACAAAGACAGCCACATCAACACTGGTGAAAAAGCTCCTGCACACCAAATGTGCTGATCTTTTTTTTCCTTTCCTCTGCGACCACATTTTACCGGTGACGGCCAGCGTTTACATTCTGCCATTCTGCTCGCCAGCTTCTGAGTTTACACAGCAGAGACGTGTAAATCAGACAAACTGAGCAGTCACAGTGAAAACTGACCTCAGGTCTGCGGCACTTTGATCCAGGATACGCAGAGCTGTGAGTGGATGCATAAGTGTTTATTTGTTTGCACATGAAAGCACATTAGGAGATGCTTTTATTCAGGGTGCATGAATACAGACGTTCTCAGCAGGAGCGCTACAGTCGTCAGGACAGTTTGGCCTCTTTAGATTTGTGCTCGTTCTCTAAATCATGCTTTTATCATATTTTATGCTCTTATTAAGTCGTGCTGCTCTGAGATGTTTATACATGAAGAGGCAACACGACTTTAAAGCAGCACTGAATCCATTTTAAGGTTAGCAGCCTCCAATAAGAGACACATTTAGTGTAACTGTTAAACTGTGAAATAAACAAAAAGCAATACGGACGATTATTTCTGTCACATTTCTGTTTTTTCTTCATCTAATGATGACTCGGTTCAGCTTTATTTTCCTGCAGTGTTTGACACACACCCAACGTTTCTGTTTTCCCACGTTGTCGAAGCACAAAGCCTCCCTTTATAGATTTCAGGCGTCACACTGAACCCTTCAGCTTTCTTACACTGTTCAACACATCAGGCAGGTGACGCTGATCCTCACATGTCACGGCTGAATGTGTCGTTCTGTCTGTCAGAATTAAATCTGACCAGTTCTGATCAATAGAAAGAATCACAGACTCTGAGAGAGAGTCGCTCCTCTGATATGGATTTTAATTTTTCTAGAAATATATCTGTGCAGCTTAAAGGGACAGTTCAGATTTTTCTGAGTGTGGTTGTGTGAGGTACTGATCCTCAGTCAGTGTATTAGATACAGTACATGTCAATCATGTTGTGAGATGGGTCAACGACAAAATGATTCTGGGCTCCTAAAAAAGTCCCAACTTAGCGTACACTTAAGGCCCTGACACACCAAGCTGACGGGCGGGCGTCAGTGAGCTTCTGTCGCCCTAGTTTCTGCGGTGTGTCCCGCACCGTCGGCACTTGAGCGTTGGCGGCTTTTCGGCCGATTGAGCATGTTAAAAAGTCCGTGGAGGTGCTGCAGTGCTCGGCTGCACAGATAGGAAACCCCTCGGCTGACAGGATGTACCACTCTCTCACTCCGCTCTCTCTCACGCAGGCGCAGAACGTACGTGCTACTTGGCCGTCGGATGTAGTCCGTGTAGTGTGTTCAAATGCAACTGACACAGGGCGACGTGAGGCCACGTAGACGACGCAACAGTTGGCTTTCGTCGCCGCTAGTTCTTTGATGTCGGCTTGGTGTGTCCGCACCTTTACACCCAGACCAAAGATTGGTGACGAGATTAAACCGTTTTAGAACATCACAGCGGTGTGAACTCAAGCCGGCTGATGGTGTCACCTGACACCTGGTTATTTACATTATTGTGGCATATTGATTATGAACACAGTCCATCTGATGCTGATTTTGTTTCATCACTGTCACTATCCTGCTTTGGTCTGAACTGGACTTTACATTAATGTTGATTTTTTTCTTAGGTGGCTAAAATATATTTTTGTTTGTTTTTATACTGATTATCTTCTATGTCAGACTCCAGTCTGCTTCTCCAAACTGGGGCGTGCCAGCTGACACCTACCGTGTGTAAGACCAACATTTTAAAAAACAGTTATAATGAATTTTGGACGTTAACGATCATAATTTGAGCTGGATGTGTTTAAAAACACAGTCTTCACCTACCTTTTCCTCACACATGTCAGCGTGTGCATTTATTACAGTGAAGCTTACAATCACTGGTTAACATGCAGGATAATATGTTGCACTCACGTCTAATGCAGCTGGACTACATGTCACATGACTCTACAGAAGCCTCTACAGACTCTACAGACCCCTTCATGCTTTATATCAGAAGGACCTGGCTGTTTATCTGCTGGCTGTAGCGAAGCTTACTTGGATCTTAATGGGCCACGTGAAGTTGCTGACGTAGACGAAGAAGGTGATGTTCGGGCTGTTGCGGAAATCAAAGTTCTCGTTGGAGAAACTGTCTTTGAACTCCTTGATGTTGCTCCGAGAGACGATGGGGATCTCCTCCCCGGTCTGGGTGCCTGCTGAAGGACAGAGAGGAGGAGGGGAATGAGTTCAGTTTATGAAGGAGGTCAAATATGACAATAAGGTAACATCACAAGGTGAAGGCAGGAAGAGGAAGAGACACATATGATGGGTACTTTTTAAATAATTGAACATTTAAGTGGGACGATATAACGGAGCATGTGAGACAGAGGGTGAATACAGAGGTTCCAGCACAAACAGGAGGAAACATGTTTTAGTAAAAACCCAAAATCCAAGTATGAACCTGAACCCGCTCACAACAGATCCTCTTTAACATCAGTGTTGGTTTCTATCTTTACAACCTGACAGCCTTCTCTGCACTGCGTACTGTCACCAAACATATTTCCACCAATTAAATCACCTGAGTAGTAACGAGTGTGTGAGTTTAACCTCCTCTCCTACAGGTAGCACCACCCACCCACACACACACACACACACACACACACACACACACACACACACACTGGCAGAGGCCTGTGAGGACACCTGGTCTGACCATCTGAGGACAAAGGACGTGTGAGAGCTGCCACCTGCTGCCACCTTATGTTTCACTGAATTAACTCTGACGTCCGCGGCTGCAGCCACATTTTCACCGTCAATTCATGTGTTGGTTCTGTTTCTGGTAAAATGTTTGTTCGTCTGTAAAATGTGAGGAAGGAGCCCGAGGTGACGTCTTTCTGAAGACTACAGCAATAAAACAAAGCAAATCCTCACATTTCAAAGTTGGATCCAACACAGGTTTTGGCATGTTTGCTTCAATAATGATGATTTTATTTTCAACATTGGTGGAACGTTTCTGTTACTGTCTCACAGTTTCAGCTCGGGCTGCACAGCTGAGCATGATTTTGGCTTTCCACAATTAAATGATGGCGTTCAGCTGCGATCCTGACAAACTGCTGCACATCAAATCAAGCACCCTTCGCATTATTTGTTCTCTTATGACGAGCCGTCATGTCGCTACACATTTACCCTGCAGCAGCAACCTGTGACAACTTTCCTGAATGTTTCCTGAATGTCATCTGTACTTTTAAAGTATTTTGGATTCAGGAAATCATAAACAAATAACACACACAACTGACTCCTTAAACCACCTGAACAAACTCTACAATCTACAGTGTGATGAACAAACACACGCAGGCCGAGAAGAATAATGACGCTAAAGATTTGCTTATCATTTCTGCGTGTGGTTTTCAGTAAAAGCAGACTGTGTGTTTTTATGATCCTACTGACACAATCATTCCAGATCTGTTATATGAAAATATAGAAATACTTCTCCTTAATTCAACACCTTCATTTGTTAACACCAGGGGCCGGTTGCACAAAACACCTTAAGTTAAGTTTTTTCATCGAGTCCTTGTCAACATTTCCTCACAAATAAAATCAGTTGCAAAAAGACCCTTAAGTCTTCTCCTTAACGTTTCCTTAAAATGTTCACAGAAGTATTTTTATTTTCTCCTTGTCTTGGTCTCATACTGAAGGAATCTTTAGACTGTTGCACAAAAGACCTTAGCAGTTTATGGTGACAAATGAAATAACTAACCGACCGTGAGAAGAGTGCTCTGTGAGCAGGAGGACCTGACGGATACACTTCTGATTTTACACTTTAGATTTGACTGAATTAATTTTCCTTACAGTTGTTTCTTGTTTTCTGGTATTGGGATGAGGTGGTTTGTTCTTTCTATGATTGTATTCGTGCAGAAGTTTCATCTTTTCCTCCTCTGACCTGTCTGGTTTATTGTCCTATTTTCTTTCAACTCTGTGAGACGTTAACAGGCGTCACAACTGTGAGTCCAAGCAAACAAACAAACTATAAAATCTTTTACCGCTGTAAAATCTCTTTCAATGCAGTAAATTATTTTAAGGAATTCTGTACAAATGTTAAAGTCCCTCAGCTGAGGAGAAATGAATCCTTAAGTGTCATTCTTAAGAAGAAAACTTAGAAATAAGCTGTGTATCGACTTTTAATTGTGGAAATAAAGCAGTCACAGCAGCAACACTGTCTGTGTGAACACTACTGTGCCCAGGCAATCAGGACATCCAAAAATAATTGTAGAGAGGTATCCAAAGAAGATGAAGAAGCAGAAAAACCTTAACTTAAGACTTATTTTAGTCTTTAAGGGTTTGTTAATTGGCAGGAATGTAGCAGAAGGTGAAAGTGAGAGCAGCGCTCTGTTGATTTGATTTGGGACACGATGTTTTGGCACAGTTTTGCTTCTAGAGGATTGACTGAATTTTAGGTGAAGAATCTTATTTTAAGTCTTATTTTGATTCAGATTCAGATTGAGACAACTTTATTAATCCCACCAGGATCAATTTGTTGGAATTTGTCTTATTTAGATGCAAAGACTTGTCCACCAGCAGGACTGTAGCACAACACGACTCTGTGAAAGTGCAATAAAAATATTTTGTCCCTAAAAACAGTGAATAATCATGATGATCATTTGGACCATAATCGTGCAGCCGCAGTTTCAGCACCATGAGGATTGTTGTGTGTGACCTACCAGTGAAGCTCGTGGCCCAGGTGATGTTCAGGTTGAAGTTCTTTGAGGCGTTTATGAACATGTCAAGATCTCTGTTTGGCTGAGGAGGAAGAGGAGACAGGAAACAACACAGTCAGCATCATCAGTGTCATCACGCTGTGTCATACACATGTAATGAACCAGGAGAAACGTACAGTATCTGCAGCAGGTCAAAAAGCCTCTGTGCTTCACAGTGAGTGCAGAGCGCAGCTCGTATCCGCTCACATCAGTCTGCAGCTGTACAAACAGTTACTGTACTGCAGACCGGAGCAAATTTGCACAGCTAATAGAAGCTGCATTAGCAAAACAAATGTTTGAACAAGAGTCAGTGATGAAAATGATATTCATTAAAACACTGTTGTACAGTGATACCAGCTGTGATTACGCAGAGTGAGACCTAATTGTTGTTTACATACGTAATCGTTTCAACAGCTTTAGTGCAGATGAATAATTAAGGAGCGTTTGTTGGGAAGAATCTAAATATTCATTATTAGTCATTATTAAAAGAACATGTTGACACCCAAATATAAATCCCTCACACAGTGTTACTTTGAATTCTTAAACAAAACTTTGCTTTTCTCACATAACGAACGAAGAATCCAAAACTGAGAAGCTCCTCGCTGAGTTAAAGTCACAAGCGTTCACACAGAACAACAGACGAACTAAAACAAAAACCCAGTGACACCCACTAACATCTCTTCTGCAATGTGATGGGAAAGGTTAAAATCAGCGCTCACACGCAGGTCAGTGACTCTGCACAAGTATTTCTGGGTGTTTATCAACTCCGGCTCTGATCAGCACCGATGGAAACACGACAGCCGGGTGAAAATGTTCCTTTTAGTTCCTCAACCAACGCGATGCAAAGACACACAACCACAAATACTGTCCATATCCAAGCAGCTCAAACATCAAGTCCATGAGTGATTGAGTCTGCGCCGAGTTTAACAGAGACACTGAATCAGTCAGAGATATTAGAGGTGACAGTGTAAAGTTTTCACAGGCCTTGTGATGCTTTCTATCTGTGGGAGAAAAAAAAATCATTGCTTCTTCAAACACATGTGTTTAGGAAGTCCCGAACTGAGATTATTCTGCAGGACTAGTTTCACTGTTAAACGTGGACCCCTGTGACTTCAATACATCCAGAACTTTTTTAGTTTTTGGATTCTTCGTTCACCGCGGAGGCATGCAAAAGAAAACAACAATTTTTTCTTCATGAATTAAAGGAAACACAGGATGAGTAACTGATGAGCAACAAATGAGCATCCTGTGGGTGAAGATGTGTCATGCAGACACTGTTTTTATGGTTTTATTTAAAATATTCTTTTTTGTTCCACTTAATTCTGTGGCGTCTTTCGTCTCACTAAACAACTGCTGAACATCAGACGACATCGTCATCCAGAAGCTCTTCAGTCGTCAGGTTTTGCCTCATTTGAGCCAAGTGACATTTGTAGTGGATGTAAAATCACAGAAGCACGACATCATCAAAATGTCATTTCCTGTGCCTTTTCTAAACACACGTGTCCACGTGCACACGTCTGGCTGACAGAGGGATCGCAGTTCTGCACTGGTTGCCGTTTGGTAAACACTTTGTCGGGGGAAAAATACCATCTGGAATATTTAATCAGATCCTGGTGTTTCAGTTGGACTCCAGCTGCTGCAGCCAGGTACACAGGACCGGACAGGCTCTCGTTTACTGAGGAAACATCTGTGTGATGATGAGTGTCGCTCACACCGCCACGCTACACTTCAGGATGATGTCATTAATGTGTGTGTGTGTGTGTGTGTGTGTGTGTGTGTGTGTGTGTGTGTGTGCTCTTCGGTAGCTTTTACTGAGAGGAGCCCGGAGTAGTTTCTCTTTAATCAACATGGCTGACGAGACATTGACTGAGTGAGAATTTGATTTATTTTATCAGTTTAATTTAGCTTTTACTTTACATCTTATTATTTAAAACTTATGCTTATTTAACCAACTAGTTCATAGCCATTGGTAGCTTTGTCACCTTCTACCTGTGCCAGTCCTCAATGCCTATGTGCAGTTCACATAGATTGACCACGTCAGTGTTAGAAAAACGTGGGACAGACAGAATGACTGACTGACAGAATGACACACTGACAGTTTCTGTGATTATGTACAGCAGACCATACCATGACTTAGTCATACCAAACATTAGAAAATAAATAAATAAATAAATTGGTCCACAGGGGGAGCCACAGCCATCGGTCGCAGAGTTAAATTTCTCCAGTCACCTTGAGGCGTCCTGTTCTACATATCTACCAAGTTTAGTAAAAATCCATATGGCGGTTAGGCCTAGATAAGAAATGAGCTCTCTAGCGCCCCCATTTTGTTTGATGGGGTCAATAATGGAGGGGTCCCCTCAGATTATGTGTGGTCATATGCCTACAAAGTTGTGGTGATGGGTGAAACCCTTGAGATGTTATACACCTTTATGTGATGAGCCACGCCCTCCGCAATATTCATTGCCTTATAGAAGCTCAGTTTTAGGAAGTTTTCCAACTTTTGCCAAGAGGGAACTTTAGATATTGGTCCCTAGATTATGTTCACCCAGTTTCATGCAGATCGCTCAAACTTCCTAGGAAGAGATCCATTTGAAGTGTTTTTCAAAACATTCAAAATGGCGGAAAATCTATATAAGCGGAAGTTATGGGTTCTTGAGGCAAATGTGTTCCTCATGAGGAGAGACATCTCTGTGCAAAGTTTCATGTCTCTACGACATACGGGGCATGAGATATGCCCATTCAAAGCTTGACATTTCAATGAGTTGCTATAGCGCCCCCCTTTGGCCAATTGATGTAATATTGCTTCATTGGCATCCTGCCATGACCCTCTACCACTGTGCCACATTTCACATGGATTGACCAAGTCACACACACACACACACAGTTTTCATCACTACAGAGTAACATTATTATCGAGGTGTGTTTTAATGTCATTCACAACAGTGATGGTTCAGGACTGAGATGCTCGTGCCTCACTGATGGAAACGCACGGGCTCTGACTAATACCTGTGCAGCAACTACTGTCACAGTAAAAAGCTGCTAAAAGACTGAACAGACTCGTGACTCATTCAAAGAAATTCATGCTGAAGTTCAGAGATGCGTTTTAATGGTGCTACAGTAAACATAAAACTGGGATATGGGACGAAATGAGATTAAACGTTACACTTGATATTACAATCAATAGAACTCACTCTCTTTGTCTAAGTGACGCCACACTGGTGAATAAACGCCTTTCTGTGTCAATTACAACTACAGGAAGTGAAAGTGATCATAACAACGTACACAAATAATAAACACCATAGGCTTGAATACACACTGTGGCAAACAAGTAGTTGGAACCTCAGTAAGGACCTACAGACACGTCTTCTCGTCCATCATGAGCTTCATACTTTCTAGAGATGGTTGTGTGTCTTGTTGACTGCTCAGCTACTGCAGCTCAGTCTTGCTACGACTCAGACATCTGCTAAAAAACCTCATTTACACAGTGATCATTTGTTTGAAGGCATCCTGGCGACCCATGTTTAGGAGGCTTTGTGTTGAATCAGCTTTTTCAGCTCATTTGAAATAAAGAACAAAAAATGTGTCAGATTTATTAGTTTAACAACTGTTGACTCACCGTGTGCTTATAAATATTTATTTACATGTTAGGTTATATAGTTTCAGGATAGTGACGAGTTTTTCTTTAGATTTGAGCCCATAAACATGAAAACGTCCTCCCGTCATCGTGTTTCCTTTGAAACTAAAATCTGTCTCATCACTTCTGCAGACTGTAAAACAACACACTCAAACGTTGTTAATGCTGTGTCTAACTTTATTTAACACGCAGCTGATGATTATCGTCTGTGTGAATTAGGATTTTCTGTGTGTTTGCAGATGCTCGTGTGTGTGTCCAGTGAAAATCTCCAGATTTGGTGATTCTTTAATTTTTCAGATGAACTGAAGGATTTAATGTTTATTTAATTTTCCCTGATGGGAGTGGAAATTATTCTTAAGCTGAATAAACCATTTAAAATCATCTCTGCTTCAGCTGAACAGTACAGAGGACGGAAGTCGCCAAAATAAAAATTAATTAACGACTGGATAAAGAAATGAAAGCTGATGGCACAGCCCCTGCAGACCTCCTGCTCTCCCTCCGGTTCTCCAACACGCTCTGCTCTGGGTCTGGCTCGACTCTGAGCCGCCTGGCTCCGTCCCACGACCTCTAAGCAGCCTCCAGGAAGTCCCTCTGACCCAGGCTCAGCTCTGCTCCTACACCAGAGAACCAGGGGGACGACGGGAGGTCGGTGGGGTCTGTGCCCACAGCTGAAGGGCCTCTAATCACTTTGCTCCAGTTCCCACACACCCCTGGATGTGCAGCTGAGGATTACAACCTTTTCTCCTCCCAGCTCGCCACATATCACCGCTCCGTCAGTGATGTTCACGTCTACATGTGACGCGCTGGGTATCGTCCTGCGTTTGTTGTTGCATTCTGAGCTACGGTGTCAATTTACACAGTGCAACAAAAGCACGTGGTTAGATTTAGAAACCAACATCATGGTGTGACTCCACATTAATACAGGGAGTAAACAGCAGGTTCCAGGGTGAAAGTCCAGGGTGTGTTGGACCCGTCCTCCCCGTCTGCCCTACAGAGGCTTCCTCACTATTATGTTACGTTGTTACTGGCAGCAATCAAACTCACGCCGTCCAGCAGCGTATCACACCATCGACACAGGTTCTGTCTGGCCACGTTATTAACTGACACCAGGTGGCGTCGTATCATAACCGCTGAAAAGGCGGCTTTCACCCAAATCAGATAAAGCTGTGGTCTCTGACGACTTTGGATGAAGGCAGACTCTGATTTCGTTCCCCTGCTCTATGAACAGGTTTGTTTTCTACGGCTGGATAAACGATGTTTCGCACTCTAGCCAATGACAGCACAGCAGGGCGGGACTTGACCCTTCCACTAATTTGCATTACTAAGAAGAAAAGCAAAAAGAAATTAAAGAAAAAATGCACAAGGACAATAAGCCAGAAATAAATGCATTTGGTGAAATAAAATAACATAACATAAAGGGAAAATAACATTTTTTTATATTCTTTTTTAAATTAAAAAAAAAAAATAAATGCAAAAAAAAAATAATTACAAGGGAAAATAAATAAAGAAGCAAATTAAAACAAATATTAATTTATGTCACATTTAATTAATTAATTAATTAATTAATGCCTGAATTTATATTTAATGTTATTTTTGGTATATTCAGTGCCATAATAATTTATTTATTGTGTCATTTATTTTTGATCATATATCAATCTGTCCTGGGAACGTCTCAGGATCCTCCAGGAGGAGCTGGAGAGACGGACGTCTGGAGTACTTTGCTCAGCGTGCTGCCTCCATGACCCGGCCTCAGATAAGAGGACGAGTCACTTATTTATTCATTTGTTAATTCATTTATTTTTGATGTTGCCAGCTTTCGTCCTCCACAGACAGTGCATCGTCATGAAACTGAAAACACGGCTTGTGAAAAGTGACATGTTGGAGGTTTCCACTGGACGGGACCTGTTACACACGTGTGTTCCTACAGGTCGCTCTTCAATAACAGATCTTCACTATTATTTAATAATCAATAATGAAAGTGGTGAAGACAAAGTGGAGACGTGTCTTTGGAGAAAAAAAAAAACTTTGTTGACAACAACTGAGGTGAGACAAAGAAAAAAAAGCTAATCTCCATCATCATCATCATCATCATCATCATCTGGCGCTGCCTTCACAGTCTTTAATCCTAATAAAAGTGACAGCTGCTGTGGCGGCGGGGCGTTCACTGTCAGAGACTTACCTCCTCAGGTGTGGCCACGAAGTTGATGGCGGTGTAGTAGCGGTCGTCCTCCTGCGACAGGCTGAAGGTGAACTGGTAGTCGATGAGGAGCGTGTCTGTTTGAAGTGATGGCGCCGGCGGTGTGGGTGTGGGTGTGGGAGAGCGTGGTGAGGATTACAAAACAAGAAGAAGAAGAAGAAGAAGAGAGCTCGATTAGTTTGAAAGTCACACAGGAACATGTTTTCACACGGCGCTCGGGGCAGGAAATTACCCACAGCTCCTTCTGTTGTTAAAGGTGTATTGACTTTCCTGGAAGAACCTAAAGATTTGGGAGCGAGCTGTGATGAAGGTCGTGATAGAGGTCGGGTTTTATGACTGTATGTGTGTGTGTGTGTGTGTGTGTGAGCCTGCCTGAAACAGCAGCTGGGATCTCTGTCACCAGACCATAATAATAAAATGTCAGTGAGTTCAGAAACAGGAAGCTGGACATGAACTAGACACGGACCAAATGACTTATATGTTTCAAACTTTTCTGTCCACTTGTTCTTGGACACTCTCCTGATATGAAAACTTTAAAATCATAAAACATCCTGTCGCACTTTATTCCAAAACTTAATGATTGTTTCTCATGTTGGTTTGAATCATCGTAGGGAAAATAGCGCCTGCAACCTCTCATACAGGAGACACGTTTACAACACGAGCACGTGGTTAAAAACTCCACCAAGTTTGTGACTGCTGTCAAAGGTTAATGTGTGAATGTGGTTCAACTCACATTAATGCTAAACTGTTGAAAAGCTTCTTTCTTTCATAACATTGAAACCTAAATTCTAAATCATTAAACATTCAAATTCAACGCAGCTTTTTTATGCCTCAGCGCCGGCAATAGCTGCATCTGGAAGTATTATGTTTTCAGGTTGTCCATTCATCCGTCCCATCCTTGAGAACAATTTGAATTGGTGGTCAAAGGTCAAGGTCACTGTGACCTTGCATCTGTCCCATTCTTTTGATCACAATATCTCAAGAACACCTTCAGGGAATTTCTTTAAATTTGACACAAATTTGACTTTCACGTGGACTGAAAGATAATGTGATTAGAATTTTGTGGTCAAGGTCAAGATAACTGTGACCTAATAAAACATGTTTTTGGCCATAACTCAAGAATCCGTATATAATTATAACATTGATGCTTCACACACAGAAGATCTATACAATCAGCACAGTTTCAAGATTAGAGTCACCAATTCAGTATCTGACCAAATGTCTCCCCTTCTGTTCCTGAGATATGACGTTAAAACATGATGATGTCACAGTCAAGCTGACCTTTGACATGTCATCACTTCATTATTTTACAGACCTTGACTGTGACCACCAAATTCAGACCAGTTTATTCATGAGTCCAAATGAACGTTTGTGTTTCATCAAGGTGTTCTTGAGATATCACATTGACAAGAATGAGACAGATGGTGTGACGACCCGTAAACATAACGTCTGCTGCCGTGACTATCAGCGGGGCAGAGGCATAAAAACAAGACCCAAAGTTCCAGTGCAGTGTGAGAAATGAATAAATATTTGATTTAACAACAGACAGTCGCTGAGAGTTGCAGCAGACCTGCAGGTTTCTGGGAGTCTGTTGCACATATGTGGTGAATTAAAGATAAAACACTGCTGCTCCATGTTTGATAGATAAGGTCAAAACCCAGGCTGGACGACACAAGTTAACCCGTTTAGTTCGACAGCCAATGAGAGCCGTCAGTCAGACAAAGGTACAAGTCTGTCGAGTCCTACAGGTCTGCTGTTACTTCAGGCTGTCTACAGTATCAGACACTTACAGTTAATGCCCTTATGACCAAATTTAAGATGTATTGTTGGACAAATAAATTATCTAAGATTTGTAACATCAGAAATGTGAAGTTTGACGCAGATGAGCTTGACTAATTTTGACGAAAATAAATTAAAAGATGGATAAATTACATTTGATCAAATGTTTGTGGCAATTAAGACCTCACAGTTTCAAATTTAAAACGACTTCATGGCTTTTAAAACCTTATGTTTATTAAATTACAGTTAACCCTGAACCTGAAACCTGAGATGGTCCACAGCTGCTCTTTAACTGTTCCTGATGTCACGATGGAAAACCTCTAGATGCATCTTTTAGCGACTACGCCCAAAGAATATGGAACATCCTGCCTTTAAATATCAGACCTGCTGACTCAGTAACAGTTTTAAACCATCACTGAAAACATATCTTATCAATGAAACCTATAACCAGAAGTTACCTGTTTTAATATTTTTCTCTGCATTAACTGATTGACTGATAAATCAGTTTATTTATTTGAAGTGTCTAATTGCATGGTTTTATCCTTTTGCTGTGTTTGTATGTGTCGCCAGGTGTGATATAAATAAAGTTCATTCATTCATTCAAAAAGTCTTTCTAAGAACCTGCAGACAGCCTGTATTTTAGCTCCCTCTGTGTCTCTGAGACATTATAAGCTCACAGAATTTTGATGAATAAGTGTCTGAGGACCAACTTTAGTCAAATTCTTCGATATCACATTCGACACGACGTCATCAGAGCTGACAGGAATATTAACGACAGAGACTGATCTGCAGTGTGGACGGCGGTGCTGCAGCGTCTCATCACAGCAGCAGGGAAAGAGAAAGACGGCCCTTCAAACGCTCCAGCACCTCGCTCTGCGGCGACTCGCTTTCATCTGTGGATTCTTCCCACCTGCGACCTGTTTGAACGCGCCGTCTCTCCTCTGGCTGTTATTTCTTTAAACATCGCACCACTTTGAGACCTACTTTGATTTAAGAGCCGTGTAACTGTCTCAGCACTGACCTGAACAAGGGAGAGGAGTACGGCCTCACAGTGGTGTCTTAATATGACCCACACACACACACACACACACACACACACACACACACAGTGAAGTTGGTAATTGGAATTCCACTTACAGTAACATGTTCCTTTGAGGGGGTTGCCTTGGTAACGATTCTCGACTTCACACCTGAAAGAGAGAGGTGGACGATGGATGAAGAGAAATGAGGCACAACATGAGGGAAGGAGAAGGAGAGAAGGAGAAGGAGAGAAGGAGACAGAGAGGAAGAGAATTGAAATAAGACGATTTAATCACAGGTATAAACAAAGCAGCGTCACACACGGAGCGAGGGAACACACGGCAGTCTGAGCCTTAACCTTCAGTCGGCTAAAGCGCCGCCGCCATGAGAAAGGAGCAGGCGGGTTTTTAACAGGCTTTAGGAGGTGCTGTGACGGTGAAGGTCAGGATTATAACAAGCAGCACTGACCAACAGCCGTGATTACGGTCAGAGAAGAAGAACACAGAAGGTAGTGGATCGTTTCTTAAAGCATATCAACATGTTGCCTGCCAGGTTTTAGTCAAAATTATTTGTTGGACATTTTCCAAAGGGGATGGCGTGCAGCAGGGGCTGCGGGCTGCCCTCCAGCTCGCTGCTACTGTGGCAAAAACACTGCCATCATATATGGGCTGCCTGCTGGACCCACTAAGCCACCGGGTGCACCGAAAATATGTGTGTTTGGTTTAATATCTGTGGTTGGATCACAGAGGCGAGGTCAGACCCATAAACACCAATGTCTGTCCATGAGTGAGTGAGTGATGACGTGTGAGTTGGTGTTTCTCCATTGGCTGTTGCCCTTTCAAAATGAACAGGCGCTTAGAGAAGAGATCTCTAGTTGTCAGTCCGTGGTGTAGACCATGTCATCGCTACTAGAAATGCAACTATAGCCAGTATCTCACAAACACTGTCCTGCAAAGACACTAAACATTTTATCCAGCTACAAAAAAAAACTTGAAAAGCCAGACGTCAGAATGAAAGTAAAGATAGTTGCTGCTTCGGAGATGATGCACAGTCTCGTCGAGTCACATTACTTTAGGTTTCAGAAAGACGCTCTGAGCTGAGCTTTAAACAGGGCGGAGGAGGGAGGAGGGCGACAGAGGAACAGTAAAGTGGAACTCACAGGTGGCAGCGATCTCCTTTGATGCCTTTAGTGGTGCAGAAACATTTGCCGTTGTTGGGGTTGCACATGCTGGCGTGGCCGTTACACTTGCAGGCTGAACAAAAGACATGAAACATGAACATGAAGAGCCTCAGTAAAACAGAACAAACACATTTCAACCTTAAATGACTGATGTTAGAGGAGGAATCAATTTAATATCACTATCAGTATGTGTCACGACACAGTGACTTCTGTACATTCAATAATGGTTTAAAATAACTACATCATACTTCATATGATTATTTCCAGTTCAAAGGTTCCTCAGAACAATAATTTCACGTGTTACAGGTTTCTACATTCACAACTTCACAGTCCTGCTCTGTGGCCGCCCAAACTGAAATTATCCTGCGAGGCAGCTGGATACATGAGATCACGCGAGAATCATGAGATGTTGCAACAATCACACGAGAATCCAGTTGTGATTTGCAACACAGGGTGTTTTTCATTACGCAAACACACGTCTCCTGTCTCCTCTCACTCATGTCTCTTCCTTGTATCTTAGCTCGATGCAGAGAGGAGCCACATGTGGAGCTTCTTAAAGTCGAGCAAGGATCCTTCAACAGCTGAATTTTAAGGAGGCAAGGTCATTGAATCCTGTCAGCGGACTGTTCTAATGTCAAGGATCCTTTGAATTCTACCGAGACCGAGTCCTTCCTTCAGAGAATTTTCAAAGACGCATGTGTGTATTCTCAGCAGGCATGAAGTTCCCACACTTCTTTGTTCACATTTTTTGGGGGTTAGCATAATGAAAAGCACCTTAGCTATCTTCGTCTAGTCTTCATCAGTTATTTCAGTTTTCAGTTGTTAAGAGGAGTCCATGGCTGCTGATTGTTGGGACCAGCTTTCAGGACTCAGAGTATTTATAAAGCTTCGAAAATTGCATCACCTGTCCTTTCCTAACGATGACTGTGAACAAGCCAGAGCCCTAACAAGCTCATTAAGGTCTGAGATAAAAGTTTGAGAGCTCAAATGTCTCAGGGTGCCCAAACTGTTGCACAGCCCTCCTTTTGTGTTTTTACTCCATGGCTGCTGTCAGTCCTAGAGTGTCTCCTCTGGTCTGAATCAGGGACTCATGTTGTTCCAAAGTTGTATAATTGCCTAGAGTTGGTTCGTGTTCTCACGGCAGCATTTACAAGAGGACCAGATCAAATGCTTTGTGTGAGAAAGCTGCTCTTGATTGGTCAGAAAAATCCAGGAAGTAAAGCAAACGTTGAAGAAGAGAACACTTGCAAGATAAATGTGACACTTTCTAATGTCACAATGGAGGGACAACTACGCAGGTTGATTTTAGCGCTGCTCATCGTGGACTATATTGCTGTCATTGTTCATTTTAGTCAAACCATACAGTTTGAAAACGAGGCGCGGCTCCAACTAGAAAACAATGTTTTGATGCATTGGATGTGCTGAATGTGCATATTAAGGCAGTACAGGAGGAGGTGCACATTAATAATCCTCCAGGACTGTAACATGCTCATGTTTAACCCAAACAATGTGTCATGTGACTGCAGTTGCGTCACACCCAGGTCGCAACACCTTCTCACCACAAACCAACCGCACCAGAGTTCCTTTGGAGCCGGACTGAGACCACCTCTTCAAGAAGGTCTCAGTCCGGTTGTTTTGCTGTGTTCACACCTGCACAAACGATCCGCACTGAGGGGCAAACCAATCTGAGTCTGACTGAACCGAACAGGGCAGCTGTGAACGCAGCCTAAAACTGTAGAAAATAAAAATAAAACATCGACCCTGCTTATAATGTTGAAAAACATGTTTCATCTTTAACTTCATGTCTTTTGGAGATCAGTTCATCTTCTACTCACTTAACTATTCACAAGAAACCCAAACTTTTGCCCGACACTGTGATGTTTGCACTGAATCAGAGCGTTTCCTGTACGTCTCAAATAGAGTTTGACACAGTTCTGTCTGGTTTGATGGAAACTCTTCTTCCCTGAATGTTTCATTGGGGTCGACTGTCTCGTTCTCCAGAGAGAAGGACACGAGGGAAATAAAACACTGTTGCCATCATCAAGAAGTTTAGCTCCAGAGCCAAGTGTGTGTCCAGAGGTGAACTTAAATGTTGTATTTTCCTAACGAGTTTTGGCTCCCACCCACCAGAGGTGACTTTCCACGTCCCTGGAGACAGTTTCTGTGTCCGTTAACAGATGCCAAATGTCTATTAGGGTTTGGTGCATTTGAGGACCAGTTTTATAACACCTGTATAAATGTTAATGTTTGCCGTCCTTTGTGTTAAATCAGTTCATCATTTTTAAAGATGGCTGAGCCTCCGGGTACAAACAGCTGCGACTGATGTAGAAATGTGTGGGTGACAGCGGGGGACAGCTGGCGGAACAACAAGCCATATTGTGATTTTATTCTTATTTATAGCAGCCGTGTGTTCTCTTGATTATTTGTTCATCGTCTCCTTTCTGAGGTATTGATTGTACACTTTTGTTTCGGCTCCTGAGTCAAACTGAAATAAAGAAAGATTTTAATGTCCCGGAGGAGGGACGCTGCTGCGAGGAGGAGGCAGACAGAAGAAGAAGAACAAAACGGATGCACAACAGTGACAAGATAAAGATATGCAGAGAGACTGGTTTACGGCTGTCACTGCTGTAGGAACAGGTAAATACTGGATATGCTCCAGAGGGACACCTGGAGTTAGTGCCAAAATAAAGATGAAATCTCAAAAACACACAGCGTGGCTGAATTATATTGGTGAGCTAAATTAAGCTGCTGAAGGAACGGACGATTGATTTGTTGTCCGATTGACTGGCTGTCAGCATTAGCTGCACAGCAGAGTAAATCTTAAATATCCCACAGGAGCGCCTCGCCGTGCAGCCAGGACTCAGGAAAATGGCAGACATAAAACTCAACTGTAAAATACTGACAAGTTAAATGAAGCCGTGCGCGGGAAGACTGACTGGCGTGATTTAGTGGCGAGTCGAACGGGCCGCAGATACTCACGCTGGCAGGTGCCCCCGTTGGTCGGATCTCCGTAGAAGCCGGAGATGCAGCTCTCGCAGTGTCGGCCGGTTGTCAGGTCCTCGCACTTCTCACACACGCTCTCGTTGATACACTGGCTGTGACCGTTACACTGACAAGCTGCCGGAGAGGAAACAAAACACACACACACACACACACACACACACACACACACACACACACACAAAAATTCAGTTTTTAATAAACAGCCTGAGGCCCAAACAGGAATGAATCTGAGTTAATTTGTGAGTGGAGAAAGTAATTTACAGTCTGAGGTGTGTTTGACTTCTGAACTGTCCGCTGGAGCTGAATGTGACAAATAGTGTTCGTTTGATATTCTCTGCGCTTGACACGTTCATCTGTCAAGATCTGATACGCACATCTATTCATCTGAGAGAGGTCACAGAGGTCACTGCAGGTAAACCTGTTAGTCTGAGATTATAGAACACTCCCTGTGACTGGGTGACAGTGTAACGATCCGTCGATCTGGATCGATATATGGATTCAATGATCAATGAACCAATATCATCCATGCAAAGTGAAAACATCGATCCAAGTCAATGTCGGCATGAAACAGCAGCACGCAGACAGATACAAAGAAAGACGATGATGTCATGATATCACTGGGGCAAAGAATCAGCAGTGTGGAAATATTTTGGATTATGAAGTTATCGTTACAACATAAAACACAATGTACCAGCCTGGACGATATCACTCCGCTAACGTCTCACTACAGCAACATCAGCTGCTGGTTTAACAATGTTCGGCTGAAAGAACGTTCATGCAGGCTGAAATTCAGCCGAACTGATCCGTCGAGCAGCAACTTAAACTAACAATCAGGAAGAAAAATAATGACGTGCAGCCCGAAAGCCTTTTCTCATAGACTTACACTGTGAACGAGACGTCTGCAAATCAGTGGACACATTTTTTTAAACTGAAGAGCAGCAAAATGAACCTGCAGACTGACACGTGTGACTGGTCAAAGATATTCTCTGCGGTTAACGTCACATCCCTAACAGTGATTTATTGTTGTTGTTGCATAGAGATGATACAGTGTCATCTAGCTGACTTGGTGTGAACCGGCAGCTTTTTACTACGTTACACAACATCGTGAATCTTTGGTCTGAACTGGACGTCACTCTCCACAGAATAAGATCTCAGCTTGTGCTTTAGACTTATTTTTTTCCGTAGAAGTCTGACATCACAAACTGGACATGTGGTGCTGAATAACATCAGAACTGTTTCCAGCTGTGTATGAACTGATTTCCCTCCCTATACAACACATTAACAGAAATCAGTATTTTTAAATGACCAGTATCTTCGATTACAAACCAAACTAAGAGTTAAATCTTGCGTACCTGGGCAGTGGATGAAGGACCAGTTGTATTTGGCCTCGCTGGGGCACATGCTGGCGTTGAGGGCCGGCTGAGGGCTGGCGGGGAGGCCTGGGAGGGTGGACGGGGCCGGGACCGAGGTCTGGAAGGGCCCGCGGTACGAGCCCTCGATGCACTGACCTTTGCCCGTGTTGCTGGGGTCGGTGCACCAGCCGCAGCCCGGCTGGTCCAGACACTGGCCACAGGTTCTGTACCCGGAGCAGTTCTCGGCTGCAGAAGGAAACACACAACTCAGCAGCAGCTCCAAAACAACGTCTGAGGAATTATGTGTTTACTAGAGTGAAGAAAGAGTTTGTTCTCAGCGGGTTTCCCTCGTGTAACTAAAGGGTTGAGTTAATCAGACGCTGCCCTGTGAGCGGACGGGAGAGGAAGTTTGTTTTGGTCCTGTTCCACAAGTTAAAATTAATAACACCTCCACAACAGCTCACTCCTGCTTCCCTTCGCCTGCTCTCCATAGATATTTGCCTATATTTCAATTCCTAACTCTGGGCCCTCCAGGGTTTCCTCTGCCGACGGCTGTAAGCAACAACTTGTTCTTAATTGACCTGCCAGGTTAAATAAATGAAAATTGTTCTCTGCTGCGCCGTACAACAACAAAGCAGCAGCCGGAGACCAAGTTATCAGACTATTAAACCAGATTATTAATCCCCATCTCGTGTGGTGGAGGGGCCACGCTGTAATGTGTGCAGCTAAATGAAGGCAAACACTCCACAGAGCCACGCTTATTTCAAACGCTGCCTTTTTATTTTAAAGTCTGATGAAGATCGCTGCAGAGGCTGAAGTGGTCAAAGTACATTAACTGCAGCTGGAGCTTTACGTGACACGACTTCAGATTCACGCTTTCATATTGGTGTTTTTCTCTCCGTCCATAAACCGAGAGTCAAGAATCCTGCCTGAGTGATGGTGGTGTTACATGTTGCCCTTACAACTTAATCAGAGGTTTAAACTGCATCCTGCAACGTTTCCATGTGTCAGACACAAAGTGCTTATCTGCCGCAGCTACAGTCAGAGATTTGTGAACATTTAAAAGTGAACGTTTTATGTTTAATCAATGAGTTCTGACTCCAGAGATGCTGATTCAACAGCTGCAGAACAAACAGCAGAAAGATTCTCACACTGAGGAACAATGTCGCCAGTGAGTCACAGAAATGATAGATTACAAAGACAAAATAACCCAGAGGCTGAACCTCAGCAGAGGAGACGCCTCGTTTTACTGCTCCCGACTTTCCCTGCACGTTTCCTGTAAACTGGTTCTAAGTATTTCAACACGAGTAAACATTCATTTATCAATGTAAATTTTATCTCCTCATATGAAGATATGTTTGCATGTTCAGTGTCTCACATGCTTCTCTGACCTGTTCCACTCTGGTTAAAGAGATTAATGAGTCACTGACTGAATCACATGTTTCGATTTTCCCTGAATTTATTTCCAAATTACACGTTTCTCTCCAAGAAACTTGTTGGACGCAACATCACAACAGTTGTTTAATCAAACCCAGACTCACTTATGTGATGAAAAAATACAATTCTGTGAGAAATTTTAATGAGAAACTTTCTCCAAAAATAAGTTGGTATCGTCGCTCATTATTCTGAGGTACAAAGTCATTATGTTTGAGAAAGTTTCTCATTACAGTGAGATACTGACTCGTTTTAAGAAAGTGACTCGTTATTTGATGCTGATGCATATTTTATAATATAAAGTTATTATTTTGAGAGAGTTTCTATTTATTCGTTGCTCGTCAGTTTCAAAAAGTAACTCATTATTTTTGAGACAGTGAGACTTTATTTAAACAAAATTTCTGGTTGTTTAGAGACAATAATTTGTACTAATTTTTCAGATACTAAGTCGTTATTTTGTGAATGTTTATATGAATTCGAAATATGTCATTACTTTTAATCAAGTATCTCTGTATTTTGAGACATTTTGTGACACTAACAATATTTTGAGATGTTAAGTCGTTACTTTAAGACAGTTCCTCTTTATTTTACTCAGTCATGTACGTACCTGTCAGGGTGTAGTTTAGCTGCTCTTTGTCATCATATGTAGTCGTTTTATATTTTTATGGTTCATTCACTGCAGATAGTAAAATACTTTTTGGCTTTTCTTTGTAGTAATCTCATCAGGTGTTTAATATCGCTGTTTTGGAGCTGTACATTTTTATTTTTGTTCTATTTGGTCTAAATTTAAAAAGAAATTGAGAAAGTTTCTCATTATGGTGAGACACTAACTCATTTTACTGAGTTATTATTTCAAGAAAGTTTTTCATTACTTTGAAACGAACTAATTTCATCATTCACTCATACTCATTATGGTAAGTTTAAGTAATTTTGTGAAAGTGTCTCTTCATTTTAAGTTTCTCATTACTTTAAGCTACTAACTCAAAATTTTGAGACACTAATTCATATTTTTTGAGTTGCTGAGTCAATTTTATGAAAAGGGTTTTTATTTGTTACTTCAAGTCAATAGTTTCTCTGTGTTTTGAGACACTGACTCATTTTGATTATTGATTATTTTAAGAAAGTGTCTCCAAACTTTTGTTTGTGCTCTATGGTCACAGATCATGTTTTTATTGTCTGTACTGAGTGACTCATTTATAAATTATGAATCTATTTATTAATGTACATCGTGCACCACGGCGAGTTTGCAATTTTGTTGTATGTTTGCTCATTTAATGCTTATTATATTTTCCTAGAAGAATCACACTGACTGTCACATTAAACCTGTAAATGCTGATATGTAACAGTGAGAACAGTGAGGAGGGTGAGAAGTCTTACGTGGACACGTGTTCATGGTGTACCACTCCATACACTGCCCGAAGGGGAAGGACGCCACGTAGGCGTTGGAGTCGACGCACTGCTTCATGTTGCTGCACCACATGCACTCGGAGCTGCTGCTGGTGCACTCGCTGCAGGTGGTTCTCATGGCACACGGCGTCCGGCACTGCTTGGCACTGTGGTTGGCTGAGGAACATTTTCAACAAGTTAAACTCGTGGAGTGTGAACGCAGAGATTCAGCAGGAGCGTCTCAGGGGAAGTCAGAGCCCTTCAGGTGCTGCTCTCTCTGCTCAACTCTACACGGCTACAATTAACGAGGTGTTACCTCGAGAGCAGAGAAATAAGTTTGGAAATGTGGAGAGCAGATGCAAAATAAGCTACAAGAGTTGATCCTCAGATATTTTCTAACAGAGGTCAAACAGTCAAAATCCTTATGTAACACAGCTGAATTCTTTTCATTACAAGTTTTGTAATAAGTTAAAATCTATTTACAAATTCATTCAGGCCTCTGGTAAAGTACACTGCTGCTGTTTTACATTGTAAAATATGTGTGAAAAATATTTTCCACAGCTCATGGCTGTACGACACTGTTTGATAGCAGCTGACACCAGTGACATCTGCAGTTAAAGGAGCACTGCAGCAATTTAGTGAGACGCAAAATTAGTTAAATTAGTTTTGCTTCTTTGCCTCAAACATTAACAGATTTAAACATACATCAGGTATGATGAACTCACCCGGCCGTTCACACAGGCTGCCGTTCACCGGGTTGATGCAGGTTTGTGCTTTCAGTCCGCTGGACGCCGGCTCGGCCAGGTAGCCGCAGAAGCCGGCGTCGCTCGGCTCGCCGGGCAGCCACTGCAGGGTGGTGTTAGTGAAGGGTGACATGTCCTCCCAGCACCAGTACGACACGTTGATCTTCCTGAGCCCCACCCAGGGCGTCACCGTAGCCTTGTACTGCGGACACATGACGACACGCCAACGTTTTTATTCTATTTAAATTCATCGCTGTTCAAAGTCTGACTTTGTTCAACTTCAGTCTAAATTCTACCACTGCCTGCTCCTTCTTCTACTCTTCAAGTCAAGTTTCCTTTTTATAGAGTTTCTGTAAGTCGGACTCAAACAGGGCTCCCACACAGTGTTTAACTACAAAAGTTTTCCAGGACTTTTCAAGGACCCATAAGAAAAAATTTCAAAACTTTTTACTCTACTTGCCCACGTTTTTTTTTTTAAACAAACATCATTTTAGCTAGCTGGCAGACATGAAGGGAGAGATGGAACGCAGGGAGAAAATGATGAAATGCAGATACAGATTTTAAGAGTGTGCACAGTGTTGCTGACACACGATAATACCAAAAGAGATTCAGAACACTGTCATGTGTTTTTGACTAAGAAATATAAGAGCCAGGAAGGGGTCCAGTTTGGTGACCTCAGAATTTCATCTCTGTTCTTTGCAGACGATGTGGTTCTGTTGGCTTTTTCACACCGTGACCTCCAGCGTGACCTGGGACGGTTTGAGTGTGAAGCTGTCGGGAGTCAGCACCTCCAAATCTGAGGTCATGGCTCTCTGCAAGAAAACCTGTGGATTGTTCCCTCTGGGTTTGGAGAGAGTTACTGCCTCATGCAAAGGAGTTCAAGTATCTCGGGGTCTTGTTCACCAGTGAGGGTGAAATGGTGCGTGAGATGGATCAGAGGATTAATGTGTCATCTGCAGTGATGCGGGCGCTGCAACAGACCATCATGGTTCAGAGGGAGCTGAGCCAGAAGACGAAGCTTTAGATTTCCTGGACCATCTGCGTCCCAACCCTCACCTGTGGTCATGAGCTCTGGGTAGTGACTGAAAGAATGAGGTCACAGATACAGATAGTGGTTCAACATCTGATCAGGATCCTCCTGGGAGCCTTCAGGGCAGACCCAGAACACACTGGAGGGATTATTGATCTCATGTGGTCTGGAAACACTTTGGGATCCTCCAGGAGCTGGAGAGTGATGCTGGGCAGAGGGACGCCTGGAGGACTTGCTTGCTTTGCTTTGGATAACTGAATGAAAATGGATGGATGGATATAAGACCAGATAACAGAGCTCAACAAGACCGTTTTAAAATATCCAAAAGTAATCCAAAGTATTTAGAGTACATTAGTTTGAGGAATCTAATAGAATACGTTATAAATGACATTACAGGTCATGTATTCATTAACCTGTAGTGGAATACATTTTAAAAGTCCCCGTCCCAACTCTGGGATGATGTCAGCGATATCTCATCTGACTGACGGAGCAGCAATAAAAGCTGCTTTACTTCTCTCCACCTGGGAGGCTCTGTTATCCGTCCCATCTCTAATCGATGGCCGTGCTGTTGCAGTCGTAGTAAACAGTGAGAGCTCGATCTCTCACAGACGTGGGTCGAATTACTGTTCCATCGGGATTTAATTGCATTTCTAGGATTGACTGAAGCCGTCTGGAATAAGTCTGAACTGCCAAACAGCAGCAGCGGTGTCAATATAACACGGAGGGAAGCATGTTTCTGACTCTCTGAGCCTCCACACACTTTTTATTGCTCAACTGGACAGTTTGAAAACCAATATTATTCCAGAGAAATGAGGTTTTACTTCTTCTGCTCCTTTAAGCACAAAGATTACCTGGAACTGACCAACAGAATTGAATCTGGACCGTCAGGGGAAATCTACACAACTGCATTAGTATGGATGGAAACCGCTCGTCGGTCTCAGCCCTGCTCTGAGATTCAGACTTCTGTGTTTTTGTCTTATTTAGCTGCGACATTACAGATGCTGTGCGGTGGCTGCAGGGCACTTTGTAGGATCCTAAGTGGCTTACATGTTTGCATGGGTGGCTTCAGTGAAGGATGGCGGTGTGTGTGCCTGCTGGGTGGAGCAGGACTGCAGCTGTAACATGACATCATGTTTTATTGACGTGCAGAGCGGCTCGTTAGAAACGTTCCCCCGCACAGCGTTTGACACGTTCAGGATTGCGTAATGTTCTCTACCAAAATATTCAGACACATTAAGCCGTGATTAGGCCGATAATGTGGCTCCCAGAAAAACAGCTCCCTCATCAGCTTGAAAATTTGAAACATCTTTTTACAGCGGCTGTAAATTCTCCTCATGTAGAGGCCTTCCTGTTCATTTAGAGCTGCAAGTAACAATTATTTTCATTATCCATTTCTCTTGATTAATTAGTGCATAAAATCTTAGAAAATGCCCATTACAAGGTTTTCAAATGTTGTTTTTTCCTCTAATCAACAGTCTAAACCCCCAATATTTAATTATTTCAGATGGTAAAGCAGATAATCGTCACATTGAAGAAGCTGGAACCAGAAATCTCACCACCCTCCTATGATCCATCAAAATTGAGTCCCTGCCCTTCAATTCTTTAGCAATTTCTTATTAATTTCTCTCTCTCTTTTGAAACACGTCATCTCTAAAATGAATCCGAGTCCACATCTCTTACATACTTTTCCTTCATGTTTACTTTACATTTTTACTTTGATGCAGTCGATCACGCCATCCTCTTGCACCACCTTAAGCATGCTGCTGACCTTCAGGGACCGACCCTACTGTGGTTTGCCTCCTACCTACAAAACCGATCTGCCTCTGTTTCCATAGACAATGTGTCTTCGTCCTCTGCACCCATCTCCTGTGGCGTACCACAAGGCTCCATATTAGGCCCCATTTTATTTTCCTTGTATCTGCTTCCCTTGGGGTCTTTTTTGAGATAGTGTAATATCTCACCGTTTTTACGCTGACGACACTCAGCTGTATCTGCCGCTCAAACATTGCATCCATGCAGTGTCAGCGTCTTAACTTGCATCGAGGATGTAAAACCCTGGAGGCAAAACGCTTTCTTCGACTTAAACAGGTTAAAACAGACGTTTAATCTTTGGCCCAACTGTCGAGTCTGCTTCCACAATCAGTGCCCTTGGGTCTCTGTTACTAAACATAACATCACACGTTGCTGTATTCTTTGCTTCTGGTTTAAAGTTTGATGAACAAATCAACTTTGTCATTAGCACTGGATTTTACCATCTGATGTCACTTGCAAATCATTAGGGTGACGTTCCTGATCACATTGCTTAACACATATATTTTCCGTATTTTATTTTGCTGTTTGTCCGATGCTGTTTTTCTGTTATGATTTTGTCGAAATATTGTATGATCTTGTTTATTCAGTTTAGTTCTGACGTTTTTCTGTCTCCACAGTGAAAGTTGTGGATGGCCCAACAGCAGCGTCCTTAGCGTCCCCATGTTTGGTCCCCCCTCTGTTGGTACCTAGCACACAGATCTGGTACTAAAAGGTGGAGCTAGAAACCCTGCAGTCTGATTGGTCAGTAGAGGACGGTCACTCTGGTTTTATGTAACCTCTGTTCATACATCAGTAAACTACAACTATAAAATGAAAGAGAAAAAAATAACTTCATTCACTGGGCCGACTGCCGGCAACTTTTAAGGTGGAACGTTAACTTGTAATGTTACTCAATGCATGAGTTGATGACGTGAATCCATCAGCACACCTTAAATTTCACTGTGACAACTTTGACCATCACTTTAGTTTTTATATGACACACACTTTTAGTAGTGACTTTAAAAACATCCTGTGTTCAGGAGTGTTACATTCCTGTTTTTAGCGACTGAGTCTGGCTTTGAGGAGAGCGATATAAAAGCTTTACTTCACCGTCTGAAAGTCTGTCTGACAGCAAGGTAAAGCAGTGGAAATATTCTAAATATGGAATACAGGTGGCTAAAATACATTCTGCTGCTGTCCCCTGACGTCTACTGTTTGTTACACACTGACTGTGGATAATCACCTCAAACAAACTAACTTCAAAAGATCCAAACTGTCCCTTCAAGGCTGAATTCAGTCTGTTTGACTCAGTGCTACTGAGTTTTTTATTTACATCCAACTTTTGAGCCAACACTCACTCAGTTCAGTGAACTATGAGCTCATACTGGATTTCTTCATCATCAATATTACAAGCAGCCACAAGTAAAGAGAGTGAGATCAAAGCTCCGAGGCCAAACACACATCATCAGACACAAATACAGTAAATCACTCTGTGTTCTGCTCCTCTCAGTAAGTGCAACATTTTTCTCTATAATCTGTGTGTGTTACGTCTGTGCACAAATTAGATTTAAACTGTGCACCTCCCGTCGTTCTCTGTGAGTAGATATGTGACCTGCGTCTGATGAAAGTTCGTCGATTGTTGGGATAGATTTCTGCGTATCTGCTCTGATGGAGCGAGTAAGAGACGTCCGAGCTCGGAGGAAAGAATCTGTTAATGGGAGATTTGTTTCACGCTTGCTGGTCCAAAACTCACAGACAGAGAGAGTCCAACCTGCACACCTGAGAATAAGACGACGCTTCAACAGAAGGCAGCGACCACAAAGACTCTCAGCTGCCAAAAGTAAGAAGGTGCACAGCAGTGGAGATTCAGCTCAGACGAAACTTTTCTTCCTTGACTCAGTGTCATGTCTGGTTTCATCTGTACACATACACATCTGCTTCAATGTGACGATCTGCCAGAGAAGAAGCTCAATGAACCGAACATTCTTCCTCATTTATCTGATATTTAAAACCTCAGTCTTCATCATCTCGCTGTAACTATCTGTTTAATCTTCACTGTCTCTGTGTTCGCGATATCTCATCCGCTGCTGGTGTGACGACCCGATTTGCCCCGAGGTGAATATTAAAGTTTCTCTAATCTGATAATTATTATCAAGGACTGCTTCCCTCCTCTTCCTCCTCCTCCTCCTTACCACTACGCTCATTATCTGCAGCTCCTTCAGGACAAAGTCCACCTTCTTCTGCGTGGTCAGCGAGGCCAGGACGGCGTTGTGGCTCCTGCAGGCCAGCTTGGCGTTGTCGTACGAGTCCTTCGCTGTGATGAACTTCAGACAGGAGTTCCCCACCAGGTGCCAGCTCTCACCGCACACGTTTTCTAGAATAAAGAGAGCAGACGAGAACTAAGGGGTCAGGTGCACACAGTACCTTCAGTAAAGATTTTCCTTTAAATCTGAGTTAAGGTTTCACACTGTGGTGAAGTTCCCGTCCAAACGTTTGCAATTTCCTCCGACATTCGTTGCATATTGCTGTTATTTTTTTCCTCTGACCAGTTTGGTTTTTGTGTCTTATCTTCTGCCTTTTTTTTACTGCTAGGCCGACTTTGTGAGAGGATACTGAGGTGTGACGACAGGTAACGTGGGCTACAGGTGTATGTTTAAACAAACAAATGGTCTCCATGGAAACAGCAGAATTTTACTGCTGTAAAATCTCTTTCATTGCAGTAAAAGCCTTAATGACTTTCCCTGACTAAGGAAACCTTTTAAGAGATTCTGTGCAACACCCTTAAGTAGATTCCTCAGCTCGGCTTTGTACCCTTAGATTATATAAAATGATCTATATGTCCGTTCATTCGTGGAAAAAGGCATCAAATGGTCTCATTTTAGTAGTAGTTTAGTTTTAATTCTGAAAATAATTTACTCGTCAGGCTAACCCTTGAGACATTTATTGATTCATTTTCAGAGGAGTCCATCAGAGCAACATGTGTATCAGCATCTGATCTCATACCTGGCAGAGAGATGCACTCCTGGTTGCGAGGTTCCCACTGACAGTTCTGGTCCACAGCGCAGCTCTTACAGCTGGTCTTCTTGTTGCACACGTATGACGGGTTGTCTTTAGGACAAACGTCATACTCCCCGATGGCTCCCTGAGAGGACACAGCAGAACATAACTCAGCTCTCGTACAGCTCTAAATGAAATGCATTTCATATCGATAGACGGTTCTAGATCTGTAAGATGTGAAGATAACCAAAGTGTTGTGGTCGTAATGAGACAGAATCTGAGACAGAATCTTATTGTGCCCAAGACAAAGATGTTTTATCTGAGGGAACACCAGGTTATCACAGGTATTAGACTATGAAATAAGAGCAGTCAGAGCGGCTGACCCTTATTAATCACATACTTTAGAGACAAGTGAAGATAAGAGCGCTGGAGGAGACACATGAACTGTGTCTGAGCATCACAACTGCCTCTGAATGAGCAGCTGTTTAATCACAGATGGACAAATCAGATCCAGAGTTAAAGACGAGGACGTGCTTCATCAGTTCTTTATCTCATCATCACTCAAATCTGACACGTCTCCATTCAGAAGATGTTTTAACTTCTGGAGGAAAAGGAAGGGAGGTCTGTAACGACAACGTGTGTGTCCTGTTTAACAATGGAATCAACTCTGTCAGAGTTAGTGGAGCTGTGCTGTAACTGACTGCAGAGTCCCAGCATGCATCATCATCAGCGTGGTTAGCATAGTTAGCATTGTTAGCATGGTCAGCTGGCTCAGTTTCCTCACCGTTGCAGAGGTGCAGTTGCTCCCCAGAGACACACACTGGCCCGAGCACCACTGGCAGCCATTAGTGTTGGCGGTGCAGCTGTAGCAGTCTGTGTACTGGTCACATCTCTCGTTATCAGCGTCTGAAACATGACGAAGAACAAGGAGTATGAATATTCTGTTCTAGAAAATATGTATGAACAACACAGCCTGAAATATATTTGAAAATAACTGGAGTGAAGGACACTTTTTTAACCCAGCTGTTTAGTTTCCAGACGCCTCGTCTGCTGAGTAAAATGCCCATTTGATTTTTTCAATTTTTTATATTCAGACGACAATGATGAAAAAACTGTACAAATGGTAAAAATGATTGTGGCTTTTAGGAGACAGCAATAAAATTTCTCTGGCATTTCTACCTTTTTTTGCTGTATCAAAAATACTGTCCCGTGAATTTTGTAAACGCACCTTTAACTTTTTAATCAACATTTTTTCTGATATTTTCTTGAATTTTTTAGGACTTTTCATTAACATTTTTTTCAGACATTATAACAAAATTTGCGCACATTTTATCGACATTTCTTTGAAATTTTATCATTATTTATTTTTGTTTTTTAAATACATTTCAATAACGTTTTTTCAGACATTTTAATAATATTTTTCTGAAATTTTATAATTTTTTTAACACATTATCTACGATTTAATATTTTGGACATTTTATTCATTATATCAATACAGTTCTCTATGTTGTGCTTCACAGTTGGAGCAGTAATAACCCTGCAGTATGACTCTGAAACTGTTGCATCGTAGCCTGTGACTCAGCAGGCGCTGTCATCGTACAGTCTGCAGACATCACACCTGATGTCGTACCCAAGTTTATCAGATCCATGTGGCACAGTGGGGCTGCACTAAACTTAGATTCAAGTTTGAGCAGTTTACTTTGTAAAAGTCGTCACATGGAACTTTGTTTGTATGGAGTGTTTTCCATGACGGACACAATGTGACGCTGCACGTGCTCAGTAAATCTGAATGGTGCAACTGTTGTAGAGAATGTTTGGAAAAGGCCCTTCAAGTCATTCAGACTCTGCCGTGAACCACAGATCAGTCAACACTTCCTGGACGTGAGGTTTCTTCTGAGGAAACTGGGGCAGAGTCACTGGCAGACAGCAGCAGAGCAGGGCGGCCTCCCTGGTATTAAATGTGGCTGAGAGATATTCTGAGGCGCAGCTTCCATCTGCCGCCACTTCTGTGGACCGACACCGGGAAATGAGAGCGGTCGTGTTGAGGAAACTCTGGAGTTTTTGTGACAAATGGCGAACAGCAAACAGGGGAGAGCTCTCAGCAGGAAGCAGAGAAACCTGGGTGAGCTGTCTCTGATGATTACATCTTCCTGAGATATCCCCCCACCCACCACCCACCCACACACACACACAACATACACACACACACACACACACACACACATACACACACACACACACACACAGAGGGCAGTAGACCCTGAGAACTGGGACACACTGTCATCTTGAGGGAAAAAATAACTTATATGTAGTGAAATGTGTTTATAGGACACATCAACACATCAGGAACACACTCACACACACTCACACACAAGCCGCAGCCGACAACTAGTTTCATCATTTCATTTTGGATTCATTTTTAATTTAAGTGGAGACAAACAACTTTTTAACTTCCACGTGTCGTGTTTCCAAGTAGCCTCACTGTTGGCTCTGCAGGCACAAGGATCAGTTTCCTCAGACACACTGCATTTTGTTCTGCACTGCTACTTCTGTTGTTCCACCATCGGCCGTTTCCAGCACTGAGGACAGTGACTGCAAAGACTACATTCACACATAGATCCCAGTAAATTACCAGGATAACCCTTCAGACACTGGTGAGTTTCATACGCACTAAATTCAGGAAAATGTCCATCTTACAACTTTTTACACATGTCGCGTCGATACTAGAACAGACAGGGAGAGAAACAGTCCAACAGATGGTGGTTAATGCGACTCATATGGACACTAACTGCCATAAAACTGAAGAGAAGAAGACAATGAGGTACTTGACCTCCTTCACTTGGGGCAGTCATCCACAGAGTCCAGCAGAGAATCTCAGCTGCAAACCGCCACAGAAAATCTTGAAAAAATGCCAATTACAGAGGCCAAGATGACGTCCTCAAATATCTTGTTTTGTCCGACCGACAGATCAGAAACATTTTCATCATAAACTGAGAAAACACTGAATCCTGTCACGCAGCTGGTGAAGGTTTGGCTCCACCGCTTGATAAATAAACAATTATCAAAACTGTTGTTGATGATGATTCTCTGTTGATCAGCTGATCAGTGGCTCCAGTGTCGGCACATCATCACACAGAGAACAGCTTATAAAGAAGCATGAAGGCCATGTTTTCTCCATTTGAAAACCTCACACACACACAAACACCCTGGTGACACTTTTTGTGGCCATTTTCACTCTGATGTGCAAGACCGCTCTGGCAGTCTGTGACAAACAAGTCGTTTCTGCCAGTTTATGCATGCCATCGGACATCAGCGCTGTGAATGCAGATGAGTTCTGCAGACACTCGAGAAAAGACAGGAAGGATCTAAAATAATCTGGGATTAGTTTCACATAGCAGACGAGCACCAGTGTGGGATTTCAAAGCGAAGGCGGTGTCACCTACATGATCGTGTGGTGCAGGAGGCCGGGGGCTGCTGCTGCTCGCCTCCGATAGCGCTGCTCTCCCAGGGCAGGCAGGTCCCCTGGGTGCTGTTCCAGATGCAGTGGATCCCCGGCCAGGCCTGGCTGCAGGACGCCGAGCTGGAGAAGGCCGCGCAGCTGGGCGAGGTGTACATGAGGACGTCGCTGAGCAGCAGGCTGTTGAAGCCGCCGAACACGTACATCACACTGCGAGACAAAAGAAGAAGGTTGTTAGAGGACTACAGAGGACAGGTGCTGAGAAGATGTAGGGGGATTCAGGAAGTAAGACCGGACGATTTCTACCCCGCAGAAAACAGAAAACTGGCAACTTTCAACCTTTCCTGCACAGTAAGAGCCAGAGCAGCTTAGTCCGAGTGCTCTTCCTCTTCTCTGGGCTTCAGCCCCCCCTCACAAGTCTGCTAAATCCCCAACAAGCGCTCTCTTCCTGTGCGGACGGACCTGTCAGCCCCCCCGCTGTGTGTGTGAGCATGTGTGTGTTCGGATGCCGGGCACAGGGCATTTCTGAACATCTCTGTGCACTGGCCTCTGTTCAGCTGCAGGGATTAGTGTGTGACTGGGACTCTGTGTGTGTCTGAGTGTGTGCTGGTGGCAGCAGCTGAGCAGGGTGGATGGGTAATTTGCACCAGTCTGATCAAAAGTCCCCTCGGATCATCGAGGGCACACTTCAAACTGTTGGCTGCGGACGTCCTGCTGAGCGCACGGATCAGGAGGAGGAAGATGTGGGAGTCTTGCCGGGGAGCTGCTTCCTTTCTGTCTCATTTACAAGATGAGAGTCATTGTTGCAGAGAAGCAGAGGACGAGTGAGACAATGAAAGGATGCATTAAAATTCTAAAAGTTAAAAGTGACAAGAACAGAGAGATCACTTAAAGGGCGAGTTTGGTATTTTTCTACCTGGACCTTTTGTCTCCACATTGTTGCATGTTAATGACTAATGGGAACAACACTTTTGAAATTGGTTCAGTAAAACTATTTTTATTTCCTGACAACATTTTGGAAAGGATCCCTACAGAGACAGACCTTTGTGTTAAAGAGTACGATCTGTTTTGTTTAACCAGAAACAGCCCTGAAATTTTCATTAAAAGGCCCCGAACACGAATTCAAAGGACTAGCAGCAACAATAGCTCCTACTGTGTCGTCTGACGTCGCTGTGTTTCATAGTGTGTCAGATTCTCTCCACATCTTGATGCTAGTCTTGATGCTAGTTAGCCAGTCAGCACATTAACAACACAATCAGAGCATATTTACCGTGCGTCAGTGAGCAGTAACACAAACCATCAGGACCAAAACAAAAACATGAGAATATGCGGTCAAAAAATACGGCAGTGACCCTTTAACCTGAGTTCTAGCCGAGCTTTACAGGAAGTCACTGAGGAGACGGCCCTGGCGGTGGAGGAACTCCTCCTTCCTCCAGTCTGAAGTCTTGACCGGGTGATTGCAGAGTTTTGTAGCAGGATGCGAGAAAAGCTCACAAATCTGTGCTGGAGCCCGACGGTGGAGCGCTTCAAAAGTGAAGAGCAAAAATCAATTCTGAGATCAAGTGGAGGCCGACGCAATGAGAGGGAATCTGTGATGTCTCTTATTTGTCTGACTTGTTCACCAATGATAACGTCTCCTCCTTATTTCCCTGCAACATCAGTATTCTCCCCTCAAAACCCAAACCACAACTTTGCCTTTAGGAGAACTTCTTAGAGCGCGTTTGTGCAGACTCTCTTAATTCCTCCGGACGACACTTTCCTTTTTTTTTCTTCATCATTTTATTTTACTGTAAAGTGCTCTGAAACATTTTTCTTTCAAAGCTTCATCTCACTGCCCTAAATTCAGTCCTGAACTCGGAGATTGCGTCGAGTCTGAACTGGATCAATGAGCCAACGCATGAACAAACTCTTAATTGCTCCTGAGGAACAGGAGTCATCAGCGAGGATTGACTCAAACAGGGCTGGTGATTCATGTTAATATTTGATGCCTTCTCTACAACAGGATGTATAATTTAATATGGATCACCGTGTCTTGCTCTGCCGGCGGTGCAGATAATACTTACCGATGAGTCATCCCTCCTGGTCGCAGCACCATCCCCATCACTATCTATTCACAGCACACACTAATAATGAAATGTCATGTATGGACGCACAGAGGATTATTTTCCGAGGTAACAAGCTTTTTTCTTTTTCAGTTACGCCGTCTGTCAGTCGGCCTTGGTCTGAGTGGAGTGGAGTGTTCGTCTTTTCTCCCCGTGCTGCCGCAGAGTTTACAGTACGCTGCACTTACGTAACGTTTTCTCTTTGTCAACTCAGCACGGAGAGCTTTTATGAATTACAATATTGCAAAACCAAGCAATCTGAAATGTTCTATCTGATCACATATTCAGTTTTATGAGAAATGATTCATGTAAAAATCAGAGAGCATCTGCACACTGGAAATCCCAAGTGCACTGAGAAGTGATCATGAATAAAAGAACCAGGAAGAAAACTGTAATTTCCCGTCAGAGAAGATGAAAGTCCCGTAATGCTGAACTTAGTGCGACACATATGAGGAGAGGAAAACTACATATTTAGATCAGACGCAGTCCTGAACATGTTTGTTTGTCTAACATGTTCCATTTGGATAATGCTTTAAATACCATGAGTGCATAATTAAAAATGAGTGGGCCGCGGTGGAAATAAAACCTGTCACCTCGGTTTACATGCACTCAGGAAAACAAGGTTACAGAGAGAACCAAGATCTGAGAACATGTTTCTATTCACTGCAGTAACCTGGCAGATTGTTACTCCCTACTTATTTTAAGAGAGCAAAATGGTTCTGATGTATTTTTGACAAATTAAAAGGAACGAGAGAGCATGAAGTGTTGGTGGAGCCTCCAGAGTGTCTGCAGTGCTGCTTGGCCTTGATTTTACCAAGTGTTAACCTGCGGGGCTGAAACAGGAAGCTAAAACTGCAGTTCCTCTAATGTCCACTAGAGGCTGGCTCCATGAAAAGACTCCGTGTTCACATGTAGAAATAAACATGTTTACAGCCTGGTACAAAAAACAGTTTGGGAGCAAATTTCAACATTGAAGACGACTGTACAGGGCTGAAGAAGAATTTTTACATAACTCACATGTTTATATTTTTATATTCTGATCAGTATTCAGTACATTTATTATATATTTTATACAGGGTTCTCTCCACATCTACTGTACTGGATATTTCCACTTCTGACTGGAGTTGTATATTTGTGTGTTTGCTGCTCTTTTATTTATTTTCTGTCTTAATTGAACGTGTCTATTTTGTATTTTTATATTTTTTAACTAAGTTGACAAAGAGAGACGCACAAGAATTACAATGTGCCTGTACTGTAACGTACCTGTGCAAATGGCAATAAACTCTATTCTGTTCTATTCTATTTATATAACACAAGGTTGGTTTGGTAACGTAACCATAGTAACCCCAGAGTCACAGAGTACAGGTGTAGCTATAGCTGAGATTAATTTAGATGAATGAATCACAGAGCAGGTCATTAATTGGATTAATTTTTTTAATCACTTTAGAGCCCTACAGAATTCACAACATGTTTTTATCTGATGAAATACTCTGCTTCGATCTGAATATGTTGGCACTGAGCCTTTCAGAGACATTTTCACTGCAGTCACTGTTCCCCACCTGCTGCGCACACACACACACACACACACACACACACACCTGTTTGAGGCTGTTTTTCAAGGGTGATGACGTCTTGAAACATTCTGAGGTTCATTTGAAAAACTTTTTCGATTGAAAAATTTGCCACAACTCGACTTTTCCTCATTTCATTTTGTGTTTCATATCCACACAGTGTTTGTGTGCAGCTCCGAGCCGCTAGTTAAGTGCTGTGTAAATGATTACCTGTCGCTGAAGACTGCCGAGTGTCCGAAGCGATTGACGTCGTGGTAAAGGTCCGGTCGAGGCAGCACCGTCCACTCATCACACGCTGGAATGAAAAGACGACACAGAGGGTTCAAACTGTTGACCTGAGCCCAAACATTAAATCATACATGTCTGCAGTACTGGGAAATGCAGCGGACACGCCACGGGTGGATGGTGAGACCTCTAACAGCTCGTGTCCTCGTGTCAATCAATGAGGAAGACGGCAGATCGTCCTTGACCGACACACTGAGAGCCTGTCGGCCGCAGGAGCAACAAGCGCGCTGATGAAATACAGCCAGGCATCAGTGCGTGTCTCTGACATGTGAAAACACAGAACATACAGTGAAGCTGTGCTGCAGGTCACAGCTGAGGGGTTTCATCCAGCCTCGGCCTTCTCTGGTTTTATTTTTAAAGGCCCATTTCTGGAGGTGGTTTTGATTTTCTTTGATATTTGTTTGGACAAATTCACCGAGCCAGGATCAAACCGGAGAGACCACACGTCTGCATCTCAAACAAGGAGCCGGCAGGGATGCTGCACGGTCACGGCCGTGTCTGTGAACAGTTCTCTACCTCTTTGGTTCCTCTTAAGTTAAACCTGACTGAAGAAGTAAAAATGAGGAGAGTATAAAGTGTTAGTGGTCTCCACATACAGAGACGTTTGCTCAGTGATGCTGTGACAGAGGAGCCTGATCAGGTTTTTGCTCTCGGCCCCCTTTTTAACATCAAATCAGCTCATGTTCTGGATTTTTGGAACCTTGGTGCCACCAAGCGAACACGAATCAAGACAAGAGTGACATTGATTCATTTTGTCCTGTTATTACAGATGTTTGATGCTATCCACAAAAACAATGTGTTATTTTGGGCGTTTTTCTTGAAAGGCTGCTGAGTTTTAACAGTTGTATAAGTACAGTTTCTGTATTATATGTTGTATTCGCTGCATTTTAATGTGTTCTGATTGGCTGCTACCTCCAACAGGTGTCTCCTAACAGGACTTCCTGGTTAAATAAAGCTTAAAAAACAATCATGAACCAAATATTAATGAGATGACTGCATGCTGCTTTTTTCTGACAACTTCTCACTTGACCTCTCCGTCACTGACGCCTCCACAATCGTCTTTACAGTTTTCACAATATGACACGCCCACTGATGTCGTCACAGTTCGCACTTCACGTCAAAACGCAGCCTCTATTTTCTGGTTCCAGCTGTGAACCGACTCAAAGTGAGGCGCAGGAAGTGAAGCAGAACTTTGTGTCACATGATTTGTGTGTTGCTGCACGTGACCAAACTGCTGACCTGTAACTGCATGTTTCATTAAGAGCTACATGATGACTGTTGTATTCTATCTGTTTGTTTTATGTGGCTGCTTGTATGTCAGCGTGTGATGCTGAGCTGTGTGTTGGTGCTTCATGTTGTTTTGCATGACAAAGGTAATATACTGTAAATATTTTATCCCAACACTCAGCTTATTGCAACATGTTTAAAATCTCAATAATATTTCATCTTGACTTCTGTATCTTGATAACATCATATCGTGGGAGACAACCTGCAGCGCTGGAGCCACATGTCTCCAGTGGCTCCCTGTGACTTCAAAAGAAATGATTTGGAAATGAATAATAATCTTATTAAGATTTTATTTCATTCATTACTGTTGTAGGCCGAAAGTGATTCTTAAATTCCCCAGTTGTAAAGCGTGTAGCCTTTACACTGAATTAAAAATATTTTAACATTTTGTCCTTGTCCTTCATGAGTCTGCAGCCTGGTGCCGTTTCCTCTGAATTAAACCTCAGTAGTAACAGCTGGTCTTGTGTCTCCGTAGCTAAGCTAGCAATGATTTCCAAATCCAAAAAGAACCGGAAATACTGAGAATGTATTAGTGTGGACAGGTCTGTTTGCTTTCACCACCAACACTTCAAAGTTATAGAACCAAATAATCATAAACATGTTAATAAATCCTCATTTAGACCTGTTGGCTAATTTAGACTTTTCAGGCTGTCACCTTTATTTTAAGGCTCAAACATGTTTTTGCAGTTCCAGTATTTTATTTTTGTTTTGGTCAAAATGGCTCTTTGGTAGTAAAGGTTGCTGACCCCTGGTGCTCAGGGTGAGGTTGGGTTTCAGCAATCTCAGCACTCAGCTATCAGTCTGACAACGGTTTAGCCTCTGGAGGCAGTACTGAGGGCGTCCAGCTGTGGCCAGCAGATATCTGGATAATGGATATCAGGGCCAAGCCTTCGTCTTCAGAGTGCTGGTAACTGTTTAAAATCTAATTAACAACTTGAGACGTGACATACACAGAGTCATGATGCTCAGTAGACACACAGCTGCACATGAACGCAGATAAATAAGCTAATAAAAAGCTGAACTGTCATCAGGTGACTGCAGGTGGGTTCTGAGGTTGTATTTCAGCCCATATTTCGCTCTTCACACACTGTTGCACACTGCATGCAACCAAAGCCTGCTCACATGTGACTGGTCGATACGACTCTGACTCCGTCCCTCCTACAGCTGTATGGAGATATCTGTTAATGGAGACCAGAGTTCTGATCCATTTCAGATCTGGTCGGCAAAATATCCACATTCATTAAGATGTGGTATCACCACCTGAGATCTTTCACTCATCAGCACAGAGACATTACAAACATAAGTTGATCCAAATAACGTCACTGTTGCTAGTTAAAAGACAAAACAACAAACATCACCTGGTGGCAGATTAAATCAGCTGTTACAGGACGAATCATCCAGCTGATTACATCACATCGATCAGAGAGAATCTCCCAGTCAGACCTGTATATTATCATACCCACACTTTGGGCGTATGGCCTCAGTCATCCTGCATCATGACCTGCAGTATTTAGAGCAAGTAGCTTGTGAAAAATAAAGTTAATCTCCTCTGCTGCTGCTGCTGCGTCTCATTTTCAGCTCGTAGCTGCAGGTCGTGAACATTGATTATATCGTCATTACACTCTGGAGTGTTTCAGCCGACAAGGAGTGACAACACATCTGAATCTTTACGCTGCTGTTATTTAGAACTTGTCTGCTGATGTTAGAAGGTAAATGTGAAGAGACTGGCTGTGAAGGATCTGAGAGGACGTCACTGAATGTTCACACACTCACACCTTAAACAGGATGAGGCCAAAATATGATAAATACGATACGTAAGGTGTCATAAAAAGGACAAGATAAAGTGCATATGCAGTTACTGTACATCAGTGTGTGGTCGTGCAATTTAAAATTGTTGTGGTGTTGGTGGAGGAGGGAGGGAGGGAGAGGGATTCTGGGGTGAGTTCAGTTTGTGTTTGGCTGTGGGGTAAAAACTGTCCGTCAGTCTGGAGCTGCAGCGTCTGTGTGAACAGCTGGTGGACGGGGTGAGTACTGTCCTTAACAGTCCTGCAGGCTCTGCTGTGGCAGCGAGACCTGGACATGTCGTCTGTGGTAGAAAGACTCGAGTAGTTTTGCAGAGAGGCTGGTCCTCCTCAGCGTCCTGAGAAGTGTCGTTTACAAAAGCTCTGAACTGCTGCGTCTGCGCACGCCGCCATCTTGTGGATACAGATGTGCAGACGGATATAACGAGCAGATTTTGGGTGATATGCTGATGGGCCCAACAGGTACAACACAGAGCTGAACAAGAATACGTAGGAACACTCCAAGCCAGACATGTGGACTCGAGTCACGTGACTTGGACTAGGGATAAACGTCCATTTGGGGTCCTTACAGGGCAGGGTGATATAACAACTATGTGCAATATATCAATGTCATTTCAAGAAAGATATAGATTTAGACAACAGTGTTTGTATCGATACAGGGTCAAGTTGGGTTCATCCTTCCTCACAGCTCCGCCCCCTCACTCACTCACAGTACAGCGCTGCGCTGCTACTTTGTGTGTGAGGTGGATCATAGCGCGTCGCCGTTCTTCTTGGTAGTTGAAGTTTATTGTGTGACACTGAGACGGCGCCTGGACGCAGGAGACGCTTCATTTACAAGTCTTATGTAACGAGGACAAAGTGTCTCCATCCCTCGGCCTCTCTGCAGAAATGAGATTAAAATATTTAAATCATTTTCCAGGAGTGGATTCATTTGAAAGGCCAACAGATGGAAAACAAGTTTTTAACTCCGCCCACAAAGACTTTTAATAGTTTCAAACCTACCTGATATTTTAGTCATGTTATAGTTTAGTGTTTAAACCTCTGTAGCTCCAGTGCTGTGTGCACAAAGTGAACATACAGTCCTGCTGCATGTTTCATGAACATGTTGTGCAGCTGTTTATTTTCAAACAGAGAATAAAATCCTTGTCTTTGTGTTTTATTTTGATCACAGTCTCTTTTTATAAATGTGCTTGTGACATCTGAAATGTGGCTTTGACTTGTAACTGAACATGTTGCCCATTTTGTAGAGAGATATATCGTGTTATCGTCCGTCAGCCTGTAAATACTGAGATATGAATTTTGTCCACATCAGCCAGCCCCAGGTGCTTACGCTCAGTTTGGGAACCACTGCTTTATATCTCCAGGCTGGTTTAACCGTTCACTGTGTGACTGAAGTGCTGAAATGCAGCCAGTGAATGCTGATTAAAACAACTTGTGTAACCCACAGGTCAGAAAACTTTTCTCACTCTGAACCCAGATGTGGAGATTCCTGACCTCTGAATCATCAGGTCAGTTACAGGGTGAGGGAGTGAATGAATGAATAAATGAATAAATGAATGAGGTGATGAATTCCTTCAGGGCTGCTTCTAACTGAAGCTGCAGCAGCCAGTGACAACGTACACTGATCGTGAGCCTGCGCAAACAACACAAACAACAACAACAAACAAAAAACTTGGCATGTGAGGCTGAAAGTCAAAGCTGCTGGAACACAGCACAGTGACTGCAGTACATCACCTTCAGTCGGCACAATGCAGTGCAAGTCATCATGCTCTCCCAGAGGAGAGGCTGACATCTGCCAGGCGCCGCATCCACAGGCTGACACTGCCATCTGGTGTCGGACGCCAGTACTGCAGCCGGCCTGGTGCATCGGCCCTCGGAGTGAGATTTATTATGACACCTTCTACCAATGTCAGGACAGCGGACGGCCCTTAAATTCTGCGCTCTAATTGAGTTCAGCTTGTTAAGGAGGTGCGATTAGTCCTCGACGCAGAGCCCATCTCGGCTGTAATTACCAGACAATTACAGAGCTGCTGCCGCTGACACCAACCCTGCAGCTGGCTGCCGGGGGGGCGGAGGGCGAGGAAAATAGTCGACTAGTCTTTTCTGTCCAATTACAAAATCATACAGAGGATCGGGAGTGGCAGGGAGGGGAGACAGGGGAGAGCCGGGGGAGGGGAGACAACAATACTTGAAGTTTTTAATTTCTAAAGTTCGACTCAAACGTGAACTCTCCGGGGAAATCATGAAAACAATTTGTTTCCCGCGGTGACCGGTGTGAGAGTCTCATTACACCAATCAAGAGAGGACCTGTGGTAAATGCAGAAATGGGACAGAGTTAAATGAACCTGACGCTTCTACATGTGCTGCTGCTCCTCCGAAAAGCTGACAGAGGGACGTGTGTTGGAGATGTTTCAGTCCCAACATGCAATTCTCATGAACAAAAGCTGGTGCACAGGGAGGGGGGGGGGGCTGCTTGTGCCCCTGAGATTGTAATTTCGCTGCCTGTCAATCATCTTGGTAATGACACAGAAAAACAGAATGTCCTGGGGCCAACTCGCAGCCTGCAGGGAGCTCTCCCTCCCTCCCTCCACACACACTGAAGCCTCCCATTAATGAGCAGCTTATGACAGCGCTGCCGAAGGAGGTCGACTCAATTTACAACAATATTTGCAGGCAGCTAACACAATGAGGATGCCAGGACGGCTTCTGACAAAGCTGTGCTCACTTCTATTAGGACGAATCAGACAAGTTTAAATGGGATGAGAATCAGAATGCAGGAGAAGTACGCCTCCATCCACAATAAACTTTTGGTTGTCGTATTTAAAGTCCTCCTCCAGACTCCTTTTTCAGTTTGTTAAAATGCTCTCAAGGCTCCTGCAGCTGGAGGACAATTAGATTTAAGGTGTTTAAAGACTTTTATTAATGCTTCTTGTAATGAAATTTAAAATCAGTTTTACAACGACCGAAAGTGAAGGAAAAAAATGAAACATAAAACATGACTTTATGGGAAATACGTGGTGTTGCTGGAGAGCTTTCTGTGCGATTTCATGTTTCACTGATCCTTAAATCAGTGGTTCCCAACTGGTGGGTCGTGGTCCCAAAGTGTGTCGCAGGTCCACTCTGAATGAGAGGCAACAATCTAGCTCGACGACATGGCCGAACACGAGTGTGACACTGAATACATTAAACTGTGTGGACCTTGAACTACAGAGAAATCTGGAGTCTGTGTCTGCACAGTTTGGAACCACGGCCTTAAATAGCTAAAGCTCAAGGAGGCTACGTCACCAAATCCTGCCCAAGGACTGTTCCAAAGTCAAGGATCCTTTACATTTTCAAGGATGCATGTGTGTATCCTCAGCAGGTATTAAGTACCCACAATTCCTTGCGCACGATTTGCTGAACTGAAGGCGGGGCGTCTTTAATGAAAGCTGCGCCAGTGGAGCTCGGCAGTACTTGGATACACACGTCATTTATTTGGATTAATGCCTCCAGAAGTTTTTATCACACAGGCATGAAAACATGATCATTGTTCTCACTGTTTCATATTCGATTGGTGTATTTTCTGGGTGAAGCGCAGAGAGAACAGCTGCATGAACACATCAGAATATCCTGCAGGTTAAAGGAAGATTACACGGTGACATCAGGTACAATCGGCCTGGTCAGCTGTTTCAGAGCAGCACGGCTCATCAGATCAGATCAAATATTCCTATTACTATACCGTTCCTTAAGTGGAAGTTTGTGCAAAAAGTCTCCCCTTAGAAAATAACTAAAACAAGTTGTGATTCTCCGTCTAGTTGCATTTTTTCCCAATATCGGTATGACAATCGTCAATTTAAATATCAGGGTATACCTGAAAACTGGTTTGTCACTGCAGCCCTCTCTGAGATCACATCAGGACATCATTACTTCTAACCCTCAAAACAAGCCTGAAATACATCCCATAATCTTTTCTTAGAGCGACTGATGTCTGTGTTTTGTTCACGTTAGTACTGTAAAGAAGAGTCGAGTCTTTGGGGGGAAGCTGTGACATCAGATTCTGTCCCCTCGAGCTACAGTTCACACTCGACTCCCCGAGGAGTCCTCAGCGAGGGTAAATACAGAGTGATCACAGCTCAATAATAGAAGCACCAAACCAGTCGGTGAGGGATTCACATGTGTTGCTTTGGGGACGTAATCTGGAGGCTCTGATGTTTATTCCTGTGCTCTCTGTTCTGCTGAGGTGCCTTCAATCAAGATACTTCACCTTCAGTCTGTGTCACACCGCCGCTCATCAGCAGACACAGAGAACGACCTCATCATGTGTGTCTGCACGCAGACGCAGCAGAATGAAAAACATCTTCTGTCTGTGTTTGTTTGTTAAAATCCTCCTTCACTCAAAGTGTGTTTTTCTTCTGTTTCTGTCACCTAAATGTCTGACTTCGACTCTCCTGCAGTGTGTCTGTGCATCGTTTGACACTACAGAGGTGTTTCACACTCCTCTACTGAAGGGGGCGCTGTCTGTGCAGTCCCTGCAATCTGAGATTCAAACAAACACCAGGCAGCTACATTAGTTAATGATACTAGAGCCATCACTGTCTGATACAGGAAACACATACGACACCAGCAAAGAAAGCTGAACCCTCACATACAGAGAGCAGAGTTAGCGTTAGCATCGTGAGAGTTTCCACAGTAAACATGAAAGAGTGTTACGTTTTTGGATGTAAACTGAACCCTGACACTTCCGTCTACTGTCGACCAGAAAACTATCACAGCAGATATTATTGTCCTTCTGCCTCCAACTTGAGCTTGTGAGCTCGTGGTTACAAGATAGGAAGTTGTGTTCATGATGTGCTTGATGTTCATGTGGTTAAGTTGTGAGAACACAGCAGCAACATGGACGTTACTGTCGACATCTAGAAGCCACTGAGGGGAGCAGTTTAGTAACGCAGGGAGCGCAGCAGGAAGGCATCATGACAGAGGCAAAAGATGAGGCGGCTGAGAACATCAACATGTTCCTCTGACATATCGTAAAGTTACAAAGATCATCAAACACGTGTTGAACTGTCAGAAATGCTGCGTTCAAATGAGTTTAATGAGTTCGTGAGAAGAGTTCATATGAACGTCTTGTGGCATTTACAACCTCACATGTTTAGTTTATTTGATTTGAAGAGGACAGTGTGCCGTGACATTAATTATTTACAAGAAATGAAAACATGGTTGCACCAGATTTTGCGAAATGCTAATTCCTATCTGTAGTCCTACACACAACTAGTAGACGCAATAAATAAAGATATAATTTAAGGTGCGGTGCAGACGACAGTGAATCCATGTGCCTAACATAATAGAGGCAGTATGTGCAAACTGCACGGTACAAAATACAACATGAAACGCACGTCAAGTTGTGCACAGCGCAGTTTTTACATACCCTACCATGCATATGCACGTGGTTTTTCAAACCCTGCAATGATGTTGAAAAAGTTTTTCCACACCAAACTGGGAAAAACATCCTCTTTGTGTGCACAGAGGCTTCATCAGGTTGAAACAGGGAGTTCAACTGGTGCCACAAACTGCAGTCTAAAATATATTTCTGTGCTGTAGCACTAAGATTTCTCTTAGTTGGAGCTAAACCAGACCACAAAGAGCCCAGATGAAAAGTACAAAGTATGTCTTGTGTCTGAAGGTTCCTCTCTATTATCCAGGTGATGATGTCATCAGTTGAATCCAAACAGATGAAGTGGAGATTAGACTGAAGACAAACTGTGCAAACACAGGAAACATCTTCATTCACAGCTCCAGTCCAGTGATTTGGATTCTCCAGACGACGAGCGCGACCAGCCGCTCCGGCACACAGCAGCATTAATATGCACATAAATAAACCATGAAATCAAAAATAAGTAACTTCCAACAGACTCTGCTTCACTTTCTCTATCCCCCCAAAATCATGTCACATACGAGCGCGCTCTGCCTCCGGGTGTTACAGAAACACTGCAGGAGAATTTCACAGCACATTATTCAGAGCAATATGTATGGAAAGAGGCTGCGCTTTACCGCCTGTGTACATCGAGTGCCGACATCTGACCTTCTGCTGCTCCACTGGAGCTGCTCAGTGTCCGACAACAACTGTGGCTGTACTGAGTGTGTGTGTGTGTGTGTGTGTGTGTGTGTGTGTGTGTGTGTGTGTGTGTGTGTGCCACTGTGTGAATGTAAAGCAGCTCAGTGCACAGGAGGAAAGATGATGCATGCTTAGCAGATAAACTCAGAGTGAGGCTGAGACTGCAGGAGCTGCTCTGTGTGTGTGTGTGTGTGTGTGTGTGTGTGTGGTACTGACCCAGACTGTAGGCCAGGAAGTCGGCGGAGAAGCACTTGGCGCCGTGGCTCATGGATGTGTCGTTGTGCGTGTTTCCTCCAAACACCAGCATCGTTCCGCTCACGATCACCGCCGTGTGGAGGTAGCGGAAGAAGCCGCTGTCTCTCAGGATGGTCCTGCAAACACACGCAGAGGTCGTTACACGTGTTGGTGTCATACAGCTGTGACTGACAGGCTGATTGAAAAATATTTTTAGCTACAGTGGCACTCGCCCATGATGTTGTCGTTTACAGCTGGTTTTGTTCTCCTGTATTTGCAGAAAACGTCACAGCACTGACTTCCTGTTGACCATTAATGCAACTAGAGTCACCGCCCCCTGGCTGTATGACTCCGCCCACCAGTCCACCCTGTGGACGTATGTGCCAAAATTGAGGATATTCCCTCAGGGCCTTCTCGCAATACTGCTTTCATGAAAAATGAGACGGACGAGGGTCACAGTGACCTTTGACCACCAAATTCGTATCACTTATCCTCCTCAAAGTGGATGTTTGGGCCAAATTTGAAGAACTTGTTCTGGAGATATTGTGTTCATGAGAGTGGGATGGTAGGACAGATAACCCAGAACCATAATGCCTCCAGCCATGACTATTGCTTATATATTATTACGCAGTTACTCCTGATTGAAGCTTAAATGTTGCAGAGTTTGAAGATTCTTCCAGAGGAGTGTGAATACACTTTCTGAAGCTCACAGTATTTTAGATTTTATGAAACTAACAAGTTACTAAATATTAAATTTATTTTTTAATAAGAACAAAGTCCGTATTCGACACAGAGGAGAAAAGTGAAAGGGTGCAGTGAGAGTCTCAGACATCGTTCAGCCTTGAGTGTCGGCTTCAGTTCAGACTGGAGTCAGACTGTAGATTTTATCGTCTCTCTCTCTGTTTGCAGCCCAATAAATAAAATCAAGAGTCATTTAAAACATCGACTTCTTGTATCACTTGTTTTGTTCTGTTTCCATGTGTTTCACCTCGAGGAAATAGCCGCTGCAGACTCTTCTGATCACAGTCAGTTACTGTGAGATGCTCTGATAAACCTGAGAAATATTTTCATTCTGACACTGTGAGATCTGAGCCCAGAATGAAGAGTTCATCATGTCTGTCACGTTAAAACCAAATGTAACTCAAAGAAAGTGAACAGCACCATAAATAAGCTCTGACACATCTGTGCTGTATCTGTGACTCTCTGTTTACCTGCTCGTGACCTCGTCATGTGACGTTTATGGTCACAGGCTGCATGTCTATGGATCGTCCAATCAGAGTGATTTTCCATCTCAGACTGTTTGATTTGATTCAAGTCTGAAGTCTGAAAACTAAACGTAAAGCCTGCCTACCATGGCTACCGTTAGCTTCTATAACATCAGTAACGTTATGACATCATCAGCCCCAGAGTCACCTTCACTAGAGTCCAGTATGTCCGTCCTGTGTAACACTTAGTGGTGCGACTGACCTGCACAAGTAGATCAGGTGAAGAGTGTTAAAGGTGTGCAGTTTATTTTCAGACATTATTACATCAGAGATCAGATTTATTTTTCACTCAGGACGTTCCAGCTGCCTGAACACAGCGTTTACTGATGTGGGCAAGTGTTGATGTGGAGCAGTGTGACAGGAGTAAAGATGCTCTGGTGGACTCACAGCGTCACCAGTTGAAGAACACAACATAGTTAATGTAGAGTAACCCCTGCAGGTGTTTTTTCACCCATCCACCAATCGAATGGTCAAAGAGTCAGTAAAATTTCAGTTGACCTAGATCATCTTTGGTTAATTACAGCCCTACAATTTACAGTTTTACAACCTCTCCTGTCCTGAGTGTTTGTCACATGACTGTCGCTCTCAGCAGAGTCCAGTTATTCAGTTATTCATCTGATGTTTTTACAAGACCTGGTTCAAACAAACGGTTTATTCTGGGGAACAGAATAAAGAGATGTGTTCACTCTGTTTTCATGTGAAGCTCTCAGAGCTTATAATGTCCTCACTGTGAAGCACTCTGTGCTGCATTTCTTGTATTATAGGTGCTCTATAAACAAAGGTTATCATTATAATTATTATTTTTATCATTCATGATTGGCTCATGAAAAAGCTCTTTTTGGTCAACTTTTAAATGAGACAGAATAAAGTGATGTTCATGAAAAATCACTATTTTAAACTCTGATCTCTTTTGGATTTTTTTTCTGTTGGAAGGTTCACCCACATGATGAGTTCAAGGACCATTGGAAACTTGAAAATCGAATGATAGTTTCTGTTTTTACAGTTTGTGGCTGTAGTCACAAGAAAAAAAACACTCTTTTTCACAAATGCTTGGATTCAGGGGAGACAGTGAAGTGGCGTCTTAAACCTTTTATAAAGCCACATCTTTCGTACCCAGATGTAGATCCAGATGTAAACGAGGTGGCAGCCTACATGTTCACTACATGGGGGGGTTTGATAACAGGTGCAGCTTTGACTGAGACATAATGAAGGGTAACAGGTCGGTTCTGGTACTGAGCTTTACCGTGGGCAGATGCGGGTTTTCAGAAATGGACCCGTGCAGGACTCTGCTTTACCCGCCCCAAAACAAATCCTCACCATTTCCTCTTGTCCACGTCGAACTTGTACAGGTCTCCAGCCAGGCCGTACTTGTTGGCGCTGAAGGCCTTGTAGCCTCCGTGGATGTAGATGGCTCTGGTGCTGGGGTCGAACACGCTGCTGTGGCCGTAGCCGCCCTGGACCAGAGCGCCGTCTGTGGACACCATGCTCCATGTGTTCTTCACTGCAGGGTCACACAAAGAAACAGAACATCATGATGTGACAAAGTGCAGGAGAGTGCAGAGAGGTTCAGACAGGTCTTTGTCACGGAGGTGATTTCAGCTGAACTCAGTTTACACTGCGCTTTATTAGCTAAAGACAGTTACGCTGATATAAATCTTGTCTTATTGTTCCTGAAATGCATCACAAATGCAGAAGTGGCATCAAACTGCCATCAGATTTTATTGGTGACCATTCAGGTAACGATAATCACCTTCATTTGTGAGCAAACAGGACATGCGCTCATGTCCATCGGCCACAGCGGCAGCTTCATTCGCCCCATTCTCTCAGACAGATTGGCTTTTAGAAAACAATGAGTCCTCTTAATTGAGTTTGGGCGCCTGCCAACCAGGAACAGAGTCCAAAGCTCGTTAGCTTCGTCTTGGTGGCCGCTGTTAATCTGCGGTTGTTATAAACTGATTTATCAGGGCAGGATATTAAGTCAGGAAGCAGCTAAAGGTTTGGAGCACAAGTGTGAAGACGCGTCCACAGACCTGCAGCTCTCTGCTCGCCACCCACTTACCGATGTTGTACTCCTGCACCAGGCTGATGTATCCGTACAGAGGACAGTGTCCGAACATCACCAGCATGACGGGATTGGCGCCCTCCTGGACGGGAGGCACGATGTGGGCCGAGTGTCCCACCACGGCGTAGTGCTCTTTGGCCCGTGGGCTCAGGAGGACCCAGGTCTGGTTCTGGATGTGGAACACCCACAGCTGGCTGGAGACGTTTCCTGTGGAGTCGATCTTTCCTCCGTACATGTAGATCTTCCCCTGAGGAGCAGAGTCAGATCGTACGGTCAGACTCAACAAACATCCAGTGACATCGACACATGAAAGTTTAAATTTCAAAGACTTTGTTAAACACGACCCTGATGATCCTCCACCAAGACTGTATTTGGGTGAGTTCAAGACGAACAAACAACCCTGGTTGTTTTTTAGCGAGTCATTGCCGTGTTTTTTGTTTTGTTTTTTTCAAATAACAACACACAGAGCAGGGATGACAACATGACAACAATACAGCCTCACAAACAAAGACAAAACAAAGAGGGCCTCCCATTTATCAAGTTCAACCATATAACCTGATGTTGATATCTTCTGAAGGGTAAAACCTGAAAGTCAACCAGGCCTTCAAAGCCTGCAAATGATTCAGATTTCCACCTCAGAACTACACCTGTGTTCAAAGAAGAAGCTCGACCCAGACGTGGGTGTTTTCTACCGAACTGTCGCTGTTTTATCAGCCGGGCTGGTGTCACTTTTACCAGGACATCTCTGTGTTTCCAGCAGGATTGTGCCTCTAAAGGCGAGTTCTTTAAAGACAAAACGTGACTTTTCTTGACGAAACATCCAAAACTGAGACTGACTGTGCTCCCACTGACGGATCAGGACTGAACCAAAGCCCAGATTAAAGCCCATTTCCACTGTGGTGATCATGAACCATCAATCTAATGAAATCAAATAATGAAACTTAAACACAACCTGGAAGTTTCCAAGAAAATAAAAAGCTAATACCACCTCTACATATATGAATGGTCACACATTTAATGTTTTATTTTATTTGATTCCCACCCAAAAACTTTGCAGTTATATGCTGGAAAATTTGCTCAAACTTTGTTTAAAATAAAATATTAAATCAAGAAAAAAAAAATCATGAAAATTGTATCACATTTGGAAAATTGCCAGAGTTAGGACGACGTGTTATCATTAAAATTGGCAGTAAAATAAACACAAAATACAACTATTAATTAATTATTTTATATTATTTATTTAACTTTTCTCTCTGCCCCTCCCCTCAGCCAGAATAAAAAAATAAGTCCCTCCCCGGTGCTTCAACACTTATTTGACCTGCCTCCCCTTTCTGCACCCTGCCTCCCCTCGTACAAGTCATGAACAGTCCCTAACCTGCTGTGCTGCCTCTCATGAGTTCTCTCATCATATCATCCTAACAAAAAGAGCGTTTAGCGGTCGTATTAAAGTCACAGGAAAAAACTCGATTTCACAAACGCTCAGATTATTTGTTTCCAGGAGAGACAGAGGAGTCGTGGCATCTTCATCTGTTTATAAAGCGGCGAGGCGACGTGTGCTCGAGAGGCTGAATCAGTACATTATGTGGTGCTGCGAGACTTAAATCACTTCTATCTGTCATGCATCAGGACTGATTTGATTCCACTTTTGTCTGTGAGGCCCACATTGAGCTGCAGCGCACATCCGCACGCCGTGATGCAATTTGTGTATTACAAACATTCTGCGGCTCAAAGTCGCCTCTCTGAAACGTCGGAGCAGACACACTGCGTCTTCCTCTGAATCCTCCTCTCTCCAATTTATTATTCCATCAGCGGCTCCGCACAGTCTTTCTGGCTTCAGCACTTCACTGCAGCATATCAAAACCCTCAGATTTATATATTAGTTCCAGACAACAGACAGACTCCACTGAAAGCATAAATAAGAGGACACAGAGTTTATAATGTTTCTGCCTCATTTCATTTAGTTTCAACTGGTCTTTTCTCTTCTGAAGCTCTTCTTCAGATCATGCTGAGAAGCTGCATGTGAAGACACTAGGATAATATCACACTTCTCCCTCCACTCACCTCATGAAGAGCCAGAGAGTGGCCGTATCGTGGCGTGACAGTGTGGACGGAGGGGTCAAGGGTCAACCAGCTCCTGGAGCTGAGGTTATACCTGCAGAGAGACAACAGGAAGGTGAGGTGACATCACACTACGTGAGCTTATTTAAGCACAGATGGTTGTTTTTGTTTTATTAATTTTTGATTATCAGTATTTATTTTTTGTTGTGTCCGAGAATGTCAAAGGTCAGTGAGCAGTGTCAGTCTCTGTTCTTTGCTCCTGTCAGATCTTCATCACTGCAGTAAATACGACCTGCACCTCCATGTAAACAGCTAAATCAGGGCTCCAAGCAGGAATGTCATGACTTTTTCAAATGTAAAACACAGTTATAATGCTGAAAAAAATTACATCTAGAAAATATATATAAAAATTGAGAAAAACAGAATTTCTATATACAACTTTTTTTTTTTTACCAAGTGACCATAAGTATAACTGCAAAAAACTGCAAAGCTTCACATAATACATACACTGAATTATTCACATGTTTCAAACCTTTGCTTACAACCTCTCACGTCCTCTCCTCACTGCTCTGTGGGTTCAATTTCTGAGTCTGAACACTGTTGGAAACATGCAGGATAACTAAGTATGCGACTCAACAAAATATAAACAGATATCTGGTCGTTTTTGAACATTTTGATTCAAAATGTCGCATTAAAACCTGTGTGTCAAACGACAAGGATTGTATTGAACTAGAATCAGCACCCTGTGGTTTTATAACTCTGCACACGAGTCAGGATTCTGTTTTGTGAATAAAAACTGTGAATTGTTGCTGCCAGCTTCACTGTGTGAATACTGAGACCTGACAGGTGATAATGTTTAATAATTCGTCATGGAGAGTTTGGAGGTATCTGTTATATTACCTGGTACTACATGAATTAACTGGATCACTTTAAGTAAACACCCACATGTTGCTCTGCTGACCTTTGACCTTCATTATTTATTATAGGTTTTGTCAGAATGTGTGAATTCTTGAGTTGTGGACAAAAACATGTTTTGTGAGGTCACACTGACCTTTGACCTTCAACCACCAAATTCTCATTGGTTTATTCTTCAGTGCAAGTGGACGTGTGTGCCACATTTTTGGGCCCTTCGCTCTGACATCTCTCCATTTAATGCATGTATGGGTCCTGTTTGTGCATGTGTGTGTATTCCAGGCCTGTGTATCTATGACTACAGAGTGAAAAAACAAATAAAGTGTATCTTCCTCTTATTTGTGTTTTGTTTTCACCAAGACGTTTAGCACAGCTGGGTTTTCATTTCCGCTTCTGATTTTGTTGGATAAGATCAGCAGCTCTCTGTTTGTTAAATTCCTTTCTTTGAGTTGAGCAGCACCCACGAGCCCTTTCCTTTGTAGTCTGGCCTTGACTTAACTTGATTTCCTTTGTTAATAAATAACTTTATTTCACCAAACATCTGGTTTCATGTTGTTTCCCTTTCCACCTTTACGAGCTCAGTCTCAGCAGCCTCTGACATGTGAAACTGCTGAACCTACGTAGCTACTACTCATCAGACAGAGGAGCCATCAGGGGCCTCACTGTGTTTCTTTCCTTCCGATCAGAGGTTTGGTTTTATTTCACAGACTGTGAGAAAGCAGTGAAACACAGTGCAGCTCCATCAGTAACAAGCTACACAGCTGCACTGAGGAGGATCGTTATGCTACTGTCTGATCCCGCTGTGAAGAAGCAGTGCAGAGCTGGCACAGAGCTGCTACACAGTCTCATGTGATCGACCTTGAGCAGAAATAAAACCATAAAACCAAACTATGAGCCGAGGGGATAAGTGTGAGCATCCTGGGTGGAGTTCAGGGCGAGGAGCGTTGCTCTATCCTGTAATTTTACGGTTTTAATTACACCCTTCGGTGTGTGTGCCCGACACACAGCCGTCTGTGCTGAGCCGTGTTCTTGTTGATTTTCAACAGACAGTGCCTTCAGGAAGAAGCTGCAGGACTTCCTGACAGCCAAGTATTACTTTAGCGCTCGGTGTAACAGGCGTGGAAGTTAAAAATATTGAGATTTCTGCAACAGAGACGCTGTGTTTCAGCAGCACATTCCCTACAGTCGCATAGCAACAGCAGGACACGAGTTGGAGGAGAGCAGCAGCCAAACGCTCTCACAGGGGAGAGTACTTACGCTTTGACCATGTGATAGTCGGAGGCGTTGAAGACGTAGCCTCCGATGACCCACATGATGCCCTGGTCCACCACGGCCTTGTGGGAAGCCCTCGCCAGCCCGGCCTCGGTGTACTCCTCCCGGCTCCAGAAGGAGGAGTTGGCAGGCACTGAGACGGAGCAGTCTGGACCTGAGGAGGGAGGAAACCACAGAGTCAGGGCTCCACGGGAGATGAGATGATGCAGGAAGATCACTCGTACACGATTAACATGAAGCTCCAACCTTTCAGAGGAAAATAAATACAGACCAGATAAACACAAATAAAAACAAAAAATCAAATCTGTCTGTGCCTCCTGCATCAAAGGAGGATTCAACTTCCACAGACTTCATCAGTTCACTAAAACGTCCTGCAGCCACGTACAGAAACTTCCCATGAATTGACTGTGTAGGTGAAAAAAAAAAAACATGATCCATTATTGATTTCTCCTGAATAATAAAAGCGAGAGGTGAAAGACGAGGGCAGAGAGGTTAAAGAAGCGTTTAAAGCCTTCAGATAACTGAGCGATTATACAGGTGGAGTAATTTAGCATCAGAAAGTATTATCTGCTGTGTAAGAAAATGGACAAAACTTTACTCGTTCTTTTAATTTATTTTTTCCATTCATTCCAACTACCTGAACTGTCTTTCAGGAAACAAACTGATAAACGGAGAGTTCAGATCTTTTGAGGTGAGGCTGTGTGACGTATTGATCCACAGTCAGTCAGATCGTCCCCAGTTTGGAGAAGCAGGAGTAGCATACTGTGTTGCTGTGGACGGAGGCAGAAGCAAAACATCTTTAACAGCCAGAACACACGAGGCACGGATGTGGCGCATCATGAAGGCAGGACAGAGCAGGGCGTTTCACCTGCTACACCAGGGGTCGGCAACCCTCACAATCAAAAGAGCCATTTTTGGCTAAAAGAAAATCTGACTGATGGAATAAATGACCATGTCGCAGACACCATCAGGGAAGTTTAGCCTCCAGGTTTTCGGTTAGTCTTAAGAGTTTTGTGCGTTACTGTACATTACGTGCACTTTATTTTTCTTAAATCTCGACGATGTGTTCGTAAACACATTTTAAAATACAACTTGCTTCATGTCTGGGCCCCACAGAAGATCTATACAATCAGCACAGGTTCAAGATTAGAGTCACCAATTCAGTATGTGACCAAATGTCTCCCCTTCTGTTCCTGAGATATGACGTTAAAACATGATGATGTCACAGTCAAGCTGACCTTTGACCTTTTGACCTTCATTATTTTATCCTGTTAGACATTTGTGTCAAGTTTGGTCAGAATTAGTGAATGAATTCTTCAGTTATGGACAAAAACATGTTTTGAGGTCACACTGACCTTTGACCAACAAAATCACAGAGACCAAGTGGACATTTGTGCCAAAATTGAGAAACCTTCCTCAAATATCACGTTCACCAAAAAACATAAGAGGAGACAAAAGGTCACTGTGACCTTTGACCACCAAATTCTTATCACTTATCCTCCACTCAAATGGAACGTTTGTGCCAAATTTAAACAAATTCCTTCTTGTTGTTGTTGAGTTATCATGTTCGCAAGAATGAGACAGATGGACAACCCAAAAACTGAATGCTTTCGCTCACAACTTTCATCAGCGCAGAGGCATTAAAGTAGATCAGCCACGTAAAATTAGAGAATCAGTGTTGTGATGCCGAGGCAGATAAACATGGCCTCCATGGTCAGTGTGGCAGCTTCAGTTGATTATAATGGACGCACCCTGTCTGTGTCCCATATATTTTGGCTGTGAGCCCCATAAAGAAATCAATATCAGTTAAAGTGTGTAATACATTATATTTAGAGTGTATTCATTGCTTTACCTTAACATCACAGAGCAACAGTGAACTGAAGCTGTTATATTGCTTTCTTTAAAGCCAGACTCCACTGAGAAACTGTTTCTGTCAGTGGAGGCTTTGAGGAGAGCATTGATGGGGAACGACTTCCTTGTCAGAAACAGCAGTCTGACAGCGAGATGAAGTGGTGAAAATATCCTAAATACAGCACAAACTAAACTGATATCGATTGTTTTAGGTGCTGCCTCCGTCCACAGCTGGATGTTAGCTGAGCTTCTGTGTCAGTGCTCCAGCCTGCTTCTCCAAAGTGGCGTTGCACTGACCTCCACCTGCTGTAGGTAACACACAGACGCCACTTCCAAAGATCAGAACTATCCCTTTAAGGCTTTTTGGATTTGATGACTTGTTTCCAGACGGATGGCCCTGGCCGGAGCAGCCGGAGCAGCCCTCCCCTGTTACTGGACAAGAACAATGACGGCACCATAAACCGGAATCACTTCTCAATGAGGGGAAAAGACTCGGAGACGTTCTTTGGCAAACAACTGCAAAGTCAGAAATAGAAAGATTGGCCCCGCCCCTGTTGATCGTTTAAACCATACAGGTCGAGGGGCAGTTTGTTGGTCCTGTCCGTCCTGCCTGATGGAAGATGAAGATAAAATCTGCCTGGAATAAAACATTTACCAGCTAATTACTGCTTCCACCCCATCATAGAGGAGAAACAGGAAGTGACCCGCTGGGGGAGCTGCTTATTGATCATTATCCAAACAATGCTGAAGTGGCCACGTGCCAGCACAGGAAGTGTTGTGATTCACAATCAAGGTCACTTAACCCGTTCCCCTTTTTGTTTTGCTCACTGGCTGAAAACAAAAAACCCTGGTGGCCAATCTTCCTGCAGTATCACCGAGCAGACCAAAGTACCTCTGCACCCTGGTTATTATTTCTATAAATAAAACAGCCTCACTTCCCTTATAGACGTAATTTGTTGAAGGCTCCACATCTGTGAAAGAGAGATTAAATGCACGGCTGGCTTGACTAAACAGGCATCTGTCTGCGTCTGCACTGGTTGGTGTAGAAAATGAGTTCATTTGGGAGCTGGCAGCACGGAGTACACTAAGTGTGCTATTCCTCGGCTAACACACCATGACAGGGTAATAAAGGCTAAAGAAAACGCCAGTCTGTTTCCCAACTCCCTCAGCTTCGGTAATTAGATGGTGAGCACACTGAGCTGCTGATATAACTGCAGTTAAATTAAGCCGTTGTCTCTGCTTGTGCGGAGCGGCGCAGTGGAGCCGTTTAAGAACTAATCGAGCTGTGAGAACGCCCATATGGTCTGATTCAAAGATACAGTAGTGTCAGGTCATCTCAGGAAATATAAATAAAACAGAGCAGGAAGCTGATGCTGCAGAAAGTTCATGTGAAGTCCATCAGGTTCCAGCAGATGGAGGCTGTGGGGGCAGCAGGAGCCTCCATAACACTGGTGGAGGCTTAGAGCTGCTGAAGAGGCGCTGGGTTGAATCACCAGATAAACAGGCAAAATCTGGACGGATAAAGTCAGTCACACTCTTTACTAAACCTCCAACTGCTTCAGAGGAGCTGCTCAGAGCTCAGCTGCAACGGATATTTACTGGGAACGGTTTTTATTTATTCCTGGGTTTGATTAAAAGTAAATCTACATGAAATTATCTCAAAGTTTATGATACGAAAATTATAAAAAATAAAAATAACTGTGTCAGAGAATCTATGATGAAAAAGGTGATGTGAAATTAGAGCTGCACGATTCTTGATAAAATATTAATCACAATTTTTCCCCCTAAGAATTGAGATCATGATTCTCTAACATGGTTATTATTTATAAAAAGAAAACAAAACATTTATTGCACTCTTAGATGCTCAAGTGAAACTTAAACTGAAAAGCAGGGCTGGACAATAAATCAAATATCACTCCAATCCAGAACCTCTAACTGACGTAATCCTGCACATCAGTGATTTCTTTTTTTTTTAATTCTGTTTATACCTTCCCCACACTGTGTGTGTGTGTGTGTGTGTGTGTGTGTGTGTGTGTTTCTGTCCCCTTAAAACGTCATATCGTCCAGCCCTGCATCACAGTCATGTACTAAAATGCTGCTAAATATTAAAAAAAAAAAAAAAAAAAAAAATCACACTTTCGAATTAATAACACAAGCTGACCATTATATGATGCCTTTGTCTCAATATAAGTGGCTGTAAAACAGTGGCCGTTTCATTTCCTGAACATTCTTCACAATAAAAGTCCCATGTTGTTTTGTTAATGAATAGCTTTTATTGTGAAACAGGAAATACTGGGTTTTCATCTGCAGTAACTGAACGACACATGACTGTTAAAGGGGGAGGAGCCTGTCAGTTTCAGCTCGACCAGTTTGGGGTCGACATGTGTCCGTCTTTGGTTTTACACTTATTTGGAAGATTTTGTTGCACTTACTGTGATGTCATGAGAGGTTGTGAACTCAAGTAACGTCACCTGTGTCTGTGGCGTTTCTTGACAAAGGAGGACAGACAGAAACGCAGCCAAGCGACAGGAAAACACAGTAAAGGCTCTCACACTGAGCTAAAATGAAACGAGTGCATATAAACTGGGTAAATAACAGTGAACAAATATTTATTTTCTATCGGGGGGCGGGGGATCCTGTTGTTAAAGGAAACACTTGATAGAAACTGAGATTGTTCTGCAGCAAATAAGTTGACACGAAAACGCAGCATGACGTGAATCAATAAGGAAATAGGAGCAAATGAATCGTCGTTATTTAGAAATGAAACCGCACAGTCGTACGAATCAAGATTCTTCTTATTTCTTTTTTCTATTATACAAAAACGTTCTCTGTGGTGTTGGGGGGTAAAAATCAGATTCTTTTTGTTCACAGTAAACCAACCTCGACTTCACGTCTTATAGAATAATCAGGTTTTCTGAGTATTTGTAGACTGAAGGAAGGTTTTATATTGAAGAATTCACTGAAATCCTGAAATCAGGACTTTGTTTAACAGATATCTCTAATAAAAAAATGTCCTTTCAGACCCAGATTATCCTGAACACCGTCCCTCGCTGCAGCAGCAGGAGGAGGTCGAGTCAAACAATCTTTCATAGAAACCTTTTTCTTTCTCTTCATTACACACGTCTTCACTGTTTACACGAGCTGTGTCCAACTGCACCTTCAGCCTCTCTCAGTGGGTGGTACACCAGACACTTAAAGCTGCCGCTGTGGTCGGCAGTTTCATTTTGGCTTCACTGGGCAAAAATCCCATAATAAACACTGAGCGTGCTGTAATTCAAGTGCTCTGAGAGGAAACTGGACTTCTGCTCCTCCTCTTGGCTCCTTCTTCAGGAGGCTTTGTCCAGCCACGGGTCATTTCAGAGAGAGGGCGTTCCTACTGGCTGATCTACAGATGCAGATGAGCGTGCACATCCCTTCACACGGTGAAAGTCTGAATCAATGGAGGAGAATCCTGCAGAGAAAGTTCCAGCACTGACAACAACTCTCACACTGCAGAGCAACCGACAACAGGAAGACGGACTGATCACACAGAGTCTGACAAGAAACGAAATAAAACACGAGTCAGTATCAAAAAAAAATTTAGAGACAGAGAAAAAATGTTGCTGATAGTTTAGCTTTCTGCTAACTGGCACTGCTAACGGCTGCTGTTTCAAGTTCACGTTCATGTTGCTAACGTTAGCTCGAGCCTCAAATCACAATGCGTCCTCTGAACACAGACCCACAGTCAGCAGCTGCAGCAACACAAATCCAGCCAGATCAAACCGACAGCTCCGAGGGACCAGACAGCCCCGACTCCTCGCTGGATCAGCAAACTTTCAGTTGCTGCTGTTACACAGGTTAGACCTGACACTGCGGCTGTGACAGCAGCCCGCTGTGACATCTGGCGCCAGGAAGTTTGAGCTGACTGACTTCGATCGGCGACTGGAGCTCCGTCTCCAGAGCTGCTCTCCTCCCGGGGAAGCTGGCCACAGCAGCAGGGAGTGAGGCGGAGGGACCGTGGGGTGACTAATAGCTAATTCTTGAGGGCGTTCAAAAACACTCACTCCAAGTGCTGGAGCACACTCTGGCACAAACTGGACCGGTCAGGAATTTGCTGTTGGAGTCAACTGATTCAACTGTGAATCTGTGATGAACTTCGTTGGGTTAACTCATGTAGAAACACAATGCTAAGTTTCTTCCAACAGCAGCTCTCACATTTAAGAGCGTCAGATTGGATTTACGAACGCAGCCCTCGGCTAATTTGTAGTCTAATAAACAGACAGAAAGAGGGAGGGGCTGAGCGAATGAGCTCTGCAATGAAATAAGATTAAATAAATCGAAGTATTGGGAACAATGGGTTACTGTATGAAGCGCGTGCATATGCCCACTGATGTCTGGTGGGAGACGGAGAGGCCATAAAGTTTTGCAGCGGGGGCAATTTGTGTTTTTATTGCGTCTGATTGTAATTATCTGTGAGGCAGAGTGGATGTTTCCTTTGCACCAAGGACACAGAAGGCACAACAACAGCAGAGAGCAAACTGAAGCTGCAGGTCCTGACCGCCGACGGCTGAGCTGTCAGGATCACTGGGGAGTCGGCGTGACACCCCGAATAAAAGTGCTTCAGTTTCCACCAACTCTGTGAAGACACTGATGATCTCACTGTGTGTGTGTCTGTGTGTGTGTGTCTGTCGCCGCTGATGTTTGCGAATTGGACTGTTTTTTTGCAGTGAGGCTCATTCACACATTAAAAAGCCACTTATGTGCCAAACATGTGCAAATTACCCAAGACGCTGTCTGCACTGTGGTGCAGTCAGGGGCGCATTTCACCTTCACAGGTGCTTTGAAAATTACAGTTTCTTTTTGTCTTACACTGGTTCAACAGCTGAAATTCAGCTGTCTGACTGTGACCCAACAGCTCTGTGTATCAAAGGACAGGGAAACAGCCTACAGGGGGGACACACACTCACTGTCTGCATGGTGCGGGGACAATGATCTGAACCTCAACACAAAAACCCCCAAAAGAAATCAGCATCGACTTCAGGGAAACATCACGCTGGGCTCTGCAACAAGGGAGAGGCGGTCCAGTTGCTGTCTGCACGGTACAAGGACAATGATCTGTTGCACAAAGCACCTTTAATAAAGATGTTCCTTTAAATAAAATCCGTTGCACAAAACATCCTTAAGTCTTCTCCTTAGAGTTTCCTTAAGTGTTTCTCCTTGTCTTAGACTTATACTTAAGAAGTTACTTAAACTCTCTCTCAGTACAGTGAACATCTGAACATCTTTAAACTTTAAGAGATTCCTAGCAATTCCTCAGCTATGGGAAAACTAAACCTTAAGTGTCATACTTAAGGTGCTTTGTGCAACCAGCGGAGATGAGGTGCAGCAGGTGGCCAGTTTCAGGTTCCTAGGAGTCCACATGTCTGAGGACCTGACCTGGAGCCTGATCCCCTCCCATCTGGTCAATAAGGAACCCTGAAATGCGACAGACTCCCTAAAAACCTCCTGATGACGTCCTCCTCCTGCTCTGAGCGTCCTGATGTACCACCGTACAGTCTGGTACTGTAGCTGCAGACAGGAAGGACCTGCAGCGGATAATTAAGACAGCTCAGTGAATCACCGGCTCCCCACTTCCTAACCTGAGAGACGTCCGCTCGAGTCGTCTCTACAGACGGGACTGTATCATCAGGAGACACAGTCACATCCTGGATACCACCTGTTCTCCACCCTCCCCTCAGGCAGACGCACAACCACACGCAGAGCAACCAACAAACTGAAAATGATTTTTACCATAACCCCCGCCTCCAAAACAACCTGCATGTTCACTGTGAGCACAGTAACACTGAACTCCTGCTGCTGTGAAATAAGAACAATAAATGTCATTTGTATTTTTATGATGTATATGTGACCATTTATTTTTAAAGTATTTCCTTTTATTGTATTTATTGATGCTGTTAAACTGAGTCTTGCCACCAAAATTTTGTTGTTTTAATTTTCATTGACGATTCAGTATCTGGGGCTGACCAGGTGCAACAGTGCAAGACACACTGCGGCGACTTGGGCGACAGATACTCACCAGCGGCCCAACACTGACTGACAGCCAGCTACACGTGTGTCGCGGTGTTTAGCCATTAACATAACACATTTTTAATATGCATCAACTTAGGGCTGCGCAGCACACCTACCTTCCTGTCTATCTGCCTATCTCCAGTTCTTGCATCACTCCTAACAGCACCGTGTCTGCTCCATAAAACAGAAATGAAAATCCGAGGAGAACAAACTGTATTTCCATGAACATCCTGTCTTGATAATTCTGGCTGTTAACAGTGAATCTTGGCAGATATATATTTATCATCGACCCCTGAGAACACAGAGCCAGTTAGGATCTTCCTGAAGTCACTGAGGAAGACGTGGCATGAGCCAACCTGATGACACTGTGAATATTCGGACCTGCTGTATGTATGAGACAATGAGGTGACATCACTGACAGCCTGCAGTGATGCGGCTGCAGTGCCGGCCCACCTTGCCATCCGGGCTTGCAGACGCAGGATTTGTCCTCGCAGCGACCTCTGTCAGGGCCGCCACAGTCAGCCAGGCAGTAGGGGACGTCACAGGCCGGCCCCTTCCACTTGTCTTCACACTCGCAGTACACCGCACCTGTGGAGTTCCTCACACGACACTCGCCGCGCCCCGAGCAGTTGTTGGGACATGTATTCACTCTGCAGAGGGAGAGAGAGGAGGAAACAGAGAGAGAGTGAGAAGATGCACATCCTGAATAAGTTCCTGAATAAAACATCAGGAACTTCTCTCAACCGCTGGGTTACATCTGCTGTGGCGCAGCAGCTCCTTAAAGCTGTAACGTTTCCCCTTCAGACAGCAGGACGGATTGTTACTGGCATCGTGCTCCCTCATCAGTTGGTCAAGCGCCCGCCTCAACACTTGTCATTCATCTCAAAGGGCCGTCTGCAGCGACACAGCATCGCGCCAGAGGCTGAGGTAACTGGCAGACATAAAGTCACCACAGGCCCAGAGGAGCAGATGGTGAACTCAGCCAATCTGCAGTAAAACAGCTCTCTGCACGTCTCAACAGGTCATTTCTATTGTCACTGAGCTGTTTCTGTTTGCACCCAGAGGACACACTGTGGGCCAATAAAACCACACAGACCTGAACATACAACATCATACAGCTGGAATCACAGCGACACGCTCTCCTCTGAATCTGGACCTCATGTTTCTCTTCAGCATCAACAGTATTTCAGGTGTCAGAACAAACAGGAAACGAGAGGGCGTCTCTGTTCCTGTTTGACTTTCTGTGGTGCAGAAGCAACAAAGGTGCAACAAGTCCATCCTGAAAAAGGGCTCAGCTGTCGCCCACAGTTAAAGGGACACTACGCCCATTTTTAGAATTCATACATGTTATTCCTGTGGTCTAAGAATGATGTATATTCACTGTACTTAAAAATAAAGTGAAAAAATAAAGTTGTTTGGAAAAACGTCATTTGAGGCTACAAACAGAGTTCAAATGAGGTTTTTCCAAACAGCTTTTTCTGTCGGGGCTTCAGGACACTTGGATCACTACGGACGAGCAGTATGGAGATATTTTGTGGTTTCAATTATGTGTTTTTGGACGTTTGAATCTGGGGCGCCGTCAGCCTCCATTAGGTGGAGTTGTGTTGCTACCTCCTCTCCCCTTGGATCTCTGCAAGTGATGTGAGGACTCTAAAACTTCACCTGAGCCTCCCTCGGCATATGGCTGAGGAGATAATGGCTGGATTTTCATGTTTGGGTGAACTATCCCTTTAAATCCAACAACGCAGTGCACAAAGACAACTGAACACAGGAGAAAAAGGGTAAAAAGTTCAAATTCAAGACGTTTGAAAACAAAAACTAAAGAAGTCTTTGGAAAGCTGCTCCTGCTTTAACTTCACAGAGAGAAAGCAACATTTACGCTTTACGCTACATCAGCTGAATCCAAATGTCTGAATTTCACTGCACTTGCAGACTCATGGACTTTGCTGCGTGTTCCCGGGAAGTCCACAAATCCACAGTTAAACCAGTCCACCAGGGGCCTCAAGCAGACTTTCTGCAGACTTCCAGACTCCGCTTGGGCTGCAGATTCAGCAGACTTCACTGATTTAATTGCCCACAATTCACTGCAACACAGACGTGACGTGGTAGTTTTATTCATTTCAATACCTGGATAAAAAAAAACAAACGTATGTGTATGTAAAACAGTTACTGTAGTGTATTAAAACACATGAATCATGAAGGTCAGAAATAATATTCAACCACATCATGATGCAGAAACATACAGAAACACAGGCTGTAGAGGAGAATCAAGATGCATAGTATTATTGCAGCATTCTCTATAGGTGGCGCTGTGTAATGTCAAATACAAAGGCTAGAAAACTGGCTGATAAACAACAAAAGAAGATCTTGTGACATCACTCACAGGCTGACCTGTGACATCAGACACTGACTTCATCATTGGTTTGGGTGTTTTCATGGAGTCTGCTGACGACAAGAAACACGTAGAATATTTCCAGATTTAGCCTTTAACAGGTAAAACACTTCAAACTGTGAACAAGCTGATATTAATGTTTGTTTACGTAACAAGAGTAAACAAGTCAGAGTCAAAAGTTTTGCTGTAAACTGTCAGATTATTATCCATCAGAGCGAGACGCTGAGGTGAGACGTTAGTTTCTTTTCCCGCTCATGGAGACAAACATGTTTGGGAGCGAGACAGACGACACAAAGGGCCTCCGTCACTCTTTCATGTTCCTCCGGCTGCTTCACAGTTTGATGTTTCGGCTCCTCCACCTCTGCGAGACACCAAAGACCGGGGGGCCCGGGGGCACTCTGCTTTTATCACACTCCGCGCTTCTCAGCCCAACTTCAATCCCATCGCTATGGCGACGGTGCCAATGAGCATGGGGGAAAATGTTGAGGTCCTTTGTGTCCTCTGCAGATGTTTGGAGCGGACGAGCTTCACTTTGGTTTGCAGAATACTTTTCCTCTTTTACGCCAGCTGAAGCGACCGGCTCGGAGACAGTGAATGACATTTCTGGCTCTTTGTGACTTTGTGTGAAGTTTAGTTTGATCTGTGCTGCGGAGCTGCGTCACACCGATACAAGGAAGGAATGGATTAGATTTCTGCAGCAGTGTGGGCAGATGGTTTTATATAAACACGGGAATTAATACATTTTACTGTCTTTATTTCACTGGATTGTTCTTGATTACAGATCTATAAAGAAGTGTGTTCCTGCTGCAGAGACGTCCCAGCTGCTCTCTGAGAAGCTGACGTCAGATTGGCATTGACAGCTCACAAGACGAGACATCATGCAGGAAATGGACGACACGTGGGTGGAGTGAAGCTGCACTTTTCCCCCAATAATCTCGGGTTCAAAAAACAAGAAGTGAGCACAGAGGAGAAAAGTGATCCAAACCAGGAGGAGATAAATGTTCAACCTTGACCTCAAATGTGTCTGTCCGTAACAGCTCCTGTAGAAAAACAGGTCAGCAGATGGACTCTGTTTTATGGTGTGTGATAAACTGATGTTATGATTCAGCACAGTTTGTTGTGGCGCCTGATTTATATCCTCAGTGTTTAAAGGTTGCTCAAGTTCAGATTACTGTTGCAGAGTTGCATCAGAAGCAAAACACAGGGTATCATCATAATCTGTACCAGACTGTAACTCTACAGTACAGTAGATGAGTTTACGGCTTGGGTACAGCTACAGTAACGATGCTGTATGGAAGCCCAGAAAGGCCATAGTGATTCAAATTTTATCATCTACAGAATATCTGATTATAAAATTCAACCAGTCTTAACTAATAATAATAATAATACATTTTATTTATAGGCGCCTTTCAGGACACTCAAGGTCACTGTACAAAAGACAACAATAAAACAATCAATAAAACATGACAGTCAATACATAAAACAGCAGTAAAGTTCAACAGTGAGGTCATTCCAGTCCAGATTAAAGTGTCGGTCTGAACAGGTGAGTTTAGGGGCAGAATTTGAAAGAGGTGACAGAGTCTGAGTGTTTTAAGTGAGCGAGGACCTGAGAGTACGGCTGGGTATGTTAATGTGAAGGAGCTCAGCAGGATACTGAGGGGCAGGCTGTTGATGGCCGTGAAGGTGAGAAGGAGGATTTTAGTGGTGCGGTATTTGATTGGAAGCCAATGGAGTTGCTGCAGGACAGGTGTAATATGACTAGAAGAGAGAGTCCTGAAATAATTCTGGCGGCAGAGTTTTGAACCAGTTACAGTTTATGGATGGACTTGCCTGGTAAACCACAAAGGAGGGAGTTACAGTAGCCAAGACGGGATGCAACCAGGGTGTGGACCAGGATAGCAGCACTGCTGGGCGTGAGGGACGGGCGCAGGCGTGAGATGTTACGGACATGGAAGTACTATAAGCTGAACGAGTGACATTGTTGATGTGGGCCTGGAATGATAGGGTGCTGTCAAGGATGACATCCACACTCTTAACCTGGCGGGAAACTGAGGAGCTGTCAAAGGAGACGGAGAGATTGTTTATCTTTGAAAGGGTGGATTTGGTGCCAACGAGGAGGAGCTCAGTTTTGTCACTGTTAAGTTTGAGAAAATTGTAGGAGAACCAGGATCTGGTTTCCTGTAGGCCATCGGTGGGAGGGAGGAGGTGGGTTTGGTGGACAGGTAGAGCTGAGTGTCAGTATTATAGAGTTATTATCGTAAGTCAAACTGAGCCTGAAAGGAATGAAACCAGAGGGGTTAGATTTGGTAAAACACATTTTATTACTACAACTGAACCTTGAAACCACTTTGTTTAATGTCTATTTAAGTAAAAAGTCCCCCTTTTGAAAATAACTAATAAAGTTAAGATTCTCCGTCTAGTTGCATTTTTTCCAGTATCATAAATAAGCACATGTTCACGGTGTGATATTCATCAGTTTTAATATCAGGTACACCTACAAACTGGTACATCTCTGCAGCCCTCGGTATCAGCCAAAAGGTGTGGTGGTGCGAGAGGAGCAGAGAAGCAGCTCGATAGGAATGTCTGTTGTATTTTTTATTTATGACACAATTTCAATATGTTTAAAGATTATTCTGCTTTAATTTATGACACAATTTTAACAATTTTATCAACTACTCTGGTTTATTGATTCACATAAACTTTTAGCTCAGGTTGTACAGATTTACAGATATAAATTAACTGAAGATGCTCCAAGAAACAACATCACAGCAAACAAAAGTACCAACGCAGACACTTGTGGACTGTTTCTACTGCAGAGCTCAAACAGTTCATATCAATATTTTAATGTGACCATATTTATAGCAATGTAATATGTTATTGTGCAATCTGTCAGTTCCCTATTTTCCCTTCTTCATTTCTGTGAAGTGACCTCACTGACTTGGCAGCTTCTCTCGACAGCCTCAATGTCCAAGTTTGAATTTCTTCAATGAGTTTTGGTGTTAAATTTTCAGTTTTTAGCAACTTGGTTTTTGACTTGAAAAGTTTTAGATGTGAAAAATTACCGTTTGAATTTGACAAAATTGAATACGGTTTTCTTGAATACTGAACAGATTTCAGTCTAAATGTGTGACCGTCAAAAATGTTTTGGAAATACTGGAAATGTGCCATATAACTTCTGGTTTTTAAGGTAAAATATTTAATTCACAACAATATTTTTTATTCTAAAAATTCAGCATTTAAATGTCAACATTAAGATACAGTGATGGTAACGTCACTCAACTTGATGCTCAGTTGCTTATTCAAAAAAAAAAGCAACAATACTGTTCAAACTATTGTGTCCCTTCTCTGCTTCCATACAGGCTGGATTCATTTTAAACCCAGTTAAATCAAAATTTAACTTTAAATCATGTTGCACCAAACTTTAAAATGAACTTAAAATTAAGTAAGATTAAACTGTAACCGATCTTTAAACTTAAGGTTTGTTTTTACACTAAATCAGATTAGTTTTATTCTGTTGCACCAAAACTTTAAACTCCAATTTAAATAAAATAAATGAAAATGTCTTCTTCGGTAAATAAATGACAGCCTGTTTACACAGATATGTGTGTGCTGCGAGTGGATCATTAACAGGCTGTAAAGTAACAATATAAGTGTTTAAGTATAAGTTGAAATAAAGAAAAGCAGCAAGAAGTGTTTCTATGAAATAAGTTACTGCTTTAACTATTGTGAGGGAATGTGAAGTGAAAGCAGTGCGGTCATGTTGTTGAGGCAGAGAGGAAGAAAGAAAAGGGAAGAGAAAGTGAAATAAAGCGGCAGATTAGTTTGTGCGTCAGCTGATTAATTTCTGTCTGGACGTTCACAGTTTTATTCTATTTATGATGATGAAGTGTATCTGATGACACGAGGTCAGTGTAGGACGGAGGGTGAGGAACTGTTTTGGGAACACTTCTTGTAATTCTTGCACACTGAACATTTATGTTAGTTTGTAGGTATCACAGCTCATCTGACAGTGATGTCACTGCTGTCGGACTTTGGAAAAGCAGTGTGTGTGGTTTGGCAGAGGGATATTTAGAGTCTGGTTTGGTCACACAGACTTGGGAATCCTGGCGCGGTAGATTACAGTGTAGTGATGCAACAGAAACATGCTGCTGCAGCCTGACGTGATCCTCTCACTGAAACACTGCCGACCAGCTGAGGCAGCGCGCAGGCTGAATCATGCAGAGAGAGATAGCTTTGTATGCGTCATCACGTCCCAGGGACGGGCGTCGAGGGACTCCTTCACCTACAGAAATCTCAGCAGCTGGTAAAACAGAAATGATTTGCACAGAGGCTGGCTATCAAAGTATCTGTCATTTAGCAGCTTCTTTTATCCAGAGACTGACACCGTCATGAACGCACCCTGAGGCCGGGCTGCACCACACACCCAGGTTAGGAAAAACCTGATGTGCGGAGGCTTCAAACTACAGACAAGGCCTGAGACTGCTGCTGTCAAAAATATCGATTCTGAATATCTGAAGCAGTTTTAATACCAACTTTCCGCAGTACAGATACACCACTACAGTACCTGCTGCGCTCGCTGTCTCTTACTGTGAATGTTTCCTACAGTCGACCTGCTGTTCTCTGCTGCTGACCAAGAAAAGAAAAGCTGTCACGTTACTGCCTGATTTGATAATTAATTTTCCACCCTTCCATTTTCATCCGCTTATTCAAGGGCGGGTCTCGGGGCAGCAGGCTTACCAAAGCACCCCAGACGTCCCTCTCCTTAGCAACACTCTCCAGCTCCTCCTGGAGGACCTGAGGTGTTCCCAGGCCTGATGAGACATATAATCCCTCCAGTGTGTTCTGGCTCTGCCCCGGGGCCTCCTACCAGCTGGACACGCCCAGAACACCTCTAAATTTTACACCCTTAACATCAGTATCGTGACATCACTATTTAAGACGAACAACAACATTTCATTTAGTTTTGAGCACTGCCCTGTGCTTTGGGACGATGCTTTAGCGCATTTCCACCGAACACTTTGAGACAGCACTCTTACAGCTGGAACACACTGCCTGCCGCACGCACATGTGCGATGATCACATGACTGTGTTGCTGCTGCAGCACTGCCCGCTGCTGTAACCACTGTATTTCCTTTTATTCATTCATTCACTTTCTATCATTGCTTATGTTGATAAAGGTCGCAGGTCTGGAGCCTAGTGCCGCCGTCATTAGGTGAGAGGCAGGGTTCACCCTGAACAGGTCACCAGACTGTCACACAGAGACAGACGACCATTCATACCTACAGTCACCAGCTAACCTGCATGTCTTTGCAGTGTGGGAGGAAGGAAGTCGAAACCCACGGTGACACGCACAGAAGAGGCAAACTGAACTGGACTGAACTGAACTAGACTAGACTAGACTAGACTGGACTAAACTAAACTGAACTGAACTGAACTGAACTGAACTGAACTGGACTGGACTGCTTGATGTAAACAAAGCTTTTGATTATGTTTCAGAAACTGACAGAACTTTTCTTCTGAAAATAAAACCAGCTCACAGTTTTAAAGCAGAGCATCATCTCCATATTTCCTCGGTTATCTTTTATAAACATGAAAAAGCAGAAGGCAGCTGAAGAAGCTGTTTTTACGTCACGCTTCTCTCACCTGTAGGAAATGTTGAACCCAGTCAGATTGTAAGCAGCATCACTGAAGAAGTGCAGGAGGGCAAAACCGGACTGAGACACCACCTCAGGAACCGTCTCATTCCCATATCGCTCAGGAACGATCAGACCGCTGCAACAGGAAGTGACAACAGTGACATTTAACATTTTATTAACATTTATACAGATTTTAGTCCCAAACTGACACACACATGACGCCAGGCTGTTGAGGAGCGAAACACAACAGCCTTTACTTGCTTATGTAGGATGTTGGATTAAACTGTAAGAGTCGGATTTCCCTTCAGGAAGTCCAGTCCACACAGAGACTTCCTGCACTCACACCTACACCGAACCACCTCTACAGCAGACGTACCTGAAGGCAGCAAGAAGGGGGGCGTAGATGGAGTCTCCGTCGTACACGTAGAGGTGGTCCCAGCTGCATTCAGTGGCAAAGTGGTTGAACCGTAATCGCAGTATAGTGTTGGGCCTGGAACACACACACACACACACACACACACACACACACACACACACACACACACACACACACACACACACACACACACACACACACACACACACACAGAGGATGACCATGAGAACGTGTGTCTGTCCGGGTTGGTTGTTACTTTAATTCTAAACAACTGGAAATCAAAACATTTTTTGTATCTCAGAGAACAAAGACTCAGCTGATTAACCTGTGAGTTGGTGCAACAACAACACTGTTGTATCTTTGGCTGTTTCTACACTCTGAAATGATTAATTAACTTTGGGATCGAGCACTACAGTATCCTTTTTAACGCAGTTCCTGGTCCAACTCTGAGGAATCAGCCCGAAACAAACGAGCCCTGAGCACAGAACCTTTTTATGCTCAACTTAAAATGCTGCTCGCTTTGCTGCAGCTCGTTCTGTGTGAGTATGACGCTCAGCTGGAACCAAAAAGTACCAGGTGCGAACTGTGACGACATCAGTGGGCGTGTCATATTCCACAGGTTAGAAGTCAAGTGAGAAGTCATCAGGACAAAAAGTGCATGCAGTGGTCTCATCAGGAGCTGGTCCAGGATTTATAGTAAAAGTAGTAAGAGTAAAAACAAATTCTGGTAATAAAAAACAAACAAAAGTTCGTTGGTAATCAATGTGATCCACAAGTTTACTGCTGCTGTTTACTGTTGTTTTCCACCGAGCGACGCCCTCCGTTGATGATACATCCTTGATTACAATGGCTCTGCACAGAACTGGTGGAAACACAGGCTGATTTGCTGTATAGCACCAAGTTTCTAAGAATCCTGGCCAGAATAACGGGCCAATAGTTCAGCAGGTAGAACGGGCGTCCCATGTAAAAAGACTATATTCTTGCTACAACAGCCACAGGTTCAATTCCAGCCCACGGCCCTTTGCTGCATGTCATCCTCCCTCTTTCCCCCTTTCAAAAAAACACTAGTTGGCTGTGGTGCACGTCAGGCTGCAGCCTCGGTAAAGCACAAAAGTATAAATGATAAAAGTATAAATCCCACTTAACTCGGGAAAAAACACTTTTGTTACTGTTCTGATTGAGAGACCTGCATCGACAGGAAATCAGATACTATACGTTTAAATGTTGCTGCCGACAGGAACTGCGTGACGGCATCATGTTCTTTCCTTTCATACAGGAAGGTCCAGTGTATCCTACGCTAAAGGAGACAAAAAAAGGAAGCACTGAAGCATCCTTAGTGTTTAGTCAACTGGACCAGCTCCTGTCATGGCTGCCACTCAGAGACTTCTGGGTATTTTCACTCAGTTAAAAACCTTCCTAAACAAAAGACGAACCAACAGCAGCCCCAGTTCAACAGAGTGTGAGACAAACTGTATTGTGAAGATGAAGCTCAGCACTGATCTGATGACTGTGTGGAGGAACCTTTGGGAATAAGAGCACCTGTCACCTTCATCACTGTACAACTGATTAACATCACCTGTTAAATATAAAGTCTTAATGTTTCTAACAAACCTGTAAATCCCTGCTCACTCACCTTCACTGTCACAGTCACTGCACACAAAGTTACTGTTTCACCAAACACAACACCACTTACACCACATGAGCAGAATAAATGGGGCTTTAAGAGCATGACAGGTGGATAATTAACAGCTGATACGGTGCAAACATTAAGCACCTACAGCTGAACATTACGAGCATTTGTCTGTCGACGGTTTCCTTCCACCCTGGATCTGTGTTTGCATTACATTGCAGCATAAATGATCAAATTAACAGAAACATAATGGCCTAATATTCAGTAGTATGTGGTTAATATGAGTTTGTCATAAACAGTAAAATGTGAACCGGGCTGTAGAGGAATTTATCATGCCTACATAAGGAGGGGTTCAGGTTGGCCTTGACTTTGTTTTTATCTCATTCTTTTATCTCTTCTTCTTCTCATTTTAGTTTGCCCCTGCCCTCATCTCCTCCCTCCTTCCCTTCAGTGCACCCTCCAACGAAACTATGAGGAAGGAAAGGTCGTGGCATCAGAGTCAGCGTTCATGGAGCCAGAGGTCAAAGCGCCATCATATCTTTGTGTTTCACCTTTGACTGACACCCTTCCACCTGATTCAGAAACTCACATTATGTGATGTTGACTTTTTTTTTTTTTTTTTTAAATCTAAATGTGCACATTTATTTTCCCAGTTACTGGTGTCCTGACAGATCCTGCCTCCGTCTGTCAGCTGCGTCTCAAGCTCCTGTTGGCTCCAGTAGTATTGTGGGCTACATGAATCTGATTATGAACTGTTAATGACACTCAGGAGGGTTAACGTTAGCCAGCTCTGTATTGTTTCCTAATATAATCAGGACGTGGTGCTAATCGACACATTACTATAAATCTGGACTTTTATCACTTAAAAGGTTCTTCGTCAGTGAACTGAGTTAGCATTGCACTTTGTTTAGCTAACGTTAGCCTGCCATATATCTGTTGAATCAAACATTAGGTTCAAAGCTCAGCGCACTTCCTGGGTGCCGCTCACTCGACTCATTAGCAGCCCTTTTCACACAGAGATGGCGCTACGACGTCCCGTCTTTACGCCTCCTTCACATTTTTAGGCAGAACCAAACAATGGCGGCATCATGTGGCTCCAGTGTGTGATGTCAGACAGCATGATGACATCACAGTCAAAAGAGGCGTGACATGTAACACAACAGTGTTGACATATAACATGCGTGTCAGCAGCTCTTTATAAACAATAACAATGACATCACAAGTCAATAACAATCATTTAGCGTCCCTGTTATATGGCGGCTGGTCTCGTCCTCTGCTCGGAGGGTAACTGAGTTTGCTGCTAGCTGCTAACAGCTGCTGTTCTTCTTCTTTGAGTTAGCTTCTAACTGCTAACAGCTACTTTTTAATTCTCCTGCGATGGGCGTCACACAAAAGCCGTCATCAAAACGTCACACCTGTCCTGCAGCTGCAACATTTCAGTGCTGTAACTACCTCCTGTGGCGGCTTTAAGGCGAGACAACTCTGTCCCTCATTCCACAATTGTACCTTTAATACAAAACGGCGATGCAGAATAACTTGTGATATTCCCAACCTGTACCGGCCGAGTAAAAGATGCCAGTGTAACACAATATAGTGTGTAAGCTACCACTGACAATGACCCTGAAGAAGAAGGAAGATGGTCATTTTAAATACATACTGCAAAATAATGGGAACTCTGCAGAGCCCTTGCAGGACGCCTCGGATTGTTTTTGATGGAGACTTGCATTTTATATTTTATATTGGGATCATATTGCACCCACACAAAGAGCCTTCACAAGATGGAATAAACACAGTGAACCTGTGTGTGATCACCACAAAGACCCAGCAGGGCCTCTACTCCATCGTCTTCACTGTCTAAAAATTAACCTTATGTTATTTTATTTTCCTCTGTTATCTGTGTCAAATAATAAATCTGACAGAGCCGCATTGCATCGTGTCACAGATACAGTAGGTTACTGTGCAGTATGAATAAACTAAGCGTCCATGGCCTTTATATTTAAGACAGCAGACAGAAAAACAAGAAAAAACAGCTCGTTTAATTCAATTTGGATCAAAGACATTCATGAGATTCATGAAACTGTGTCTACTCTAAATTTGGTTCATAATAAATCAGTCAAAAGAGGAGGGAAGAACACACAAAAGGCCCATTTAGTGAAGCTACGATGTACAGGAAATGTTATGAATGCTCACATTTTTCTTCTGGATAATTTTACAGGGAGGCAGCGGCAGCCTCGAGGTTTGATTAGAGACGAAGGCTTGTGACCAGTAAATAATAAATCAGAAGCAAGAGTGACTTCAGGGATCTGACAAAGAAACTCCTATTCTACATCAGCAATTACCGCCGCGGTCCCCGAGAGCGTGGAGGCAAACACAGCGCACAGCCAGCTTCACTCATTTCACTGAGTCTGAGTAAAGTCACTTCAGGCCGCTGCAGACACACTGACTGCAGACTGAACGTATGGACGAGGCCTCACAGCCCTCCTTGTCATTGTGATGCGTACGGCGCACGTGTCACTGCATTAACCTCTTGTTAGGAACGGGCTGAGGTCTCAAGACGGCATATTAAAGTGCCATCAGGACGTAATGAAAACGCAGGACGACAGGGCGGCCTGGTGATTACAGAAGCTATACAGGAAGAGGACGGTCACGAGTTCAAAACCCTGAAACATCTACACGTCCGGTCGAAGGAAACATGAGTGTGACCTCACGAGCCCCGACAAAGTCACTCATGGTTAATCCCCTGCAGGATGTTGGCCGAACGCCTGAAATGCAAATGTAATCAAAGGGTTTGGGTTCAGATGAGCTGGCGGCCAAGAAAAATTAAGACTCATGGCTGTGAATCGATACTCGGTGGCGTGGTTATGCTGACTAAAACAATAGAGCAGGAGTATTGAATTTCTCACAGTTACTTTGTCGTTTATGTTCATCCATCATCTCGTGGATCCTGAACGGTCCGAACGTTGGACGGTATCTCAGTGAAGGACTGCAGAGCACAGCCAGTCTACAACAATTATTATGAGCAGCTTTGACAAACTGCCTCGCAGCCTCGGTTTTCCCAATCCGCCTCTCAACTGTGCACAACACATTCACACTGTCTGAATAAAATCAGGTGCTACAGGTAGTCTGTTACACCATGATCAGTCCAAAGTATGTTTTTTACTGCTCAGTCCTTCTGTCTCAGGCCCGGCACGGAAATTCAGCCACAAAAAAAGGTTCCCCCTCAGAAACAAAACTCATTCAACCAAAAGAAATCCACCTAAATATACGTCATTTCACTGAAAACTACGTCCCTTATCTTTTCATTTACAAGACGCTCTCAAAGGTTTTCTGAGCTGATTAAAGAATTCAGTCGACTCTTTCAGAAAGTCTTTAAACAGCAGCAAAGTCTGGTCTGGTATCAAAGTCTGGTCTGGCATCAAAGTCCTGGTCTGGTATGTGTCCCCTGGTGTTGGATCTGCTCTCTACTTACTGTCCTTCGATCAGCCAGGTGCACTTAGTCTTGTACTTGTAGTTTCCTGGACCGTCAGTCAGGTGACCGGAGGGCCCCGTCAACCTGAAAGAGAGGAAGAGGAGAGAAGAGAGATTCGAGGTTACAGATGAAGATGTAAACTGTGTCCTCTGCTCCAGCAGCAGTCCAGGTGTGACGTGATGCTGCAGGTAAGTGAGGTGAAACAACTGATGACACCAATAACTCCCCGTGAATCACACACACAGAGAGTTACAGCTTTTATACAAGAACGTTCAACATGTGCACTGAGAAGTCTGAATGAGAACATTGAGGGAATTAAAAGGCGGGAACAACACAAGAGAACAAAGCTCAGTGTCTCCATGTGGAACTCGTCATTATCACAGGATCCTGTTTTCTTACCAATCAAACTGTTAAATGATGGAAATCAGTTTAATCTCAATCGAATTTCACACAAAATAATCAGCCTTTTCTCATTTTTATCTGCAGTAAAAAATCCTGAGGATATTAAATTTCCAACCTCAACTCCAATAAAGTTGTGACACTGTAAAATCTGAATAAAAAGAGGACGCCATAATTTGCAAATCCTCTTTGACCTACATTCAACTGAACACAGTTTAAAGATATTTAATGTTCACACTGATTAAAGTTATTGGTTTCACTTATTCTGAATCTGATGCTGCGACACATTCGACCACAAATCGCTCTTGACCTTTGACCTCCAAACTCTAACCAGTTCGTTAGTCTGAGAAAAGTTTGTGCCAAATTTGACAAAATTTCCGCAAGATCTACTTGAGGTATTGCGTTTACAAGAGGAGAGATGGATGCAAGGTCACACTGACCTTTGAACTTTGTGCACCAAATTCTAATCAGTTTATTCTTCAGTCCAAGTGGACGTTTGTGCCAAATTTATAGAAGTCATCTATATTATTGCCGGTGTGGGGGCATAAAAACAGAGCGCAAAGATTGAAAGATCTGTTGAGACCTGTGTTCAATTGAAAAAAGTAGTGTGTGTGTGTGTGTGTGTGTGTGTTGGTGCATGTGTAAACATTTATATGCTGCTAACTGGATTGCGCCAACAAAGTTTGGTTGTGTAACACACAGTGATAGTAGAAGATCTATTTAATAAACTTCATGGGTTTTTTGTAAATAAAAGTTATTTATTCTGAATCTGTTGCTGCAACATGTTTCAAAAAAGTTGGAACGAGGCTTTTTTCTGGCACAGGACAAGTTAAGAAGATAAGAAAATAAAAGAAAACAGATCTAAATATTTTATTTATCATGTTTATGTCATATAAAATCATTTAAAAATAATATTTCACCCCAAAAACAGAATTAATGTGTTGATAGGTTAGTATTTGACCCAGTTCTGAAGAACAGGTGACGTGTAAACATGTAGACATGATAACACACACACACACACACACACACACACACACACACAGTTGTTACACAAGAGCCGTCAGCAGCAGGTAAACACTACCTTCACTTTTCACTACACGCAGCTTGGCGGCAGAACATGAGAGCTGAGATGATTAAACCTCACAGCAAATGATTATGTGAAGCCGACACCACGACGGACACAAACAGTGTAATAGTACAGTACGGCGCCCGGCCTGTGTTATTGCCTGATCAATTCCAGCTTGATGACACAGCAGCAGAGGAGCTGAGCTCCACAGGGGACACTTAGATGCAGTCACAGATTGTATCATTACTGATGTAGGTCTCAGGGTGCCGTGAGTCTGCTGACACGCCCAATCACAGCCCTCCAAAACAGTCTCTGAGCAGCTTCAGTCTGCAGAGGACTCACTGCTGCAGGAGACACGTACAGATCTCTGCACCGCCGTGTCAACAACAAAAAGACTTTGTACTAAATATTAATTTGTCTCCGATGAATCTTTTTCTTTTATTTACATCATCCCATTTCTAAACCAGGGCGTTAATATTTCACGACTGCAGCACAGACCTGATAACACAGTCAGAAGATTCGGGGAGATCCCTGCTGTGTGTTGCATAACAAAGGTTTTTATTCGCAGCTAGGCAACAAGTGCGCTGCAACTTCTTGTTATTGAAAAGTTTAGCCGGCAACCATAGCTGCAGAGGTGCAGGCCAGGCCAGCTGTGTGAGCTGGGCGGCTCCAGGTCAAAGGCCAAGGGTGTTGTTAAGTTAACGAGGACTTTACAGGCCAAACACATGACTCCATGTTACAGCAATGCTCCTCTGCTATCTCTGCAAATAAAGAGTGTAACCAGCACACAGGAATTATTCCTGCAACCAGCTCAGTGTTCTGACATCAGGAGGCTCTGCTGAATGTTGCTGCCTCACTGTTTGTGTTTTAAGGGAGCAGCTCTTTCCTTTCTGCAGGTCTCAGCGGCTCGCTAACGACTACACTAACGCTGTAATTACAGCTCTCTCGGTGCTAATACAGCCGGGGCCTGCGGGGACGCTCAGCCGGCAGACAAACAGCTCCCTCAGAGGGCGAGAGGCTCCTGACTCCTCTGAACCCGACACACTGCCGCTCTCAACACCACGACTCAAACTGCTGCTTGTTTACGGCTTTCTTAAATCACACTGAGCAGAACGAACAACAACTACTACTGCAGCTGGGGGACAAACAAATGAATTCATGTTCTTAAAAGTAGTGACCACATAAAGAACAATTAAAGGCGCAGTTCACTCAAATAACTACGGCTGGCTATCGTTTGACACTAGTACCGTTAAAGGGGCGCTATGAAAAAGAGTATGTGTTATCTTGACCAGTCTTTGACATGGAGGCTGAGTCCTTTGTCGCAGCTCGGGTTCAATTTCTACTGCGTGTTTCCCCCCTCCTCTCCCACCTTTCTTGTCCTAACAATAAAGGCAAAAAACACAGAGGTGGCTGAGCCGGTGGCTAACAGCTAACGGTGCTAACTACATAAACAGCACCAAAAACAGCAACAGAGCTGACAGAGCAAACAGTGTTACCCTGGGTGGACCAGAGCGTGAGTGCTACGCCTCTGCGACAACACAATCCAGATATTGACTGAGCACAATGCAAAGTGGCAGCAATGAGCCAGACAGTGAAATACACACGAATACTAACATGGCTGCACAGCTGGACCAGTTTACCACAACAAAGCTCAGAGAAGCTCAGATTACATCACACGCAGAGAGATGGTGACTTCATTCTCTGCTCAGGACGCATTACTCCACTACACCTTTATATAAGTCCCTTTTACGCTGCCTGTGAAGGCGGGAATATCACACCGTTATGTCTCCTCGCCGTTCTCTATTTAAGGTACCATCGCAGAGTGGAGGGACGAGTGAAGTTTGGACAACGTGTTATGTGTGCGACCCACTGGGGGAGATTTAAAGGGTAGCCGTTAGCAGTTAGCAGCTAACTCAAAGAAGAAGAAGAAGAACAGTAAATGTCCACAAATAGTGAAAACAGTGAGGTCCAGGAGCTCCTTACCCTCGAGCAGAGGACGAGATCAGCCGCCATATAACAGGGACGCTACATGATTGTTATTGACATGTGATGTCATTGTTATTGTTTATAAAGAGCTGCTGACACGTATGTTATATGTCACACTAGAGGCTGACGCTGTTGTGTTACATGTCACATCTCTTTTGATTCTTTGATGTCATCATGTCGTCTGACATCACAAACTAGAGCGACATGATGCCGCCGTTGTTTGGATTTGTGTAAAAACGTAAAGGAGGCATAACGAGGGGACTTCATAGCAGCTCTATGACGCCATCTCAGTCAGGTGACCTGTCCAAGATGTACCCCACTGCCAGCTGGCTCCAGACCAGTCACGACCCCGAGGAGGATAAGCAGTTACAGAAAATAAATATGACTTTTTAAATGCAGAAGCCTCAGCAGCTGCTGACATCATCGCTGGCATACATTTTGTGTTCATCTGAAACCATGTGGCAGTAAAAAAAAAATAACTGAAACATTCATGTTGTTATGAGAAAGGGAACTTCAGGACAGTGATCTGTACCTGAAACATGTTTGGGGCCAAAATGGGAACTGAAACAAACCAAAAGCAAACCATTAACTAAAGGTCACCGACCATCTCCAAACCTACCACGACCTTTGACTGATTTCCAGAATCAACGCAGATTTTAGACAATTTAAGTTCTGAATCATCATCAGCCACGTCAGTTATCTATACTGAGAGACACAGCTTGACTTTTAAATTGTAAATTAAATATGATGATTTTTTTGTAATTTTATAACCCAAATGTTCAGTTACATTTATTTATTTATTTATTTAATTAATCAAAAATTGAAAACAAAACCTCTCTTGTTCAGGGATTATCTGAGATCTGAGAGAAGTAAAATAACTAGAGACCAAAGTTTTCCTGAAAATGGGTCACCAATCTAAAGCACAGGGTGTGCCTCACATGGGTTAATGGTCCTGTAAAGTGATGGGCGAGCGGTTAATGAGCAACGTCACAAGATATCAAAATTGTCCTGAGATAAAAAACAACCCAGCAGAAGACTTTCCTTCGTTTTATTGGACCCACATTGATCCGAGTGCAGCTTTACATCAACAGTGATGTCGGACGGCGTGCAAACAGTCTCCCTGCAGCAGAGCCAAGTGGTCTGCAAATGGCAAAGTGCTGCAGCCTGAGAGCAGAGCAAACACCATCTCTCATTCAGAGGCGACAACAGCCGCTGCTCAGCGGCACAGAGAGGAGGCGAACAGAGCATGCTCAGACAGAGAGTAAACGCCACAGAGGCGAGAGGCTTCTCCCCTCAGACCGTCTGCGCCGACACAGGAAGCTGCTGAGATGAGACTTTAAATCTATTAGGGATATTTCGGGGGAAATCACACTTTTATTGCTGTGTTATATCCCAACAGAGTGGCGGACACATAATGTGATCATCTCACATGATTCTGAACACGTTAGCAGAAACAGACTTTCCTTAATATCAAAATGTTTCTGAGAGACGCTGCGATTACTCCAAAAAAAATCATCCCACCAGATCCTGTAATCAACAACCAATATGTTCTCCTCCCTTCTTCATGCTGCCAGAAACATTTACAGAGATACATCAGACGACACAGGATGATGTGAAGTCAATCAGCAGCAGCAGCAGCAGCAGGAGGAGGAGGAGGAGGAGGAGGAGGAGGAGGAGGAGGAGGAGGAGGAGGAGAGCTGTGAACCACACATGGCAACAAATCGACAAAGTCTGAGCGTCCAAAACAGCTTCATGAAGCCATAAGTCAGTTTTACTATATCATAAATATTTCATCAATTATTTGCAAGTGGATATTTTCCAGGTTGCCGAGCGCTGGCACCTCAGAGCTTCACCTGAGTTACAGCTGCAGTTTGAGGAGAGGGTTTTTAATGTCCTGTAATTTATCCTGTTCTGTATCTGCCTTAACCCCTTGAACTCAACAGAAACACTCCGCCAATGCATATTTGGTATTTTGATATATATGAGCATCTTCAAATGCTTCGTATTTCTAAAATCTGTGAAACCTGAGCTTAAAGAATATGTAAGTCAATAAAACATAATAATTAATTTAAGTACTGAAACTGTGAAATTAAAGGAAAAAAAATACAAAAATCAGACATTTTTTCATCAGATTTTACACAATAAAAACAACAAAAATGAGGGAAATTATGGTATAAAAATGGCAACATACCAAGTTTGTACAGCATGTAAAGTAAAGTCAGGGGAGAAAGAAGCCTTTAGCTTTCTGCTGCTAAAAGAACGTATTTGTTATGATTTTTTATTTTAGATCTATTTAAACGGGCTCATACAAACGACAATCTCCTGCAGTCGTCCACTGGAGCTCAGTTTTTAAAGAGTTAAAATTCCTCCCATCTCTGCTGACACTCTGCAGATTCACCTCGTCTGCACAAATAAAAATGTGTCCTTTGATATTCAACCGACGTGCTGAGAGCAGTTTACTGCAGATATCTGTATCATCGTTCAGATGTTTGAGTTTGTTAACTTGTCGTCTGACAGTAAACAGGTCCATCCATCCATCCATCCATCCATCCATCCATCTAGCATCCATCTAGCACCCATCTGCCTGTAACTTCCTAAACTCCACCTCTGACTGTGGGTGGCTGTGGATGAGGATGAGGAGGGGGGTTGGGGGGGGTGCCTCTGCATCAGCCAGCTGAAAACAGAATAAATCAGCAGCGCAGCAGTGGGGCCGTTAGTCTCTGCAGAGGGCAGCAGGCTGGTCGCTCAGCGGGGCCTTTAGTGAAGCGAGGTCGGCCTTCAAACTGGTTCCAGAGAGCGCCTGAGGATGATGAGGACGAATACACAGACGACACAAGAGACGAAGACAAAGGCTGCACAGAGCTGCACGATGGAAAACACCAGAAGCAGAGTTACTCTGAGGTCAGGATGGATGAATCCACGGAGCATCAGTGGATCAGATATATCGTTTAAAACTGAGCCCTGGTCAGGACTCCAGATCCTCAATGATTCAAACTGAAAGATTAATCAATCAGTCGACTCTCACAGAAAATTAAAAAGGTACAGTGTTTGATCAGGGCCGAGCGCTGGGCTCATTCACCAGCCGTTCAATCACACAGGATATATTCTTTGGTAAAATCAGAATCAACACAAATTAAATACATATCTGATAAATATGTGATAAATACCTGGTCCTTGTCTTTTCTTCAGTCCTACAGCTGTTTAATATGATCATTTACAATACTTTTAATAATTTTTGTCATTATTTTGAAGCATTATGGTCTGTTAAACTAAATAAAGAGTAAACTAACACTTCATTTACTTGGGAATCACGCCATCCAATAATCAGTGATATTTACAGGCCCTCGGTCGACTGGCGCAGTGGCACATTTACTAGGGATGTGTGTTATGACCCTAAAATAAAATATATTTCAGGCTGTTTTTGAGATAATAATATTCTTGATGATATCATAAAACACTGAAAAATATTTTATTATTAATTTCAAGACCGAACAGCTGTGACAGAACAGGTGTTACAGTCTTAAATGTGAACATAAAGGAAACAGTTTGTCAGTCAAAACTCACAGAAATCATGTGTAAACAACAACAATAACGATTCTGTGTTAAACACAAATAGTACAACTAAATAAAATCAGCTGCTAGTTACTCTTAACGCAGATGTTCTCACTGTAGCTTGTGTCACATGGCACCAGCTGTTCATTAAACATTCGTCTCAGGACAAACAACAACGCCACTGATTCACTGAGGTCGCCCACACGTTTGGACTGAACTCTCCCAATTTCGTAACCCTCCTGTTCAGCGGTCAGTGTCTCATTGTTTTATCCTCATCAGCTGTGCCCCCCTTGTATTATTCTGTATCCACTCCTGACGCTACTAAACACGACAGATCGTTTGGTGCTCACTTCCTGCAGAAGTGTTTTGAGTCCATCACGCTGTAGATGTAAGTTTCAGTTTGCAATTCTTGACGTAATTCTCTCAACTTCTCCTTCAGCATCTGTGCTGACACGGCCCTGCAGTCTCAGGGCCCTGTACGGGGACTGACGGGGCGTTTACTGATGCTAATTAGATCAGCTGGTCGCGCTTTCAACTCCTGATGACCATTATAACAACACAGGTACGTATAATTCTGCAGCTGCTTGAATGTGATGTAGACTTCTCTGAGGACCTGGGCGGGGCAACATGGCTTAAAAATAATATCACTCCTTATAAAAAGAAGAAGCTCCACATGATGTCATGTTTCTGGTGTTCGGATGATGGAGTTTGTTTCACGATGTCACTGACACACTTCAAAAGACAAAACCATGCGCCATCGATATGCAATTAAAGATGAGCAGGATGTTCAGTGACTTTATTAGATACACAATAACTGCATCAGAAGTTTGGGGAGTCGGTCGGAGTCGGTGCCAAGACATGACCATGATCTGGGCGCTCACAGTGTCTCAGAGCGGTGGGGACAAGGCATGTATTCACCACCGCCACGTGTCCTAACTGCGACCCTACTACTAAACAATCTGATGTCTGCACTGGCTCCATGTCACACTGATAAAACAGCACAGTGCGTGTCTTTGGGACCGTTTGTGCCACGGAGCATAAAGCTGCTCTTTGTCGCCATAATCTGATCAGAGTCAGTATCAGATACAGTTCGGCCTGAAGGCAACACTCATCAACGCTACGATGAACACTTCGGTCTGAGCGATGGTTAACCAGATTAATGTGGCTTTTCACATAAATACAGAGACAGCGTTTTACAGTTTGGAGGATTTTAATCGAATGTAATAAAATCTGTGTGTTCTGGTTCCCTCAGAATGAGTCGTTTATTTCTCCACAGGCAGCAGGTCCTCGTCTACAGAGATCACCATGTTGCACCACCATGTTTCTACAGTAGCCCAGAACGGACAAACCAGACACTGACTATAGACACACATCAGCAACTCTAGCTGCGAACTACGCCGTAAGTATCTTGTGCACATGCTCTATGGGCCCAATGATACAGCGGTAATTCCATACTGCAGATAAACAGAGCTTTTCAGGCTTCATGCATCACTGAGCAACTTTCACAGGATGCAATGAGATCCTGCTGCTAACGCTGTATCCAGGTGTCTAAATACATCCATGGTGACATATCAAACAGCATCATACACACGTGTGTCTTGGGATGATCATAATAACAAATTTGTGATTAAACTTTTAGAGAAATATGTTTGTTGTGTACATTAAAAAGATCTTTATCTTAGGCCTGTGAAATATTGGAGCAATAAAAGTGTTCGGTTCATTTATTCAGTGTGATTGTAAACGTCTGTTACATTATGATGCAGAGAAGTTGTTTCCTTGGTCACAACTAAGGGACTGATTTATTCACTGGGGAGGGACTTTTTGTAAGAGGCATAACACTTTAAGTAGTTGTGTTTTATATTTATTTTACCACCAATTTTTAAAGCCTTTCGAATTTGGGCTATTCTCCAAATGGTTTTGAAGAAAACATGCCTTCCAAATTTGAGCAATTTGCATTCCAAACTTTTGGTGCTGTGTTTTGGCAAGTTTTGATGAAATGTATCTTCCTAATTTTAGCAATTTGCTTCCAAATTTGTCCAATTTTTGGCTCTAAACTTTGGCAAGAAGAAAACATGCCTTGCAAATTTGGGCAATAAACCAATTTTCTGCACTACATTTTTAAAGAAATCATGCCTTATAACTACAAATGTCCTTTACATCAAACAATCTTAAAAAATCCACTGGTCACTAAACTTTCAAGGGACTGTTTGTCCTATTTAAAGAAAAAGAAAATAACAAAAACATTTAAAATCACCTTCAACGTGACGAGCCACACCTGCATGTTTTCTTAAATAATCTGCAAAATGACACTACTGATCAGCCTGAAACTGTAAAAACAGAATTTTTGTTGGATTTCTCAACTGCCAACAGTTCATGGACACAACGTGTGTGACAAACGCTTCCTTCATCAAAAAACAAACAAAACACTCTCACGCAACAATCTGAGCTTAAATAGTGATGTCATCAAAATCACTTTATTCTACGTCTTATTTTTGTTTGCAAGACAAGAGTTAAAAACTGAGGCTTTTTTCCCAACTCCAGGATTTCATCCTCAACTTTTACTTTTCAAACATCAAAGGTAAGTTTTAAAAATCTGATAACTCATTTATGGTGGAGGGAGTGTCATGGGTTTTCCTCCAGTCACTCAGGGAGGGTCACACCTCTCCTCTGATAAATAAAGAACAGTCCCTGATGGGGATCCAAATAAATAAATGAATAAATGAAATGAAGGAAATGTGTTTGTTGTCTTGTTTTATTGTGAATCAGGGCGAGCTGACCGTTTAAAGGTAAAGACAGGAAGTTAAGGTTTGGTTTGTCAGTGGAGCACAACTTGGTTTTGCAGACTTCTGTGTGTCGTACTGTCACAAACATCAGGAAAATATCAGCATTGATATTGTGATATTGATTTCAGCCATGTTGCCCAGACTGCCACAGATCACTGAGTCCCGTGGGAAAGTCACACACTCAGAACCACAAGTTCATAATATCCTCAGATTAAAAACAAATCTGATCCTGATGCCATAAAACAACAACATAACACACTCGTCTGTTTTTGTCCCGCCTCCTTCATGTTGATTTTGGCCCTCATGGCGAGTGGGGACTCCATCTTGGCAGGACGCTGCCACAGAAAGCTGCTTTTACCAGCATTCAGCCGGCCTTGTATGGTGGCATTGTCTGTATGCTAAACACGGCCGTGGCCTGCAGACTCTCCCCGAAAAACTATCGGCCCTTTGACCGCCGTAACAAAACAACACAGCCCTGATCCCGGGCAGATCTGGCACCACGCAGCTCAAAGTTTACCATGGCATTTAATGATAATTAGCCCGACGGAGCATCACTGATAACGCTGCACGCTGTGGCGCAGGAGAGCTGAGGCCTTGGACTGTGATGTCAGAGCCCTGCGGTGTTATTAGAGAGGCTCAGGGTCAGACTATCAGTCCTCCAGCAAACAGGAAACAGCACCACAACCTCCCCGACAGACTCCATCGTTTCACTCTCCTACACAGCTGAGGTTCAGAATAGAAACAGATGATTAAACGCTGGTCAGCTGCTTTTAAAACTTCAGCTGGAGGAGAAACTTAATAACAACCGACAAAACTAAAGTTCAGTTTTAATAATCCCCACAGGGGCCGCTCATCTCAGCCCTCGGCCCTGTGGGCAGCGCCAACACTGTGCTCAGGCACCAACTGCAGATATGAAGAGATGGCAAAGATATTTTAGAAGTAGGGTTGTATGAAGTACTTTTACACAGACAGTATATCACATACAGCAGATGTCAGTGGGCAGGAAGCAGGGAGGAGTGTGACATGGAGGCTAATCTGCTGCTGTGGACGGGTCAGCGACAAGATATATTTTAGCCACATAAATAAATCAATATCAGTTTAGGTGTACGTTATATCGAGAGCATTTTCACTGCTTTACCTTAACGTCAGACAAGCGACCAATGAAATCTTGCCGACTAATGACTCTCAAGGTCGACTGTCTGGGGGCAGCACTGACAACGTGATCTTTTACGAACATAACCAAACTGTGAACCTGTTTTAATGGCATCACAGTGGTTCTTATCTCTGACAATCAAATGTCTCAACAACTAATCACATTTTCAAAAACGACAATGACTCAGTGATGAAAATAATCCCTGACAGCAGCTTCAGCTCCACCTGAACCAGGACTTCCAGGCCAACAACTGAGCCGCCACGTTACCCAGGGTGCAGCTGGTGGCCAGTGATGATTTCCCCACAGTGATAAACCGCTCCAATTAATACCTGAGTGCAACGAGCTCGCAGATTTTAAACCACGACCAAGACGAGCTCTTTCATCCAGAGAGCACTCAGCCCTGTCGTTGAAGCATTAGCAGCTCAGCAGCCTCATTCAGCAGCCTCCATTTTACCTGTTTGGATACGCTCGCCGATCAGCCGTGCTAATGTGCAAATAGTTCCAGTTCCCTTTCCTTGACCGTGACCGATTTCCAGGGATGCATAACACTGCAGGCCCCTACCAGCTCCGCTTTACGACCTGGCAGGCTGGCACTGCGCTGACACAGCAGGACACACAACATCACGTTTTCAAAAAGAGGAAAAAACTCCCTGCTTCTCCTAAAACAGCAGGCAGCAGGACGCACCCTGACGGACACGCTGCAGCTCAACACACACATGCTAGCTCATCACAATGTTGGAACAAGATCAGCTCGCTAAAGAATGAAAAAAGACAGAAAGCAGATGTGTAACATTTCTGTCTGAGGTCGACCGGAAGAAGTCAGTTCTGATTAAATGCTTCTTTGTGTTACTGTGTAGAAAACAGTGTATTGATCACTGATTTTGTCCAAATGAAGTTGTCGTCAAGTTCAGGAGACAGTTTTCCTCAGCAGAGCATCACTAACACAAACTCCAGTCACGTGACGTGTCACAGAGGATGAGACGTGCAGCACAGACTGTCTCAAGATTGTCACTGACATCTGACATCTGCACACTGCCATGTTTGTAACGCAGCTATAACGCTGTGTTTTGTATAGATCACACTGGGGCCCACACAGTGTGCAGAGAGGGTGCGAGACAGAGACAGAGAGGACGGGGTCGCTCTCTTCCCACCTCTCAGATGTTCCCACCATCAGACCGTCAGCACTAACCTCGATATCTATGCTGTAAAAACGCAGAGTGCTTTCAGTGCGTGTGCGTGCGTTTGACCTCTGAACTGCTGTCATCCTTTTATAACAGTCATCTGAACGTGTCAGTGGGTCAAACATCATCAGGTCACCTGCTGTATCTCAGAGTTCGCTACGCTACGCTCTCTGCTGATGTGCAGCAGCCTGCGCCTCCATGCACGCTCAGCTGAGGGGACGCCACAACTCACCGTCCTCACAATACAAACACAGAATAAAATAAATAATAAATAACTGCATCTGTCTATAAAAGCACAGAAAGTAAAATAAAGCGACTAATGCCCAAATTATTAGATTAATGATAGAAAAATAACAGCTGTTGCGTCTCTGAGCAGACGAATCAAAACACAACATGGTCCAACAGGATGTACCAACATGCACACGTCACTGTGGTTAAATTAAAGGACAGTTCACCCAAATATCGTCAACAAGATCACGTTAAAATATGCAGCCGACATTTATACACAAACAAGTCAGTGTGAGCTCCTTAACTATTGGAGTTAATGTGATAACGTGATCATTTAATTATTTCATATTAACGTGACCTTGTTATTGTTACAATCCTTGTTATTAATAAACAGCCAGACATTATTGTTCATCATCCACTAGATTAATCATTAAAAGTAGAAACTGTATTTTGTTTGTTTTCAGTGCGTCAGGAGTTTCAGATTCAGTCTTTATTAATCCCACCAGGTCCAATTTGTCCAAACAGCTGACCATGCACACACACTGTAACATACAGTAACATACAGCAACATACAGACACCACATGAGTAGTGAATAAAAATAAAAAATATGCCGAGGAGTTCCGCAAAATAAAGGAATCTATAAATAGTGGAAGATGTTAATAGACTGATTAGCAATAAAAGAGATTAAAAAAAAAGATAAATATTTACAGAGAATTTAAAAGACAAACTGCAGGACGAATAAAAGATTTTGAACAGCAGTTAGTTTTATAAGAAGGTAAAACGTAACAACGCCCTGAGAAAATTCACCTGCAAGGAAATATTTTCCAGAAGAAGCTAAAATACTGGCAGCTCTCTGGAGGATCTGTTGGTTGCAGAAAGCAGTCAACTCCCGTTGTGTCACTGCCGTCTGATCTTAGGGCAGATTTTAATGAGTCTATTTAAACAGTTTGTGTCTTTGAATGTGAAACCAGCAGATAAATGAAAAATACAACAGGCTCTCCATAAAAGACTGATAGAAACATCGGAGGACGACGGGACTGATGGCAACGGATTTCGTTTAATTCTCTGTTACCTTGCTTCACAGTATCGGCAACGTTTACAGCTAATTTAAGATGTTCATCAATAAAGGTTCCAAATATTTGTAAGAGGTAACGCTCTCACTAACAGAGGAGTTCACCACAAACAAAACTCTGCAGGTGTTATCTGATAAATAAAACTAAATGAATCAATAACACTGCAATATTATTGTTTAGATAAATAATATTATAGTCCAACAACACGTTTCCAGCACACTGTGTTTATTGAGACAAAAACAAAAGTTAATTTATTAAATTTAATTTATTCTAACGTCTGATTTCTTCCATTCAAATAAATATTGTTAATGATATGTCACATGTAATCATGTTTAAATAACGTGGGTGATTAACAGACAGGTGTAGGTGTGTCATGTCAAGTTTTCTGTAATTAAAATACTGTAATTTTCACTGCAATTAAAATAAAGTGTTTTTTACAGACGTGACATGTTCACGAGTCAGCTGCTGTCCATTCACAATAAACAAGCGACCCACTTTTAAACTGCGACCCACCAGATGGGAACCACTGATCTACACCAACCACATTTTTATGTATCAAACTTCTGTCTAACATCTGTCTATTAATTACACACTATTTATACATGATTATATGTGACATATCATGTATGATATTTATTTGAATGGACGAAATCAAATGCTGCAACATGTTGAAAATAAAATAAATTTAACAAATTAACTTCTGTTTCTTGTCTCCATACGCACAATGTGCTGAAAACATGTTGTTGGACAATAATATTATTTATTTATTATTATTCATCAAATAACAATTATGCAGTTTTGTTTGTGCTAAACTCCTCTAGTGACCCTCCTCTTCCTCACTGCTGACACAAAATAACAGAATAAAATTTCTACTTTTATTTAGTCAGTGTATGATAAACAGTGATGGTTTACTATTTACTACACAATTGTGTTTTTGGCTGCTGAGTTAATGTTATGATCATTTCAATATTTTATATCATGACCAAACAATGGACAAACAAGTTAGCTACGGTTAGCTAGCAGCTAACTGCTACCATGGTGGACAACTTTACAGCTCTGTACATTTGGTCCGTCCAAAAAGTCACGGCTCTGGATGTAGATTTCTCCATGTTGTTACCGGCTTCTTCTTCTCTTACACATTTAATGCTATTGAACTTCTGGGTCAAAGCCCGGGGCGGAAACTGTGGAGCATGCTCAGAGCCTCGGCCAGTTTGGCTCTGACTGACTGTATACATGCAGGAGTCACATGATCTGGGTGTGTTAGTCCCACTGTGACACATTCACTGCAGGACCATTTCACTCACACTGACATGTTCACAGAGGTTTATATACATCTGTTTCTCTGTCATCATGGAAACGGACTGAGTGACTTGTGCATGTTGGAAAATACTGTTGTGTGGTGTGTTTTGATACAGACGCTTAGTTTAGCTAACATTATATCAGACGGGACAGAGCATCATGTGACCTGGACACACACTAACCACGTCACTTAGAAAAAACAAAACAATAATTCAAACTAAATGAGGTTTGATTCATTCATACAAAAGGTCTCAGAGGTCTCACTTATAAAACAATGAGTAGGATTTATACTAAAAATTAGGGTTGCATGATAATGGATTTTTTCCGATATCTGATATGCCAATAACAACCTATTTGACCAATAACCGATACAGATATCAATATATCCACTTTTTCCAACCTAACTTTAGTGATCATCAAGTCTCTTGATGCAGACTCTTATCATGACGGTCCAGCAGCTGATGGAAACATGAAATACAAAGTTTGTATAAATGTGAATAAAGCATCGTGTTAGTTCATTTTAAAAATTCAATATTGGCCGATACCGATGACGTGCTGCTATTATCATGCAACCCTACTAAAAATGTGCGTACAGACAAAAGCCCAGAAATGGCGCCAAAAAATATAGTTTCTACAATCAGGCTCCATCTCACCACCTGTGTGGCCAATCAGCTGTCTCCAAAATGTTCATAAGCCGGGGTCAAAGTTTCTCCCGTCAAGGCTGTTCAGTTTAATAATCAGTCATTTTTATTGTTTTATCTGAACAAAAAAACATCAAATCGTCGACGTAATACGGCCGTATAAAAACTGAGAAATAGGATACTAGGACTGAAGAGGTGACACAGTTGTGTAACACTGAGACAAACTGCCTGAAATAAAATTAACAATAAAAGACACAAATAAATAAATTCAAACTGATTTTTAAGGATGTGAGCCAGTGTGTCATCGTACAGCTGCCCGTCAGGTCTGTGTTATTAGATCACAACTTCAGCGTGGAGGTGCTGTAGCCTCCATCAGGCCTCAGTATGTGCGACACTTGAGAGTGAGTGAGAGTGAGAGCTCAGGACAGAGTGACCAAAATACTGCTACTGAAAAAAAATAACTTTCATAAACATTTTTACAATAAATGCAGCAGCAGATGTTGGATGTTAGAGGCTTAGTTGGAAGCTCCGGGACCATATTATCTCAGACCTATAAAAATATTTTATGTAAAGCACATTTGAAGGCTGTTAACGACGTGGTAACATCTTTGGTGACTGGCTGCTGATATTTAGAGTCCAAGATGTAAAATCTAAAGGCGGGAATCAGCAGAGGCTCCACCGCACGATGTTATCACGATACATCAGGCATGAAATCATATTATCGTGATTTTAAATAAAATATATTGTCTTTTAAAAGTGTAAATGATGTCCTTGAAAAGAAAACTTTGTAAACGTCAACAGTTTAATTGAATAGAAAGTTTTATTTGCAGCAAAATGTTTGTGATGAACTGAAAAGCAATTTACTACATTATTCTAATGGGCTACTGGATGTTTAATTTGATTTGTAATATTAATAATTAATATAGAATAAAAAACTGTGTGATGACACAATATTGACACACAGAACCATCGCGATATCGTGTTAAACTGATTTTGTTCCTCAACCTGATCAGTCCAGCTCACCTGGCGTCTGACCCTGACGGCAGAGATGGTCTCTCAGGTGAGCTCTCTGACTACACACCTGTCTCTGAGCTCACACACACACACACACACACACACACATACATACAGACAGGGACAGAGACAGACCATCAGAAGCAGGAGACAGACAGGAGCAGCTTTATCCGGATCACTGTACCTGAACCTCCCTCCGCAGTGCTGGCACTGGTCCCCGACCCAGCCGGGGAAACACACACAGTTCCCGGTGGCGGTGTTACACTGTCCGTTCATACACGGTTTGTCGCACTCCTTGGCCTCGGTGGAGCCGGGCAGCCCGGACAGCAGCCCGATCCCGGACAGCAGCAGCGCGGTGGTGAGCAGCATCAGCAGGCTCCGGCCGCGGCCGGAGCCCGAGCAGGCCCGCCGCGTCGCCCCGGACATTCTCGCACAAAAGATGGCTGCTAAAGCAAAGAGCTCCGCCGCTTCGGGGGACGGAGGCTCAGCGACAGGCCGCTCGCGGGGCTTCGTGTGTCGGCGCGGAGCGGCGGGTTCCCGGGACGTAGCGTTCAGTGTGCTCGGTGAGGCTGCGGGTCGCTCGGTGCCCGTTTACATCTTTCCAGCGGTTCCGTTTCCCAGCGCCGCACCGAGCCGCATATTGACATCCGGAAGTGACGCGGGCGCAGCGGAAATGCGCAGCCAGGGGAGGCGAAGCGCGCAGGACTTTAAACTTTTATTTTGAAAACTGGGAGCAGAAATCCCGCCTTTTCACATGCAAACGTTAGCATGTTAGCTTCGGTCACACTGTGCTTTATAATCACACATTTAACACGTCCAGCAAATCACTTTAAAATATAAAAACAGTCTTTCTGAACCCTGTGACTTCTGTGACGCTGACACGGAAACAATTAGACGTTTACTTATCAATGTTTTAATGTGAAATTCAATGTTTTAATGTGAAATTCAATGTTTTAATGTAAAATTCAATGTTTTAATGTGACATTCAATGTTTTAATGTGAAATTCTTATGTGGAGCTAATATGAATGTTTTTTATTGTGGAAAACACTGTCCGGACACACGTCATGTCTTTATTTTATATTATAGTTTTTCATCCATAAATGCAAATGTCTGAGAGCAAATCAAACTTTCATGAGTCTATAAGTTACATGATCTGAACCTTTGTAACCTCTAAAGACTTGACAAATAAGAAGAAAGAAACTTTAAACTTCTACTGTTAAAACAAACAGCAGAAATCCAGCCTTTTACAAGCTAATGTTAGCATGTTGGCTTCTCTCACACTGTTTTATAATCACACATTTAACATGTCCAGCAAATCACTTTAAAATATAGAAAAACAGTCTTTCTGAACCCTGTGACTTCTGTGACGCTGACACGGAAACAATCATACATTTACTTAATCAATGTTTTAATGTAAAATTCAATGTTTTAATGTAAAATTCTTATGTGGAGTTAATATGAATGTTTTTTATTGTGGAAAACACTGTCTGGACACACGTCATGTCTTTATTTTATATTATAGTTTTTCATCCTGCAAATGTCTGAGAGCAAATCAAAGTTTCATGACTATAAGTTACACGATCTGAACCTTTGTAACCTCTAAAGACTTGACAAATAAGAAAGAAAGAAACGTAAAACTTCTACTGTTAAAACAAACAGCAGAAATCCAGCCTTTTACAAGCTAATGTTAGCATGTTAGCTTCTTTTAGGCCGACATCATTTATAACTTATTTATATCTAAGAATCACACAATAAATCTGTCCAACAAGTCACTTTTTAAAAAACATTGAAACAGTCTTTCTGAATTCTGTGACTTCTGTGATACTGACACAGAAACAATTAGACATTTATTTTATGACTAAAATTATTTTAAATTCTTGTGTGGAGCTAAGATGAATCAGAGAAAGCAGGTGTTATTTTTTACTGTGGAGAAATGATGTGGACACACGTCATGTCTTTATTTTATATTATAAGTTTTTCATCCATAAATGCAAATTGTCTGAGAGGAAATTCAATATTAACCACTTTAAACATGAACTGAATCTGCAGGCCTACTTTGTAACGTAAACGACCTGACAAATAAGAAAGAAAGAAACTTAAAACTTTTGACAACAGAGAGCAGAAATTCAGCCTTTTACAAGCTAATGTTAGCATGTTAGCTTCTCTCACATAATAATTCCTGAGTTATTTGTATTTTTAAATCACACATTTAATCTGTCCAACAAGTCACTGTTTAAAAAAATATATAGAACTTAATGCTGTGAGTTCAATAACACTGAAACATTCATTTTATGAATATATTGATGTAAAAATCTTGTGTAGAACAAATATTAAGCCTTTGGGCCTGAATGACGCAGAGTGCGTCCAAAGTCACACCTGTTCATCTCTTCTCTCGATTTTATCCGCACCGTGTGTCATAGCGAGAAGCTACTCATATCACGTGAAACAAGACCAAGCACTTGTCAAGTAGTGATAGTCCAGTGTTTTCCATAGCAGAAAAAAAAGATAGTTACACTAAAATTATATATAACAAAGCTTTCATACAGCTTTGCACTCACATGACTCACGAATGTCGAGATGTTCATTTTTCATTGTGGACAAAAAATGATCCAGACAAACGTCATGAACTGAAACTGTTGTTTGAAACACTAAAAGACCAGATGAATCAAACAGACATCAGGACTAAAGTCAAAGCCTTAAATACTTTAATTATTTTTCAGTAGGCCTACACTTGTTTCCCCCTTTCTTTGTTTCTCCTGTTTTTATTTCATGAAGCTTAAACAAACTTAAAACAGAGAGAAGAAATTATAACATTATGAGCTAATTTAGCCTGTTAGCTGCTTTTACATAGTATTTTTTTAAATTCATTGTATATTTTCTCTGTAAGGTTAAACATGATACTGGAATAGTTTGTGTCTTTATTCTGAGCTGAGTTTATTGTATATCTGAAGACCTTTTGATAATAAAAGCCTTGAGAATGTGTTGCACGTGTCCTTTTGGTGCAGGTTATGTAAGTCAGATGTTTTAGAGAGAGAAATCAAGGTGCATCTCTTGAAGTGGTTCACTGGTGAATGTCTTTATTATGAGAAATAAAGTTGTCAAATACAAACAATTACTGACGATAGAATTAGACGTTTGGCTAAACAGTCATAACTCAAGATCCACTTACTGGTTTTAACTGCACCTTCAAGTGAGCAACAGCAAGAGACTGTTTATTATTTATGAAGGGGGTGGAAAAAGGGAGTGGCATGTTAATTAATATTTTAAGCACTAAGGATGCATTTATGATTTTTACTTTGGCTTAGGGGCGGGGCATACAGTTTTACATGGATGTATTTTCTATGTATTTAACCGCAGGTTTGGAAGGCGTGTTTTCAGGAAGTGTAAGAAGTGAATTATTGTTGCTTTTTAAATTTTCCTCAGACGCATCATGTGTGACGAACACTGTAAACATAACGTGCTTGAATAGTGACATTTCAACAAAATTACTTTATTCTTTGTCTCATTTAAAATTTGTCCAAAAATAAAAAGTGTTTGCACGACAAGAGTGAAAAACTGAGGAACTTTTTCCAACTCCAGGGGTCGTATTCACAAAGCTTCCTCACGCTAAGAGTCGCTCCTAAAGACAAAGACTGTCAAGATGAAAGTTACTCACAGAGCATCTTAGACATTAAAGGAGCTCCTAAGGTTGTGCGTTTTCCTACCATCCATAAACTTCAAAATGTTTCCTCGTCCGTCCAGAAGTGCGTCCTCTGCTTCTCGGTCGCCATGGTGTTTGTTTGTTTGTTTGTTTGTTTGTTTTCCCGGGAGTTACTGCCCTGCTGCTGCGTCATCTCCTTCTTCTTCCGGGTGAAAGCCTGCGAGAGAAAAAGTGGTGCATGTGCAGAACGTCGAGTCCAACTTTTTTCTACAGATTATCCGTGTCATGTGCTGCTGTCAGGACAGAGTGACAGTTTCAGCAAATATGACAAAAACATATTTTTTTAAGTTACTAGCTGTAGCTTTAATGTGTACACGCTAAATGCGATACAAATTTTAACATTAAGTTTGAACGTGAGAATGTTTTGTGTTCACACGCTTCATACATGTGAAATTGCTGAATCAATGAATGAACTTCTGCAGGTGTGTCCTCAGTGTTTCAATGCTGATTGGCTATCGTGGCACAAAATAGCCACTTAAGTTCATGACATCGTGTTATGGCTTCATTCACACTGCTAAATTTGTTTCACATCCTGTTCATCGCATCCATCATGCTGTCTGGTGGGACTTGGCGTCTAATCGTGTCTTTACATTGACTTTACAAATGATTGCTTGCGCCAATTGTTTTATTTATGCCTGGCAGAGCACAAACTACTAGTGCTGATGATGATGATATATATTGATATATTGAAAGCTTTTGAAAAAGCCAATTTAGAAAAGAGTCAAGTCTTTGACTGTTGATAAAATGAAGATGACGTGGTGATGAATTTCTTTATTCTAAATCTCCTTCATCCCTCTGAACACTCACACAGGTGACTTCAGTTACTGCCCTGATCAGGTGTGTCGGTGTGTATGGACGGTGTCCAGCAGAGCTCAAACCAACCGGAACAACTTAAACACCTGTGTGAGTGTAAAGAGCCTTCACTACCTGTAAAGTATCTACAGAGCAGGTGAGCTCTCGTCCACTGACTGTCACACAGGCACATTCATACATTATATGACTGAACTGGACATGAATCATAATATCTAAATAAAATGTAATATAGTATCTTTTTGTATATTTTTTAAACAGCTGTAGCTGATCACAATTATATTTATGTTATTATGAATTACATCCAATTACAGTGAACCACACCCACCAACTGTATCACTGTGCATCGACTGTTAGCTGTTGTTGGGAAGGTCACTGATGAAATGTAACATGTGACCCTGTTTAAATGTAGTAAGTAATGTAACTATTTTAATAACTTCATCAGAGTAATGTAACTGATTTCATTTGCTGACTTTTTAAAAAACTTTCCAACAGATGTTTTAAACTTGACTTAAAACTGAAAAGTCCAAAAAACATAAATGTAATCAGTGTAAACCAGGCGGTGTGAGCAACACAACTCAACACTGATTACTGTCAAACTCTTATTAAGACCTTCTTCAGTAAAATGAAGAATATCAAACTTTATATTTTACATGGAAACTTTTTATCCCCCAAAATATATCTGAATGTCTTTGTAATCAACTCTTTGATGAGCAGCTGTAGTTTAATTACCTTTTTTTTTAACAACTGTAGTGGATTACACTTACATTTATTTTGTAATGTAACTGAAAGTCAGAGATTTGAATCATCAGTCAACTAAAATTGCTTCAAGTCGAGCAGTTTGTTTTTTGCTTGTCAGAATGCTGTGCAGTGAAGGCCTTGAGACATTTTGGTCCCCAGATTTTGCTGCAGAGTGAGCGCTCTTCACCTTCACACTCCTCTTTGGTAACAGACAGGGTCACACAGAGGAGGAGAAACGCTGCACCGCCAGGCTCTGAGGTAACATCGCCTTTCTTTTCTGATTCACAGCTCAGATATTATGACTCACTCTCTGGCTTTTGTCAGACATCTAGTATCTTTAGCACATTTCTGATGCATCGTCAGCAGCGTTACCTTGTTTATGACATTATATGAATGTTGTTGAAACACACTGAACATCCTGTTTAATCTTTAAAACTTTACACAGAAAAAATAAACATGAATTGTCAAATATTCATATTACATGGCAGAATCTGGTTTAGTCGGGTACAGCCTGATACCTCGTTACTCCCTGACACTGCGCTAGCTAATGTTACAGCTCAGCTGTGAAGGACATCGTCATTGTTTACATCTGTCACAGACATGAGGCTCTCGTCCATGAGCAGACGCACACTTCCTTCTGTGGGCTGAAGCGGTAGAGAGAAAATAGTTCCCACATAACAAGGTCTGGATTACCTTGAGTAAGAGACACTGATGTTGAGTTTTTCAAATGTACTTTTTTAGGCATTTTAAGCACCACATGCTGAGCGTCATCTAGTTTTTGATTTTGTGGTGAACTGTCCCTTTAACTCTGATCCCAGCCCCGCCCCCACAGACTTGACACCAAGGACACCAAACTGTACAAACGGTATAGAACAGTTTATTAAATTTAGACTTGTAAGAAGTCATCGTATTCCAACGCGCTCCATCGCATGAAGCGCATTCAAAATAACACCAACCCAAACGGATTGATCACGGCATCGAACATAAATAAAGCAAATAAACATATTTACAGTGGAACATGGACAGAAAACAGGGTGTGTGCACAAAAACAGGCGACTACACATCCAGACAGATCGTCAGAGGTTCACAACGTGGGTCTGATTTTCAACTGAACTGTGGTCAGGAGGAGGAGGAGGAGGAGGAGGAGGAACACAAGTCAACAAAAGACCTACAGAATCATCACATTTTCTTGGTTTGAGAGAAAAGAAGAGAATCTGGAGGAGAAAACACGACGAGAGTGGATGATGCTGACTTAAAGGTAAAAGGCTGACGAGCTACTGGAGGTGATTTAAGGTGTGAAAGTTTCCTTCTGTTCTGCTGAAAATCCTCCACAAACATTCTCAAAGGACTTTTAACAAATGTTCCAAAATTTGTTCGGAGAATTCAGGTAAAATGTAAAACATTGAATTTACAAAATGTTATCGACACGTCAGTCACAGAACCCACAAACTGTAGTTCACAAACTTTCATCTGAATTTGCAGCTCCAGTTTTCACATTCCCCCTAAACGCCATTATGGAACTTAACTTCCTGTTTCCGCCTGTTACGGTGGAGTTCAGTCTGGTTTAAACTCTGAGGAGATAATTTTACAACTTGAATGACTCGTCTTCAGTGAGCTGAGAGGACGGACGGACGGACGGACGAACATCAGATTGACTTCCTGTGTGAGACACAGTCGAGACTTTACAGTGATCAAAAAACCCTGAAGAAGAATCAAAAACTGCGTTTAGTAAAATAAAAAAAGAGAAGATCCTTAGAAAAGTACAATCATTGAAAGCACGTTACAATTAGCAGTTTGTGTGTGTGTGTGTGTGTGTGTGTGTGAAGTTACAAACGGGTCATGTGACTCTCCCAGCACTTCTTATGTACATAAAACAATGCTCGTGCATCACATGACCAACATCAGGTCCAGGTCCCCAGCAGACGCCGTCGCGAGGATGAAACATCATCATCCTCCTGACTAAATGCTATTTCTCCTCATCACCGGAGGACCTCAGTGTGTGTCGTGCTTCACCGGGAACGCCAGCCGGGCGGGTCGGAGGATCACGGGAGCACGATTTCGGATAAATGTGAGGTGAGTTATCAGTTACAGAAAAGTACACTTAACTGACGTTCAAATGGCACTCTGGTCCGGCGGGTTCAGCTCTGGTGCTCAGCGCAGGGCGAACCCTTTCCCTCCGCTCGGTACCCCGAACATGTGAAAACAAAACACTGAGAATCAAAGAGGTGACGCACCATCATCGGTCTCTGGAGGTCACACTGTCACATTCAGCTATGCGTTAATGGCAGAGATCGTCTCCTCGCTACAGGAAGTGAACCGACGCCACGCCAGGAAAACAACCAAAAACATCAGCATCAGGTGACAACAGGAAAAGCTCCGCGTTATAATAGGATGTTGTCATGTTGTAACAGGAAAATTTTCAATTATATCAAGATATTTTCAATTATATCAAGATATTTTCATGTTATAACAGAAAACTTTTCAATTATATCAAGATATTTCAATTATATCAAGATATTTTCAATTATATCAAGTATTTTCATGTTATAACAGAAAACTTTTCAATTATATCAAGATATTTTCAATTATATCAAGATATTTCAATTATATCAAGATATTTTCAATTATATCAAGATATTTTTATGTTATAACAGAAAACTTTTCAATTATATCGAGATATTTTTAATTATTATATCAAGATATTTCAATTATATCAAGATATTTTCAATTATATCAAGATATTTTTATGTTATAACAGAAAACTTTTCAATTATATCAAGATATTTTCGTGTTATAACAAGATTTTTTCATGTTTTTACAAGAAATTCCATGTCATAACAAGAAATTTTTCAATTGTAACAAAAACTTGTAAATTAAGAAACTTCTTGTTATATCAATATACTACAATATATTTTATCTTTTGTGAAACTTTTCTTTTTAAAACATAAAAAAATATGTTGTAAAAACGTGACAAACATCTTGTTTTATCAGGAAACTTTTCACGTTATCACCTGATGCCGACATGTTTTATATTTTCCTGGCGTGTCGGTGTCACAGCTCTGTACGTATTTGTTCCTCTCCCACGGTATATTTCACACTATCTTACAGTTTCCTTATGAAAAGCCATTTACAAGCACCGGAGCCTTACAGTATGTACACATCAGTCCCACACGTCTTCTGATTCACAAAGAAAAAGATATAAACACATTTTCCCTTCAGGTATTTACACAGATTAAAGAGGAGGTGTTGGAGAAATGATTGAGCACCTCAGAGTCATCGTGGAAATTTACACACTAAAAAAGGAACTGCTTCCAGGTACTGGCTTTAAGGTCACAGACTCACACTCACCCCTTCACCTTCCTATCAGGTACATGCAGAAAGACAGAGGCTCAGCATCATTCATTCATCCAGAGGCGCCGCACGCCTCCTTCTAAAGGCAAATCTTATCTGATCTGATTCATAAACTCTTCTCTGCGACACACATCACCTTCTCTTAAAAAAAAGCAAAACACGTAGGAAAAAGAGAGGGTCTTTTTTGGTCTCCCAAATCAGGCATATCAGGTGTCGGAACACCGCTTAGTGCTCGTACCAGTGATCAGACTGGTCACCAGTAGATAGATGATCAAAGGCCCCTTCGGATCGTCCTCTTGGTTTGATACCTGAGGTGTGGCGTGGGTGGGTCAACACTGGCTGAATGTCGGGAGCGAGCAGCGCGTTCGGACCCGACTGGAGTCAGATCGGACGTTAAATAATTCTCAGCGTGTTCATTAACGACCTCAGAGTGAGGAGGATTATTTCAACACACGTTAACATTTCAGAATCAATGAGCTGATCAGTGGTTAGTCGACACTGAGCCGATGGACGCGGTCCGTCTGCTTCTCTAAGAATTATTTGTTGGTCGACTTGAGTCCAGTCGGGTCCGAACGTTACAGATCAGCTGCTGCTTTAAAATCTTCTTTCACCTGTAGGTGGGATTAAAATCTGGAGGTGGGCAGCGTGTCGGTGTGCGGAGACGTAACGGCATGTGTGTGAGTAACAGGAACAGGACGTTATCTCGCTGCTCTGAAGCCACCGAGGTAACTTCCTGTGGTACTCGGCGTTCAGAGTCTGAGGCAGTGTGTGACGGCAGGCGGGGGGCTGGAAGGGAGACAGCGGGGGTTGAGGGGGCGGGGTTACATATTGCGTCACGGGACTTTCAGGTAGTCGATGTCTGGCGTGAAGGGCGGCCCATGGACGAGGCGCTGTAGGTGCGGGAGCGCTGCCTCATGGCCAGTCGGCACGGCAGCTCCAGCTCCTGGAAGAGAGGAGTCCCTGTGATGTCAGCGGCCTCGGGGCGCTCGGCGGGGCTCCAGGACAGCATGCTGCGCACCATGCTCAGCTGCACACACACACACACACACACACACACACACACACACACACACACACACAGACAGGAAACACAGAGTCATGTTACAGAGATGCTACGGCTAATCCAGCAGAACCAGGACACACTGCAACATTAGTGCACATTAGTGCTAAATTACACTCAGATAAAACACGACATAAAACACTCTGTCTGGACGATATATTGATTATACTCGATGCATTGCTTTGGTGTTTCAGCGCTCTCACCCCTCCACACACACGTCTCCTGGATGATAAGGTGTGTGAGCATGTGAGGTGTGTTTTTGTATCAGCAGATTGTGACTGTTTAGTTCCGTTTTTCGACCATGGAGCACCAGTGCGCGATTATTCATATGTGACCTGTGGAGCTGTTTGTTTGTCTCCTGCTCACTGTGAATAAATCCTCATGTTTAAAAGGCGTCGCTGTGATGTTTTAACTTCCTGCTAACTGCTAACTGTTGACCCGAAGCTTTAAACATGTGCACTTCCTGCCTACTTCAAAATAAAAGCACCAGTGGTTCCGGTTTCACTAAAACAAAAGTCAACTTTTACTTTATTATAACAAACTCTATTTAACTTTATTATGACAAAACTTTATTTAATTTTATTTTAACAAATCTTTAACTATTGTAACAATTCATAATTTAACTTTATTAAGACATCATTTTATTTAACTTTTTTGTAAAAGTACATTATCTAATTCTTTTTAATGAAACTTTATTGCAACATCACTTTATCATTTTAGTATTTTATTCGACAGTACTTTCACTTTATTACAACTGTACTTTGTTTAACTTTATAGTAACAGTACTTTGTTTAGTATTTCAGTGCTCTACAGTAGTTTAGAGGAGATTTAAAAAATATTCAGATTTATATTGTCCATAATGAAATGATCTGAAAACACTGCGATATTATTCAGGACATATTCACCCAGCCCTGACACACACTCCTGTACTGTAGGCTCACATAAAACACAGAAGCACATTATCTCTCTCTCACACACACACACACACACACACACACACACACACACAGTACAGGACATCTTAAAATAGATCAGCGCACGTCTCGGTCAGTGGGATACTGGGATGACAGAGGGGGCTGAGGGGATTTCCAGTGTTGGAGAATCACAGATTATTCTTTGGGATTATGTTAATCTCATTACACAGTAAACAGGTAAACAAGGTAAACAAACTTATCACACTCGGCACAGACTCCACAACATGAAGCAGAACGTAAACCTCTGACTGACACAGAAATAAAACCCGTGATGGAGATTTAATTCATCTGATTTACTGTCATATGAAAGAAGAGTCCACTTCCTCCTCCTGATGACGTGAAATAATTAATTTGTTTACTGAATATGTTTACCGGGTATTAATGTTGTGTTTTCTTACTTAAATATTTTTAACTTCATTTATTTTATCTTCTTTATTTTAGAGTTGATGGTTAAATGAACAAACATCCTGTAGTCCACCTGTAAAGGTCTCGTACAGCGTGCAGAGGAAACCAGCACAGTATGAAAAATTACTGAGCTCTTTTTCTGTCCTCATAATTAATAGTATCATTATTGCGACCCCCGGCTGGAAGCTCCTCCTGTGCTCTGCTTCTCGATTTAACGCTGTTTCATTTCACTTTATTATCACCAAACGAACTCTGTTGTAACGGTGCTTTAATGAACTTTATGATAAAAGTAATCTATTTAACTTTATTATAACAGAGCTGCAGTGTTTTATTTAACCATGAAACGAGGGTGAATTTTCTACCATAACAACACTGTAGGTTTGTGGCGGCAGGTTGCTCTGTGTTTGCTTCTGTTTGAATTTCTTTTTAATAGAAAAATGGAGTTAATAAAATGTTTTAAATAAACCTTTAACATAATATTTAATATCATTTGAACATATGGATGATTGAATTTTAATGTGATTATGGGTACAAATTATACGTATAAATCATGTTGATAACACAGTTTCAGGAAAAAATGCTGCTACTTATATTTTAGTAACAACAATAATAATAATAACTTTGCTTTTAAAAACAACAAAGTGCTTTGACAAATAAAGCAAAGCAGAATCAAGAAACCTCCGATGCAATAAAACAACAGAAGCCAAAAATGATGCTGACCTAAGTCCAGACATAAATTAAAGAAGAATTAAATGAAGGATTAGACACACAAACATGTTAGAAAGACGACAGATGATGGTGAGAAAAGAAATTAAATGAAAACTAAATTAATTAAATAAAATAAAACACAAAGAATAAAGGCAGTAAACACTGAATATTATTATTACTAATAATCATAATAATAATAATAATAATGATCAGGATAATGACAGAATAAAATGTAAATTAAAGGACGACGTCACATAAAAGCGAGTCTGTAAAAATGTTTTTTAAGAGGTGATTTTAAAGGTCACTGATTCTGCGAGCGTTATGTCTTCAGGCAGGTTTTTACTAAGCTGAGGGGTCCTGACGGCCAACTGGAGTCAACATCTCTGTTGTGTAGTTTGGGGCCAGACGAGCTTTAACAGTGGTCAGTGAAATATTAAAATAAGTCTAAAATGAACAGGAAGTCAGAGGAGAGACGCCAGGAGAGGAGTGATGTGATGTCATCTGGTCAAGCCAGTCAGTGTTTAATATAATATTTACATTTATATTTGATATTTTACTAATATCCTGTTGATTTGGGCAAAATAATCCAGCTACACTTCCTGACTAGATCAGCTGATCAGATCAGAGTCACATGTTGGTGTGGACGGGTCATTTAGAGATTATATGATGAGAGTCAAGTGTCTCCGCTCCGTGTGTTTCCCTCTTTGTTCACTCTCTCAGGATAAACATGCTGTCATGGCTCAGTTCAGGTGTAGTGTGTAGTTGGAGCCACTAGGTGGCAGCAGACGGCCACTCACCTCCTGCATGTTGTTTTTGGAGAAGACCTCGGGGAAGCGCAGCGCTCTCACCTCTGTCAGCGTCTGGAAGAAAGGATGTAAACACCTGTGAGCGTCTAATCAGGTCCCTTTGTTCCCGAGACAAAGGCGTCCCGCTCGATCGCACACACGAGGGCGAAGACAATCCCCCGTTTAAACCCACGACAATAGTGAGGATGTGTCACCGTTTCCCTCCAGAGTTTCACACAAAACAGAATAATGAACTGAATAAAAGACGCACGGCCTCATTAGGACGTTTCTGTCTGTCCTCCTGCAGCAGCCGAGGGTCGGACTGAAGACAAACATGAGATCAGACCGATTTAAATCTGATCAGTCTTTAAATGATCCGAGAGTTTGAACTGCTTCTAAATGTTTAACAGCTCGGTTCAGGGGAAATGTTACCTCCTGTTCATGTTTGTTGCTCTGCTCACAGTCGTTTGTCTTAACTGAAGCTTGATTTCTTTTATGCTTCACAAACTCATGTGTAACTGGAAAATACAAACACATCTAAACTGACTGTAATAATCATGTTTCACAGTTATAAAAGCTGAGTTAATGGTGATTTATCGCCGTCTAACGACCTTTCTCGGGACTGACTCAAAGCTGTGTGTGCTGACTCACCCTCACTCTCTCCATCTGCGTCCTGAAAGGATACAGCAGCTCGAACAGGATCAGACCCAGAGAGTAAATGTCCACTTTGTGAGAGTACGAGTTTCCAGAGAGCTGCAGGGACGAAAAGGACGAGAAGATTTAAACCGATGAAGTCTCAGAGGGAGGAGACACACAGAGCAGCTTTAACATGAGGTTTATTTTGACAGTTTATGTTTAATGTTCTGGTGGAAAATCAAATGAACTATTTTTTTTAAACAACTTATTTTTATTAGAATTCAGTAAAGACATACGGAGCACCCTCGAACATTAATGAACCCGTGTGACATCAGCGCAGCGTGTTTCATCACAGTTTTTCAAGTTCATTTTTCACTCACCTGCTCAGGGCTCATGTACAGTTTGGTGCCCACCTGGCCCGTGTGCCGGGTCAGGAGCGGGGCGGGCGTCAGGGCGCTCGGCTCGTCCTCGTCCTCCTCCTGGTCCATGGCCGTCACCAGGCCGAAGTCTCCCACCTTCACCACGTCGTCCATCGTGAAGAAGATGTTGGAGGGCTGACGGAGCGACAGTGACAGGTTAGAGAACATGTGTCAAACATTAAAGCACAGGAAGGCAGAGAGTGCTGCTGACGCATGAACCTGTCGACACTATCAGACCATATGAAATAAAAGGTTTTACACACTGGCAGGAAGAGATCACGGCTGCCTCACTGTGCTGTACATGAGGTACAATTTAGTTTATTTTATCCAAGTGCAGCTGTCGGCCTGAGAGTCACCTAACAAAGATTTAATGGTAATAAAGCATCTTATGTGTGCAGTGTGTGTGTGTGTGTGTGTGTGTGTGTTCACCTTGAGGTCCCTGTGCATGAGGCCTTTGCTGTGCAGGAAGTCGACGGCCTCTGCGATCTGGACGAAGATATCCAGACACTGGTTGTGCTCCCTCTGCTCCGTGAGGCAGCGCTGAGCCATCCAGTCCTTCAGGTTCTCCTTCCGACAGAGCTGCATCTGGATGTACAGGTACACCTGGAGACGGGAGGACACGTGTCAGAACATGACGATCTCATGTACGATGCCGGAGAGAAAAGGGCGCAGAACTTTATTTTACATTAGGCTCATCACAGCCGACTGAGTAAACGACTGACTGACCTTTGGCGACGGCTGAACTCTCTGAGTCGGAGGAGTCGTTGGGAGAGCCAGTGTGAGCGAGGTTGGCCGAGGGGGAGAGGAAGAGGAGGGCGGGACAGATTCCTGTCGTCTGGTGTGCGAGGAAGACGAGCTGTTCTTCTCCGTCGTCGTGCTCGGGCTGGCTACGCCTGAAGCCGAGTCCGTGTCTGCATCGGCGTCTCGGTCGCAGCCCGAGTCCTCGAACACGATGTCAAAGGAAGAAGAGGTGCAGTCGCTGGGGCCACGTGGGGGACACAGCTCGAAGGAGTGGGGGGTGTCTGAGGCGTCAGGGTCGGCCTGACTGTCCCGCTCAGACATCAGGCTGTCGTGGCCCAGCAGCGGGTGGAAGGACAGGTCTCCGTCACCAATGCTGAAACCCACAGCACCGCTGGCGCTGCTGGAGAGCAGAGCCTGTGCGTCGACAGAGGCCTCCAGGACGTCTCCTCCACGTCCAGAGACCGGACACACTGAGCTGGACACGGGGACTTTGACCGACAGCGCCTCCATGTGGTCGAGGAAGCTCATTGGCCAGTCAGTGGTACTGAAAGAGAGACAGAGGAGGGATGTTGCTGTCAGGCTTGATACAATCAAATAAATATGACGTCAGTATGGATAACTGCACAAGTGTCTAATAAAATCGTTTTGACAAAACAGTTCACAGAATACTTTAAACAGTCAGAAGTAGACAAACAAAAGTAACAAGATGTCAGAATACTGTAAAGACTTTTCAAAGACTGAAGTGTGACCTCCTCTCACATCTAAACACAACGTCAGGTTTCAGTCACACACACTAAGATGTTACAAAGACTTGTCAGGGTCACTATTTACAGACTGCAACTAGATTCAGATTATTTCCCATCCTACTCCTGGAGGGAAATATTACACCAAACTCCCTTTAAGAAATATGACATTTTAACAACTCTAGAAACACAAGATAATAGTCGTCTTACTCAGGCTCAGAAATTTTGCAGACTACTGCTAAAACATTTATTGTGTTAAAATAGAAATCAAATGTCCCAAAATCAAACCCTTCAATACAATAACTTGCTCACTGAGAAGTAAATATTTAACGAAATCCTTGATGTCACCCTGTCTCTTAACATTTTGTTAACTTTGATTATTCTGTCTACATTTTGCACCTTGTTTATTTAATTCAGTGTTGGATTTGTTTATTGTTTACTGTCTTGTTTACTTCATATTGCCATTTGATTGTTAAATGCTGTCTAGTAATGCTTCAAAACGTGAAATAATAATAATAACAAAAAGAAAAAAGATTTCTCAGTAAAATCAGCTGGTTGATGGATCAGATACAAATTGAACGCAAACTCTTGTTCGCTCCACAGCTCCACCAGTTTCTCCTCCTTCACACAACAAGAGATCAGAGACTTGTCCTCCCCAGAGTCTCCTCCATGTTTACGGTCTACAGGGTTTGCTGCTTCCTGTTTGATGCTGGAGAGATGCTGCTATTGGCTGTTGATGTTCACGTCACTGAAAACTAGTTTAATATTGAACATGTTTGATTTTGTTGTAACATCAAAACAAAAAAACAAAACAAAACAAAAAACCTGCCTTCAAACGGCTCAGACGGAGTTTTATGACCACTTTGCACCAAATGATTGAGATCGCGGCAAGCGCTCCAACCAGCTGAGGTAAAACTTGAACACTGAATGTTTGTATGCAACAGAGAAACTGCTTGAAAAGTCATTTGCTGTGAAGTCGGCATCAGAGTTCATTTTATTTACTGTGTGCCAGCTTGGTGCTTAGAAAGACAAAGATGATGATGGTGAAGGATTTCTGGAGCTACATTTAGCACATCTGCACATCTGAAAATGCATTTTTCATCCACTGGCTTTTAAACATCTGATTTAATCAACCAGTAAAGTGATAAGTAATAATGTACAATAAAAGTCCTAATAATCTTCCTGCTGAGTGGATTATATTCTTTAGCGTGGCAGCCATCTTGGACAGCTGACCACTGGCCGTGTTCAGTATAACAGGTGTAAAAGCTGCAGCTGACCTGGCGTCTTTCAGCCACCTCTGGTCCATCTCCTCCTGCCAGCCCTCGGGGGGGCTCTCCTGCCAGGCGTTGAAGTAGCGGATAATCCCGGGATGCTCCAGCTTGGCCAGCGCCTTCACCTCCCGCATCACCTTCTCACGAGCAAGCTCTCTGTAACACGCAGAGGCAAAAGCTTCAGGTTTAATTCACAGTCAGGAGAAAACACTTTGTCTTTTGTCAGTAGATGGTCTCAGACTATCAGGATCTGAAGACACTGATTATCTAAACTCCTGATGAGACTTTGCTGTTGCCGATACAACAAAGGGTCAAAAAGTGTTTCACAAAAACACTGAGCGTAAAAATAATAAACAGACTAGTTTGTGTGATGTCATGGTCAATAACAGGCTGCATTAAAAATAAAAGCTGCTGTGTCTACATGTACATGCCTGTCAGTAGACGCATGGCTAATATTTGTCCCTCTGTGTGTTTCCAGTGTTCAGACATGTCGGCTGCTGCTCACACAAGTCAGTCTGACAGAGATAAAAGAAGAGCCAGTCGCCTCCAGCGAGGACGTGTGTGTTGTGTCCAGCGAGAGGCGCTACCTGTTGGGCAGACGGATCCTTTTGATGGCGTAGTTGCAGTCGTCCACTTTGTTGCGGGCTTCAAACACGACGCCGAACCCCCCGCGGCCGAGGCACTGCACCGGCTCAAAGTCAGTCAGGTACCTGCGGAGAGGAGACACTCTGGTTGGTTCATGTAGCAGAGAAGAGTCACTCTGCTCTCGACAGTTATCGCCTGCATGTCTGACTGTTTAAGACCTGAGATCAGACGTTCACTGTGGTATATGAAGAGTTAGCAGGTGATCAGAGAGAGAGATTATTATTATTACCACACAAACCTCAGTCAGAGCTGCTGAGCTGGCAGGAAACAGTGAAACAGTATCATTAATACAGACTGATGATGTACGGACAGAAAAACGCTCGGCTGTCAGGAGGCCGAGACTCGACTCTGAACTTCCTGCTGAATAAACTTAATTAAATAAAGTGTTTGTAAAACTAAAAGAGAATAAAATATTTAGACTCAATTTTGTTTTGTGTCGCTCAACAATTCAGTGGCAGGTGATTTTAAATCTTACAAATATATTTATGATGTATGAATTTGTTGTCCACAATTGTGAACGTGCGTTAACAATGTTTTCAGTAAACAGGCTCGACTGTGACATTTTCTGTTTTCGTTCATGTTGTTTTTGTTGTTATTTACTCTCCTTTTGGTGTCGAAAGACACAAATAAAATCTTCACTATTAAAAGACTTCAACCATTAAAATGTATGAAACAAATTTAACATAATCCTCGTGCACATCCTGCGCTCAGACGCCTCTAACGAGTGTTTAAACCTTTGAAACCCGAAAAAATGAAATCAGCTCCATTTCTTTAAAAAAGAGCAAGAAAATGGTCAAATGTGAAAACAACCTGAAAATTTGTTTATTAAAAAGAGAGAGAAATTTATTATCTTTTTAAAAAAGGAGAAATGTCAAGAAAACTATATTTATGATTTTTATAATCACTTCCATTTTTTTTTTACTTTCTTAATTTTCAGGTAATTTTCTTGTAACTTTTTACTATTTTTCATTTCCTGATTTTTGGGTCATTTCTTGTGAAATTGCTTGTTGCGTCCTTTCCATGTTTTTTAAAGAAATCAAGTCAATTTGTTCGGGTTTCAAAGAGTTAAAAAAACTTTTTTTAAAAAATGTTTCATGTTACATTTCTGCAAATTAAAAACAGAAGAAAAACAAATTGAGATGATATAAAACGTGTATAAATCATGTGTGTGTATATATATTCATGTCATATGGGGGGGTGTGTTTGGCTCAGTCAACAGGTTTGGGACTCGCCGCTCTCCGCCCCGTCAAAGAATCCCTGCTCAGTTCTCCTCGGGGGATTGAAGGCTGTCGTATACGGCGATGTGTGGGCACGTGTGATTCCTGATCCGTCTCCTCCTGATGATCCTGACTCATGTTTGCTTCAGCTGCTGCAGCAGCCACCGGTTTTATTTAAGGACACGGTGAAAGCAATGTGCACGGACTGCAGCAGCAGCTTCAGAGGAGCGAGGAGGAGGAGGAGGAGGGTGTTTGGCGTTTTAGGGTGGATCAGAGGTAAAGAATGTGCGAGTGGTGACAACAGGAAGAAGAAACACCAGTTTAATCAGATTCCTCTCGTGATGGGGGGTCAGAGGACGTAAACATGTAAACTCCATCGATCAGACGGCAGGCGGTCACTGACAGCCCATAAATTACGTCCTCTGATCAGATTTGGGACGTCCAGAGGAACAGAAGTTGTGACAACGTGCTGACGGTGATGTAAAGTGACACTGCGACCCCGCAGCAGATGCTGCTGGGTGGGGGAGGGGTCTGCGGGGGCCAAGGTCATTTTCATTTGATGGCAAACAGCTGAGTTATCCAATCATGCACTACTTCGACTCGTATCTCCCATCTCTGCCTTGTCCTATCCCAGCAGGCAGGAAGACCAGTGGTCACCATGGTAACAGTGCCGAATCTGTAGCTACACCTTGAAAGAGTGAGACTCGAGGATAACACACAGCAGCAGCGTGTCCTCAAGTTCTCCTGAGTCATGATCAACAGTGTTTACAGAGCGTGTTCAGCCTCAGTGTTTACACAACGCACCTGGACACATATTCGCTGGAGCGGGTCTCCATGGCAACAGGCTCTTTGGATTCCACAACCTCAAGGTCAAACTTGCAGTCGGTCTGGCACTGTGTCTCCGACTCTTTCCGCTGCTGTGAGGGACAGAAGAGGACAGCAGAAATGTTAACAAACAGGATTAGCTCCAGGTGCATTCTGGGTAGTTTTTCTAAGAAAAAGACTGAACAAGGTGTCTCGTGTACTGAACCTCTGTGATAAAACATACTGTAAAAACTATGTACGAATGTTAAAGAAGTTTTTCACGGAAGAATCACCAGTTTTTATTTCACTTTTAAAGAGACAGCAGAGTCTGTCACAGTGTCAATAAGGGCTGTCGGTGTTAAGACGTTAATCAGGATGTGATTAAGGTCCAAACATAATCACATTAATCATGTGCCACTATTTTGACTAATCAGACTGATGTCAGCGGGCGACCACATCACCACAGACTGCAAAGAACTTCTTAGGAGTGAGTGAGTCACCACAGACCTGAGGATCAAACTCAATCAAAGAAGTTACTACAGCGCTGACCTGCATTTACAGTCCTGGGTGTGATTTATCCTAGAGGAAAAGTCTGCTAGCTGCTAGGCTAATTTATACAATGTAAAATGCCATAGGCTTGTGCTAATAACATTAGCATGTTGTGTTTGTGGGGAAAATGCGTCCAGATAAAGACAAGTGTTTGTCTGTGAATGCTGCGAGTTACAGTGAAGCTGATTTGTGTTTGAAACTGTCTCTATTAAGCCATGTTTAATGTGTGTTTAATGTGTGTTTGAATCAGTCAAACTTCTTTGCACTTCACAGAAACTGCATAATGACTAGTATTTTGGAGGTGTAACTGCAGAGTGACACAATCACACCACAGCATATATTAAAGAGGCGTCATGTTGTCACCAGTCACTTGTCTTACCGTCTAAAAGTCGTCTAAATCTAAGAGTCACTATCATAAAGTCAGTTTCTTTGCATTCATTTGATTTCCAGTGAAAACACTGGCAAGAATTGTTTCACTGTGTTAACATGAACTTCAAAACTGTTTAGAAATGCAAAATAATAGAGTTTTAAACAACTGAAATTCTGTTATCACTGGAACACAAACAATAATCGTTGGACAGCCCGAGTGTCATCACTACATTGAAATTAACCTCTTTAACTATCCAAATTAATGGATGTGGAGGAAAGAAATTCTGATGGAGATCCATGTGCAGCCTAGACTTGTCACATTAATAATATTATCAATTTATCATATGATATATGGACGTGACCTTGATCATTTTGCTGACCTTGATGATGCCTGTTGTGTTTTGTTTTGTTTTTTTAACATAAAAATGTCACCAACATTTTAGCCAAAATGACGCCAGAATAAACAGCAGGGTTTTCCTGAGCATCTTAAGATGTGGGTGCAGAAAGGGATAGCCCATTTTTCCCATCATGCCTTCATCACCCGCTTGCACAAATCCAATTAAAACTCTGACCTCACTTCAAAGACGACACAGTGCAGCTCACCAGTAGCCTGCAGCGGCACTTCTAAACTGAAAGACACAGTCCTGATAGTCGTTAGTTCACCAGCCCCTGGCAACGTTAAAAAGTCTGTCGTCTGTAGTTTCACCCTCCAACAACTTCATTCTCCGCTCTGTAAATCTACCAGCAAACTGCTGGTTCCAATGTCCCATGAGAGCCGACTGCAGCACAGCAGACAGATTCTGGAGCTAGCTGCGGCATTGTTGGAGCTTCACTGAGCTTGTCTTTTAGTCACAAGAGGCACCACTTGGTTTAGATTTCTAGCAAAATTTTGTAATTAGTCTCAAACTGAATATTTTTGGGGCAACTCTGATAAAATTTCCATAATATCTATATTTATTACATATATATTTACAGGTTTAATTACCCTTTTAAAAATATGTTAAATATTGTTTTCATATTCTAATAAAAAAGTCGTCCAATAAAAGCAGTTATTATGACAGGCCTCTGAATCATGGTGACGAAGAATCATCTGATATGAGGAAGCTGTTTTTTATACTGTGCTCTGGTCTCAGAAGCTGCACATACGCAGAGTCTAACATTAACATGATGTGATATAAATAACCAGCAGCAGTCACTGTCCGTGTGTCGTTCCTGCTGCAGGCCGCGGTCTTACCCTCACATAGGCCACGGGGGCGGGAGGGTGGAAGAATTTGCGGACGATGTAGGTGGTGGCGGCGATGCAGAAGACGATGGTGCCGAGTATCTCCTTCCACCATGGCAGCAGCAGCACGGGGTCCTTCCTCCTGCGGCTCTCACCCCCTGCACCGTTTCCTTTTATCAGGCTTATGGCACTTTCACGTTTCTCCCGGTAACGCTTGCTGTAGGGGAAGTAGTATCCGTTGTCTACGGAGAGAAGAGCAGAAATCAGTCAGTGGGCTTCAATTGGTTTTAATCTGTAAGGTTCACCCCAGCGTGTCTGTGTGTTCAGGACTTTATTATGTTCAGTATCTGGTTCTTACCGTACGGATACTGGAGGATGGACAGGGCTCCGTTGCTGTACTCGTCATGGGAGAACTTGTCATTATTCAGACACTTGTCAAATTCATGGGAGCCGACCAGGGCTGGTGTCCGAGATGGGGAATCTGTGTCAAGGACGAGATGAAGAAGTTCTTTGATCTCAGTTGAACGAGGGATCAAAAGAGTCGGAATAACAATCACAAAGATCGTCGTACGTCGAGGGGAATGGCGACGACGCTCTGAGCAACCAACGAGCCCAAAGGCCACTAATTTATTCAGATATATCAGACACACTTTGCGTTCAAAGCAATAAAACGAAGCCAGGCTTTGGTTGCTGCTTCCCCCCATCACAGACTGTGGTCCTTTGGTTATTAGTAGGCTCGTCACAACACCAGACGTTTATCGGTCGATAATATCAGTGAAATTACAGGATTATTAATACACAATACTACAGTGAGAAACAAAAACTAAACAATAAATCTAACGTACTTAAACAAACACTGCTTTATTAAATTAAGTGTCCATTTTATTATTATTAATCTCTGATGATCTGCCTTGAACTTCAAGTACTAGTCTGTGAAGGGTGACGAAATATTCTGGGCGAGGAAATGTTTGTTTTAAAATACAGCCTACAATATATTAACGAATTTCTCCTCCATTGTTGTTGCAGTTCAGCTCTTGTATGTGTGAGATGTGACAGTTGGTCTTTGTGGTCGGTTATTTGTCTCGCCCCTCCTCCACTGTGATCGGACGACGAGGTGAAAAGTGACGAGCTCAGTGCTTTAAAGTTTAAACTGATTTTTAAACTATCGAGAAATTATCGAGATTATCCAGCAGCACATTTCAATGACTTCAAACATGAGATCTCATCATTTAGGATCCAGAGAACTGAAGTTGCTCAGCCAGAGAGGTGGAAACACTGAGGAGAAGTATACTGGATATTTAATCTGCAAACTCCGTCTCTCAGAGGATTAAATGATGAAACACTATGACATGTTGTGCTGTAACAGAGTCTGAGATCTCAAAAGACCAATTTATAATCCACTCTAAATACGAGCACAGTGTTGAACATTGTGAACGATTTATGAAAGCTGCACAGCCGATGTGTTCGTTCATAAGAACAGAATTTTTTGTAAATAATCTTGTAAAAACACTTTGTTGTGTGAGGAGCCTCAGGTGTCTAGGTTTTCCTTGTTTTCTTTCTTTTATGGGGTACGTAATGTGACGTGTGGCGCACAGGTTGTTGTCGATTATTGAGAAACACACCCACAGCTGACTGCGCACATGAGATGGGTGGAACGATATCTATTTAAGATCAGTGTTGTAAAATATGATGTTGGACACTCTTGACAAAGGTCCTGCACGACTGACACATTCGTATAGCTAATAAATTGCGACGCTGAGCAGAAGCAGTGTGCAGGATTTCTGTTTGAAGACTAAACTTCAGAGTTGAAACCATAAAAAAACGCCTGCTATGTGCTTCGTCACGATGCTGATGTTTGTATCAGAGTGTAAAGAATAAACAAAGTTATCTGGCCTCAAAGAACACCTTTCTTTTTTTTAACAGGTCGAGGTGTAGCTGTCGCTGCACTTATCGTCATTGTACACGTGTTGTTGTTGTTGTTCGGTGCTGGGAGGCGTTGTTCTTCTTCTTCCTTTGGCATTTAACGTCAGACGAGAACACCTGTAAGCAAATATGCTGCCCGTCAGCTCCAGAGGAATTTCTCAATCCGACCTGCAGGGTTCGGGCTGGGTCAGGCTGTAATTTCTCAACTTTTCCCCAGGCTCGAATTGGGTCATGTTCTCACTGATTTCCCAGTGTTGAAGTTTTTTATTTCTAAATGAATCAACGCATGGTTATGTTTCACTGCTCTGTCTCCAGATTACACTCTGGTGCTCTGATCTGAACTGTGTATTCCAACAGCACCATGAATTTACAAACGGTCCAGTTTGTGCGACAGTGTGCTCTGGTGCTCAGAGTGGCTGTTTACAAACGCATCCCGCATCATAAATGTCTGTTACAATACTGAAAAGACCTTAGTTGTCTTATGTTTGTCGTAAATGTTTAAATGTTATTATCATTACTATTTTTACAGTAGATTTCAGGCAAAGAACCGCCTCCATGTTTCAGACTCCGGACAAGCTTGGACAGAATCCACGTGGGTTCATGTTGAGTTGAATCTGATCACAGCTGTAATTCCCATGTTGCGGTGCTGAAGAAAAACAAGCACTGCAATGCTGTCGCACTTTTGGCAACAACTTGGTACCGAAGTATTCAGTTCTCCAGACATCAGTAGTAATCCGACACAGCATCTGATGACTGAGGGGGTGTGGACTTACGGACTAGAGGCTTCCATTTGACCGTTGGCAGTGGAATGATGTCCTTCTCCGATCCGATAGCTTTGGAAGGGAACTTTTCACTGATCCTCACTGAGGACTGGAGGTAGAGCTGTCCCTGGAACATCCCTGATGACAAAGTGCACAGGAGTTACACATGCATAAGATACACACACATACGACTGGAGAGGGTTTGTGCTGAAAGAAAAGTCACAGAAAGACCAAATAATGTGACTGAATGTCAGGAATGAGAACATCCATGCAGAGTATGAGTTTACCGAGGTAAACACTGGATTCCTCTTCTCCTCTGTTCTGCTTGGATTCGTCGTCGTCATCGTCTTCATCGGTTTCCGACTGGTTGCTGTAGGCATTGTCGTCAAACAAGGTGATCGGCGTGACTTTGCCCCCGCCCACCAGCCAAGCCGAAGCGATGGGAGTGCAGAACTACACGACACAGGTGGCACAGAATGAGATGACACACTGCACCGAACTGAATTCACACCAATAAACCACCACGTGACACTAACTCTTCTTCTTCTCTGACAGGTTGTAACGTCTCACCTGACGCTCCCACACCAGCTGCCCGTCAGGCTCCGTACTGAAGGCCATGACCTTCCAGTCAGGGACAGACACTTTGATGACGAGGTCCAGGTTCTGGTTCTGATTGTTCTCTGTGTGCTCTCGATCTTTGGGTTCATCAACGATGACCCGCTGACTCTCCCTCCAGGGTTCACCGCCGGCAACTTCTCCCTCCAGGAAGTTGATCCCAGACTGTGTCTCAGGAATGAGCTTCAGCTCAAAGGTGCCGACGCTAAAGTTCCACCTGGTGTCAAGAGTCATAAAACACACTTTAAAACTAGAATCACCGCCTCACAGTTGAGGCCAGCCAAGGTTCACTTACAGTTTCCATCCATGTCTGTGAAAACATGGACATCTCACACACACAGCTCGCCCCCGACAGATAAAGTAAAGATATCAGACAGTTTAAAAACAGCTACAAAGACAAGATCGTCACCAGGTACAGAAATGATCACTCAGCTTGAAGCTGTTGTCGGTATTTTCTATTCATATTTTTGTATTTGTTGTAAACACAGAGTAAAATTGGTTTCAGGTATTAAGATGTGCAGTGGTGTTAATGTGTGATGGATCAATGGTGGTGAGAGTGTGTTTATGTCACAGTTTGATTAGTGATGGGTTGTTTAGTTTGGGATAGACAAGCATGTTGCCGCCTCCTGCTCATTTTTGGACAATTAATTTTAATGTATGTTTATTTCTGAGTCCAAGTGGACGTTTGTGCCAAATTTGAGGAAACTCTGACTTCTTGAGATAGACGCAAGGCCACAGTGACATTTCACCCTCTAATATATAATCAGGTCATTGTCAAGTCCAGGTGAATGTGTTGAGCCAAAATTGAAGAAATTCCTTCATGGCGTTCTTGAGATATCACATTCACAAGAACAGGACGGACGGACAGACACATAATGCCTCCAGCTACGGCTTAAAAATACTGTAACTGTAATTGTGTAACTGATGATCAAAATCAGGGTCAACCTCGAGATAAAACAGTAATTGTTGATTATCTTGTTTAGTAAATGAATAATTAATCACTGCACTGCTGTATAAATATGCTCATTACTAATGTAAACAAAACAGTATTTATTTAACGCGAGCCTGCTGAGAGACAGATGGTGCAACACTGAGAAACAAGATTATGATACAAGATTCATGTTCAGATATTAAATCAGTATGAAACATAAGAAAAATACATTAAATCCAAAGTATCTGTCCGTGTGGTTAATCTACAGAGGGTAAGAAATAAGCGTCAGTGATGACTGACAGGTTAACTGACTTTATTTAAAACCACTGACAGAAAGTCAATCGGCTGCCTGCGACCGTCTCTGGAAACCACCCAGATACAGTCGCTGCCTCCTGACGAACTCTGACTGACTGACGGATTGATTGACTGATTGAATAAAACTCACTTCTCCATCCCTGATCGAGGCCTGATGGCTCGCACGGTCTTCTGAGTCCTCTGCAGCAGGAGCACGTCTTCGGCCTCCAGCTCCTCTTCCCCCCAGCGACTGCAGCCCACCGCAGAGCAGATGTACCGAAGCTGAGACGGACGACATGAAGGGAAATCAGAAGCAGGGTTATTATACTGTGTTACTGTGTTATAAAAACATTACAGAGACTACTTGAACTCAAAAAAAAAAATGTAATTCTTGAAATGTGTCGACATCCTACAAGCTTTGAGTGATGTCACTGACCTTGCCGCTGTAGGCACCCAGGCCGTAGGTTGTGAGAGATTTGCCCCCGACCAGGACGGTGTCCTCCCCGATCCGGTAAGACGAATCCAGCAGGGACTCCACGCTGAAAGGCACTGCCTCCATACTCTCCCTGTCCCGGTTCCATTGGAACAAGGCACCATCCAGTGACGGGATGACCATCTTATTGCCAAACACCTGCAGGAACAGACAGGTCGGTGTTTGAAGTGTCAGTGTTGACTGGTAACGAGCCAAAACGAGTCCATGTTGACGAGTCAGAAAAGCAAATATCCCAACAGCAGACAGGGATCTGGTCATTTCTCATTCAACACAAAACAACATCAAGCTCACACTGGAGGCTGATGCTGCTCTGCTACATGTCGCGCCTCTCATGGTTCTGTGATGTCATCATGTTCTCCAAAATCACACACTGGAGCGACACGATGCAGTCGTTTGTTTCTGTGTAAAAATGCAAAGGTGGTGTAAAGGCGGGATTCACAGCAGCTGTATATCACCATCTCTGAAGAAAAGGGCTTTTCTTTATCAGACCACAGATCAGACAAGAATTAGCTGCTGGCCACCGCACGCTCCCTCCGCCTCGCTCCCCACCACTGTGGACGCAGCAGCTCCAAGACAGATCTTTAGTTGGCGGCTCAAATTCTGCCACAGCAAATCTCAAAGCACCAGGTGTCACATCAGGCTGGTGTCTAGCGTCAGCACCAGGTCTAACCTGTGTAACAGCAGCAACAGAAAGTTTCATGAACTGGGGTTTGATCTGGGTGGATCAGTGTTGCTGCGATTGCTAACTAAGGATGAGGCTACGGAGCTACTGCTCGCTCTCCACCCAGTGAGGTGGTCTGTAGCGGCTGGTGGTGAGGCAGAGGACACACTGTGATTCCAGGCTCTAGCTAACGTTAGCTAAATAAACGTGAACTTGAAGCCGCAGCTGTGAGCTAGAATTTTGCTAGAAAAGCAACTTTCTCTGCAGGATTCTCCTCCATTGAATCAGATCTTCACCACCTGAAGGGACGTGCTCGCTCATCTGCATCTGTACAACAGCCAATAGGAGCGTCCTCTGTCTGAAATGACCTGTGATTGGACAAAGTGTCCTGTCATGGGCTGGATTTTAAAGCCTGAAAACAGCCAAAAGGAGACGTCTAGTTTTCTCTCAGGACACTTGATTTACAATATACTCAGAGCTTATTGGGATTTTTTCCATAATGATGCCAAAATAAAACTGCGTACTGCAGCTTTAACGTTATGTTAGCTTTTCTGCTAGTTAACCTTGATGTACCTGTAGCCTGAAGTCCATTAACGTTAGCCAACATTTGCTTACTCGCGGGCCCAGAACTGCAACACAGGTGACTCTGTGTCACACCTGGACTCCTTCGACTTAAGTTTTCTGAACAAACCTGATACACAGAAAAGTCAGTGAGGTTTTCTTTGCCGTTCCTGCTGAAGCGGCATGATTTCATTACGACTCTCTGCTCCACTTCCACTCAGATAACTGCTGAACAAAACTGTTCTTGGCAAGAGACCTGATCCTGGATGTATTACTTGTGTCTGATGCAATGGCTTTTAACACACATCAGAGCTCCTGGAGTATCTTTTACAGTTTGAAAAGTGGTTTTCAGCTCAGACAGACAATCGTTCAAACACAAAAACACTCACCCACACAGACAACACCGGCCGACACACACCCGCCCACACAGTGGCAGCTTCAGCCCCCGCACACTTGGACTCGATCCACCGGCTCGGGACCATTACACAACTAAGAGCCCAAGTAATTAACCTGGATCTTTAGAGAAGTGTGCAGCCCAGGATGATGTGTGTGTGTCTGACTGCAGGGGGGCAGCGAGGATGACATCATCGCACAAACCTGAGCCTAATCCTGATTTAACCCTCACAGCTTTGGCTCACCAGGAGGTGGAAGAGAGGACAATTGTTTTCCTCAGTCGTTACAAAACACAGACGCACATCAGAAATCAGTTCATCTGCACGTCCAAGTTGTGACTCAGTCTTTTAACAAACTGTTCATACAAACTGACATAATGACAGGATTTGGACCAATCAGCAGTTCACTGTCTCGTTACTAGACTCTTCCAAAGAGAGACGGACACACCAGGTGCTGCTGGTGTCGAACCTGTGACCTGTCAATCATCTTGTCTCTGACATCATCCCTGATTAAAATAGGTCAGTTTCTTTGTGTTGGATTAAAAGTGCCAGGAGGCAGAAATGTGTGGCAGAATGATTTACTAGAGAGCAGAGCCGGGAGCAGAGGTGATGTCATCTTTTCAGGGGGGGTTGGAGACAAGATGAGGATAAATTTAGCAAGTGAAAGGAGGTGGGGTTAACAATCTGACCATCACATCACACCATGCTGGTTTGGCTGAGGGGGTGTAAAGAGGTTTACAGCGGAGGGGAACTTCTCAGAGCTGTGGATGAGTCATCCTGCTCCTGATGCTTTAATCTGTGTCTCTGATCCAGCACAGTGTCCAACACTGTGGATCCGTCCTCTCAGCTGCTCGTCCTGTCCGTGTCCTCCACACACACACACACACACACACACACACACACACACACACACACATACACACTCATGGTGTCACTGCACTGAGATCTGCATCATGTACAAAACTCTGAATCAGCTAATAGTGAAACTAACACAAACAGAATTTGTCAAAAGTCACAACTGCAGCCTGAACTATTCAACCCTCTCTCCAAACGTAGCTCAGCATCACCGTGACATTAGCTCTTTAAAATCGGGCAGGGATGATCGACTGTTTCTCTCAGCACAGTTAGAATGAGTCTGTTTGAGTGTTTGTGGCGTGTGCGATGACTCACTGTGACATATTGTGACAGCTCTTGAATCATAAAGCAGTTTGTTTATATAGAAGTCATCGAGGAAGACACTTCAGTTCAGTGACAAGACGAGTCTGAAATGACTCAAATTATCTAAAGCTAATTCTGAAGGACTTGTCCAATATCACGCTCCTGCAGAAAAGGAGTCAGGCGGACTTCTTCCCCCGGATCATCCTTATCAGCACTAATCCAAGTCAAAGTATCAACAGACGGCAACATTTTTAATCAACATTTTAAAGTAGAAACAGACAAATATCTACAGTATGATCCATCGTCTGTTTGATAATCTAAACTGCTTCCTTGTGGTTGTCCTCCTGAAAAGTGAAAAGTTACTATATTCTGTAATGATTCGTGATTAAGGAGCTGATGAGGACAAATTGTTAGCTAGTGAGCTAGTTAGTAGAAAAGTTTTCTCCATCCAAATGCAAGGCTGACGTTATTTTTACAGTAACAATCTTAAATTTATACGTAGAAATCTTCATCCATACAACATACAGTATAAGGGTCTGAAACTCGTGCATGTAGGTGGGTGTTTCTCAACTTTTATGGCCACTGAAGGTCTTTAGTAAAACGCCTCTTCTAAAATATATAAACCTTCGTTGTGCTCTGTGATATTATTCAACATGGAGAAATCTGTATGAAAGATTTTGCTGTTAATTCTACATTTGTCTTTAAATATACATCACTCGGATTGTGTTATTTATTTTATTTTTCAGTCATGACTCCATCCACACTGCATATGTACAGATCTAATGCTGAACTCTTTGCTGAAAGTTTGGTTTTGATGAGGGGAAATTCCTACGATCGACCTCAGTGTCACAGATTTTACGACTTTTGGCATCAGACCAGCAGAAGATTATCTGAGATGTTTTTACTTTGCAACTAGACCTTGATATTCAGCACTCTGAACATGACGCTAATAAAACGCTGCCTGCTACTGCTCAGAAAATGTTTTCAATATCGTTATTATATGGAAATCTGCTGCTCTGCTAATTGCCATAAAGTTATTTAAAAATTCATTCATAAACCCTCCTTTGATTATATGAAAAAACAAACAAAGATCAAAGGAAATTAAAGACATCCTTTGATGAGACGAGTATGAGATCATGAACGAACCTCCCACGTGTCTTTGTTTTGTTTGTTTGCATAAACCGGTCTTTGTTTACCCTCCCAACACTTCCTCGAAAACAAAAGGGAAAAAAACCCCAAATCAAAACAGAGCAGGGGTTCAGATTTTGAATTTTTAAAATTTTGGAGAATAACAAATTAAAAAATTCAAAAGAGGCTATCAGTTAAAAAAATACTGTAAATGATTAAAAAGAAAAAGTGACTGCTCAGCGTTTTGCTCCTCTTCCTCCTCCTCATGTCTCTGCTGCTCTGAACTTCCAAAGCTTATTCATTTTTCACGAGCTATAACACAGACTCATTCATGTCGCACCCTTGGATCTCTTTCTGAATGTGACTTCTTCTAACAAAAACATCCACGATCACTCTGAGACCGTTCAGTGATCTGGAGGTGTTTATGTGTCGACTGCTTTGCTCTGTAAAGGTCAGACATTTGTTTCTGTAGCAGTGACACTGTGTGTGTGTGTACGACACTACGAGGGTTAGTCTTTGTTTGTTTTTAAAATATATTTCCCACGGTTTATTTTAATGGAGGCAATCGTCCAAAGGAGCCGCAGCACTTGATGAAGATTTGATATCACTAATCATGTCATCATGTTCCACCCTTGGGAGATGTAGGGACGTAGTTTCAGAGGGAGTGGAGTGGGGGGTCGGACGCTGGTGCTGCAGACGCTCCAGCGATCCTGTCAAACAGAGTCAGCGCTCACCCGCCACTAATGTGCCTTTGTTGGCCCACAAGGCTACTGCTCCACTTACAGGCGGCAGACACAGAGAGAGACAGAGGAACAGGGAGAGACCAAATTATGCCGCGGGTTTGAGGAGAACAAAACATAACACAAAACTACAAATTTAGCGCCTCCGCCCACCAGCCCAGTGTCTCTGACAGTCTCCATCATGTCAGTGAAAACATGGAGGCTTCACACACACAAGATCTATACAATCAGCACAGTTTCAAGATTAGAGTCACCAATTCAGTATGTGACCAAATGTCTCCCCTTCTGTTCCTGAGATATGACGTTAAAACATGATGATGTCACAGTCAAGCTGACCTTTGACCTTTTGACCTTCATTATTTTATCCTGTTAGACATTTGTGTCAAGTTTGGTCACAATTAGTGTCCAAGTGGATGTTTGTGCCAAATGTGAAGAAATTCCCTCGAGGCAGTTTTGAGATATTGGGTTCATCAGAATAAGACAGATGCAAGGTCACAGTGGCCTTAAACCTTGACCAACAAAAATAAAAATCTAATCAGTTCATCATTAAGTCCAATTGGATGTTTGTATCAAATATGAGGAAATTCCCTTAAGACAGACGCAAGGTCACATTAACCTTGACCTACAACCACCACATTCTAATCACTTTTTTGCTGAGTGCAAATAGACATTTGTGCCAAATTTGAGGAAATTTCCTCAAGTCGATATATCAGATATCATATTCATGAGAATGAGATGGTCAAGGTCACAGTGACCCTGACATTTGACTTATGTCCACGATATTCTAACTGGTTCACCATTGAGTCCAAGTGGATGTTTGTGCCAAATTTGAAAAGAAAAAGAAAGAAAAAATCCCTTAAGGCGGCTTTAGATATTGCGTTCAAGAGAATAAGATGGACCCCAGGTCACAGTGACATTTACCTACAACCACCAAATTCTAATCAGATCATCCTTGAGTTGAAGTGGAAGCTTGTGCCAAATTTTAAGAAATGCACTCAAGGCTTTCTTGAGATGTCACATTTACTAGAATGAAACAGGTGCAAGGTCACAGTTGCTTTGAACTTGACCAACAATGGACTCATTGATGAACTAGTCAGTTCATCAATGAGTCCAAGTAGACGTTTGTGCCACATTTGAAGAAATTCCCTTAAGGGATGCCTGAGATGTCGAGCTCATCTGAATAAGATGGATGCAGGGTCAGTGACCTTGATGTCTGACTTATGACCACCAAATTCGATGTGGTTCATTGTCATGTCCATGTGGATGTTTTTGTCATATCTCAAGAAATTCCCACAAAGCGTTCTTAAGATATTGCATTCATGAGAATGGGACAGAAGGAGGGACGGACGGACAGCCGTCCACAGCTATCGCCAGCGCTGAGCCATAAAAACACGATCAAAATAAAATTAGAGCGTCCAGAAGAACGATCGACTTCCTGCCAAAAATATCGCCCATCTGGCCTTTTTTCATTTCCTTCGCCACGCTGGAAGAATTATTGCTCGTCACATTAGTCACAGAACGACGATCAATCGTTCGTCAGTGTGTAGTGATCAATCATATTCTCTCATCGTTTATTCATTCATTCACACACGGCGACGGACGAGGTATGAGAGTGTGAGTGTGTGTCAGAGTGTGTGTATTGTCTGTTGTGTGATGACATCATCTCTGGTCTGAGGCATTACCTCACCTCCCCTAATCACCCAGCCGCCCCCCTCTTCTTCATCCCTTTAACCCCGCCTCCCCCCCAGCATGACTCACTCCCCCCCACCCCCTCTCTAACTGCCCGGAGCGACTCCCGGCATTTTGAAGTGATGGCTTCTTTTTCTGCAGACAACGCTGTTTGTGGTTCTGCTGTCCCTCATTTCACTACAGAAAGAGACACACACAAACACACACTCCGCAGGATGCAGCAGGTGACTGGCTGTTTCCTCCCCGGCGTGTCGAGGCCAGCCAATGGCACGGCAGCAGACCCCCCCCAGCCTCTAATCACCGAGCAGACTGGCGTCTCAGGGACCCGGCGTGCACCAATGAAACCGTTGCTAAGGCGCTGAGGAGGCGTGGGGGGAGCTAGTGGCAGCCACCCCCCCCTCCTCCACACACACACACACACACACACACACACACACACACACACACACACACACACACACACACATACAGCAGACAGGCATTCCAGGTTACGAAGGCCAGCGAGGGCAGAGCGAGGAATAAAACTTACATAAAGTACATGAGCATAACACACACACACAGACACACACAGACACACACAGACACACACACACTCTGGGGACCATAACAGCTGACGTCACAGCGAGTCGCCGGGTTCACAGCTGACAGGCATCTCTCCTCGTTCCGCTCCGTCAGCCAAATGAAAGCCAACAGGTGAAGACACAGAGACAGAGGGAGTCAGCATCCTCCGTCACCACGGCAGCACGCCGCAGGATGACAGGAGGACGTTACATGTGTGTCTGTCTGTCGGTGGGTTTCTTGACACGTCCTCGTGAAGTCTCGCACACTGAACACAGATGTAAAGGCGAGGAAAACAACGCGGCGTCCTCAGAGAGGCTGTACGGCAGCTGTGACACAGACAGACTTTGGTGCTGTGTTCTGCTGTTTTTCTTACCGGTTACATTTTCTAGAAAAAACTTTTTTCCTGCAACAGAAACTGGAATAAAATTTAAATCTGCAACAATAACTGATAAATCCTATTCTTTAAATTCACTTCTTACTGCATATTTTTACCTGTTACACAGCTTTTAAGTGGTTACCTGTCAGGTAGCTAACCCAGTGCAGGACTCTGGTCTGACAGAGCTAGATGACGCTCAGCTTGTGGAGCTCAAAGCACCAAAAAACTACATTTGAACATCAATGTCTCTTTACAGATCTCATGATCTAATATAAATATTAGATATAATATAAACATAGAAACTGTGTGGAGCTCACACAGACGTCAGACCAGGCGTACACACAGGTTGAGCTGTGGGTGATGTGATGAGGAGATGAATTAATATAAGTTTGTTCTTTAGTTGTTCGTCAGTGTCACAGACTGTGTGATTATTGTTGCAGGCTGCAAAGTGTTTTGTGTCAATCGAAGGCACATTTATAAAGTTTATTCTAAATGATTTATGAGGCATGAACTTCATTGTTTAAATTTAGATTCATCTTCCTGTTAATGAGCCTTTCATTTTATCCTGTGAGCTCTATGTAATGTCAGTTTCAACATGAGTTTAATATGACTGAATCACGGATCGTCCTTCTGATCTTTAATAATCATAGCTCCTTTCACACTGCCAGGTTTTCGGTGAATGTTGGGCCGTTTTGCCGGCAAGCTGCGAGCGTTTAGACACACAGAGCTGGATTGGCGAGTTGATCCAAGGTGCCCAATTTTCCACCTCGTAGGGTAGATATATTGGTGGAACCTTTTAGTTTAAACAGACCGAGGCGGCCTTCTGCAACAGGAGGGGCTGTTGATGACTTGTGGGAGGGGCTGTTGATGACTTGTGGGAGGAGCTGTTGATGACTTGTGGGAGGGGCTGTTGATGACGCCGCACGTGCGAGCCACTGGCGGTGGATAAACAGGAAACAGCTGATAGCAGGAATCAGCAAGCAGCCAATATACTTATAATTATACCGCCAATGCTGAAAAAACACTGATTGGTCTTTCCTGCAAATTTGCACAACTCCTGTTTAAAAAGGGCTCGTGATTGAGATTTTACCACCATGATGATGATGATTGACAGAAATGTGTTGAATTAGTGGTTCGGACACTACGAGTATCTGCAGCCCTGCGTTATTACAGCCGCACTGGAGACTCTCTCTGAGGCGACACTTTCTGTGAAACTGCATGTTCTTCACTGTGTTTCGCACTGACAGGTGTAGTTAGAGGTGGAGGGGCCCAGGTATCGATGTGCAAAGGGCGTTTCTACATTTATTTAACTGTGGTGTGGAAATGAAGCTCGTGCAGGTGCATCCAGCGCCACAGTCAGTTATAAAAACAGAATCAGGCACGGCTTTATAACTCTGATGAGATGTGATGAACATACATTTTCTGTCTGCGTGTACACACAGATTTTGTCATGAATGTAGACAATGTTTACGCCTCTGGCCGCCAGGCTGTCACATCAACTCTCCTATAGAACTGTAAAGATGAGGGGAAAGAAGTCAGATGAACAGTCGCAGTAAACAAACTGACACTGGGGGGGAAACACTTTGAAAACAGCCTGATTTTTGTAGCTCGACTAAACTGATTTTTTTAGTTAATGAAGTGATAAATAATCCAGTCGCAGACTTTGATCACAGCGTAGAGAATTGTGTTATTCCTCCACTGACAGCGTGAAAACTGAGATATCTTGTAATTCAGTATAGTGGGTGCAACTTTATATTCAAGGTTAAATTTACATTCTGATGCATCCAGCTGCGCTCACACACTCTCTGTGAATTAACTCTCAGTGCTCAGAGGAACCTTTAGGGGTTTTAGTTTTAGTTTCGGTTTAACCTCCGAGGAGCCCTGACAAAAAAAAAAAAACAGAAGTTCTCAAACACGAGCCGCTAAAAAAGCCTGAAGATGTGTTTGAGTCCCAGCCGACAGTGCAGCAGCTGATTCCAGTGATTAGTTCCCTCCTTCTAATTGCAGGGTTGCTAATCAGTGAACTTCGCTGCTGTCGTGTTTGGCGCGGATGAAAACACGCAGGATGAATGGAACATACTTAAGAACCAATTCACCCTCTAATATGGGAGGTTCTTACACACTCCTGTGAATGAGATGCTTCGACAGAGAGAAACAGTGAAGCTGCCAAATCTGGATCCTTGATGCTCAGCTGAGACGCCTCATTATCTGCTCTCATCTTATACATGTCATTATTTTTCTGTCAGCTTTAAGTGCTGATTACATTTTTATCTTATTTGTGCTGGGCTGACTTTTTATCAGTGTTACTCAACATTAAAAGAGTCACGATTCATTTTGATTTAATTTTTGATTTTAAGATTTTTTTTTTCCAACAATGAGAGTTCTGATAAATAATCCTCATTAATGTGGATTTAATGACTAAGTGTGTTACGGCAAATAATCAGACAGGTAGAAATGTCTTTTTAAGTTTAGAAAATCACATCATTTTACTGTAGCAGTGTTTCATTTAAACCCAGGAAGTGTTGATCCGTACAGATCAACTGATCTCTGGTTTTATGCTCCAGCAGCTGTCACAGGGCTTCTACAGTTCAAGATGAAATTAAGAATTTTTCAGTGTCATTCAGGATTAAATTTAAGATCAATTTAACAACAACAAAAATAAAGAGCAAAAGAAAAAACATGAACCAACATAAACATGAGTTATGAAGGTTCAGGGACAATTTTGGACAAATGAACAGAAGTGTAAAATATGTGGTGTTTGTTGGTGATTTTTCGTCACTTACACACTTCCCCTTCAAGGCGGGAATTTCACGCTGTCAGACCGACTCGCCGTTCTGCATAAAAAGTACGACTGCGGAAAGGGGAGGACAGATTTGTCTCGAATCAGTAACAGCGCCATAATGATGTCAGTACAGACCAGACAGTGGGCAGGGCGGGATTGTGGAAGGGACTGGTGTTGCGTTTTGACAATGCACTACCCACCACAGTGGTTTTAAAAGGTAGTTATTAGCAGTTAGCAGCTAACTCACAGACGAACAGCAGCTGTTAGCAGTTAGCAGCTAACTCAAACAATGAGGTCCAGGAGCTTCTTACCCTCCGAGCAGAGGACGAGATCAGCCACCATATAACAGGGACGCTAAATGATTGTTATTGACATGTGATGTCATTGTTATTATTTATAAAGAGCTGCTGACACGTGTGTTATATGTCACACTAGAGGCTGACGCTGTTGTGTTACATGTCAGGCCTCTTCTGTTGTGTCATCATGCTGTCAGACATCACACTCTGGAGCCACACGATGCCGCCATCTTTTGTTTCTGGGTAAAAAATGCAATGTAAGCATTAAGATAAGACTTTGTAGCAACTCTCTAGCGCCATCTCTGTCTGTAAAGGGCTTTCCACTGCCTTCATTCCCATCGCACATAGTTTGTGTATTTATGCAAAATTTTTTAAAGAATTTTCAGCCATGAGATTTTGCTAAAACAGCAAATTTTGGTTGAACTTTCACCTCCTCCTGTCGTCCAGGGTTCAGTGACAACTGAGGCGACAGTGGATCCTCCGCTCTGAATATCACAGAATGAAATAATTCATGAGTGTTTGGTTGCTGTGCAGATCTGCATGATGTTAATGCAACATGCACTTGGTAAATTATTTCTAAAAAACAGATGTTATGAATAATTTTGAGATTTTATGATGCAACATCAGAAAATAAATCATTCATAAAATCCTACTTTTCCATGTCTCAGCATTTTTAGCTTTAAAAAGATTGATTAAAGGCATCTAATACAAATGAAGGCCTTATTTTCATGAATGAACTCAGTGCCCTCTGAGACTTTTTAAGGATGTGTGAGAACCCTGTGTCATTTATGTGTTAAATTCTTCTTTATTGAGACAGGCGACACAGGAACACATCTGATTTTGGAACGTACCACACTAATGTCATACGGCCAAGCTTTTTTTTTTTAATGTAAAGACTTATTTCACCAGTTTATTGGGAACAAAATCGCAGTCGCCAATCCTCCGTTTGATTCCAATGATTGAAATCAAAAGCTCATTTCGATCAGTTTCAATTCAGAATCAAAATCATGACACTCCTACTTCCTGCCACGGTTTGATTCCAAACATTTACTTATTTTACCTCTGTGGGAAACAGATAATAAATCATAACCTCTGAGTCAGACTTTTTCAGGAAAAACCTCACCCGTTAAAAAGGTGTTAAACTTTATGAACTGCTTCTAGATTGCCTTTTTCATTTTTATACCAGACTAATAAGCAGAGATGTATTTCTATGAAGGAGCCGGAGAGTTCATTACACCCCAACACACCTCAGCAGCAGCAGCAGCAGCAGCCAACCAACATTAAACTGATCTCAGCAGCCGCCCAGACCCTTGTTAGTATCAGAGGCTTTTTCCCTGAGGCGAAACTCTCACACACAGCGAGTCCACATCAAAGTGAAGCACGAGCACGTCTCTGGTATGTTTCTCTGAGAGCGGCGCTCTGGGCTACACTTCACTTTCAGCATGTCGGTGTGGGCGGTTTAAGCCTCTGTATACATGTACAGACGAGGTCTTGCTGTACTTGTATGTGTAAACCACTACAGTCAACAAAGAGGCTAATCCTCCGGGCAAAACAGCTCCTCTCAGATTCATGTGGGGGTGTACGCGGTATGTCTGCTCTGTGTGTGTGTGTGTGTGTGTACATGAAATAAATGTAAGCAACAGCAATCCTTGGTTGACTGTTCAAAGTGCAGCGAGTTATGTTATTGGTCTTAGTGTTCGGGAGAGACAGCCAGCAGGGACAGACTCAGATGAGGCTGGATCCTTAACCTCACACTCACATGTCAAGACTCAGGAAATGGACTTTTTCATCTTCTGCTGGGTTTCAAACAGGCGTCGTTCAGCTGCTAAGCGGCTGCGGTTGGTCTTACACCAATCAAACTGAGAGGGAGATTTGTTTCACAGTACTTAAGGAGTGTTTGTTATTTATGACGGGGGAGAAGGAGGTATGTCAAATTCAAATGTTGGTCTACCTCAGGTTTGCTGAGGCTGGACGACACCAGGCACCCTGAGCCGACATCCAGGTCCCACTGCTTCCTGCCCTGGTTGTGAGGATCCAGTGCAGAGATCCGCCCATCCAGGGTGCTGATGATCACAAGAGACCTGCGGACAGGACAGAGAAGAGTTCACTTACTGCAGCTATACATAGACACACTCATTACAGCCCTGCACACTCATGTTGACGAGGCCACGGTGCGTCTCTGCACGCTGTTTTTAAAATGACACTGGTGATGTCTTATCTTCCCAGTGGGGCGTTGCGTTTAATGCCATCACGGATGAGACAAAAGCGTGAAGAGCTGTGAGGTGGTGGTGGTGCAGATGTTGCCGCTCCCTCTGTACTCCTCGCCTTTGTTTGGCAATCAGGGTGACCTTCAACTGCAGCCAACAGCACACCTGTGCCGTGACAAACCCCATCCTGTCAGCGAGTACGGGCGTTGATTAAAGGTGGGAGCAGACCTGAGGATTATCAGACCTGACCACACATCCCACATATGAAAAATATGAAAGTGTGAGACCATGAATTCTCAGTGGTTACTGAACCAAAACAGAAATCCATCAAAAAAGCACCCTATTCATTTGTGTCGCAATTTCAAAGGTAAACCACATGAAAACATCGAGCGCACCTGAAACGCTGGACGGAGAGAGACGGGCTGTAAACTCTGCTGACGGAGCGGGAGGGGAGTCGACTCTGTGATAAACGGATTAATAAACTCAATCACAGCACATCACTCTCTTTTACTTTTGCTGACAACTTTGAACATTTAATGTTTCTTCTGTTAGAGTCTGCAGCCCCGTTTACACCGCCGCCGTCCCCGCCGAGCCCTCTGTGTCTGTCCTCACGGTGTGCCGGACAGCCAGCATGCTGTCTAATATCACAACTTGATGCCGCCGATGTTTGGCTCGATGTCAAGAAGGGACCTGGTAGTGACTCTATAGCGCCATCTCTGTGTGAGAAGGGCTTCACACTGATGTAGAGAGGAAGCACACTTAAATCTCCTGAGAGTAAACTGAAGATGACTCTTTCAGTCAAAATAAAGAAACAGAGCTGGAGGGCAGACGAGGTTGATTTCATTTATATGAAATGATTTTCTGTCCTCACTTTATAACGGTGGACTCCATCGTTACCTCCTTTTATTTCAGGAGGATAATCAGAGTTTGTTGCTCCTCAGGTTTGGGAAGAGACACGCTGATGATGCTCTGAAACAGATGGTAACAGCGACTGTTGAGCGCACACGGGGGGTTTGGCACGGATACTTTTCTCAGGCTTAAAACTGTTATTACTGCCATAAAATTAGGCTCATTTACATGGAAAACCTCAAATCAGTGTTTTATGTGTCGACAAAGACCGTCTTTTATTCAGAGGAGCTGGACTGGTTTGGTGCCGTTTCTGATTTGTCTTGGCGTTCTTCTGGGCTCTTCAATATTGGCAGAAAATTAGTGTTCACAAACATTGGCTCGACTGCCCACGATGACAGCTCAGAGAAATACTGTGTCAGCAGTGCTGAGGAAACAACTAAAGCATGTTTCATTTCACTCTCTCAGATCTGTCACAACACAGATGAAACCCTCGTGCATACAGTTAAAATGTTCAGACATCACTGGCGAGGGGTGGGGTAGTGGGGAAAGTGGGACTGATTACACAGGGCCGTAATGGAAGGGGGGCCCTCAGACAGCCCTCTCTGTTTTTAAATTTCTAAATTAATTGCTAAATTAAAACTGGCTGAATAAATTGGTTGAAAGACTGAAGTTTGTGAAAAAAATCATCACTTAGGGACTGTTTGTTATTTATAAGGGAGGGGGAGGTGCAAAAGGAGGCATGTCAAATACTTTTTAAGCATGAGGGAGGGGCTGATGTTTTTTTTTATTTTGGCTTATTAGTGGAGCAAACAAATTTAACTGGCTGTATTTCATGGCCCATTTTAAAGGAATAATGCCTTCCAAATTTATTTTACAATTTTAAAAATTTTGGTGCTAATTTCAGGCAGTTTTTAAAGAAAAAAATATGCCTTCTAAATTTTGTTGATTTGCGTCCCAAATTGGCTGTTTCACTAATCATTTTGCTGATTAAATTTTAGCAGTCTTTAAAGAAAACATGCCTTCTGATTTTTAACATTTACTTCCCAAATTTTGGTGCAACATTTTAGCAAGAGAAAAAATGCCTTCCACTTTTTGGCTATTTGGCTACCTTTTTGTTTGTTTGTAGTTGTTTTTTTGTAATTTTGCAAATTTTAGTGCACATTTTTGGCAGTTTTTAAAGAAAAAACGCATTTCAAATTTTGTTGATTTGCCTTCCAAATTTTGGCTAATTTTCACACTAAAATGCAATTTTTAAGGAAAACAAGCCATGTTTCCCTTAAAAGTCACTAAAATTACACCATTTATCACAACCAGAAACTATATAAACAGTCGTTGGATTTCCATATTTCCGACAGCACTTGGACACATTATGTGCAACAAACTCATCCATCAGGAGAAAAAAACAAAAACAAAATATGAGCATAAAATAGTGATATATCATCAAAAACAAACCACTTGCACAAATTAACCAGCATGAACGACGCTTTTTTGATCTCCAGGATATTGTCTCCAACTGTCTCCAACAAAAAGTTTTAAAAATCAAACAACTGATTTATGGTGGAGGGAGGGTCATGGATTTTCCACCAGTCACTCAGAGAGGCAAAATTTAAAAAAGTCGCACCCCAGCCACCACCCCCCCACTAATAAATAAAGAACAGTCCCTTGACTGCAAAATTCTTTGGTCTCCCTGCACTACCAACACACACTGTCATGTCTTTCCCCAGCAAAGAGAAATCAGGGGTCCAAAACAACAGACTTTGCCAAATAATTTCAGAAGGTTCATGAGAGAGACACGGATCAGGAGAGGACAGGCAGGGGCCCCGCAGAGACTGGGGGCCCAGGATCTGTTGCTACGCCCCTGATCACTGGCAAAAACCACACTGATTCCTAAAAAATATTTCCACACTGTAAAAGTGTTTCTTTCCAAATAAAGTGTGTTTCCACATATTTCATTGAGAGACATCGCTGGCAGAGACGCAGTGTGAAGCTAAAAATAAGACGCGGGGGGAAAATCAGATGCAGGGGGTGAAGGCAGTTTTCCTTAGATGATGAATGAGCTTCACGTTTCTCACTGCACCCCTGAGCTTTACCTCTGAGGAAAGACTTCTTTAATTATTTTGGTGATGGATTTTTACATCACTTCTGTGTCTCCACCAAAACATTTACTCGGTGAAGAGTTTTTCTTGGTGAAGTACGAATTCTCCGACTGAGTTTAATCCCTCTTAATGTGCCCACACAGCAAGATTTGCAAACAGTTCTCCTCGACTTGATGTAGTAACTCGGGGCTAAAAACAGTCTAACTGAGCTGAATGGATCGAGACATCCAGCCCCACCCTTCGCCCAACTCTGAACCGTTCTGCCGCATTGCTTGTCAATCACGTCCTGAGCTCTGGCAGGGGCCACCTCCAGACTATTGATTTGTATCTGTCTCCAGGAGATGCTGTCAACGGGGCTTTTAGCTTTATTTAACACACACACACACACACACACACACACACACACACACACACACACACACACACACACACACGCTGTCTCTGAGCACCCACTGCTTCACATCCACACAGCTGGGACCCAACCAGCTTCCCTCTGTTGGCCGCCGGGGCATATGGGGCTTTAACTGCCTCCCTCGAGGGCAACTAGACAGCAGCAGCAGCAGCTGAGGGGAGAGACACTGTTACACTTGTTCACTTTAAGAAATTAGGAGATAAAGTGAACGTGGACGTCATCCATCATCTTAATTCACGAGCACTTTGAGAGTTGTCAACTTAGCTGAGTGAATTTATCATCTGTGTTATCCATCACTGAGACTGAGCAGGTGAGTCGCTCCTGATGAGCTATAATCCCTTATTGATCTCACCTATCGAACACTCTTCAGTCATGAAGGGGAGGGAGCGTGTTCGAGGATGTTTAAGCCTCAGGACAAGCAGGAAATGGATTGTTTCAAAGGGTGCAAATCAATTTTCGGAAGCTTTCTCTTTGTAGACACCGACTTATTCGCAGGGAGTCACACTTGCTGCTCCGGACCAGCTAGTTGCTTCAGTTCGACTGGATCTGGAAGTCTGCATAAAAATGCAAATGGGATCACTTAACAGTAATGAGCCATGTGTGTTTCAGCCCCATCAAAGCCAAGATTATCTCCCCAAATCTGCTCTCAGCATTATCAGCCTCGCCACTCGCACTCAAGTGTGGAGTACTAAGGAAAACATTGTTTTTCCTCTCAGCCACCAATAAAAACACAGCGCTAAAGCCCGCTCTCACTCTCTCCATTGGCTGCCACAACCTGCCAAAAATATTAGGCTGATTGGTTGTTGCTAAGCAGTCGGCTCTCTGAGAGGGTGGAAGCTTTGGCGGCCTTCGCTCGGCCGGCCCCGCCCCCTCAGAGTCATGCTGTGAATGTAGAAGTGAGGAAGAAGTCACTGAGAGCATCGAGTTCAACTTGAGAGATGAAGCGAGGCTGAGCAGAGATAGAGGAATTTCATTCTGAGGGGGATCAAAGGCTGGTGTGGTGTCTTTGTAGTCCACATAAAGGATGAGACGGAGTACAGAGGGGGGTCGGAGTGTGTGTGTGTGTGTGTGTGGGGGGGCACTTAACTCTACAACTTAGGTGTGGTGATGATGGTGATGGAGAAAACAAGCGGTGGAGGAGGGGCAGCTATAAAAATAGTACTGAAGCCAACAATAAAAACAGCTCAAACAAAACAAACAGCCCGACTATCATTTACAACTCCAGGCAATTTATTTTCCACGTCTGAGCCCCGAGACACTGCCGCTCTGCTCGTCACCAAAGGGATAACATGTAGCCTGTGGGGCCGCCGCCGCCGACTGTGACAGATGCAGGCGGCGGAGACACTGAAGAAGACGTTGGAAGGAGAATGAAGAGGGAGAAAGAGGGAAAGTGGCGAGGCTGCCAGCAGACTGAGGGTTGTTAGCGTCCTCGCCTGTAACGCTGTCAAAGTGTCATAATAGTGCAGAGAGCTTCTTCAATCACAAAGCGTATGGCGAAGCAGGGAGCCAATTAGCCTCGCTCTCACCAGACTCTCTGCTCCTCAGAGACACTCAGCCTCAGTCTGCACACACACACCGGCACAACCGAGCTGCTGGTAAACACACTCCATTGAAAGAAGCAACCAGGATGTTTACACAGGCCAAGTCTCCAAGGAGCGGGAGCCGCAGAGACCGACCAATCGCAACAGCCTTACACTTCCCCGGCAGCCAATGGCAGCACTGTTTTTCTCCCTGCTCGGCCAATGGCTGCGCGGCTCTGCAGACTCTGGGCCAATGGCGGGGCAGAGCTGCCTGTAACCATGCAACAGCGAGCAGCCTGGATGCACGCTGGAGTGTGGAGTTGTGCTGCCGCGCAGCTGCCACTCAGCCTGCCGCGCAGCCACAGAGCGGCAGAACAAAAATACGAGAGCATGGGGAGCACGTGGGGAGAAAGTTATGGATGCAGCTCTGAGCCGGCCGCACCCAGCACCACCAGCTGCACCAGCTGGAGGGAGGAAAGAGTCAAGTGCATTCCTCTGGACTCCGCACATTCTTACTGGTTTTAACGTGTCAGCAGCAGAGTCCAGTTTGATCACAATATGGAAACGGAAAAACACCAGATATCTAAACCTGCTGACGGAGAGAACAAACGACACACTCAATAAGTTTTTACATTTTTTAGATATGCGTTTTAATTGCAGTGATCCCACAATTCAATTTAGGATATTAAAGGAGCTGCAGGCAGTTGGCACATCGCAGCATGAAACCAGATTCTTCTCTTTTCCTTAAGCAAACATGAACATGTTCCTCCTTCGTGTGCTTTAATCTAATGTAAATGAACTCTTACAGTGAGGCCGGATTAAATGTCAAAGTTAAAAAAAGAATACAAACAGTCAGCGATGACATAACACTGAAACACAGATTAATGTGACTTGAAGGTTTATGTAACTGTCCTATAAAGCTGTTATATTAACATTCTGTCAGATCACTGTCACAGCTGAAGCCTCGTTAATGACTGACGGACCTGTGATGCTTTGAAGACTCGCCCATCGGTCAGGGTCGCTGCAGCAGATCACCGCAGCACCGAGCACAGGGTGTGGTTTTCAAAAAAACTTCTCATACTGGCATAAAACACACACACACACCATTTAAAAGCCGTCAGCCTCTCCTTTCCCCTCTCCAACCCGTAGCGTCTCACACGTGGTAAAATCCAAACTCTATGGCGCCACGTTCCTGCCGCCTGATTGGCTGAGCTGCAGCTCTGATCCCAGGATCTGATTCGTTGTTGCTAAGCAGTGAGGAGCCATCGAGAGTGAAAACAAGACAGCGTGGTCCTACTAACTATCAGCTAACTCCTTGTTTTCATCCTCCCCTCCCTCTCTGTGAGCTTCCCACCTTTCTGCCTCTGCCCCACCCATACTGCAGTGCTGCAGGATGGCTCCTGACGACTCACCGAAATAGCCGCTGACCTAATAAACTCATTCCTCTTGGTAACATTCTCACTATTGTTTATCAATCACGTTTATGAGGAGCTGGTTACTATTTCTGTCCCTACACACGGTTATGAAACAAACATCACACTGTTCATCAAGTGCAGAGAGTCACAGAGTCAGGAAGTCGACACATCGGCAACTGCTGCTCACTCAACTTCAGCAATATCACAGAGAGCAATGAAACCAGTGATAGTTGAATAAGACAGCAGACGGGACTAAAAGCAGAGTTATATAAGGAGGAGACAATGAGGATAAAATAGGTTAAAAGACATTATATAAGCTGGTTTGAAGTGACACAGTCAGAGTTAAACATTCAGACCTCTGCGATGTGAAACAAGAGCTGCACACAAACTGAGTTTTCAAGAACTGAGCTTAAAGTGCTCAATTAAAAGTTCCCAGAGGGAGTTCAATCATCTTCATCCTGACCTGTTATTTTGGGGACAGTCTCTATTTAGAAAACCCACAACATCTCCCTGGTTACAGAAAGTGGACTACGGAAACAAAGTGAGAGGGAAAAAAAAGACAACAAGGAAATGAACTCTTTCCTCCCCAACAAAAAAGGAAAAAACCCTCCTGCTCTTCCTCCTCCTCCTCCTCCTCCTCCTTTACCTAACTATAGCCAGACCCATGTGGCCAACTCAAATTCTGAGCACTAGCCCGTCTCTCCGACGCAATTGGCCAAAAAGTCGCCCGGCTCGGCGGATTGGCTGTTGCTAAGCAGTAGGCTGGTGGGAGCCAGCCGGCGAGTGAGGCGGCCCAGAAGAGCTGTTGCCGCTACAGGGCCCTGAGGGGGGTGTGGGGGGGCGGCGGGGGGACAGAGGGCGGGGGGTGGATGGCGGTGGGGGGAGCAGGTTCAAACAAAGCTGCTGTCCTCTCTCCTCTCACCTCCAAGTGCTCCCTGAGGTGCCCCAGGCCCCGATGGAGCGCTCGCTGGCAGAGGCATCAAACCTGGCAGCGCCGTCACATGCATGATTCACACGTACACAAAGCCTTCAAACACACACACACACACACACACACACACACATATATACATGCACTAATGTAAACAACAGGGAGCAGAGTTCCCAATGTATAGATGGCGGCGGTGAAAGCGAGGTGACAGCCGTCAGCCGGCAGCCTCCGTCACAGACTGAAGGCCGGATCAAAGCCAACATCTAGAATATTTATAGATAACAGGAAACAGGGGCGGAGGAGGGAACGGGATAAAATAACAACTGCTACTGACAGAAACTTAAAAATGTTGACATCTGAGCGGAGACTGGTTTTCAAGCTGTCCGCATGAAATGTTTTCAACAGTGTGTGTTTGAAGTGCTGCACAACTAAATCTAATTTAGAAGAAAGACTTTACTGGAGGTCTGTTCTCTTTACGACAGACTGGGAGAGTTTCAACACTGTCAACAAGGAACCACAGAGATCCTTCCAAGGTGGCACACGCTCATTGGTTTAGGTTTTATCTCGTGAGGTCATGATTCTTGTAAAGTTGATCAAGGGTGTGTTGGTGTTATTATTATCACCACAGGACCTGGTGTGTTTGACTTGGAGAACAGCAGGCGCCGCAGCTAAAGCCTGGAAAGGTCACAGAAGCAAAGTGGCGATATGTTTTCAAAAGGCTGACCTAATTAATGCTGGACATGGACACGGCCGCTGCAACAAACTCTGGGGCCAGAGCATCAGCTCTGTGGGCCCCCCGCCCGTTCTCTCTACATCCACGTCTCTCTCACACACCTTTAATTTATTTTGTTTACAAAGTCAATTAACTTCCTGTCTTTTCTGTTTTTGAACCCTGTTTTCTCTTTGTTGTGTATGCTGGTGCTCCAGCAGACACTCACTCTGCTCTATCTGCATTTAGAGACGAACCCTAGTGCAGGGAAAGGCTTCACAATTACTAAACAACAAACCTTTAAGGGACTGTTCTTTATTTATCAGAGGAGGGGGGAGGGCTGGGTGTGATTTCCCTTATTTATTTATTTATTTTTTATTTCAACCTCCCCAAAAGCTACAGATATTCTGAAAACCCTATGACCCTCCCTCCACCATAAATGAGTTATTAGATTTTTATAACTTAAACTTTGGTTAAAAGTTAAAGTTGATGAAATCCTGGAGTTGGAAACAACCTTCGAGCAGGTTAGTTTGTGCAAACAGTTTATTTTGGGCCAAATTTTAAAAGTGATTTTGATGAAATATCACTATTTTGAGCTCAGATTTGGTTTTGTTTTTTATCTGATGAAAGACTCTGTCACACATGATGTGTTCAACGACTGTCGGAAATATAAAAATTTAAGGATAATTTCTTTTCTTACAGTCTCTGGCTGCGATACACTGTGTCATTTGGGTGATTTCTAGAGAAAACATGTTGCTCAAACCCATCACAAGGCATGTTTGCTTTAAAAACCTCCAAAATATAGTGCCACAATTTAAAGGGCAAATCACCAAAATTTGGAAGCCATGTTTTCTTAAAATATCATTAAAATATAGCACCAAATTTGGAAGGCATTTATCTTTGAAACTTGCCAAAATGTACACCAAAATTTGGAAAACTACCAATATTTGGAAGGCATGTTATCTATCAAAATCGGCAAAATTTAGCAACAAAATTTGGAAGCCATGTTTTCTTACATTTCATTAAAATATAGCACCAAAATTCAGAAGGTATGTTATCTTTGAAACTTACCAAAATTTGGAAAACTACCCAAATTCAGAGTGCATTTTTACTCTAAAGATCGGTGGTAAGATAAACACAAATAAAGCCATGACATATGACTTGACATGTCCCTCTCCCTTTTAGGACCAACCCACCCTGTCAGTAATGAACAGTCTCTAAGGCGTGTGAGGGGCCTCAGAGAGCTTCCACTATTGTCTTTATACACAGTTCAGTCTTTCAACGTATTGACTCAGCCACTTTAATTTAGTTGCTTCACTGATTAACTATAAATACAAACCTAACTCTTTATTTCAGGCTGTTTGAGGCCCCTCCCACTGGGGCCCATGATAACCAGTCCCACTCCTCCCCTCACTACAACACTCGTGGTCACAGAGCCAATAACTTTGATTTCACTGTTTCACACTGAGTCACAGCTCAGCACAGTTTCTTCTCTATTTTTAAATCCAAGTTCACTGTGAATGTTTAAATCAACACAAACCACTCTGAGCTTTAGTTTACAGTCGTGCCGTATGTCGACGTGCTGCTCAAGTGATGCACATGAACTTTCTTTGAATGAAGTGATTCTTTAATGACACTTTCCCTTCTGCTGTAAATGTGCTTTCTGACATTTAAGAAGTCGTCTCTGTTCAAATTGGCCCATTTGAAGGGAAACACACCTGAATCACGTTTCATTTCTTACGACATTTCTAAAGTTCAACGACAATTCTCCTGACAGATGGATGGAAACATGGAGTAGAGTATATACTCAGGGGGCGACATTAAAAAGCAGTGTGAACGTGTGAAGGTAAAGGAGAGCACGGGGGGAAGAGCCAGTGTAAGATGAGAGCGTAAATATGGAACAGGAGACAAAGAGTAAATGTAAAGGAGAGACAGACGGGTGTGTGTGAGGTGTTATTGTGCTCTGACACTATAAGGTTCATTATTCTCTTATCTCAGCAAACAGCTGTCATCTTTAACATTATTTGTTGTTGTTTTACAGACAATCTTTTAATGAATAATTCACCTGTACAGTCTGCCTGCATCACAGCAGCCTCACAGGATAATTATTTATCTCACTGACTTCTACACATCAGTGTCACTGTTTGTTACTGTCATCTGTGGCAGTCATCTACTACATCTGTATGAGGCTGCAATCTGAAACTGTCACAAATATAATATAATATAATATAATATAAACTAAGTTCAGTGTTAATATTCAGACACTTACACTATTAGACAAGAAGAAAAAATGAGCTTTACATGACAATATTTCTCAAGTATTTTAAAGGTCATAAACCAAAGCAAATTCAACACTGCAATGGTGTGAGATAATTACAGTTCAATAACCTTAACAACCATATCAAAATATCACAGTATTACACAGGAATCACTAGAGGATCCACACTACGATATCATCACAATACTTAAGTCACGATACAATATTACTGCGATTTTAAATATGTTGTGATATGCTGTGTATTTATTACTTTTTTCAGCTGTAAATTCTGCCCCCAAATGAAAATTTCGTCAACATCTGCTGTATCTAATAAAATAAGGTTTTCAGTGTGTTCATCTCAACTTCAGACACTTTTGTTGCAGCAAAATGTTTCTAGTAAACTGAAAAAGCAATGGATTGTATTATTCCAGTAGGCTACCTAAAGTTTAACTTGTATTTGTCATATCAATAATTTGGATTCCCCCCCTCTAGTGTTATTACACAATAACTATTATCATTATCAATAAATACAACAGAAGTTGTTTTTTTTTTTGGTTGAGCAAAGGCTTTATATTAATTGAAACTTAAAACATTTTTTTATTTTAGGTGTAAAAAGTCTGACAAGCAGTCGCAGCCAAAAGGATATGCACATGTTTTAGATCAGGGCAGCACGATTATGGCCAAAATGATAATCAAGATTATTTTGATCAATACTGAGATCAAGATTATTCATTGGTTTTGTAGACAAAATATCTTCATTGCACTTCCACATTTATATCAACAGAGCGCTGTTTTCACTTCCATGTTGTGCCACATTCCTGCTGACGTAGCAGGGCTGCAACTTTACAAGATGTAAAGTTGTTTTGTTAATGGAAGTTTGTGTAAAGTCTCCCTTTAGAAAACATCTCAAATAAAGGAGAGATTCTCCGTCAGTTACTTTTGTTTTTTCAGTATCACAGACAAGCAAATGTACCTTGAAATCAGCGAATCACTGCAACACTATCATGTATAAATATATCAAATAAGATTCTTCTTCTTTTCCTGAATTCAGTGCATCTTTTGTGGATACGTAGTTGATCTGCTGCTGTTTTTGAGCAGCACTGTCATGTATGTCTGAGTTGACGCTGGACAAGGACTGGCAGCAGCAGTACAGTAATGTAGGGACATAATAAAATAAACATAAACAATAAAATAATTGGCCTTCATGTGTTCATCCTACTGCAGATTGTGGTGTTTATCAGGTGTTCTGAAAAGTTATCTGTGTTGCTCTGCAGCACTGATGAGTTTCATGCAATCCTTGCACATGATTCATTCTTTCCCAAATCTAAAACACTTCCAAACAACAGATGATGACGAATGACTTTTGTTTTGCCGTCTGCAGTTGCAACATTCAGGAAAGTTTGTCACAGGCTGCTGCTGCAGGAAGCGCACGTAGCAGCACGACAGCTCCCCGTGAGTGCAGGCTGACTGTTAAGGAGGCACCTGATTTAAGCAGCGGAGCTCACATTTAAAGCGTCAATATCACAGTCCATCATATTCATTTAATTGTGGGAAGCTAAAATCGAGATTGGGATCAATATTTGATTAATGGTGCAGCCCTACTGTGGATAAGCAAATGCACACTGTTAAGCAAATGTACACTGTATGATAACTGTCAATTTTCATATCACGTGTACTCTGAAGCCAGTGTATCGCTGCAGCCCTACACCAGTTAGAAAGGAATCATTTAAACCTTTTCATGGTGTAGACGATATAATCTAACCATAACACTCATAAAGTGATCGATAAAGGATGACCCAACGCTGATCAGAGGTGGCAGACAATCTCTGAAAATGGGAGAAAGATCATGAGAGACAGAAAACTGAAAGCAGGAGATGCAGAGTGTGACAAAGTGAGACAGGGAGGGAAAACAGCAGAAAGTGACAGACACAGGTTGGTATATAGACGCTGTACGGGGACAGACGACAGCACAGAGAGCGAGCGGCGGCGCGGCAGGGTGTGACCAGCAGCGGGGTGAACGCTCAGGAGTTCTCCTGCAGCAGCAGCAGCTGAGGTGCCCCGCAGGGAGTCACCAGCTTCTATCAGAGCAAACTGCTCCACTAATTACTTTCGATTTCCTCTTGATACTGTAGAGCAGGTGACAGGCAGGACTCTCATCCTCCTGGACGTCCTTCACCGTGCGTGCCCTCGCACCACAGTTATTTCACCATCACATATAAGTTTGTGTCCTTGTTGGTGTGCTGGCTGTAAACAGCAGTGCAGCGAGGACACAGAGACTGTGTTCTTGTATAACACAACGTGAAAACATCTCTTTTCCTCTGCCTTACACAACTCTTCAAAATAACACATGCAACAACTAATTATTCCTCTTGACTTGAGCTCCGTGGGGCTGACTGCACAGTGTGCTCTGCAGCTCCCTGTGGTGACAAAGCGGGGTTTGTACGGCATCCCAAATAACAAAACTAATATGAGATGCTCTGGGGGTTGTCACAAAGCTTTTCAGTGAGCCGCAACATTAAAATGCAGCGATGGCAAATGGGAGACATGCAGCATTTTTACCAGCAGGTAGATATAGACGCAGAAAGTTTTAGAGACAGCAACGAAAAACTTCAAAAGGTTTGACTCTAATTCTACGACCGACTTGGATCCAACTTGAAAATCAGACAGCATGTGTGAGACTACACAGAGAATAATTTAGTGATTGACCTGATGTGCAGCAACAAAGACAGGGCGCTGAAATAGGAAGGATCCTAGAAGCTGCATCACAGCAAAAAAAAGACCAACATGGCAGAGGGAAGGAGCATCATGAAGAACACACTGCGCCAAACATCTAAGGTGGGCGTCAGACCTACTGTTTACCAAGGAAGACAAAATCAATGCCCTACCCACTGCACCAAGAACTGCATCTCACTCAGTGCAGCAGCAGCAGCAGGTCGAGCAGCTCCTTAAATCTGTGTGGATCTGTAAACTTTTGACACCTGAGCGCCATGTCTAATAAGCATTAAACAACAACATGCATATTGTATGTTTGTGATCTCGGTGCCTGAGCACATGTCAAATGTTTGCTTTTCATGATAACAACTGCTAGTAGTTTACGCCCAACACAAGTTCACCAACCAGGACGATGATATCTGTGTTAAGCAGAGCCATCTAACTTAAGGGCTGTTTGCTACTTATGAGGATGGAGGGGTGGTGCAAAAAGGAGGAGGCATGTAAAAAAAGATTTAATTGGCTGTATTTTTTGTTGTTGTTTTTTTACCTCTGATTTTTTAAACACCTGCCTATGATTTCTTTTGATTTCCCCCCCCCATTTTTTTAATACCTTTAAATTTTGTTTTCAATAAAAAGACTTTATATTTGTCTTAAATTTAAAACAAAAAGCTTCCCTTTTTTTAAAATTATTTCTTTTTTTTCTTTAAATAGAAACAAATCTTATTTTTTTCTTTAGATTTCAAAACAATCCTTAAATTTTTATTTCTTAAAATCTTTTTTAGAGAAAACATGCCTTAATTAAAAAAAAAATAAAAAAACTTCTGAATTTTCTTGACATTTTTAAAGTAAACATGCACGGTAGGTTTGGAAGGCATGTTTTCTTGAAAAATCACCAAAATCACACCATTTGTTTTGTCCAAAAACAAAAATTTGTCCAAAAATAAGTAAAGAACAGTCCCTTAACAAACCGGATGTACATGTTATAATCTCTCTCAGTTCTTGCGCTCTGAGAAGTTCGTACCTGCAGTTTGTTCGGTTGACGTGATAATAAACACGTTCCTGACTGTCGGGAAGTGGGATGTGATGAACTGGACCCCGCCTGTGTTGTTTCAAGTGTTTCTCTCCACGTCCACTCGTCAGTTTGGAGTTAATTTGCTCTCCATGTATCATCATACAGATATCACATTACATTAAGGGAACGTTCCTAATCAGCTGACAGCGGAGAGAGTGTCTACTCCTCATCTCCTCCTGTCAGCAGGCAGACCAGCTGGGGAGAGTAAAGTAGGAGTAAAGTAGGAATAAAGTAGGAGTATATTTAATCAACTACAGCTGAGTTTAACAGACACAAGTGATAATTTAAAGCTGAGGAAGTGATTCAGATTTCATACATGATATGAAGTGTTTGACTTCACATGTCAACACGCTGCCTGAGTGCTGCAGGGATCTGTAGTTATTTAACAATGTGGAAAGTGCGAAGGGACTGTTCTTTACTTATCAACAAAATTAAAAATTTCAAGAAAATTAATCAATTTTTTTTGCATGTTTTCAATATAAAAATTGAAAGGAAAAATTTAAGTTTTTTTTTATTTTAAATTCAGGCATGTTCTCCATAAAAGTTTAAAGAAAATGTGAACAATCATAAAGAAAATTTAAGGAAAAAGAATTTAAAAAAAATATGGAATGTATTCTTAAAAAATGTAAAGACAATTTAATTTTTTTCACAGGACGAGATAAAAAACATCATCACAGGGACAGTTCTGTCACATAAAACAAACATGGACTACATTTAACAATCACAACACAGAAACATACAGAGACGTCTAAGTGCAAGAAAAAGTGCTGAGTGCAAGCCTTTATAATGACGGACAGTCCCTAATGTGTCAATACACACAGTATGAATACAGTTACTCATCATCCTGCACCACAAACCGTGTGGTCGATGAACCACAGTGTGTTTAGTCCTGACATGCCAAACCAATGGGATACTACTTCCTAAAAACTATTACTTCTAACAACACATTAGAAGTAATGTGCAAAATAACCACAACTAATAACTAAAAGTAGCTGCACCTGTGTATGAGTTCGCTGGCACCCTCTGACACTTCAAAACACGAGCAGATAAACTTTGATAATACACATTACAACAACGTTTATGAGTCAGAGACACAGGCATCCGCATCCACCGCATGTTCTGAGGCAGAGGAATACTTAGGGACTGTTCTTATTTATGCGGAAGGAGGAGAAGTGCAAAAAGAGGAAGGCATGTCAAATATTTTTTAAGCACAGGGGAGGGGCATATATGTAAAAGTGGCTGTATTTTGTATCTACTTGTCAACTTCCTCCTGCATGTATACAGTCAGTCAGAGCCAAACTGGCCGAGGCGCTCTGAGCATGCTCCACAGTTTCCGCCCCGGGCTTTGACCCGGAAGTCCAATAGCATTAAATGTGTAAGAGAAGAAGAAGCCGGTAACAACATGGAGAAATCTACATCCAGAGCCGTGACTTTTTGGACGGACCAAATGTACAGAGCTGTAAAGTTGTCCACCATGGTAGCAGTTAGCAGCTAGCTAACCGTAGCTAACTTGTTTGTCCATTGTTTGGTCTGTGACGTAATAGGTCAACAGGAAAAAGGTCCAATACTAACAAGCTGAAAGGGGCATATCTCCACCTATCGTAGAGGAGTCGCACATACTGGGCTCAATAAATGGATTCCCCTCCCGTGCTTGTATACTGGGACAAGGACAGTAGGACAGTTACATGTCCTCGTCCAGCTGGGACTGTAGCTACACTTCACTGTGACTGGGTGCGCACCATAAGTACACTGGCGTACCTCTGCGGTGTGCCGAGTGGGTGGAGTCTGCACACCATTCCACAGGAATGTTAACCGGCTGATACCAAATTCTGCCGTTAAATTTCAGCACAGAGAGCAGTGTTTACAATCACCACGACCACATGGGCCTCACTATCACAGACACATCAGGGAGACTGATAACACAGACGACTGTTAACTGTCATTCAGGATTACATAACTGAAAAACTCCTGCACACTGTCTAACGTGCAGAAATATTCAGATTCAAAGCTGCAACGTTTCGGTAACAAGACCTTCATCATTAGTTTTACATGGTATCTGCGGGTGGCTGACAGATTACTCCATGTTTAAACTCTCTTGTCCCTAAGTACGAAGTGGTGCAGTGAAATGGAGCGGACCCACTCAGCAAGGCTCAAGGAGAAATATCTGTGGCTCTAGGGACGGTCAAAGAACAATACACACCACACGATAACTGCAGAAGTACAGAATTTATACTATTATCAGTCAGAATGAGCCTCAAATGAAAACAGAGGGACTATTTTTGATTAAACAAACGTGTTATCACTATAACAGGGTGACTGCAGATATAACAAAGTTAAATTTAAGATGGTTAAAGATTTCTTTTTACCAACTTATGTGAAATTTAAGACCAAACCTGCAATGGAAATACACAATTTATATATGGATGCACGTGTAAGTCCTCCTTCCAGGTAAACACACTGAGGAGAAATGACAATATTTAGGTGAACTTAGGTTTAATGTGTTTAATGTGCAAAGAAAACAAAATCTCATCGCTGTAATGAATCTTGTTATATCTCAGTGTTGTTGTTGTGATGACTTGATGTTGTGTTGTTACTGCTGAAGCCGTTGTGTCATGAATATGTTCTACTTTGTAACTGTGCTTTTATTATAATATTGTCGTTTAATTATTCTGTGTTTCCTGCCTGGCGATGACACATGAAAATAAGCTTACAGCAAACTCTGGTGCAGCTAAGCACCTGTGCACTGTCCCTCTAAATTAAATTCCTTAAATGCTATTTATGTTTGAAATATTGAGAGAAATACTGACTGTAGACAGTCGCAGGGTCTGTCAGGCTGCAGAGATATTCGCGGTAGTGTGACAGAAATTATTTAAGACCCGAATTCAAGACAATTTCAGACTTTTATTAAGAAGCCTTACATTCCGCAAACTTCGTTTAAGACTTTTTAAGAGTTTTTAGGGACCTGTAAAACTGAAACTAGAAACATTTTGTTAATGGAAGTTTGTGTGAGAAGACTCTGCCTTTAAGATAAGTTAGATAAAGGAGAGATCCTGTCGATGAGTGAACTTGTGTGTCACTGTCACAGCTTGTGTATCTGCAGCGTGCTGCGGTTAGTAGCGAACAGTCTCTGAGCATCAGTCTGGCTCTGAGCTGGATACACAGCCGTCAGTGTGACGCTGCTGCTCGTTTGATGAACAGTAAATGTAGTTTGTGACTGTTTGCTGTTGTTGGCGTCAGTCAGTGTCAGTCAGTGTGAGTGTGAGCGTGTCGTGTCGTGCAGGTGTTTGAACTCGTGTCAAGCTGAAGTGTCCGGGCACTGACAGGCTGCTGCGGGCTCGCCGTTACACTTTGTTAAACTGTACCTCGTCGGTTGGACGTTTCCGCCACTTTCTCCGTGCGGCTCGTCGCCCTCCCCCGCCGACCCGTTGTCGTCGTCCTCCACGGTGACGTCTGCCACGATGACCGGGGCGCCGCCGCCGCCGCCGCTCCGCTCCATGACTCCGGCACCATGTTCCTCGGAGCTGGAGCCCCGCGCGGCGGCCTGCGGCTCCGTCCCGACGGCGGATGCGATGAGCGGTGAGAGCAGCAGGACGAGCACCAGGGAAATGCTCACGCTTCCACAGTGAAGCCCTCTTTCCATTTGTAAGACTGGCACATCAGTGAAACACGAGACCTACATGCCACAGGCCGAGAGAATCCGGACATGCGAACAAGTTCAAGTGCAGCGAGCGAAGAAGAGTCTCAGTGTCCCGCGCAGCTTCCGTCCAAACGTCCTCTGGAAGTAAACACAAACAGCCGCTGGGACACCATGTTGTTGTCCTTATACTGGACACAGTCTCGCTTGGTAACGACACGTCCCGCCTCGTCTCCACTCTGGGATTGGACCGGAAACCTGCGTGTTCGCTCAGCGTCCGTGTTCCGGCGTGTGATTGCGCCGCGCGCTGTCACTCCCGCGCGGAGGCACACTAAGCACAATGTGATTGCGTCAGAGAGCTGTCACTCAAAGGGGCGGGGCTACGGAGCTCCAGCCCCCCAAACACTGCTCCTCATTGGCTCGTCGGCGCCGCGCATGCGCACTCGCAGCCAGGAGCAAAAGGTGACGCAAAAAACTCCCCGATGGCGAATCTTGTGGCGGCGCTGTGATTGGTCGGATGTGTCGTGATCCGGCCAATCGGAGGGACGGTGGAGGTGAGCAGCGACGCCATTGGTGGAGGCTCTCAGAGGCTGCCTGAACGTCAGCAGCTCATTGGACAGCTGAGCTGTCAGTCAGGGAGCAGTTGTCAGGACAGTCGACATGAAAGCTTCAACGTGGCCTCAGCTGATGAGACAGAGACAGACAGACAGACAGAGACAGACAGACAGAGAGACAGAGACAGACAGACAGAGAGACAGAGAGACAGAGACAGAGAGACAGACAGACAGACAGACAGAGAGACAGACAGAGAGACAGACAGACAGAGAGACAGAGAGACAGACAGAGAGACAGACAGAGAGAGAGACAGAGACAGACAGAGAGACAGACAGACAGAGACAGACAGACAGAGAGACAGACAGAGAGACAGACAGACAGACAGACAGAGAGACAGACAGAGACAGACAGACAGAAGAGACAGAGACAGACAGACAGAGAGACAGAGACAGAGACAGACAGACAGACAGAGAGACAGAGACAGAGACAGACAGAGAGACAGAGACAGAGAGACAGACAGACAGACAGAGAGACAGAGACAGACAGAGACAGACAGAGAGACAGAGAGAGACAGACAGAGAGACACTTCCTGTCCCTGATCAGTTGTCTCTCTGCTCCACAAACAGACATAATGTCAAAATAAATAAAGTGCAGTGTTTCTTATTCACTCAGTCAGAGATTAAATTCATTCACTGTCTCGCGGTTGTTTTGGATCATTGTTCTCACACAGAATAAAATATATATATAAATTTAAATATTTAATATTTGTTGTCTGTTCACCTGTTAGAGGAGCGAAGCATTTCAGGTGTGACGGTTTGTTGTTTTATCCTCCCTGAAGCTCCAGGTGTCTGAGTGACTGGAGGAGCAGCCACGACCCTCCATCAAGGAGGTTTTTAGGTTTGGATTTTTACAGTTTCTTGCTGTGATGAAAGGCGTCATTCTGATGATTAACACTTTTTAAAGAAAATTATTTAAAAAAAAAAAACAAACAAAAAAAAAACTTGCATTTTAAAAAACACTTTAAAACGTTTTAAAAATTGGAGGAAAAAATATTATTACAAAATTGTTATTTAAAATTAGATTTTTAAAGTAAACGTGTCGTCCATGTTGTCTTTAATAACATGTTAAAGCTTTTTCAAAATTGGGGGAAAAAGCTTTTTCAAATCACATTTTAAAGATTCTAAATAAAAAATAAAATCAATAAAATTTGCTTTTTAAAATGTGGATTTTAAAGAAGACATACTTTAAAAAATCTGGAGGGCATATTTTCTTTAAGAACATATTTCTGTGGTGAAATATAAAAGCAGAGTCATTTAAAGCAGAGTGACCCTATAAACTCTAACTATAAAAGTATTAGACATGTTTCCCCTCGTTTGTCCTGGAACTGGAAAAATATCTGGAATTTTCCAGACTGATGTAACTGATGTATCGTCACCAACTAATAAAGTCCTTCAAAATCAAACAGATATTATCCAGTAAGTTATTGTCTTAAATTGAAAAAGGACATTTGTGTTCAATGTTCATTCTGTGAAATGTGTCCAGACACATTGCTGCTGGTTTACTGTTGATAAATGTCCAATAACAACAACACAGAATCTAAACAACAACACAGAATCTAAACAACAACACTTCACACATTTGATGATCAGACGAGCAAAGTGTCAACATGGACTTGATGTGTATGTGAGAGGCTGCTGACGTGTCTGATCAAACACTCTGATTTCATACATGTTAATTGTTTGACAGCCACTTTAAATGACTTGCTGTATCTGTGCAGTCACCTGCTCAGTGTGTTTAATAAAGACACTGGACGGTACATGAGGACACTGAACACAGTCTGATGTCTGAGGACTGAAAACCCTCCAGCTGAATACAGCTGCTGACTCTTCTAGCGCCCCCATGTGACCCTACAGGGGAACAGCACCATTGAGTTTTTGTCACTGAAGTCTTTCACATGGAAACACGACACACGTTTGACTTATTAAAGCTTTGTTCATCCAGATTATGAAAATAAAATGTCTCTAACTCCAGCTGACGACAAAAACAGCTGCAACTATTTTAGTTATCAATTCATCTGGTATTTATTTGGGTCTGTAAATGAGTGAAACAGCTCAGGTTGGAACATCCGCCTGAGACGTCAGCTGCTGTTTGAGCTGCATATTTAAAGTCTCCTGGCTGTTTGGGATCAGTCAGACCTGATGAGTACAAAAACTAAACACTGTCTTTGAACAGGAATCGTTTGGAGAATAAAAGTGATGTCCTCATGTGGGGCCATGGGCTGTTCTTCATAGTCACAAATGTGTAGTAAAGTATAAAACTCTTCAGCTAAATGTTGTGCAAAAACTAAATTACAAATAGTGCAACAAAACTGAAAAGTCTTGTGATCTGATCATTTAGGAACTCTGCATGAACTTTGCTCGAGTCGTGCTCTGAGTGAGGAACGTCCTCAAATGAGACGACAATAAAAGCTCGTTATAAATGTGTTTCCGTATCAAACTACAAACATTAATCATAAATGAACAAGTTTAAGAAACGATCGTAGAGTCAACAGAAATAAAAGACAGACACAAACTGTGTGTTACCATGACAGTTCTGTACTGGCAGACAAAGGAAATAGTACCTTCACATTAACATCATGATCACAGTCGACTGGTAAAGGAAGGAGAAAAGAAATGCTGGTGCAGAAATATCATAGTGTGCAGATCATACTGGCCCCAAACTGGGCCACATACTCCCAGTCTAGTTTGTCTACACACCACTGAGGCCGACACGTCCTCCAGTTGTGACCTGAACCCAGTAACAGTGACTTGGAGACAAACAGGACTGTGTCAGCCTGCGTCTCTCACAGCTGCACATTTAACACAAAAGGAAATAAAGTGTAAGGCAACATGACCTGAAAACAGAGTGAGAGCTGCATTCAACAATTAAACATATTAGTAATTATATGGAGAGAATATCAAACAATCGCAGCTTTCAGACAGATGAAGGACAGTAACAACATGACTGATCACTGTTTGATCAGAGGAGGGTGGAAGCGTGTGGGAAATAAACTTCACAGACAAATCAGAGAGTGTCATGCTGTGGACATGAGACACATATAACCCCTTTTACACCAAAATTAATGCCTCTATGTGGTTTTTTAAACATGGCTAAACTCGTGTCGGACTGTTTCCCCACTGTCAGTAGATCAGAGCTGCGTACGTGCCTTTGTATGTAACCTTCTAAAGCTCGACAGTTAAGGGGACTTAAATGTGTTTCCATCAATGCCGATCAGAGCCAGAGCCGATAAATACCTGCAGCTGCCACAGAGTCATGTGACCCGGGTGTGAATGCAGATTGTAAACTTCCCTGTTACATTAAAAGCCAGATGTTAGCACGTGTTAGCCATGTTTTGGTGCAGTGGAAAAGGGGCTATATCCTCACATAAACTTGCTGCACAATGAGTATAAATCTTTTACAACACATTCATTTTTGAAGACATCAAAATCTTGAAATGATCAGAAATACGATTCAATCAGGGAAAAACTGACACAACTGTTTCTTTAAATTAGCTGCACACAAATCAAATTAAACCTCAGAGATTCATCTTTTGTTTTTAGCTGCTAAGTTTCTGACACATTTATATCCTGAAAGGTTTCTCCGAAAACCTGATGATGCAGCCGATCACAACATGTAGCGTCAGTTGTTCAGACTTTATGCTAAGCTACATCACAATGTTGCTACATCAGAGTCAAACACAGGGATCTATTGCTTCAGTGTGCCGAGGCACATTAAAGACATGTGCACTGCTGTTGGTTCAGATTTCAGCTGCATCAGTTCATCGCATCAGACCACATCACAGAATAACAGCCCAGCATCACGACCTCACAATGTTCTACAGGTCTCTCTACAGCTGTGTTTAAACTGAAGTCAATGACACATGACGAACTGTGACCAGACGGTTTGTGTGAGGAATAAAAAGCAACTTAGAGGCACAAACAGAGCCGACGCAGTGGGAGGAGGTGCAGGCATGAAGGTACATCAACAGTGAAGCTGTGGACTTCAACCCTGCTCACTGACGAGTGTGACTGTACAAAGATTTCCCAAACTGTCTGCACTCAGGAAATCAGATCATTGGTCCACGACAGGCTGCCATGTGTTAGAATTTAATAACCGACGAGAATATCTTCACATCATGACGACGACGTACACGACAGGATGATTAAATAAACACATTTATATCTGTGTCTGTGTCCTGCGCCTTCCGGATTCTCTTGTGACAGAACGGAGCTGTTTCCAGGTTAACGTCACATTATAAGCCGTCTAACCTGCAGAAATGTCCACAACACTTCAACAAGTTTAACCCCTTGTAAAGAGGATATAAACATGTCAGGTGCGGCTAAACTGTTGAGGAGGAATGAATCACTATGTTTTAACAAACTGAAGTGAACTAGGAGCTGCTGTCGCACAAACAGTTAAACCTTTTCCACAAACATGGAGGCGGCTCTGTGCTGCTTCCTGCACCTGATTTTGAACATCCGCATTTCGACCAAAAACAGAAAGAGAAATGGTCAGGAAAAAAAGAGCGTGCAGTCGTCTTATTAACAGTTCAGGGTTCCCACGTTTTTAACAATGAATTATCAAAGTGTCCTTTATCATTTTTCCAGAATATTTTACTCCATTTCCACGACTTTATTTCAGTAAATTAAAATGAGCTGGCCGACTGCTAACGCTTGCTAACTTGCCACCAACCAGCTGCACACGCCAATACACCAGACGACACAAACGCTGAATGTCAAGGCCGCGCCCATTCTTGGGAGGATAGAAAAGATCACATACATTCTTCTTCACATCTGAGTCACTGTCTTCGTTTACGTCTCTCCAAAGAATGTACTTCTGTTGAAGAGCGTGTCCTGATTGTATCTGAGCAGTCTGTCCGTTTTACTGATTTTAATTCTCATCTTTTACTTTGGAGGCGTTTTAGTTTGTTTCATTCTTGTGGATTGTAACTTTGACAAGTCTGTCTGCATATATGTCTAAAAAGTTTGTTTTATGGATGCGTCCCTCCGTCCAAGAGGATCAGTGACCAAAAAGCAGGCGGAGCATTGTTGACGATGCAATGCTGATCTGGTCGAAGCACAGCACGCACTAGATTTTATATTCTGTGTAATGACAGACATGTTTGGGAATTCTTTTTTCTGTTTGTAATATCCAGAATATTGTGTGCGTGTGCATGCAGTCGATGAGGACTTGGTGAACAGGTTCTCTGCTCACTGTTCCTTCTACACGATTACTTCATGCTGAGTGACGACCTGTTTCTGTTGAATTATTAAACCATTTCTTAACACGTCTCTGTTTCAGAGCCACGAGCAGCTACATTACATTTATTATATTTATTACAGCCCACCTCTGTGCTGCGCTGAACGCAGGCGACACTGTCGGCTGTCACGTGTCTCTAATAACCGAATAATTGGAGCTTCATACCTGCACCACAGGGTTTCCCCAAATTGTCCGAGATCTCATTAATTTTGGAGCTTTTTTTCAGTTTAAATTAGCATATTAATTAATTTGCTGAGAAATAACTTGTGCATGTTGCAGTACAGACTTCATATTACACCTCTTTTCTGTCATCTAATTAAACAAAAAGACTTGAAGGCAAATCAGCGTTCTGACTGCGTACGGCGTCTCCAGCCTTCACGAGACCAGACGACTCATCTGCAGCAGATGGCAACAGTTTGATCAACGATTACGAGCTTTTAACTCTATCTTTAATAGCATCGTTTCTTTTAATAGGACTGAGAATATCATCTCAAGGCACACCTTAGTTTCATACTGCAGTGATTCAGCGGCCGCGCTGGTCGAGATCCACAGCTTCAGTCACACCCGCTAATTACAGGACGAGCCGACGTCCCCAGAGAGACCAGCGTGCAAACCGAACAACGAGACTGAAAATAAAAAACACTAAACGTATCAGACGCACTTGGTCTTCCTCATCAGGCACTTTAAATCTCACAGTGTCAGAAGCACCACCTGCAGGATGAGGAAAACCAAGTGATCCTGTTTCTATCTGGTTTGAGATGAGTGAGAAAACGTCCCAGTTACAGTTTGGTCCAGTTCTGCAGGAGGTGCAGCTCCGTCCAAACGCTGGCTGAGACCGGGCAGAAATCAGGAACACGGCACTTGTGGGTAAAGTGAGGTCGTTTGGGAGGAAGGGCGACAGTGAGGAAGGTGAACTCCTCAGTTGATTGGAGGATCTCGAACCTGCACGCTTCCGTCCTCCATCCCGAAGTAGGCTCGCTCAGCCATGCCGACGAAGAGCCCGGTCTCAACTACACCTGAGGAGGACACACAAGGACGCTCGGTTCAGTCGGACCACAGAGGTCAAATTTCAGTACGACTGTTAGTTTAAAACCAAACTCGAGCTTCTCTTCAGTCTGAACTCAACATCTCACAACAACTTCATTCTGAACTCTCTTTCACATCATGCACCAATCACGTCCTACGTAAAGTCGACTCTGTAATCAGTGTTTTACGTCGATGTCGAAATGCTCCACCTGCACTGCTCTTGAGAAACTTGCTTCTCAGCTTACACTTCCTGTTCTCGACGACTGTGACTTTGTCTTTAAATCAGACCTTGTTCACACAGCGTTTAATAAACTCTGCAGATTTGTCCTTGGACGTCTTTTTCTCACTCATCGCTGCACAATGTGTGATTAACTTTAATCACCATCTCTGAATCTAACAAAACTCATTCACTGGTTTTATATATTGAAATGTATTCACGTTAATTACCATCATTACCTACAACAGTATCTTGTACCTTTTACTTCATATCATCATGTTCAGCACTCTGACAGCTGTTTGTCCTTCATTTGTGATGAGAAAACAGCTTTTATGTTTAAAGCCTGGGCAGATTAGAATCATCTACCTGTCACTGTTGGATCTATTTCAACACTTGGTGTGTTTGCTCACTTCCTGTCTTCTTACTTTGAGGTTGACTGCTCTTGTTATCAATGAACAGCAGCAGTGCGTTTGGTTTTAGGTCTATATAATGGCGTTATTATCAGGATAATTATACCTGACTGTATGACTGGTGATCCACTCTAGAGCCCAACCAATATATCGATCAGCCAAGTACTGATATATTACTGTGAGCATTAAATACTTTCCTTTCCAACTATATAAAACTCATATACAAATAAAAAGATCTGTAATTTCTCATTTAGTCCAGCAGGAGGCGCTGACTGCAGGCCATTAGGGGTGAGTGGATTGATCCTTAAATATCAATACTCTCCATACTACGTTTTCATTTTGAAGGTCGATCCTAGCACCAATGAGATCGACACCGAAAAAGGGGTCAGTTTCTCTCCTCTACGTCGTACATATCTGTATTTCAAGAGTCAAACTGTCAAACAATGTTCTGCTGTCGTGAACACATCTAGTTCAAGTTCTCTTTGCTTCTTGTTTGGAGCGACATCTGGTTCCATTATACTGGAGGGAAGGCAGACAATATCTCTGACACTCTGAAGCTCACACCAAAACTATCTACACTGATAAACAGCTCTACAGGTGAGAGGAGATTTTGATTTTGGTGTGAACTGTCCCTTTAACAAACCCTAACCCAGCACCTCACCTGGAATCATCTTGATGGCAGTGTTGACTTCCTTCCAGTTCTGAGCGCTCTCAAACTTCCAGTCCAGGATGAAGTTGCTGTTGTCAGTGACCACGGGACCCTGAGAGACACAAGGACACAACTCAGACCTCAGACTCTGTTTTAAAATCATAATCTGACACCCAGACAGCTGAGAGCAAAGTGCGCGAGACAGAAACACACTGTAACACTGAGTATCAGATGGAGACTATACATAATCAGAGTTTTATCTAAGTGCAAACAGTGTGACCACGACTGAGTGAAACTTGAGTGTTTGACTTGACTGAAGAGAGTTTTCACTTCCAGGACTTTGTTCTGACACAAAAGCTTCAATAAATTCAAAAGTCGAGATAAATTCGAAGCCTTGATGAGCAAAACAGACACATTCCTTTAACTCAGCTTTTCAGAGCTTTTCAGGTTAAAACAGAAAGCTGTCCTGTATGTGCTCTGACTTCTGTGATTATTAAGTGACTGTGTGACTGTGAGGCAGCAGCTGATTAAGTAACGTGTGTGTGATCATCGAGGCTTCCTGAGTAAACAAACTGTGCACTAATGAGTGGACGAGTCACAAACTGCTTCAGGCTCAACAGTCAGAAGGAAGAACTCAAACACTAAGTCAGAACAACAAACAGACTCTGCTGTTGGTTTAAAGAGCTGAGCAGGAAATAAATGATGAAGTGTTTACAGACTGTTGATGAGGCAGGTACACGTGTAGGTGTCATCTCTGTCCTCAGGTTTCAGTTTCACAAAAGTTTTCCTTAAACATGTTCAGTGGAGTTTTCATATGTACTAACTCTCAGGCTGCTGTCAGCCCCAGAGTGTCTCCTCTGGTCTGAATCAGGGACTCATGTTGTTCCAAAGTTGTATAATTGCCTTTGCTTGCAAACGGCCTCATATCTTTGCACTTTGACATGACCTGTAGATCAGCTGAACAGTGTGACGTCAGAATGTGATCATCACTGTGCTCAAGACAAACAAAACAGGGACCCTCTCTTCTCCATAGAGCTACTAGAAGTCATGAAACTCCACAAAGTATTTCAAACTCATGCACAAGACCAGAAACATGTGGTTACATTTGTACTGACACTGTGAACATCAGGGCTGCACAATCAAGGAAATTAACTTTCTGTCCGTCTGCCACTGTGGCTGCTGGACGCCCAAACGTAATAGATTACCATTGTTGTTTTTGTGCAGTAAGGTCAGCAGATCCAGCAGCTACTTGTATAATTTACCAGCATTTAGCTGGTGCCAATTTTCAACCCCTTGTACACACTGTAAATGACTGTTATAGAGGGTACGAGCAGGAAACGCGACTTTAAAATAAAGCTATCACTCAGTTTTTCATTGGTGCCTTCTGCAATCAGTTCAACGTTCAAGAATGTCAAAAATAATTTCCTTCATTTTGTATTTTCCAAGAAATTTGTGGTGCTTTAGCAGAACACTGAAGGCAGCAGAGAGACGGAAATGAGTTCACTTATACTTTTTAATTTACCGCAAGTAATATCATTCTTGTGATATTCAATATATTTTCCTCACATGGAGCAGCCCTAGGGCTCGTTTCATTTAACAATGTGGTTCAGAGCAGACTGAACAGATAAAGATTCATTCATTGAACTGAAGGACAATAAGACTCCTCTAGTGTTAGTGTCACTGTGAGAAGGTGACGACTCAGCATTCTCAACCTGAGGACAACCACAAACCACCAGGACAGAGACTCAGAGAGATCTGACAGGACTGTATGAAAATAAAAATCTGAAATAAACTCAGGAGCAACACAAAGAAAAACTGTGAGTAGAAATATCAGTGAAAGTGTTAAACAGGGAAATGACAGCCAAGTCGTCCACTCACTGCTTTACTGACAGCCATCCGTAAGTTGGCCTCTCCTCCGAAGCGCTTGGCTATCGTCCTGGAGACGGGAACGTACGCCATGGGGATCACCTCGATAGGAACCCCCTTCTTCCACTGCTGGCCCAGAGCCTTGGAGTCCTTCCTGGGAGAGGAGACAACATGAGAACTGAATCTGGACTCAGTGACATGCAGAGATGCAGATTCACCTACAGAGGACTTATATTTTATAAGAGTGTGTCCTCAGAGAAGATCTATGTGATCGGTTAGAAACGTGTTACATGTGAATTTAACAAATCTTCAATAAAAAACGATCAAACACAAACCTGTAGTCTGCGATGACGACAAAGTGTTTGGCACAGCCGGCGACGATCTTCTCCTGAGCCAGGCAGCCGCTGTGAGACACACACAGGACGAGTGTGAGACAGGAATCAGAGGAGACGCTGGTTAACTTCTGCTGTCTGTATTTAACTGTACAGAACTCACCCTCCACCTTTGATCAGCGTGAGATCTGCGTCCACCTCGTCCGCGCCGTCAATCGCCACGTCCAGCTGTGTTGGAGGAATGAGAACTTATTACACAGCAGGCACAGAGGAGACGTTCTCTACACGTACAAACTGCCACAGTCAGCTCCACCATTCAGTTTTTTCACATTTCCACAGGCGTAATTCTCACAGCGCTGCGACTCAAGCTGACAGGAGTTTGAGCGCCAGCGTATTGTGGCTCTGCCTCATTTCCATGGCTTTCAGATTCATTTGTAACGAGCTCGTCGTACCTCTGGGTGCCTGTCCAGATCCGACAGCGTGAGGCTGTGCTGCAGAATCAGCTGACGCGCCTGTGGGAAGACACGCCGAGAGACGGAGACAAAAAGCAGAGGAAAAGCTGAGAAATCATTTTCAATTCAGACTCTGCTGCATCTCTGCAGAAACAGCATGAACATGTGGAAACTGTTGTTAAATGTTGGAAATCTAGAAGTGAATGCAACTTCTCCTGTAGGTCACTTTACTATTTAATTAATGTGTCGATTAACTGATTATTTGTTTGGTCAAATAATGTCAGAAAATTTGTCGTCCTCAAACATCTTGTTCTGTCCACAACCCACAGGCTTTCAGTTTACTGTCACAGAGGAGAAAGAAACTGATAATATTCACATTTAAGAAGCTGAAATCAGAGAAGTTTGAGTTTATTTCTCTTCAACCAAAATCCACTGAAAACTATTAATCAATTATCAAATTAGTTGGGGATTCACTAACATCTGATCGATTTCTTGTTGCAGCTTTGCTCCGAATAAACATGTCATTTCGATGTTGAGGCCAAAAAGAGAAGCCTGTGTGTGGTAATGAGTTGCATCAGAGCCACAGTGTTGCAGCAAACTGTTTCCTCTCCTGTTGGACTGTAACTGAGACTAAATGTCTCAGACTGACCTGGAAGGAAGTTGGCACACACACGATGTTGAGCTTCTCCTGACGAACTCGCTCAGCTGCAATAAACACAGTAAAAAAAAAAGGAGGAATCATTAATGCATTAACCTTCAGCAGTGGGAATAAAAATCCAAATGTTGCTGATTCTGCTGTCTGAAATTAGGATATGACAGGAGTCACTTAAAATAATCTCCAGAGGGGAAACTGGTTTGTAACTGTAAACAAAACTGTGTAAACAGGAGGTAAACAAAGACACAATCCAAACATGACATCACATCAGGCGACTGTAAATCATTCCTCTCTGGACACACTCACTTTGTTCAACTTTCACATCCAACTCTTTAACAGTTACTAGTGGTGTTCCTCAGGGCTCTGTCTTAGGGCCCCTTTTATTTGGCTATGTCTTCAGAAAATGCATCATTATTATGAGATTATATATATATGATAATTACTAAATTAGAAACTTGAAACCATTTTTAAAGGAAGTACGTGTAAAACGTCTCTTTTGAAAATAACTAAAATAAATAGGGACGCACAGTATGGATCTCTGCTGATATCTGATATGCTGATATATAACAACTTATTCAGCTGACAAACAATATCAATAAATCCACTTTTCCCCACCTAATTTTATTATTCATCAAGTCTCTTGATACAGCACAGTATCCCAATGTTTCTGTGTGGCAACACTGTATTATCACATTGATTTTTTGATCACATAACTAATTAATATGCCAAATACAAATTAAATGTTAGGTAGCCTACTAGAATAATAGCATCACGTATCAGTTTTAGTTCACTAGATACATTTTGCTGCTGCAGAAAAATGGCTGAAGTGAGATGAACAGACTGAAATTAGATAAGACAGATGTTGACAAACATTTTGTTCACTGTTTGCTGCTGTTTGTAGAGGATGACAATAAAATTAAAGTTTTCCTTTGAGGACATGATTTACAGTTGGAAAAAAAAGGAATATATCACAATGTTTTATCACAAAAATCAGCATATTGCAACAGTAATACCGTATCGTGACTTCAGTATCATGATATCATATCATGAATCCCAGCTGCAGTAGTTTCACTCACCTAACCTGTCCACAGCGTAGACGATGGTCGACCCGCTGCCTACTCCCACCACCTGGTTGTTCTGTGAGAGACAGAAGAAGAAGTCAGATTGATGAAGCCCTGCAGTTTTTCACAGCAAGTAAAAACCTGCCCTGAACTCACTGACATCGGGAGGTGTTGAAATAAAGCAGCAGAGACGGGACAAGAGGAGGAACACTGGAGCTGTTTTATGTGTTAGTGTATTAGTGTTCATGCTGTTTGGTTCCTGTGTGACTCTGTGTGACTCTGTGTGACTCTGCACTTTGAATCAAAAGCCTGGAAATACACGTGAATCCATCAGATGCACTGTGAGGGCTGGATTTATCTTAGCACTGCTTTTCTTACATTAAATATAATTTAATCCACCTGCTGGTGTCTGTGATGGTCCAGCCTGTCCATGTGTCGCAGCTCCACTACATGACCTGTGATTACACACTGATGCTTTAGAGTAATTAACTCCTGCACAGATCATTAATGAGTCTGTGTGTGTGTGTCTGTGTGTGTGTCTGTGTGTGTGTGTGTGTGTGTGTGTGAGTGCAGGCTGCAGGTTGAGCTCCTGAGCAACATGTTAGCTTCTGTGCCTCAGTGTGTCCATCAGTGTCAACAGCACTGAGCCTCCTGCTAACAGCTAACAGCTAACAGCTAACACAAGCTGTGACACACCGTCAGTATATTTAGTCCCTAATGCGGACCAAAGTTAGCTCTCTGTCTGTCCCGGACAGGCGAACATAACACCGAGCTAATTCCCTGCCGAACCCTGCAGGTTAGGTAACTGAAGGAGTTAGCACGCTAAGCTAAGCTAACGGTGCTCTGTGTGTGTGTGTGTGTGTGTGTGTGTGTGTGTGGCTAACAGTGTTAGCATGCAGCATCTGTGGCTGCTACATCAACACACGGCTGAGCTCGCGCCCAACACAAGCTGTGGACACGTGCTGCAGGACGCGAGGACAGGTGAGTGTTACCTGGACGTGGTTGTCCACAGCCGCGTGCGCCGCGAGCTTCTTCGCCTCCTCCGCCATGTTCGCTGCCCGGTGACTCGAGACGCGCACGAGCTTCCACGATGCTGATGACCCGAGTCCAGCTGAGAGTCTAGAGACAGAGACAGAGACAGAGACAGACCTCTGGAGGAGCATGACCCGCCCACAGCGCGCGCGCACACACACACACACACACACACACACACACACACACACACACACAGCGTGTAACCGGCCCCACGCTGTTTTCATGTGCGTGTATACGGCAGGTATTACGGTAAGATGATTTCAAAATAAAAGCTCTGTTCCGTTGAATCACATTCAATCAACGAGGAAGACGCGAATAAATAACGAGTTAAACTTATTTATATATTTAATTTATTTTTCATTTTACGAGTCATTTATTTCTCTCAGAAGTGTGTCATAAAAATAAGTTACACAGACGCATAAAATATGATTTTTTTTTGTACATTCATTTTTTGTTTAACTAAATAAATAATAACTAATTAATTTTTGTATATACATGTAGTATTTCTTATATGTTCATTTTTTATTTGACAAAATATATAAATAAATAGTTAAATTCTAATATATATGTATTTTTTCATTCATCTGTTTCTATCAGTAGCGTCATAAAAAATAACTTCTACACAAACACACACACACACACAAAATGTTATTTTTATTTAACTAACTAAATAAATAGCTCGTTAAATTTTAATGAGCTATAGCGAAATAAGTGAATATAAATAACTAGTTAAATGAGAAAAATAATAATATAATATAATATAATAATATAAAATAATATAATATAAAATAATATGAAAAATAAATACATGTATGTAAAAATGTAAAATGGAGCTTTTATTTTGAAGTCATTGTTTACATGCTCTTACCGTAATGCCCACCTTATACACGCACCGCAGACCGGCTGGCTCGGCTGCGGTCAGGAAACGAGAGACAGACAAACCTTCGCAGCAGGAAGCTGCAGAGTTTAAACTTTGGTTTTCATCCTGATCCGCAGCCGGTCACGTCGCGTGTCTTATCGTCTAACTTAGAGATCTGCGGTGAAGTGCGCAGGCGCAGCACAGCAGCATCAGCTCAGGGACCATTAGAGACTGTCTGCAGACACACTGGACCAGAAAGTAATCAGATACTCTACTGAAGTAAATGCTGCAGTACTACACTGTAAAAATACTCTGTCACAGGTTAAAGTCCTGCATTCAATAAGAAGTAAAAGTACAAAAGTGTTAACATCAGTTAAAGCACCAAAATGAAACTCATTATGCTCTCAGATGATAAATGTGTGTGTGTGTCATATTACTGGACTGTAGTTACTGATGCATTCATGTGTTCATCACTTTCATGCTGCAGCTTATAAAGGTGGAGCTCTTTCTAACTACTTTGTAAACTGCTGAGTAGTTTTATCTGTAACATTATAATTTAATAGTTGGTTTATACTTTGTATTAATAATGTAAATAAAGTAAAGTTATGAAACACGTGTGAGCAGCTCTCATGACATTTTGTTGGAGAGTGTTTCTGTGTGATTTCTGTGGAGATACATTTGTCTTGATATTATTTATATTATCTACAATCTGTGCGTTTATGTGTGATCTGTTAATATGAAAATAGTTGTAAGCTCATAAAAATATGTTGCAAATACAGAATGCAGTTACAAATCCACAAAAACAGAATGTCTGTGAATACATTTAATTAATTTACAGATAAATGAAAAGCATCTTTCTAACATTTACAGCTTCCAAAAACATATTTGTGACTCCAGTTTTTATTTGTGAATCTCAGTTCTGTGCTCAACTTTCTTTCCTCCGGACATCAGTCACTGTGAAATGTGAAGGAACAAACACAGAATTACAATTATCTCTTTTGGATCTCATGAACACACTGTCTCTTCTTTCATTTTATTTATTTATTTATTTATCTATTTTATGTGTTTGTGCATTTGCAGATATGTTTTATGTTTGCACAATATTTTATGAGTTTACTTTTTTTTTAAACATTCATGGAAAGTGTTTCATGTTTACAGATGACATATTTACACACAGATTGTAAAACTGACCAAATATTTAATAATTTACATTTTCCACAGTGAATCTTCACACTGATGATGATGATGATGATATTTCACAGAGCGAGTGCAGGTCAGGTGGGGCTGAAAGTCTGCAGTTTGTCCTGAAGGTGGCGCCACAGGAGAAGAAGTGGGGCCAATAAAATGTGAAGGGTCCATCCTCCTGGGAGCTCGAGTCCTCTCAGCTCGTTTTAAATTATTATTCTCGTGTGCAGAGAAGGAGGTGCACCATAAAATAATAATAAAGGGTTAATTCTATGGTGTGTGCGTGTGTGTGTGTGTGTGTGTGTAAATGTGCTCTGTAAGTTGCATCACAGTTGATCTGCTAATTAGATTTTAGTTATTAATGTTGTTTGTGAGCAACAAAGTGTGTCGTTGTTGTTTCAGCTCAGAGACAAACATGAAGCGAGACGTGTTGCAGCCGCCTCATAATCACAGTCATGTGTTTTTAATGGGAGACGCTGAAAACATCAAATTAAACCTCTGTTTTCTGACGAGCAGTCGTCCTGTGTCCTCTGCTGCGTCTTCACTCTCTGAGGAATAATAAACATGTTTGTCCAGAAAATTTTTATCATTGAATGAAAAGTTAAATTCATCCTCTATATGACTGTTAGTATGTCAGTTAGTCACCAAGTGGTTCCTTTAATTAATGAATAAAAGTTTGTCTTTCTCTCGCCGTGCTGAATCTGAATTAACCCTTCAAAACACCATCAGTGGAGTCTGACCCCAGTGACATCAGTTCATCAAGGAAGAAATGCACCAACACTCTGGACATTAGTTCAGATGTGCTGCACACGTCTCAGTGAACACACACACACACACACACACACACACAGATATTTACATCACTACTACTTTTTATTTGGCAAACAGCTTGAGATAGTCTCTCTTTTTCAGTGTACAGTATATATACGTATATACTATAGTAAACCAACACATTCTGTTTTATAACCATTTTTTTCTCATTTTTACATCTTACAGCTGACAGCTTACAAATATAGCTGATCTTTTTGACAAAATTACAGATTCTGTTTGACACCTAAATTTGTATGCTATATAAAAATCCACACATCTTACATTCATGATTAGAAAAAGTAGGCTATATGAAATCAGGAAGAGGAAAAGAAAGAAAAACACCACAGTACGCAATTTCAAACAAATCCAATTAGGAGGAGGAGGAGGAGGAGGAGGAAGAGGAGGAGGGAGGAGGAGGAAGAGGAGGAGGAGGGGACTCGAGGTTTCACAAAATGGAGTCTATCACTCTGAATCCAATGTTAAAGTCCTCTGAGAGAAGTTTGCTGCTATTCCAAAGAATCATCAGTACAGAGAAGATATCATCGAGGAACAACAACGATACTGTCACATAAGAAGAAGAATGGTTAAACCTCTGTACTCGCTCCAAAGTTAGAAACTAATACCTTGCCATGGATTATAATGGATACTTGATAAAAACTAAACTTTGCATTGCAAACTGTACATATTACTTCACACCTCACCATCTTCTCTGCCAGTGCTGTTTTAAGCCTTAATCCCAGGATTATGCAAATGCTGCCAAGCTTTCCTTTCATGCCTCGCTATCTCTGCATGAGACATCTGCTTAAATCGGACATCTTTCTCACATCTGTAAGACAAAGTTGAACAGAACTGCATGAGGGAGCTGCCATTTGGATATTGGGAAAGCAAGTAATAAAACCCAGCACTGTGGACGCCATGTTGACAGACAGGCGCACGTTTGTTCCTTCTCCTCGACGAGCGCCATAATTGAATCAGCACGCAGCAGTTTTTTGTACCGTGAGGATGGACTGAAAAGTTTGTGTCTTAAAAATACAGCTGGCCTGTCTTTGCTTCACTGACGAGTGTCACCAGTGAAGCTGAGTTTTATACACAGTATTGCTGAATATTGAGCGTTGCATTCGGTTTATTGAGAAGTTACTGTTTGACTTGCTACTTTTTTTAGCGCAGGATACATGACCGTTGGCATCACATCGTATCAAAAACCCAGATGAGTCATGCTTGAAGCAAACCAGCGCTTGCTTCGGATTTTTTTTTTTGTTCTTTTTGTACTGTAGATAACAAGATAATCTCTCTGGATTATTACATGACCACGTTTGCAAGCATTGATCTAATCATAACATCTAAATAGAAAACAAGACCAGATTATTCTAAAACTCATCTTTGAACACTTGTTCACAAAAATAAAAATAAAAAAGGGATGCATTCTGTTGAACCCAAAGCTCACAAATGTCTTTTTTTGTCTGTTTTTTTTGTTTGTTTGTTTTTTTTTTGCCGTCACCTGACTCTCATCTCTGCGAGCGATGCACCAGAACTGTGTCGGACTGTGACGTGGAGCTGGAGGGGACTCTGATATGTAAACACTGCGGCAAAGCCTGATGTAGACAAGACACTCAAAACACAAGAACCAGTATGGCGGCTGAGTTGTGTCAAGATTATCTGTAGAAACACATCGACCATCTGTGAAGGTAAATAAAGTTCTCAAACTCAACCTGAGCGCGACGGGTCCTGAAAAACTGAGGTTGAACCAAATTAGGGGCCAATACGTGCGCCGATTGGCAAGATTGGGCTGTTGGGGCATAAATACAAAAAAATGAAAATCTAAATCTTAAGCGCTACATGGTGGGCAACAGGACTTTCACCTCTGCTCTCTCAACGGCAGCTGAAATGTCTTCACAGAACTTTAGCAAGTCCAGTTGTCTACGATGTGGCACTTAAGATTACGATGACCTGGATGACTGAGAATCTTCACCAACATAAAAAGAGAAATAACTAGAATTCACAACCTGGTTTATGACTCTGCCCACCAGCCCAATTTCGATCCTTTAACATGACCTTTGACCTTGGACCACAGTTTTACTCAGTTTATTCTTCTGACCAAGTGGACGTTTGTGCCAAATTTAAAGAAATTCTCTCTCGACATGCAGCAGGGGGCCACAGGCTGAATCGAGCCCGTGGCCTCTGTGACACGGGCGTTGCCTTCACATATGGGACGCTTGCTTGGGGGACTCAGGACCAGGCTCAGGCTTCAGCTCACGAGTTGGGTCGGTTCAGTTTGGTTGGATTTTGTTCTTGAGGAGTGTTAATGTGTCATCTGTAAATATGAAACACTTTCAACAAATACAAAAAAAGATTTGTAAACTCACAAAAATATTCTTCAAATATAAAAATTATCTATTATTTGTGAATATCTTCTAAATAATTTACAACTTAAACAGATGTTTTCAATCCAGTTCCAACTGAATCTCAATTGTGCAATTTCTTGCAATTTTTTGTGTCTTTGCAGATCTGTTTCATATTTGCAAAATATTTTTGTGAGTTTACACATCTTCTTTTATATCCCGTGAAAGAAGTGTCATATTCACAGATTTACACAGACACAGACTGTCAAACTGCTCACACAGAGAATATTGACACAAACTGGCCTCCGTACGTCGGTCACTGAGGAATGTAAAGGAGCAAACAGAGAATTACAGGTTACGTTCCAGTTCAGGGTTAAACACACAAAACTCTCACCTTGTACTTAAAAGATAAACTGTCATGATAAATAAATATTCTATTTGAATTTAACCTAAAATACTTTTCGTATATTGCCATAATATATTCTAATATATTTATAATTTGATAAAGATTTCACTATATGTTTTGGTTTGTGCTGTCGTTCTAAATAATTACATATAATATATACCTGTGGAATGTTTCTGTTATTAAATTCCACCTTAAAAATGAGGTTTTCTAAAGAGCTGGCAGGAAGCTGGATGAAGGACGGACTGATGATGCATGTATGACACACACACACACACACACACACACACACACACACACACACACACACACTTTGTCCTCTCCTAATGAGCACTGACGTTTGTTGGAATGACTCTGAAACTAAATCTGCACGGACACGAGTGTTCCTCATAGAAAAGGGGAGTCACAGCTAAAAGGTGCAGGAATGTAAAGTTTAACACTGCACAATGACAGAAATACAAAACGTACAGCTTCACTCTGCAGTGACTTGAACGCAGCGTTCTCACCTGGTCATTCACGCGAGGTGACGCGTTTAAGTGTCAGTCAACACAGTGTAAGTCTGAATGATGACGGTGTAAAAACACAATGTGAGTTTAAAGTGTCACAAAAAGGTATTGTTCATGCTTACATTGTGAAATTACACCTTCCCACTTCCTCTAACTGCACGCTGGCAGCATTTCTCTCACTGACACAGTGTTAGTGAGCACTTAAAACACTCACCGTTAGCTTAATGCAAAGTGGCCGACAGAGGCAAACACGCTACTACGGCCCAAAACACTTACATTCAGAGAAACGTCCTGTAGCTGCAGAGAAGATACAATTTCAAAAACACGCGAGAATCCAAAGCAAATACAACAATGAAAACGTGCTGCAGGAAGTAAACATGTTAACATCAACAGCAAACAAGCTGCAAATACAGAAACTAGGCAAAGTCAAAAACACACAAACACATTTGGAAAAAAAACGCTACTTAAAAATGCTGCATGTGCAACACAGTCTCACTCTGAAGTCATCAAAAACCAACCAGCGCTTAGTCAGTGACCTCCAGCGTCAGACGCAGACCAAAGAAAGCTGTCACATCAGCCGCTCACTGTTATTGTCTGACGGTGGCGTCACGGGAAACGTGGCGGGACAAGAACAAAAGTTAAGGTGACCAAAGTCTGAGTGGGGTGGATGTGTCCAACAACCACTTTCACCCGGGAGGCCAGAGTTCACTTCCTGTAAGAGTGTAAAGACAAACCTTGTTTCTTTTTCCTAAACCCAACCACGTGTGTGTGTGTGTGTGTGTGTTGGCTAAACGTAACCACGTGTGTGTGTTGGCTAAACGTAACCACGTGTGTGTGTGTTGGCTAAACGTAACCACGTGTGTGTTTGTTGGCAAAACATAACCACGTGTGTGTGTTGGCTAAACGTAACCACGTGTGTGTGTTGGCTAAACATAACCACGTGTGTGTGTTGGCTAAACGTAACCACGTGTGTGTGTTGGCTTAACGTAACCACATGTGTGTGTTGGCTAAACGTAACCACGTGTGTTGTATTGGCTAAACGTAACCACGTGTGTGTGTGTTGGCTAAACGTAACCACGTGTGTGTCGGCTAAACGTAACCACGTGTGTGTGTCGGCTAAACGTAACCACGTGTGTGTGTCGGCTAAACGGAACCACGTGTGTGTGTCGGCTAAACGTAACCACGTGAGTGTGTGTGTGTCTGTGTCTGTGTGTGTGTGTGTGTGTGTGTGTGTGTGTTGGCTAAACGTAACCACGTGTGTGTGTGTGTGTGTGTTGGCTAAACGTAACCACGTGTGTGTGTGTGTGTGTTGGCTAAACGTAACCACGTGTGTGTGTGTATGTTGGCTAAACGTAACCACGTGTGTGTGTTGGCTAAACGTAATCACGTGTGTGTGTTGGCTAAACGTAACCACGTGTGTGTGTGTCGGCTAAACGTAACCACGTGTGTGTGTGTTGGCTAAACGTAACCACGTGTGTGTGTTGGCTAAACGTGGACATGTGACGCAGTGAGGATGGTTTGGTTTATCTCGTCAGCACAACATAAGTCCTCCAGGCCTGCAGGGGGAGCACTGAGTGGATCATTGCGTCCTAAAAGTTGTTCATTCACTAATCGCCAAATCTACAGTGATCATGAACTGTCATCATGTGAGCGAGCGTGAGACAGAGCAGTGGGAGGCGGAGTTAAAGTGCACTTGCTCTCTGGGCCTCGCGACTGGAGATATGCAGCCACATTTGGTTTGAAGGGTTCGGGCCACAAACTGCGTCCACCTGCTGCTGGTAACGTGGAATAACTGAAAAATGAACTGCCTGGAAAACACGTGTTTTGCTCCATGTGTCACTGAGCAACACACGAGGCCCTGCATCCAACACTGTGTGTTCTGGTCTCTGCCAGGTCAGAATCAGGCTGTTCCTCTCAGTGCTGCCCCTACAGGCCTGGAGGACTTCTGTTCTGTTTCTCTGCTGCATTTGTTTTCAGGGTTTGTGTGTTTTTGTCTTTCTGTATTCGCAGCTTGTTTGCTGTTAATGTTCTGTTTATTTTCATTTGTGTTTTCATTTGCAGCACAGTTATGTTGTTTTATTTGCTCTGAATATTTCTATGTGTTTTATAACTGGTGTCTTCTCTGCTGCTGCAGCGTCTCTCCTGATGGAAATATTCTGGGTTGCTGTGGTGCGTTTGCCGTGTTCGGCCTCCGTCAAACACACAGATGAACAGAACACACTCCTGTAAGGATACTGTAACATGTAACCATAAACTGTGAAGGTATGAGAGGAGAACATGGAGGTATGTGGCACTGAACGAGCTGACAGGATCAAACAGAGGTGAAACAGGGAGTTCTGGACGGTCCTGTTCTTCGGCAGAGAGATGTTGTCTGTCCACGTTTGGAAACATTTCCCACGGCTCTCATCTCCCTTTCTCACGCCACTTCCCACATTTCCAGTGCTTCACCTGTAAGAATGTTCTTATCGGATACAAAAATCAAAACAGTCGGTATTTCTCCTTTTTGCTTCCGTACAGTTTTGCATTGAAAAATATGTTGTTGTTGTTTTTTAATCCTCATTTCTATTTTCTTTTTTTTTTTTTTCAAACTCCAGACGTCTTTTTGTGGATCCAGAACTCGTCTCCGTCCGTAGCTACATGTGTTGGGCATCCATTATGTCCAAGTATTTGGCCTCAATGATATGAGGAAGCACGTTGTTCCTAGACACAGAGCAGACACAATCGACGTCAGTGGTTAAACCAGAACAAAGGAAGCAGAAGCCCACAGCATCACAACGTCAGATCTTATCGCACAAGATTTATCACTTCCTGCTCGCCTGTTCCAGCGAACAAGAGATCCAATCAGAGATACAGCGGCTGTTCATGTATGTGTCTGCACAGTGGCACCAGAGATCCGGGTGGGAAAAGGCTGCGTTAACAGAATCTCAGCTGAAGAATGATACTCTGCACTCGAAAAGTTCAAGCTGGCTTCAAAGCTCCAGTGTGAAGGGTTTAAATATGATATAACGTAATCGTGTTTCTTTGATCAGAATGGTTGCGTTCTTGTTCCCTCACAATGAGACGTTTATATCTACACAGCAGCAGGTCCTCATCTACAGAGATCACCATGTTGCACCGCCATGTTTCTACAGTAGCCCAGAACGGACAAACCAAACACTGGCTCTCGACGTGTTTGTGATATTGCTGTAAAGATTAAATGATATATTTTGGTGGTTTGAGGTGAAGGTGTGAGAAAGAATAGTATCAGTAACATTGTTAACACTGTGCTACATTACAGAGAAATACAAACCGTACTAATGAACCTTCATTAATATAGGCCTATATTTTATCTCCAAGTGCACGTCACACACTGAGCGAGCCGCCTGTTAATGACGCTGTGGGCTAATGGGCATGTAGCTACTTCCATGTTTCACATGATACGTCATGTTTGTAGTCGACCAATGAAGATGAGTTTACATATCACCTTGGGTTCGTCCTTCACCTTCTCAAAATGATCCCACACTTTGGATTTCCTGCCCGACATGTTATTAACTAGCCTGTGGAATAACCGCAGGTACCAGCCCTGGAGATTAACCTGACGAGGACACTTCCTGTGTCTGTCCTTTCACATTAAACTCCCACATGCTCCAGTCATATAGGTTTGGATTTATTTTGACAAGGTGCAGCTCCTGATAGAGTTTCATGTTTGTTTTTTTCTCTGCGCCTAAGCGACCAATGAAATCTTGCGACTAATGATCTTTCTGGATCTTTTTGGTCGACTGTTAGGGAGCAACCCTCCTAGTGACAAAAGCCAAAACTGGCATATCAAAAAATATTTGTCGGTTTCTACAATCAGGCTCCACCTCACCATCTGTGTCGCCAGCTTCCTGTCTCCAAGATGTTCCTAAGCAGGGTCAAAGTTTCTCCCATCAAGGCTGTTTTTACAGATCACAACTTTTGCACGGGGCGTTCGCCTCTTTCAGGCCTCGTTTGTTTTGGAGAGTTTGTGAATCTTTTCATTTGAAAACACGACTAAAACAAGAATTAAATGTTCAAACTGAGAAAACGTTATTGTATTTGAGTTTGACGGCTTTAACACGTTCTAATAAAGTCGGGTTTTGTACTTGATGAATAAAGTTTATTTGCCTTCTTTAAAGTTTCCAAGTGCAGAGCATCATTTTTAATTCACTAGTTTGATGCAGCAAAGAAAGTCAAGGAGAGTGTTTCTTAAATTATTCTGTGAATGTACAAATATCATATTTAATGCACTGCGCCCATCTGCTGCTCGTCCTGCAGCCGCTGAGACCGAGCTGCAGATGAACCGCAGCGTGTTTCTGTCTCAGCTGAACCGCCAGATGTTTCCAGCTGAAAACACATTAAACATTGTGATAACATTAAAAAATGCAATTAAGAAATTAAATTAAGATTAATTAAGAAGACTGGAATTGACAACTTTATTCCCTGTGACGCTGCTGCTCAGAGAGATCAACAACACAAACACATCCACAGACTTCACTGATCTCAGGTCAGGCGCGCTGCTGAACGTCTTCCTGGTTTAAATCACAGGAGAAAATGTTTTCTGGGACAAAATGTTGGCGGTCGTACCTGATTGGAATCAGCATGATCATGAGCAGAGGGAAGATCATCTTCATGTACGGTATCGGGTACATGCCGAAGGTGCAGAGGACCAGCAGCTGCATCATCTGCAGGAAGGTGAAGTAGTGGATCTTCCTCTGGGGCACTTTGCGGATGTAGTGGGTAGGCGGGTAAGACGTCTGCAGGAGATGAGAGGATCAGGACAGATTAAAATACAGTCTACCCTGAGGTGCTCCTCCTCACTGTCCTCAGGTCTCCTGCTGTCTCAAAGAAATGACTCAGGGAAGTGGACGGCCCACACACTGCGGGTTTCACATCGTAAATAACGTTTAGCTTTCAGTGTTACAGAGTGTATTTATAGCGCGAGGGTCTCCTGTGTGAGGTGCTTCAGGAGCTGCTGATATTATTTTCAACCTGCGCTCAATAAGACTTTCATGTAAAAATACACCTGTCTCTCCAGTCTGAGCAGAGCTGCAAAGACAACCCCTCAACTGATCTGGTGTCAGGTACAAAAATCAATAAATACCTCAAACCTCTGCTAATAAATCTATGTCACAATCCTTGTTAGTGCAGAATCAGAAATCAGAAATACTTTATTGATCCTTGAGAGGAAAATGTGATTTGTGACAGTCGCTGTGATGTAAAGAAATACAGACATATACGAAGTAAGAATAAGAGTATGAAATAGACGTGTGTAAATATAAAGTAATAAGATAAAGTAGAAATAAAAATGTGTGTTATTCTATATTCTGTGTGTTGAACCCGTGTCTTCATGGACTCTCTGTAGGGATGGACGTGTACATAGCTGAATAGCTTCAGTGTGATAATTCTCACAAGTGCAAATTTACACTCTGTTAAAAGAGTTTATGGCAGTTAAGACTCCACAAATTAACATTTAAGACTATTTAATGACTTTTAAAGGCCTGATATTTAAAAAATTGAACTTAAGACTTTCAGGACTCCCTGAGGAGTAAATAAACATCATGTGTCATGAGACTGAAGCCTCTTGTTAAAGCTGTGGTTTGGACATTTTAAGAGTTTGAAAAAGAGCAAAGATGAGTGTCCCATCACTCGGCTGGTCCTGACGCTCAGTTCTGTCTCAGGATCAATCAGAGTCGAACAAAAAGCAGAATGCACCGTGATTCTGAAAACACAATACAGTGTGACAGATGAACCGACCACAGTGACTGACATTAACACAGAACTACCCTGACAAAGTACAGACTCAGTGAGCACGACCTGACCAAAAAGACGATACAAACAATCATGGCTCCCTTAGGAGGAGCGATTCTGCCGGCTGTGCAGGGAAGACAAAGTGGAGACAGAGCTGCACTTAACAGAAAGAACAAAACTCCAGCCTGTCCAAACAAAATATCTCCCCAAATTCAAACACAAACATCCTGAATCTGACCATAAAACTGGAATAAATAATTGACCAGTCGTGTTGGGAGAGCACACAGAGAGCTGCGGTGTAGCAGCAGAGTCTTTATCTGCCTTCAGCTATCAGGCTCCTCTCCTGTGGAATCATCTTCCTGCTACGGTCCGGGAGGCAGACACCGTCTCCACATTTAAGACTAGACTTAAGACTTTCCTCTTTGATAAAGCTTAGAGTAGGCTGGCTCTTATAGTTAGGGCTGGCTCTTATAGTTAGTGCTGAATCTTATAGTAAGGGCTGGCTCTTATAGTTAGTGCTGAATCTTATAGTAAGGGCTGGCTCTTATAGTTAGTGCTGAATCTTATAGTAAGGGCTGGCTCTTATAGTTAGTGCTGAATCTTATAGTAAGGGCTGGCTCTTATAGTTAGCGCTGAATCTTATAGTAAGGGCTGGCTCTTATAGTTAGTGCTGAATCTTATAGTAAGGGCTCTTATAGTTAGTGCTGAATCTTATAGTAAGGGCTGGCTCTTATAGTTAGTGCTGAATCTTATAGTAAGGGCTGGCTCTTATAATTGGGGTTGGCTCTTATCACTGTGGGGTCTAATTGCCTAAGACTTTTCACATTTCTCATACTTGTGTGCGCATGTAAATAAATATTCTTTTCTCTCAGAGCGAGTCTCTCCTGATTGAATTATGTTGATGTGTTCTGCACACACAACACTGTCTTCCCTCCTCACTGTCTCTTCCTGAGGTTTCTAACATTTCTTCCTGATCAGCTGTGAGGGTCCAAAGGACAGAGGGATGTCGTCTGCTGTGAAGCCTCTGAGGCAAATTGTGAGTTGTGATGTTGGGCTTTGTCACTATTATTATTATTTTATATTGTTGCTGAAATATATCAGTGAGTCGAAGCTTGTATTAGATATTACTGTTGACATGGTTTTTGCTTTTGCACTAAAATGTTAATATAATGTTTTATTGTGTGAATTCATAAAATACAGACTGCACTTTCCCCGTTAGTTCCACCTGATGTGATGAGCTTTAGCAACACTATGTTCCAGTGCGGTCATGACTGAATTGAGTTTTATTTTCATGTTAAATACTGTGATGTTGAATGAACCTTCGCTCTGACATCACTCTGCACAGTGAGGCTCAAACATCCGACTGAAGTCACAAAAAGCAAAATACATTTTTCAAGGCTGACTCGGCTGCGTTCTCATTCACATACTTTTTCTTTTTACTTTTAGTAGCAGCTGCCTTAAAGATGGTTCTGTTGTCTCATAACAATACGTCCTGAACTTTGACCCTCCTGCTTTTATATCTGATACCTTGGAGATACAATAAACGCCACTTAACGCGTTCGCCAGAGATGTGAGTCGACTCTGAGAGCTCTGCTGTTGTTACTCTGTGATGTATGTGGTTTAACTTTAAAGTTCTGACTGCACAGACTGTAAACTGACACTTTATATCTGTGACAGTGAAATAACAATAATATGGTATTGTGGGGACTGAAGTGCACAGCATATATTTTCTGAACAGTTCCTCTTGCAGCCATTTGGAGGCGCCAGTGTGTGTGAGGAGAACAGTTGGAGGGAAAATGGCAAGTGTTGCTTCCAGTAGGAAGGTTAAATCGGACACACAGGAGAGGAGATCTCTGTGAGAAGTGTTTTATGATTTAATGTTTTAATCTGACTATTAGTAGAAGAAGACGTGTGTCAGAAATCATCTTCATGTGGCTGATACCAGAATAATGATGATCCGTCTGATTTTCACCTGAGCACATTATCACAAACACACAGAAAAAAGATATTTGCAAGTATTATTTGCCGGAGGTCTGGTCCTCCGGCGGCGGGCAGCCAGTCAACCGTTTGATCTGCAGAGCCCTGCGATCGACATCTGCTCACACACACACTCACCTGCTCCTTGAGGAGGAGAGCCATGCGGTCGCACATCTGGTTTCCATCGATGGAGGTGAGGGCGATGTAGAGGAAGAGGCCGTACAGGACGGGTTTGGGGATCCACTGCAGCGGGAGAGGAAGCAGCAGCACCGACACGCCGATGAAGATGTTGGCAGTCAGAGACGTCAGCCGGGTCTCTTTCACCTGGACGATACTGAGGCCACACACACACACACACACACACACACGCACGCACACACGCACAATGACACACAGCGATGAATGGTTACTGGAGAGCTCACAATGCTTTCATACAATGAAACAGACATTTTTCTCTCCAGGATTTTCTTATCGGTTGTGCTGCACATTTGCCATTTGAAAGATTCTTTTTCAGACCACGTTTCTCCAGTTTGAGGGGAAAATAAAACAAAGTTACAGACAGTATTTAGGACGTGTTACCAGCAGCAATCGTTTGTCCTTTGACCTCAATAAACAGATGAACAGACATTCTGGCTGACTCTGATCCCACACAGTCAAAAACTTCTTTCACTTAAGATGGAGGAGCCCAGTGGTTCCCAGCAGGTGCAGCCACAGTCATTGATTCATGGTCTGTGCATCATACTCGAGTTTGGCTTTGCTGTCGAGCTAGTTTGGTGTCTCTGTCGAGACGCTGTCCATTAGTCACTCATTAGTCTGCAGCTCATTCAGAACAGAACCACGACCCACTTTTGGGCTGCGACCCACCAGATGGCAACCACTGCCATAGCGTATGCAAAAGGCTGTGAGCATGTACATATATGTGTTGGTGTGTCTGTGTCACTCTGCAGTTACACCTCCAAAACACTAGTGAGCAGTGAAGTTCCTGCAGCGGTGCTGGAAAGAATGACTGACTCGAAAACATAAACAAACCCAGGAGCTTGCTTCTTGCTTCCTGTCTGAATGTTGAGCCGAAACATGATGTTTTTTCTAAACCTAACCACGTGCGTTTGTTGCATAAAGAAATAAGTGTAAATATGAGTTGTTGTGTGACATTGTTAAAACAGAAACTGCACATTTCCTGTGAAAATGGAAGTTTATTTTGAAAAGACTTGATGCATCTGATGAGCGTAAATTACCAGGCAGCCCCAGCACATCAGCAGCAGACCTAGGAGGAGACCTTACGTCATATGTAGACGTGACTGTCCACTGACTGAACGGCGATATGTGACGAGGTGGGACGAGAACAGATGGGTAAAAATATCTATTGATAAAATCTGTGTACAGACAGCTCCTCAGAAAAACCCACAGCAGAATGATTCTTTCTCAGGTGAACCATGATGCTTGTGTGGTTCAGCTTCTGACAGGTGCTCCATATGTAACTGTTAACACATTAAAAAAGTTGGGAACTAACAACTTTCAATGACCACGCGTTTGTTCAGTTTGACGGAAAATCAGATATGTAAATTTGAGATATTAATTTCCAGACATATACATCCTTTCAAGAGCCCTAAATGACACAGTTCTCTCCAATCAATATCTGTAATTAGATCTGCTGCTCTTCTGGAAGATTGCCCCCCCCATCACTCCTCAGGATTCCTGCATATCTGTGAACTCTAACGAAACGCTCTTGTCTGTGAGCCGCCGCCTCACCTCGTCCCCCCGGAGAGAAAATGCTGCATTACATAGTAATCATGTAATCAGCCGAGAGCAGGATACAGTAGCCACATGCTCTGAAGACGACCTTTAATTGAGCGTCTGATTAGCACCGGCGATGAGAAGGCGGGAAACTCACGTCTCGTAGAGGTGCCCCCCCTCAACGCGCTGCTCCACAAAAGCCAGCTGCCGCACATGAAGGGTGGAGTGGGGGAAGGCGGCGTGCATCCAGGGCAACCCCAGCACCGACATCAGTATGTTAATGAGCCCAGAGAGCATCAGGTCCCAGTGATAGGCCGTGCCCTTCAGCAACCTGAGGAGACACACAACTGTGACACCCAGCCCGCGGCACAGCAACAACAACAACAACAACAACAACAACAACAACATGAAGAAACACATCTGCACCAACACACAGAAAACAACATTTGCATACAGTAATATTTTGAAGTGAGCACAAGTGACAGAAGTCAACACACACACACTCACACACACAGATACAAAGGGCATCGTCCTCCTAAGGTCAGCGGTGCCCTTCAACACAACCTGAATAAACTCGCTCAGATGTTTCACTGAATCTTCTCATTCAACATCTGAAAAACGTCCATGTAAAGAATCGACATGTCACCGACAGTGATGTCACACGTCCACGCCACGTTACAGTAACGTTACAGAAAAGGATGACGTGACTGTCTAGCTTTACTGTCTACAGCAAGTCATATAAATAATAATAATAATAATAGAGACAAAAATAAACCTGGAAAAGTCTCACTAAGTTTTATTTGCACCTATTTTCCATCAGCCAAAACACACCAGTAATTATTAACTTAAAAGACTGATATTTTAAACTAATATATTGTGACAGATTAAAAGCAGAGACGAGGAAAAAAGAAGAATAAAAAGAGCAAAGCAGGAGCAGAAATAACCACGAACTGTTTCCATCTTCAGTTCTATTGTTAGAGACTCGACAGGAGAAATTTTCCCAAAATAACAAATTAGTTCCTCGTAATAATGAGAAACTTTCTCAAAACAATTATTCTATTTCAAACTAATTATAAACATTTTGAAAAATTATGAGTTAGTTTCTCAAACTAATGAGTTATTATCCCAAAATAATGCGTTAGTATCTAAAATAATGACTTAATATCTCAAACTAACGAGTTATTATCTCAAAATAATGAGTTAGTATCTAAAATAATGAGTTAGTATGTATGGAAGCCCATTTCTGCCACTTTAAAAATAAGATCTAATAACTCAAAAATAATGAGATACTAAGTCGAAATAATGAGATACTAACTCAAAAATAATGAGATACTATCCCAAAAATAATGAGATACTAAGTCAAAATAATGAGATACTAAGTCAAAAATAACGAGAAACTATCTCAAAATAATGAGACACTGAGCCAAAATAATAACTTGGATTGTCGAAGGCTGTAACTGCACTCATTCACCTCATTATTGGACTTGGTATCTCATTATTTCGACTTAGTCAGTCATTATGTTGAGATAGTATCTCATTTTTTCCATGAAGTGGTGGAAACAGGCTTCCATAAGTATGAGGTAGTATTTCAAAATTAGTTAGGTTCTCAAAATACTGAGTTAGCATTATAAAATAATAAGTCAGTACCTCCTAATAATGAGTTAGTACCTCCCAATAATGAGTCAGTATCTCAAACTAACGAGTTAGTATCTCAGAATAACTAGAAACGTTCACAGCTCGATATAATGAGAAACTTCTTCATGACTCTGTTAACGTCTCATTTTAATGACTCACAGGATCTTTATCTTTCTGTCACACTTGCATTAATGAGCCTTCATATAACAACAGTATGACGTAAGGAACATTTTAATCTTATAAAATAATGTTTCACACATAATTCTTCTTGGAAACCTGACTTTTTTTTTTAGACTACAGCAGCTGTTGTTTTGCCTCCTGGTGAGTTCTTCCTCGTTTGGAACAGACATTTAGATCCAATTAATTTCTGCCCAACAAATGTAGATGATAAGGGTTGAGACTTCATCATTATAGATTGTCACTGTGGGGCTGGTTGATGGCTGATGGCTCTAAAGTGGTCTCTCCAATGCAAATTTAGAGGAACAGGGTAAAAGCTCAACATCGTGTTTTGGCTGCGAGGCTTCTTCAGAGCTCCCTGACTGTGACAATTTGACTCAGATGTCAAGTTTCTGGCTCAATTAATCTTCCCTCCCTAACAGACCGGCAAATATCCCGTTTCAGCAGATCCCAAAGGTCCTCGCTGGCTTTTTGAAGGGTCATGGAAAGAGTTTAAGCCAGTTAATGCACAAAAATTAGAAGCATCCCGGGATTCACCCTCCCTAATACAATCCCTTCTGACAGCACTGACAGTTTAATAACTGTAAATAAAATCATAACAAAGATTAAAAAGACTCCGTCTGTACATGAACTAATCTTCGCATCTACCTGTTCTCCGGAGCGTTGGTCAACGAGACAACAATGTTTTGGTCGATGAAGATGAGGAGGGCGAGGAGGAAGCCGAGGCCCATGGCGCTGACCACGTTCATGGCCGACAACCGCTCAAATGGAGCCACGTTGAAGACGGGCCGGTCGTGAACTTTAAAGACTGGAACTGTTCACAGAAAGAGAGAAATTAATCACAACCACAGCTGAAATAATCAGTCAATAAATCAATCAGTCAGAAGATAAATGGAAACTAGTCTGATAATCTATTAATCACTGCAGTTATTTCTCAAGACAAAATATCGGCTGACTGTCAGATGTGAGGATCTGCTGTTTGTCCTTGTCTAATTGAAGTTAAATATCTTTGAGTTTTTGGAGTGTTAGTTGGACAGAACAACCAACATCTGAGGCACAAAACTACACAGATATTAATCAAGAAAGCAGTGTCAGCATGACGCCTTAATCACAATGAATTAAGGTCCACACTGTTGTTTTTTTTTTTTTTTTATTTCCATGCGGCCATTTCGCTGCATGCTGCTACCTTGATCGTGAGCCAATGAGCTGAGCGAACAAGTGAAGGTAATTAGACTGACCACGTCACCGAGGACAGAAATCACTAATGTTATTTTGGACTGAGTGAATCACCACCGACCTGTGGAGGAAATGAAATCAAAGAAGTTCACAACAGCGTTCTTAAATGACTGGAAACTGACTGCAGACCTGCATTTAAAGTCCTGTGTGTGATTTATCCTGGCTTCATATGAGAAAAGAAAAACTCTGCTAGCTGCTAAGCTAATATAATATAAAATGCCACAGACGTGTGCTATTAACGTTAGCATGTGGTATTTGCGGGGAAAATGGTGTACAGCAAAACACAAGTGTTTGTCTGTGAATCTTGTGAGTTATAAAGAAGCTGATTTGTGTTTGAAACTGTTTCTATTTAGTCATTATTAATGTGTTTGGCCACGTTATCAACTGACATGGTGCCGTCTGCCATCACGGCAGGTTCCTGGCTTCATATGAGTAAAGGAAAACTCTGATAGCCACTAGGCTAATTTATTCAATGTAAAATGCCATAGGCTTGTGCTAAGAACATTAGCATGTTGTGGGGAAAATGTGTCGGGGGATCGATATAGCATAGTTTTTTGTTTTTTTTTAAATTTATTTATTATATAAATTATTAATATTACAAATAGAAATTTAACCTTAGGTAGCCTATGAGATGAATATTATCAGTTCCTTTTCCAGTTCATGAGAAACATTTTGCTGCAATAAAAAATGACTGAAGTGAGATGAACAGCCTGAAATCTTTAATTTATTTGATAAAACTGTTGAGGTTGACATAGTTTCCTTTGGGGACAGAATTTGCAGCTAAAAACGTAATAAATTGCAATATATTCTAGCGCAATACTCAGCATATCGCAACACGTTTAAAATCGCAATAATATTGTATCATGGGGCCTCCGCAGAGTGAAGTGGTTCATAGTGTCAGACCTCACTGTTGCAGCAGAGCAGCTCTGATTTAAAGTCAATTTATTTGCATTCATTTGATTCCCAATCAAAGCACCTCACCTCGTTAATGTGGACGTCAGAAGTGTGTGGACGTGCAAAATAACGGAATTTTAAACATTCCATTAAAAATGCCAATAACTGCAATTCACAACTGAAATTCAGAGCTGATTTGTGATTTTAAAAAAATATCATTTGACAGCCCGACTGCAGAGTAACTGATAATTAATACGTACAGCTATGAGTGTGATTCAACAGTGAGCTCTTCCTCTGATGAACGTGTCCTTACTCTGTTGGATAACAGTATCTGAGGACATGACCTGCTCAATCACAGCTGAATTACAAACATCAGCTTTTTAGTGGACATTAAAAGGTGACAGGAAAACGACTTTGTGAAGAATTTTTGCCTAAAATTCACCATCAGCACTTCCCAAGCTCGTCAGAGTCCATCTCCTCAAACATAACTGTCTCTCAAACTGTTTTGATGACTCGCGTTTTCACACCGAGAATCGTTTTCTGACAGCGGCTGGGTGTTTTTTCAAGCGCTGAAGATCTCATTTAGGACGGCGTCCTCTCAAACGCTGCTGAATTAAGTGCAGTTGGTTAAATTTAGGAAGAAATGACAATACAATAATGGGCCTATTATCTTATGACTTATTGTCTCTGGAGGTAAAGGAACAGAAAATTGGCCGGGCACTTAAATTTAAATTCACTTGAGGGTTTGGCGCTCATCTCTGTGTTTCTGTGTCGACCCCTGGAGAACAGCTGCTGCCTTGGCAACGATGAATGGAGACTGAAAATGATGCGAAACAATAGAGGATAAAAACTGAAAATCTCCGATGTGTTTTGGCCTGTGCCTTGATTAAGGAACATAAAAAGACAATAAAGCCAGCGAACAGGGGAGGCCTCGCAGCTACACCGTCTGTCTTGGAAGGAAACGAGCTGTAAGTTTGAGCCCTTCGGCAGATTTGGACCAGAGTCTAAATCCCCAAAGTGTAAATACACCCCAAACAGTACTGTGCAGTCAGACAGTGACAGCTGACGACCAACCAACAACAGCACTTTTCATATTTAATGTCATTTTTGAAACAAACAGGTGCCGTGCTTTGATCCACAGATTTTTGTTTCTTACAGCAGGGAGCCAAACTGACTGTAACATTACCTAAATACTCAAAGTGACAGGCCTGAACAATAAACCAGCCGTTCTCACTCCTACATGTCGATGATTGTGGCGTCAGACATCGACGCACAAAGACACCTGGGTTTTTTTTAAAATGTTATCGGACCAAATGGATTAAATCTTGATAGTAGAACGAATCATTTCATTGTTTGTGATGCTTGAAAAAATGTCTTCATTGATTTACAGACATCTCGAAGTCAATGGGAAAACGTCTTCTTCTGTTTGGGCGCAGTGGCATCACATGAAAGACCCTGGAAATTGCAGTACCACAGTTTGGCCACTACGAAAACTGACGTACTTTCTGGGGGCCTGGCTAGTATGTGTAGCATGCTACAACAAAATGACTTTATATTATGTTAGCAACAACCACAATTATTTCAGGCTAAGCCACGAGGCCTTTCCTAAACCTAAACACAGACTAAACCTGTTGCCTAAACCAAAGGAAATAAACGTAAAAATAAAGTGTTTAACTTACATAGTATGTTTATTATGAAAACACATAATGTGTGTATGCGTAAACTGAGACACCATCTGTGAACGTCCAAAACCAACGGACAAGGCTACCTAGCACATCATATTGTGACGTTAAGGTTCGCTGACAAAGCCGCCGTATTTGATAAGATGGAAGGAGAAAGCACCGAATAAACCCACCTTCTGTTGGTTTAAATGGACAATTAAAGGAGAGTTGACCCCCAAATCAAAAATACATATTTCTCTTCTTTCCTGTAGAGCTGTTTATCAAATTGGTGCAAGTTGCTGAGTGTTTGCTTGCTTGTGGAGCTCAAATGGCCAAAAACTGTCTGTTTCCAGAAATCCTGACGAAGTTACTGGAGATAATCCACAGACCTCGTTGTGAGCAGTTTCATGTAGGAACTATTTTCTGCCTACAACCCAAAACTATCGAGGCTGACAAACAGCTCTACAGGAAAGAGGAAAAATATGTGGTTTTTATTTTGGGGCGAATTGTCCCTTTAACACACACGCAGATGTTACAAATCAAATATTGCCTTCCTGAGTCATATTTAGCCTCGTTAACAGCACAGAAATAAAACTGCTAATCACTTCATCATTCATTAAAAAGCTGTGAGAAAACATATCTGCCTGTACATGTGCTCAGAGTGAGCTTGTGTCAGGAGGCATTTTGGGTGTCCAGAGTTCCTAAACTAAAGATCTGTATATTTTCTGCACAGACGAGGCTGCGATGGACGACTGAAGTATGTCTAATGTTCTGACAGACGTGAAACTCTCCTGGTTGAATCATCATTACAACAGGTGAGATACAAGTTCTGTGATTAACACTCAGGTCCAGGCCTGTGAACATCGCAAAAGTCAGGAGGGAAGATCCCAACCCTTCAATCCAGCTGTACAACATCTGATGGCAGAGCTTCAGATTCTGTTGTATGCATCACTTTGGGATTCTGAGACACTTTCTGTCCGAATCATAACAACAAAGCTTTTTGAATTTGCAGCAGCTCTAATTTGTGCCTCTGACTGGCTTTGTCACCATAGCAACAGCAGCTGAGACTCATGGGTATGGGAGTATTTAGTATGAGCCACAGTACAAAACACAAACCTGATATTTCATGGAGAAACAAAATATTTATCCATCATCTCCTCCCTCTGTAAAACTCTCAGGAAGATCAAGGTCGTTACAAAGGCAGTGGTCACGTAGTCCCTCTGTGTACATTACCGTACCTTAAACATTATCACAAAATATTTACAGCTACATTTTACATTTCTATACTGCATTAAACCTACAGATTTAAAATATCTGTCACTGTGTGTGATTTGATCCTAAAATTTACGATTTTAGCTCCTAATGAACTAAAGATTAAAGAGTTTTGACCTCAGAAATGTGACGGTCAGATTTCAGCTGCCTCGTGTGGATTCACAAAGGAATTAACATTAAGATAACGAGTTCTAGGGCCAAGAACATGTGTGAGGTCAAAGTAACCTTGACCTTTGACCTTCAATCACCAAAGTCCAATCAGTTAATTGCTGAGTCCAAGCAGACGTTTGTGCCAAATTTGAGAGAATTTCCTTTGGACGATCTTGAGATACTGCGTTCATAAGGATGGGATGGACGGTGGACAACCTGTGAAACGCATCACCTCCGGCCATGGCTATCACCTGCAGTGACGCATGAAAACTCGCTCCGGTGACAACATTAACTAACGTTAACTAACATTAACTAGCTGCAATGGCACTGCTCTTGTAATACAAACCATTCTTTCTTAACCTTTAACCACCATATTTCAGTAGGTTCATCCTTGACTCAAAGTGGACGTTTGTGCCAAATTCAAGGAAATTCTCTCAAGGTAATCTTGAGACATTGAGTCAACAAGACTGACACGGACACAAGGCCACAGTGACCCTGACCTTTGATCAACCAGATCTAATCAGATCTTTGTTAAGGAAATTCACTCCACACATTTTTTGAGATATTGCGTTCATGATAACAGACGGTCAAGGTCACATTGACCTTGACCTTTGACCACCACATTCTAGTTAGTTCAATACTGAGTCCAAGTGGATGTTTGCGCCAGATTTGAGGAAAGTCCTTTAAGGTGTTTTTTTGGAATATCACATTCACAAGAATGAGACAGACACAAGGTCAGAGTGACCTTGACCTTTGACCATCAAAATCCAATCAGATCTTCATTAAGGAAATTCCCTCATGACATTCTTGAGATATTGCGTTCATGATAATTAGACAGACAAGGTTGCAGTGATCCTGACCTTTGACCACCAAATTCCAATCAGTTCATCACTGAGTCCAAGTGGACGTTTGTGCCAAATGCAAAGGAATCCCCTTGATTCTTAAAGTATTGTGTTCACGAGAACGGAAGAGAAAGATGGGCAGACGAATGGATGTGCTTACATATGATCGTAGGACAACCTGCTACAACGCCTTCCTCCTTTACCTTCAACCACCAAATTCCAGTGACTTCATCCTTGACTTTAAGTGGATGTTTGTGCCAAATTTGATGACATTCCTTAAAGGTGTTCCAGACATTGCGTTCACAAGAATGAGACGGACGTAAGGTCACAGTGACCTTAACCCTTCAACCACCAAAAACTAATCAGATTTTCATTGAGGAAATTCCTCAAAGGTATTCTTGAGATATTCTGTTTACAATAATTAGATGGACAAGGTCACAGTGACCTTAATCTTGACCATCGAATTCCAATCAGATCATCCTTGACTCTTCGAAATTACCTCGTTTAGATGTCGTGTTCAAAAAGAAAGGGAGGGACGGACAGCCTGAAAACATAATGCCTCTGGCTGCAGTTATCGCCGTCACAGAGGCGTAAAAACAGAACCCAAAATAAAATTGTTTGTTGCAGGTCAGTTTAAACACGCTGTGATTGGGCTCATTGGTTTTATTTATCAAAGTGAATTCACTCCGTCACCCGAAGAACCAACAAACGATACTCACGCTCAATGTCACTGAACAGGTAGGAGCCGATGAAGGAGAAAAGGAGCACTGAGATCGGCAGGGCGCAGTCCGACAGCACCTCCCTCACTTTGGCATGCAGGAACGGACTGAAAGAGGAAGGAGGGGGGGGGCGAGGAGCGAGGAGAGACAAATAATAGAGGAATACAATTACTGTGGACAAGACAAGGACAATGGCTGCAATCCTGACACTGCTTAAGTACCTCGGTCCGCCTTTTGCTTACACAATTGAATCCGGCTTTGAGGTTGATTTGATTACTGGGGCAATCAGAAGTAGAATATTAATGCTTATTAAATCACAGGCTGGAACAGAAGCTTCGACAGAAACGGGAGCTTTGCGAGAGCCCGTCTGGAAACTTCCTTTAAGCTCTGTCACTCCAGACAATCTTTAGACTCAAGGCCCAACTCAGCAGTATTCATCGCAGCCGGCGGTGCTCTCATCCAAACAAGATTTAAACTTCTCCAGTGATTTATCTTTAGAGTGCTGCAGTGCTGCAGTGCTGCATGTACCTCCGTTTGAACTGGTACAGGGTGTAGCCCATCCATAACGTCCCGAGCATCAGCAGGAGGCACAGCACCGGCCTCTCTCGAGTGCACTGGATGAGGGATTCAGGCAGGGCGTTGAGCGCGAGCCGGGCCGCCGCCTCGCTCCTGTTTCCCCCGAGCAGGTCTTCGCTCTGACTGAAGGTCTCTATGCTTCTGTTGGCCAGCGTCGGGGCGTGATAGTACCTGTGAAAGACTGGAGACACGCCCACAGCTCTTAGTTACATCAAAACAACCACTTTCAGCAACCTGTCAAAATGTTCAGCCACGCTGTGGGGTTGGCTCTACGAATGCTGGTGTCAGTCAGTCGTGACTTTTTTAGAAATAAGTCAATAAATATGAGACAGATGGACAGTTGCGCAGACAGTCACGGTGCCCAGAGGATGAATCCTGATGACTTTATTCTTCAAAATTAAATAAAAAAGGCAATACGGAAAATTTTCTATGTGTCCAAACATACACACATTTTAAATCACGTATAAAGTCATGATATTCAGGAGGGTTGAAGAAAGGGTTTGATATTCACCAGCTGTTCACAAGGATTATTTATGGATTTATTTTTCTCTTAATAACAACGTATTAATATGTAAATGAGTGGATATTCCTTTTAGGTATGTTGGTGGACACATATATACATATATATATATACTGTGTATTCATATCTTGTATTGCATATATTCATTTATTAAAAGATTTTAAAAAAGCAGGACAAGTTGATAAAGATATACATTGCTATTTATATATTTTTAGACAAAGACAATTGGTAATATATATGTTTAGACTGTTTTATATTCAGAGGTCATGTATAATTTATATTATATACAAAGACAATTTTATATTTTGTAAGATAAATATTTGGTAATTAATTAATTAATTAATTTATTTACACTGGCGGCCCTAGCACATTTGACGACGACACCCCCCTTTACCTAGCTAACAATAAAAAATAAGAAACAAATATGCACTAATTTGCTTTCAGTAACATGTTGTACATGTGCTATAATATTCAATATAAATCAATAATTCATTTTAAGAAACTACAAATTAACTTGATGAAAAATACAAATTTCAGGCAGCGCGTGATGATTCATAATTTAAAAATATAATGAAATAATTCAGAAACGCTCTCAAATATTCTGCAGTTTTCAAACATTTATTCTCCTGTAGATCAACATTTCTCATTCAGTGTTATCTTTGCTGAGTCAGCTCATGTAGTGACACGTCACTGTCCTTACTTGCTTTGCGTCTTTGGTTTGAGACGTGACCTCTTGACATGTGCACCTGAACACATCACTGACATGTTCTTTAGTTCATTCATAAACCTCTGAACTTGAACAGCTCATCTGTGCTTCAGAGAGATTTCTGATCACGTCCAGAATAAAGTCATCTTCGACAAAAAAGTTTCAAAATGACAAAATTATACTTGTGATGTCACAAGAGTGAGACAAATGTACCTGCCTTGTCATCAGCTGTGCATTACATCATCACTCAGACTCTGTGTATCCTGTTTGAGTCTCTGGAGGAGGCAAAGTTTGAGGCCACGTGCTGCTTCATCAGAGGCAGAATACAGATCGGACATCACGCAGGATGATCCCTGTCCTGTTTATTGTTTTTGGACATTTTGTCTCAGACATCAAATATCAGATATTAAAATCATCTTAACGGCAGTGACAGGATCAAAGGTCGATGGATTACAATCCTCAAACATCACACTGTGTGATTTTATCTCTGTGCTGAGCCGGACCCGACTGTACTGACCTGAGATCAGTGGAGCGTCAGAGCGTCAGTATAAACAGCAGAGATAATGTGTGTTGGTGCTTTAAAGCTACTGTAAATAAGGAGAATGAAGCAGTGATGTGTTTAAGAGTGTCACACACAGAGAAATGATTTCTATCACTCTGATTGGAGAGTGTGTGTGTCGCTCCGTCCGCAGGCCTTTTCATCACACCAGAGGAAAGTTATGCAGCAGGCAAAGTTGCAGAGGAGACTGGATACACAGCCTGAATGTGTTCATTCATGTTACTGTGAAATATTTGGGATGAAAAGTGTCAACAAAATGGCAGAGGTTAATGTTATGGTAATGGCATATGAGCTCGGAGCGTATTTTACAAATGGTTTCTGAAAATTGAACTACTGCACCGGCAATCTCCAAAACAGGACAACACTGCATTCCAAATAAATTACATTCTGCTATCGTCACCTCGTCTTTCTGGAAATTAAAGTGTGTAAAATATTTATGGTATACTAAGATGAGGTGCAGTAAAGGCAGGCGTGGTGCAGTATGGCTGCAGGTGGGTCCAGATCTGGCCTGATTAATGCAGTATCTGTCTCAGCCTCTCGGTGTCCTGACCCACCTGAGGAACAGAGGGTCTAAGGGACCGTTCCACATTTGAGGCTGATTTAAATGGTTATGTTTTGGTTATATGTTTTTTTGTTTTTTTTTTTAAGAAAAATTAAACTATTTATCAGCCAGAAACTGTAAAGACAGAAATTATTGTAGGAATTTCAAATTTCCAACGGTCCTTGAACACGTCAGAGAAAAAAAAAAACACATAACAAAATCTGAACTTTGAACTCTACGGCTGCAGCGTAGAACTTTGAAAGTGCATTTCTCGATTCAGAGATTTCATGCGCGTGTGAAGTGAGTCAACAGAAAATATTCTAGCTTTCAAACTCACACGAGTAACATCAATTCACATCGCATTTGCTGTGAACACATTAGTCAATAAATCATAATAATTAATAAAAGTGAAACTGTGTCATAAAAAATATGGAAATAAGACTTTTTTTTCCTCAGAGTTTATAAAAAACACAAATCATATTAATCCAAGATATTTTTAAATGCTGAAACATAAACAAAATATTTCTCAACACTCTATAAGTTATTCAAACTGTGTTTATTATTTAGTTTTGCCATATGCTCATTTTTATGAGCAGAGTGAAAATATGTTGTTAGCTCTCTGCTGCGAAATAAATGAATGTTCTCACTCTTGTGGTTTTTATTTTAGATTAATACATATACAGGATCATGGAAACAGTGATCTTCCCTTACAGGGAAATACCATGTTTTCACAGCAGGTAAGGTAAGACAATGTACGGTCATGACGTGATGAAGAGGAGACAGAAGTCTTCCTGCTGCTAAAAGAATGAATGCTGCAGCTCTGATGATTCTTATTTTAAATCTAAACAGAGTCATGCAAACAACTATTTCCTGCAGCTGTCCACAGGAGGTGGACAAAGGGTTAAAATAGTGATTTCACCAAAATCACTTTGTTCTATGTCTCCTTTAAAATCTGCTCAAAAATAAACTGAAAAACTGAGACCTTTTTTTCCCCAACTCCAGGATTTCATCTTCAAGTTTTGCCTTTAAGTTTTAGTTTTAGTTTTAAACATCTAATAAGCCATTTATGGTGGAGGGAGGGTCATGGATTTTCTTCCAGTCATTCAGGGAGGGTCAGAATAAAAGCAGTCACACTCCTCCTCTGATAAGTAAAGAACAGTCTCTAATCTAAATTTATTCTCATCCTCAGTCCGATGAAATGCTCACTTATTAGTTTGACCTGCAGTGAATTTAAAAAAGAGGGACTGCTATCATTAGATCAGATAATTCATCAACTGTTTGGGAGATTTTTTGTTGTTGTTGTGTTTCATTGTCTATTTTGAGGGAATTAACTCTCTGGCACCACAATAAAATTCAAAAACACATCTTGTTCTGCAATAAGCACCAGATTTTTAGAGATTTCTCTGAGTGACATTTTTCATCTGCAGAGGGACAATAAAAAATAACTGTGTGAGTTTTTAATTAAATGGACTAAATGATCAGCTGAGGCGATCAATCAAGAAAAGATTCTTCAGTCCAGGACAGCTGTGACCATTACCGAGCTGCACACTTACATCTTCATTAAAAAGTGTATATGTAGATTATTTGGGGGATTTGAAGGTTTCCTGTCTTGTGTTTAAAAATCAGAGATGAGTTTGAGGCTCGCTCACACACACACACACACACACACACACACACACACACACGGGACTGCTGGTGGATCTGACAGCAGGTATGATGCTAGCGTTAGCATTGGTGCTGGTTCGTCAGAGCTGCAGCCGTAGAGCCGCTAACATGGCAGAAAAGAACAGCGTGAGCCTGTAAAGACACTGATGGAGGAACAAAGAAAAGCTTCATCTGTCGTGCGTTCGGGAAACTTACTTTTGACTGTGCCTTTCACTGCGTCTACCACAAACGCTATGGAGATGAAGAGGGCGATGACCTCCTCTGTCGACCTGGAGAAACAGAAACATGACAGAAGTGACAGTCAAGGCTGATGTCAGTGTAACGCATGTCAAAATCAGGTGGTATCAATCTATTCATATGAACTGGAATTACAATAATAGCTCAACTTAACGCAAGAATAATTAAAATTAAGGCTGGAAGCAGCGATGAACGAGCCCTCGCACCACTGAGCACGTCGAGGGAACTTGCCGGTTGAATCTGCTGTTCCTTTCAGTGAAAGTTAGACACTGAACGCAGGAGTGAGACGACACTCCCTGCACTAGAAATGACCTACGGCAAACTTTGCACCACTTCCTGTGGCCACTATGTGGTGCTAGAGAACACACACCAACTCAAGTCAAGGGTCAAGTTGCTGCACATCGGATTTCAACAACAGGCTGACTTCCTGTTGCCACTGAATGTGTTCCAGCCCAGAGTGTGTTCAAACCTGTGGTGTTTGGGCCGGATTGATAATGTGCAACAAAGTTACATCAACTTCCTGTTTCACAGTAAATAATGTGGCGCTGTGGCGACGTCCTTTGATGTAATCTCGCATCATCATGGTCTTAAAGCAGTGGTGACCACATTTCCTGTTGCCAGTAGGGGGCGCTATGACTATCACCAAATATTAGCATGTAGATGTGTTCAGGCCAGGACTGTCTTCATTCATGTGAAGTTTGGGGCAGATTGGACCGTGTACGGGGGAGTTACAAACCACTTCCTGTTTCGTGGCAAAAAATGGAAATTTGATGCTTTGCCACAGTCACACAGCTCGACAAAAATTCAAGATTTGAAGTCAATCAATAAAAATTTTTAAGAGTAGTTTGTTACAGTATGAGCCCTATAAATAGCCAAAATGCACAAAAATGCACAATGGCTTACTTGCTGTTGGGTTTAGGCTCCAAGAGACCTTATTGTAGGTCTTGGGATGTTACACTAATTTTCTTTACTTTGGGTCAAACCAACTACGGTAGCTGCTCTTTTTAAGTTTTGTTTTTGAGCCATTTAAAATGTAAAGTTTAAACAGTTTCAAAAAAGTCAAATTATGAGTAACTAGAATTACCGGCCTGTGTCTTACATGCCTCAGCGCACCAGAATATAAAGAAATTACGTAAAGGTTCTGGAGTTATAGCTTTCATGAGAATCAGACAGACAACGTCAAACTGACCTTGACCTTTGACCACCAAAACGCAATCCGTTCATTGTTGAGTCCATGTTGATGTTTGTGCCAAATTTGAAGAAATTTTGTCACAGTGTTTCTGAGTTATTGCATTCACAAAAATGAGACTGACAAGGCTGCAGTGACCTTGATCTTTGACCAGCCATAACTAATCAGTTCAAACTTGGCACAAATGTCTACTCGGACTCAACCATGACAAAATTTCCGCACGAGAACAAGATTAATGCAGGGTCACAACCTTAAACCTCGAACCCTTGACCACCAAAATCTAATCAGTTCATCAGGTGAACATTTGTGCCAAATTCGAAGAAATTCCTTTAAGGTGTTCTTGAGATATCACATTCAGGAGAATAAGACAGACAAGGTCACAGTGACCTTGACCTTTGACCTATGACCACCAAAATCTAAACATTTCATTGTTGAGTCCAAGTGGACAAGAAATTCTCTTGAGGCGTTCTTGAGAGATCGTGTTCACAAGGGTGGGACATAAAACATAAAGCCTTCTGAGCGGAGTCATAAAGCTATAAATAGAGCAAAGAGAATAAAGTGTTCTATATTTAAAACCTGATTGGTGCATTTGCTCCTCTTCCTCAGCGTCGAGTTGACGGAGGGCAGCGTATCAAAGCAAAGCTAATATCTGTTGGTTTTGGCTAAAGAGAGTCTGAACAGAGAAGCTGAAGGAAAAGATCTGAAACTCTGGATATGTGGGGGCGGGGGAGGGGAAGGAGCTGTCACATGCAACGCTCTCTTTCCAAACTATTTGTTGTACAAAACAGACGTCTCTGCTGAGCGCCGCTGATTTCTGCTGCAGACGCTGACACGACCGCCCAATTTAAAGCCTTTATCTGTCTGACGGAGACGGACGCGCGCCAACAGACACACCATAAATCTAAGAATCGCCTCTACGCATTGGATTTTAGTGAAATAAAACCAAAGTGAGTTAAATTTAAACATGTGAGACAAACACCTTTTGAAGAGCTTCATGAGCAGGCTGACGTTGAAGATGCCTCCCAGGATGAGGAAGAGGCAGTTCCACAAACCGATGCAGGCGTAGAAAGCCGGGAAGTCCAGGTTGTAGTCGTCACAGATTCCTCGGATCACTGCACACACACACAAACACACACACACACACAGAAATGAACACACATCATAAAACACCTGAGAACTAAGTCATCTTATTAACAATCTGCTACGACATCCTCACAACTGTTCAACTCCTGGTGACTGATGGATTCTTTAATTCTTCCTCTTCTTACAGATGAAGCAGCAGTAAACATGTCGGCCCTTCACACTGAACACAGACTCGTGTGTTAACTCGGTTGTGATGAGCAAAGTCGAGGCGATCAGAATCGTCATCTGGATTCAACCGACAAAATTATGTTTCTGTATTCAGACAGCAGAACGTGTGGTTTTAAATTGGGCAACTGTTGATTTGAGGTCACAGTGATGTTGATCATTGACATTTCATTTTATCTTGCAAGTGTTCTCTTCTTCAGTGTTTGCTTTACTTCCTGGATTTTTCCCACATGGAAATTCTGACCAATCAAGAGCAGCTTTCTCACACAAGGCATTTGATCTGGTCCTCTTGTAAATGCTGCCGTGAGAACACGAACCAACTCTAGGCAATTATACAACTTTGGACCAACATGAGTCCCTGATTCAGACCAGAGGAGACACTCTGGGACTGACAGCAGCCTGAGTGAATTACAGATCAGTGCTTTTGTAACTTTGAGAGTATTAAGTAATTTAAATAATTTCCTTCAATTACTTTCAATGAACTTTGAAGCTGTCGGGGTGGGCGGCCATTTTATTTTGTGTATTTGTGTCCTGTTTCCTGATGTATCGTCAAGAGCCAGATTTACAAACGTCTTTTTGTTGTTTTTTTCAAACTTCAAACAGGTTCAGTCGGTACGTTCGGGGTTAGATAATAATTTCTTAGTTTTCATTTCATGAGTCATTTTAGTTCATTTTTAGTAACTCTTGTACTGATCTTACTCCTACTGTGTCTCTGTCAGACACTGGTTGTGACCCTGACCTGGGAGCCTTCTGGTTGTTACTCGTTTGTGAACGTTGTTATTGTAATTTGAAGTGGTTTCTGGCACAATAATATGCTCGGGGATAAATAAAGTTATACTGAGTTTAATTGAATTGAATATTTGTTTTGCTTGTTGTTTAGGCCTCATTTCACCCTGAGTTATATTTGCTCCACTTTATTTTTAATCTGAGTTAATTTTGTCACAGTAAGAAATAACTTTGCTTTAAGCTGCAGTCCTGCTGTGAGCCGTCTGGTTTGGGGACCACAGAGGGAACAGCCTTTTACACTTTTATGTTGCTCCTGCCCCCAGACGAGACGTGACAGAGGCATAAACACCAGATTAAAGATTAATATCGATCATCTCTTTGTTCTCTGTAAATACAGGTGATTAAAATAAAAGAAAAGACAATTGTTTCTACTGCTATTCGTAAAAAAAACTGCGGAAGAGCTTTTGTACAGATGTCTACATCACACACACACACACACACACACACACACACACACACACACACACACACACACACACACACACACACACACAAAGCATTTCATTCAAACATGAGCAGGACAAAGGAGCTGTACTGCGTTTGTTAAAACCATAACAGTTTAGTTGTAATCTCGAGCAGATTTGAGCGCAGATGAGTTACAACTTTACAAACAGGCCATTGTTCTGCTCAGACAGGCTGCTGGAAACATACTATAATTATCCCCATGAGAATGTGCTTAGCACAATTCTAACCCATTTACTTCAAAGATCATCACACCACAAACCCAACAAACAGCTCTGGTATTAAAACTACATCTTGGCATCATCGGAGCTGCTGCTTTTCCTCATCGCCGCCCGATTCTGCAGCTTCCAGCCGTCAGAACGCTTTAAAATCCACCAACAGAACACTGCTGTTGGGGAAAAACCATACAACAGTTTATGTCTCTTACAACTGAACATAAAGTTTACATGTTTGTGTGTGTGATGAGCGAGTTGCCTGACCCGTAGGCTCCTGAAACCCTTACGTAACACCAGGGAGGAAAATAAAAAAAGTTATTTCCCTGTTTCCTGAAAAACGCATGTTTTTTGGAGTCGTGCTTTTTGCTCGACTGCACCAGGAACACTCATTAGGGCCATATGTGCGAACAAATCACTGGCACGGTGTTTTCTGGTGAATGAGGGAGCACATGAGGACGGAGGAGTTTGGAGCTGCTGTTCTACACGGCTGGGTGCCTCCTGCTCTTGATTTTTGATGTAATCTTCTTAGTGCTCCTCCCACCCCCCAGCCTCGCTTTCAAAGAGGCCGTCGGCACAAACTGTGAAAATATAAGCGTGTTTTGGTGGAGCCGGGCTGAATGAAAGAAGGGAAGCCTACCGCTGATGAAGATGGCGAGGGGAGCTGTGGTTAGAGGGATGACTAGAGGAGAGCCGGCGAACAGCGAGTAGATGACCCCGCCGATGCTCTGGCCGATGATGGTCTTCCGAACATCTGGACAGAGAGGACACACACAGAGAGAACTCAGGTGGACATACTGATCTGAGCTAATTAATGAGCACGAATGTCTGCGAGGAAACAGAAGCTCAAGTAAATTTGATTTTTACTTAATCTTTCAGACAGAATGGGAGTATGATGCAAAACACTTTATTTCACACACATTTTAAAACTCCACTAATCAATATTTTACACAAGGGACTGTTTGTTATTCATCAGGAGAGGAGGAGGCGGCACTTTGTGACTTTTTTTTTACCCTCCCTGAAGCTCCAGATATTTCCCCTTGACCCTCCCTGAGTGACAGGAGGAACATCCATGACCCTCCCTCCACCATAAATTAAAACTTACCCTTTGATGTCGTGCAAACTGATTATTTTTGGCCTATTTCAAATGAGATGTAGAATAGTGACTTTGATGAAATGTCACTATTTTAAGCTCAGATTTGGTTATGTTATTATTATTATGTTTTTTATGACAGTGGCATTTGCTGCACACGATGTGTCCAAGGACCGTCATAAATTTGAAAATCCAACGATAATTTCTGTTTATACAGTTTCTGGCTGTGGTTAATTGTGTAATTTTGGCACCAAAAGTTGAAAGGTATGTTTTCTTTACTAAATTTATGATCTAAATATAGTTCCTGAATTGCCAAAATTTTGAAGGCATTTCTTTTAAATCAACAACATTTAGTGCCAAAATTTGGGAAGCAAATCACTGAACTTTGGTAAGACGTGTTTTCTTTTAAATTGCCAAAATGTATCAGGTTAGGTTAGGTTAGGTTTTATTGTCCTCAGGGGGAAATTCTTTCCCACAGCGCTGTACTTGTTAGACTCAGCATGAAAAACAATGACACACAAACACCGACACCATCAAAACACATCCACTAAAATTTGGAGGCAAACTGCCAAATTTTAAGGACATGTCTTCTTTAAAGAATGGCAGTGTGAATAAATACAAAATGTCACCATTTAAATGTGTTTGCTCCTCCCCTAAAGCCACAATATAATGAAACAAATGTCCTTTCCCAGTGTTTTGAAAGCCCCTTTTTGCACCGATCCCTCCCCCTCATAAATAACAAACAGTCCCTACGGGGGGAACGGCCTCAGAGAGACAAAGTTCAGCCTTTCAACTGATTCATTCAGCTAATTTTAATGTAGTTGTGGCAGAGTCTCACTTTCCCCAACTCGACGCCCTTGATATGATGCACTGCCGCAGATTAAACCACCAAACAATATGAAGGAGCTCAAGCAACAATAACACAACATACACATTAATGCAGCAATGATGTTAATCTGAAAACATCAGATAGTACTTTTACTTTTTAAGGACTTGAACACTACTGCTGACACTGACTCGCAGAGAATTTATCACCCTCATCTGGAGTTACATGAAGTTTTACAGCGGGGACTTCTGGGTAAAAACTGACGGCGATCACTGTCGTCGGTGCGTCCACAGTCAGAGCTCTTTGATCAATATGCGATCAATCTAAAACTAATAAATCAAATGAGGATATGTCTGAGGAGAAGTATGAGCTCGTACCTATCTCGCCACGTGTGCTCTCGTCATTGAGGGAGCCGAAAGCGATGGCGGGGAGGAGGATGGCGATGTAGAGGAAGATGGCGGTGGTCATGTACTTCAGCAGGGTTTTATTACTGCCAACTACACCTGAGGGCAGACAAACACAAACACATGAGTCACATTCACCTCATAATGGAGCGGAGGAGGCTCAACACTTTAATTTCAAACCAACACAAACATTAACAGAGTTCATCATTCAGTGCTCGGCGACATGGAGCATCCGGCACGTACAGTAACACTATCCCACCAAGGCGTCGCTGCGGACTGCCCTTTTTATAACAGCTGTAATCTGTTTTGGTTTTGTGCCATCCATCATTTGGTAAGAACAGTTACGGCTTTTATCCAAATGATGGATAACTCTTTGGAGTAAAACCCTTTAATTGGGCTCTAATGTGATCACAATGATTTTGGTCCTGTGACCTTCATCAGATGATTATTATCTGATGACACTCACAAGACACAAAGATGTTGATTCTGTTACAGCCCGATGAGGGTGGCTGAATATTATGGCGTGAGGATGGAGTGAAAGAGAGCAGCTAGAAAACTCCTCTGCTCTACTTTACTCCGTCTTTTTCATATTCAAGGTCATCTGAGTCATTTCCTCTGCTTTAATTAAGCATTTTAAGTCACTCCACAACATACAAACAAACAAACAACAATCCTGAGGCGTCCGTGGCAGCGACTAAAAAACATCCTGATGGTTTTATTTCTCTCTTTTGGAAAATACCAAACTGTAAAGGTCAAGCAGCGTGTGTGCATTTGTTTGACTGATGACAGAAACCTTTTCACACATGAGCTGATAAAGAGAATGATTTGATGAGTCAATAAAACCACCCGTGTGCTGACACCGCCGTGGGAACGTACAGGGCGCCGTCCTCGCCTGATGACTTGGGAAATTACAACAATATTGGGCGTAGGGAACATATGGGAGCAGTAAGACATTTGAGACAGCCATTTTAGCAGGAGACAACCCTAGATGTGACACAGATGGAGCGCAGATGTATCCGAGGCGAAGGGTGACAGACAAATGAGGAGCTGCCAGAGGCCCCCCCGCTGCGGCATAATAAGGAAGATGATTCACTTTCACTACAAGACCAGGTCCAGCTCACCATCTGTGAAGTCCGAGGGGTAGAAAGGCAGGCGGCGGCACAAGTCCTCATAAATCCCCCGGCCGGCTTTAAAGAAGTCTTTACACTGGGGACAGAAGGGACAAGGTTAGACACACGGCCTGCAGGTGACCACATGTCAGTGTGCGCCATCTGCAGGTGAGGAAAGAAAAAGCTGCTACACTTGTGCCACATGCAACCCTTCAGTGCTACAACTGAACTTATTTCTCTTTAACAGATGCTGTTTGTGTTTGAGATTTGATTTGCTTCACAGAAAACGTGTGGGATGCAGAGGACAGAGGAAAAACAAGCAAAGGAACTCTGGGGTAAATTTGAAGTTGTATTGAAATCATTTGCATATTTGTTGTTTAGAAAGAGAGCGACACCAAATTCTAATCAGTTCAGCCTCGACTCACAGTCAATGTTTGTACCAAATTTAAAGATATTTCTTCAAAGTGCTCTCGAGATATTTTTGACCACCAAGTTGCAAGCAGTTAATTGCTGAGTCCAGTGTGGATGTTTGAGCCAAATTTGAGGAAATTCCCTCGAGGCCTTCTTGAGACGTCACGTTTCTCAGATTGACACAAACATAAGGTCACACTGACCTTGACCTTTGACCATTTTTGAGTCCAAGTGGATGTTTGTGCCAAATTTTAGAAATTCCGTGAAGGTGTTCTTGAGATATTTTGTTCACAAGCATGAGACAGACAAAGTTACAGTGACCTCGAACTTGACTTTTAAACACCAAACACTAATCAGTTCATTCTTCACTCAAAGTAAACGTTTGTGCCAAATTAAAAAGAAAACAAAAAAAAACAACCTCAAATCACATTCACGAGAATGGTGGACAAACCGAAAACAAAATGCCTGTGACCTTGGCCATCACCATCAGGAGATGGAGACTCCTCTCCTCCAAACTGATGCCGCTGATATAACTATCTTTGCTTGTAGGTGGCGCTTTGTGGAGCAGTTGAACAGTACAGCGCCCCCATGTGGAGAAACTGCACCCAGCTAAACACGACTTCAGTTTGTGAGTGAATTATTTTCCTTATTGATGTACAATGTTCACATTTACATTTTCGCTCGGAGGCATTTTGTTAATTTATGACGGTGACCTCCAAAAAACTGCAGCAACACAAAGAGCCTGCGGCTGTGTCCAACTCATGAAGTCTCCTCCGTCCTGCGCTCTGCCGCGGACAATGACACATGATGTTTAAAAAAATGACCCATTTGATGATTCAGCTAAGACACTGGTGATTCCACGGGGGGCTTTCTGAAAGCTGATTTGAATCATCACATTTAACGAGATGGTCCCAGAAAAGCTTCAATTGCGTAATCCAAAACAAAGTAAGCAGATCAGCGAGACCACATTTACATGTACGCTTAATAAAGATCCCCGTGTCCCTGGAATGATGGAGGATGACAGAGAGATGACAGCGACGGCGAGGGATAGAAGATTTAGAGTATTTTTAGAGACGTCAAGAGGAGGACGGAAGGGAAGGAGCCACGTGATTCATGAGGAGACATGAAGTGCTTCTTAAAAAGATTTCAGGTTAGAGGAGATAGAGAGGAAGTGTTCGGTCCTGACTGAGCTTATTAAGCAAATTATCCAATTACTCAACGTTTCATTTTCTCGTTGATCGTAGCATTACGTAATGAAGCAGAACGGGTGACGAGGGTGTGTGTGTGTGTGTGTGTGTGTGTGTGTGTGTGTGTGAGAGAAGGAAAAGCCCCGGGAGATTCGTCCCTGCCTCGTTTGTCATCTCAAAACTTTTGACGTTTTTTGGCAGGACGCAGTAATTCACCTCAACAACCCAAAAACAAACAGCAGCATCTCTTCTTTCCTCCCCGAGCACACCGGCTAGTTTTATGAAGACACACACGCTTGTTCAGCATCGACTGTTCATCCATTAAATCCCTATACATCATGGAATCGTTTATTATTACATGGGAGCCCGTGTGTGTGTGTGTGTTCTGTGTGTTTGTGTGTTTGTGTGCGGTGTGATCGCCTGCTTTTGGCTCAGGTTTGACAAACAAAAGTCTCAGAGAGGAATTACCGTCCACCTGTTTGCCATTCGTTCTCAGCGGTCGGCAGAACGAGGCGACGGGAGGGAAAAACATAAAAACAACGATTTGGCCTCGTTTTTTAAAACTAAAGGGAAGTGGTGCGTTCGTACGGCTGGTCCTGTGTCGGTTTGGTGTCTGGAGGGAGGTGGAGGAGGTGATCTCTGTTCTTTCCTCTTGATTTCACCCGCTATATTTCTCCCCATCCACCATCCCCTCTTTCCCCCTCTCTCTCCATCTGTCTCTCTCCATATATCCCTCGTTCACTGAGTGGCACTGAGCCTTTCAAGCCCTGGGATAAACACCTAACAAAATCCTGCACTATAAAAAAAAAAAAAAAAAGCAGGAGGGGAAATGTCTGGGAGCCCTGGCCTGTCAGCGGCAACATTAGGAGGAGATGTTGGTCTGTGGCATTGAGCAGAGCCCCTCTGGAGGTGTGTGTGTATGTGTGTGTGTGTGTCTGCACATGCACGTGTAGCTAAAGGGTGGGGAGTTGTGACAGGACTGTGAGAGATGTAAGGTCATTTGCCCACTGAGGAGGCCTGGCAGGAGCTGATGCTGATTGATTAGGGGGAGCGAAAAGATGGAGGAGTCGAACCAGCCGAGCAAAGAGGGGAGGAGCAGCAGGGGGAGGAGGAGGTTGGAAATGGAGAAGGAGATGGAAGCAAATTTTTTAGCCCTTTTCCACCAAAATCAACAGGAGGTGTAAATCACCAGTTTCATCACGATACGGTATCAAATCGATTCTCTGGACGACGATACGATATATGTAGCATGTAGTGAGGTCATTTTATAAATCCCTTACCCATTCAGTCTCTTTCAAACTCGCTGCAGACTAATTTGGATTGATGTTTGAGCTGCTTGGACGGAGACAGATTTTTTTCTTTGTGATGGCTTGTCATTGCATCTCGCCGGTTAAGGGGCTAAAATTAGCAGGTTAGTGAGTCATTTTGTGCAGTGGAAAAAAACAACAACTTTACTACCAAGATAGCGGGTGTTAGTGTGAGTGTGAGCAGATGTTAGCGGGTGTGAGCAGATGTTAGCGGGTCTCTGGGTGGGTGTTTGCAGGTTTTTTGTGCAGTGGATAACAAGCTTTAAGTCCCTTAGCCACAGAGATGTTAGCGGGTGTTAGCAAGCTTTTTGTGCAATGGAAAAGGAGCTTCGAGCACCTTTACCACCCAGACGTTAGTGAGTATTAGCCGGTTTGCGGGTGAGTGTTGGCAGGTGTTAGAGGTTGTTTTTGTGCAGAGGAAAACGAGTTTTAAACCCCTCAAGAGATGTTAGCGGATTTCTGGGTGGGTGTTAGCAGATGTCAGTGGGCTTTCTGCACAGTGGAAAAGGAGCGTTATGCCTCTTTATCATCCCAGTGTTAGCAGTATCCTGGTGGGTGTTGGCGGGTTTTTTCTGTGCAGTGGTAAAGAGGCTTTAAGCCTCTTTAAAAATACGATCCGTCTCCACCCAAACAGCTCAAACACTGATCCAAATCAGTCTGCACCAAGTTTGAAAGAGAGACTGAGTTAGTAAGAGATATAAAAACAAGTAACCTGTGTGAAGTTTCCACTGGCCTACACGCTGCTTTCTACTGTTTACTAACCTGTTTTTGCTGTGTCCCTGACGTCGAACACGACACACCAGTAAAAAAACAAAAAACAAAACACAGAAAGACAAACTCGTCTGGTGTACTGACGATGGGAAAGGTCTGTCGCCTGTTTTCAGCAGGGCTTCATGTGTTTAACAAAAGGTTAAAATGTCTAAATGAATGTGCATCGTTTCATTTTTCTGCAGAGCACTGTAAAGAAATGAAAACTGAGTGAAAGGTGAGGAGGCAGATCAGAGGAGAAGCTTTCTGAAAATACTTAAAGTCTGAGGAAAATTAGTAAGCGCTAACTAATCACTGTCCTCGTCTCAGGGCACTGGGAGTGACTCATAATGCCATCACATGAATCCGCTGCCTCAGAGTGTGCGGAGCTGCGCCCGACACTGCAAGGTTGTGCACACCAGATACACACAGAGAAGCTGCTGCTGCCCACCTTGAGGGGCTTGTGACTGCGGGGGTCGGTCTCCTCCTTCCCCAGAGCGATGGGGTTCTGGTTGGTTGCTGTCAACTGGTGCCTCTGGAACACCAGCGCCTCCTTAAACTCCTCCTGCGTCTTGGTCTCCAGCAGCTTCTGCCTGAAGGAGATGTCAGAGAAGAGGGTGGCGAACGTCCTGCCCAGCTCCATCGCCGTCTTGGTGCTTTTCTGTGGCAGAGAATATGGAAACAGCCGAGCATTAACAGAGTGGATCACGTGGCTCGTTTTGTTTGTTACACATGTTAAACCAGTGGACACAAACAAGACATTTAAATGTGCTCGAATTAGCACATCCTACTCATCACTACAAATATTACTCCGCCATTTGAGCTGGAGCAAAAACCAGAGGGCTACAAAACTACTACAAAATGGCTTTGTGGTTATTTTAGATTTATATGGTGGACTTAGTGATGAATCGTTGGAGGAGGATGAGAAGAACAAAACAATAAAACAGAATAAAGTCAGTACATCCCATCTTATTTACAAACGATCTAACATGCTCATGATCGGCTGTTTCTGCAGCTGTTATAGTTGGTTTAATAAAACAATTTTGGATCTTAAACTCAACCACTGCGTTTGCAGAAACATACTGATGTAGGCTGAGCGATTCACAGGATTATTAAGGACCCGTCTAAACATTGGTGCTTCAGAGGTGGCAGGTTTGGAGCTTTTGTCCATAATCCAACATCTGTTACAAATAATGCTGTCACAAGTCACAGAGTGACGGTAATAATGTCCTGGGAGGCTGTGAGACCGTGTGCCAGGGAAGCCTTGTGAGCCAGGTGGTGATGATACCAACATGGCGGGGCTCAGCGCGTACAGCAGCAGCTGCAGCAAACACAATAAGTAAAGCCTTTAAGCTTTTCCACAGTGGTAACTGAATTTTAACCAGAGCTGAGAGGATGCATGTTGATTCATCTCAAGGCTCTTTCTGCATGAAAATGCAGACTAAAGGTTTAAGAAGCAGCTCTGTGAGACTGTGCGCTCTGAGCTGAACGCTAACGTTCTAATATGGGCCCATAGATGTGTGACGATGACAAGATGACGGTTGCAAAGATGGCGCCTAATCATTGCAATGGAGCTGCTCACCTTACTTCTTACTTCTACAGTTTGCTGCCCGCTGAATATTTCCAGTAGTGCTTCTCCAACCGGCCCCGCCCACGAGTTTCTACTCAGCTCACAGACTTTACGTTGGGATGACGTCACAGATTTCTAAATTGCTTTTATTGGCTTGAGGAAAACTTTACATAAATAAAACGCCCATGTATCAAAAAGGAAAGGATAGAGAGAGTTAAACTAGCCCTGTATAAAGCAATGAATCCATCCACATAACGTTTACTACACTTTCAAAGTGATGGGGGGATAAGTGGGAGAACAGACCACGCCCACTTAGGAGACCGGTAGATGAATTTGCACATCTTAGCCTTGTGTTTCTGCGCTCTAGGCCGCCTGGCATTTTGCTGTAGCGCTCTGAACTCCTCAAGATGAAAAAACTTCATCTCAGAGCAGAAAAACACCCCATGCCATCTCTTCTTTTCCTCATTGTCCAACGGGATGATGTGAGAGGCGGGGCTTCTGTGGTGGTCATGACAACCAGTTTACAGTTGGTAAACAATGGAGGAGAAACTGGTGGTAGTGGTTGCTGGATACCCAGAGCTATACGACTTTACAAAGCACAGTTAGCAGCATGTCAATAGGAAACAGCAGGTAAGTGCAGTACTGTAAACGTCCATGATGGAGGAGAAGCTCCTGGACCAACTGGTGGTTCTCCTCATGATCCAGCCTCTTTTTTAGGGTCTCATGTACCCACACAGATCTCTGTTTATCTGCTGACAGCCTCTCACCCTCAACCACAGCTACACACACACCCTCTGCCTCAACATGGCAGCAGCTACACACTCATTACTGCAGGCTACACACAGTTTGTTCACGTTCGTAATGAATCATCCGTACGTACTAAAGTTTGTTTTGGAGTTCCACAAGGTTCTGTGTTTGGACCAATCCTATTTACTCTATATATGTTTCCTTTAGGCAACATTATTAGAAATCACTCTGTAAATTTCCATTGTTATGCGGATGATACACAGTTGTATTTATCTATGAAGCCAGAAGAAAGTGATCAATTAACTAAACTCCATATTTGTCTTAAAGACATAAAAACCTGGATGAGCACCAACTTCCTGATGTTAAATTCAGACAAAACTGAAGTTATTGTTCTTGGCCCCAAACAACTCAGAGACTCTTTATCTGATGACATAGTTTCTCTCGATGGCATTGCTCTGGCCTCTAGCACTACCGTAAGAAACCTCGGAGTAACATTTGATCAAGATTTGTCTTTCAGTTCTCATTTAAAACAAACCTCACGGACTGCATTTTTTCATCTGCGTAATATTGTGAAAATTAGGCCTATCCTGACCCGAAAAGATACAGAAAAATTGATCCATGCTTTTGTTACCTCAAGGCTGGATTACTGTAACTCTCTATTATCAGGTAGCTCTAGTAAGTCCTTAAAAAGTCTCCAGCTACTTAAGTTTTTTTGGGGAGTTTTTCCTGATCCACTGTGAGGGTCCAAAGGACAGAGGGATGTCATATGCTGTAAAGCCCTGTGAGGCAAATTGTGATTTGTGATATTGGGCTTTGAGCTTTGAGACATTTCACTCAACACCACAAATGTGAACCTCGCGGTGGCACCAGAGGAAAAGTCTCAGGATCACCAGAGTCCTCAGGAAACATCTACTGGGAGTTGTGTTTAAAATGTGAGTTCAGTCAATGATGAGATAATTTAGTGGGTAAGTGAAATGTTTGACCTGCTGGAGGCTCTGTGGTAAAAATCAGGGGATGGAGATTTTTAGTGGGATTCATCTTCTTGGTTTGAAGTTCACTAGTTTGATTAAACAGACCGACTGAGAACATGTGGGTGTAGAGAGTGAGTACACTCGAGTGAGTAACACTTTGCCATCGACATCAAAGGCCGAGGGCAGCTTGTCTAACTCTCTAAAGAGCTGGAGGAGTTTCTTTGAGGGCAGCAGCACGTGCATGTGTTGCTGGGCGCGCTCAGGTATGTGTTTGAGCGAGAGAATGAGAAGCAGAGTGTTTGTGAGGAAAGGTCGTGTCTGTTCAGCACATTCACGCTGGGTACAGAAAAAGCCACAAATGCTGTAAAGCTCTTTAAATGGTGGGTGATGGAAACGATCCGCCCCAACACACGCTAGATTACATACATTTGCCAACCAAAGGAATTCCTATTATCATTATCATCGTGCCCCTTCAAAGATTTTTTCTCGCAGAACCAGTCACCATCAAGGATAATTGAGGCATAATAGTGCTTTATGTTTACTTGGGGCTCAGATTAATGTCTCTGAGAATGCCATTAGTGGTTGTGATTGCTGCCTGCAGGACTGGCGAGGAGGGCGCTGGAAGCGTTGGGGAAAGAGGCGTGAATACAAAGGAGGGTTCATGGGAAGAAACAAAAGACAGAAACCAAACAAACAAACAAACAAACAGAAAACATGATGCAGTGAGCTGAGGCATCGCTGATTGCCAGGGTCACTCCAACCCCCCGGTGGCTCCACAGTTTGATGGTGGGTTGGTGAAAATAGTGTGCCGGGGGGGGGGGGGGGGGGGCATCACGCCAGCAGGAAGAAATCCCTTTTTTTTTTTGGCGCAGAGGGGGGGGGACTGGAGGTTTCCATCGGCAGAGGGGCGACAATCAGAGCCATGTGAAGACGGCAGAGTGAAGTGTGTCTGCGCATGAATGTGTGCGTGTGTTGAAAGCTCAGGATGAAGCAGCGGAGGACAGGAGGGCTGAGTGGTTTGATGGGAAGTAGAGAGAGTTCATGTTTTGATGGGAGAGAAGGGTATTACAGGATATGTGGCACTCTCCACCGGCTGCAGCGAGCTCTTCAGAGCTGAAGAAAAACTGCCATCCTGCTCACAACACTGACCCGAAAGGTTCAGCCAACAGGACACTCCAGCCCACGCAAAACTCTGTGAGGACCTCGGATTGGATTCAGTTCAAGAGACATTTGGCAGCTCAGCAGCCATATTGGTAACACTTCCAATATTTAGTGAAGTAAAATATAAAATGGAAGATAAACTGGAAGTAAATGATCTTAAAATTGAGATTAACATCCTGACAGGTTGAGGCCGCTGACAGCACCGTGTGTTGCTCATCATTTGTAAACTCTATCTGTCCAGTGTTGAGGTCCGATTCACAAAAGATACTGCGCTAATTATATCACAGCACAAATACGCTCATAACGTTTTTCAGATGAATGCAACTTGCCCTTTTTGTGTCTGGTTTTCCATGCGGCAAACTGTCAACGTTGCCTTGGCGCCACGAACACAGTCGGCTGAACAGCGGCAGACAATTTTCAAACCATGAGTTACAGACACAAGCAAAGTCATTTCTTAGTCTCATTTTTAATGTTATGTATTATTCTCTGCCTCTTTAAATATATTTATTGGGGCTTTTTTGCTTTTAATGTATAGGACAGACAAGTGTTAAGGGGCAGAGGGAGGGAGTGACATGCAGCAAAGGGCCACAGGCCGGAGTTGAACCCGGGCCGCTGCGGCAACAGCCTTGTACATGGGGCGCCTGCTCTATCCACTAATCCACCGGCGCCCCATTCTCTGGTTCTTTAATGGTGTTATAATGTGTTTGTTTTGCACTTTGTCTCAATGCTTTTGATATTTTATTTTATATTTTAAGTGTCTTGTTGCTGCTAAACAAACAAACTTACTTTGCCTTTGTCTCACATTTTATGTAAAACCTTAGAGGAGATTTGGCTTTTATTTAAAAAGCCATTGAATTGTAAACAATTTGAAAAATCAGAGTGGAAATCATATTTCAAAACTCCCATTTGCAGCCCAACCAGTGGGTGCTTTAATGGTTTAATTATTTCTTATTACTTTAATTACGGTGGCACACAATCAGTGGCTCATTTGTGTTTCCTTCCCAGTTGTCTTTTTACTTTCAATTACAGAACACATTTTGTGAGCTGTCATCATCACAACAGGATCTTGTTTGTAACATGTGGTGATTAGTGTCTTCTTGCAGCACCAAAAAAAAAAAAAGGTTTGGACGCATGGAGACAGAAAATCCGCCTGAAAATCAGTTTAAACCAATCCGGGCATTTCAGGGAGAGAAACATGCAGAAGCAGAAAGTGGTGATCCTCGCTCATTCGATAGTTTCATCCAGAACTGAGCTTGCTTTAAGAAAACTGAGCTTAATTGGACTCATGACAGGTGGCCACATTTCCTTTAAATACAATCGCTGAAAGCAGAGCAGGAGAATATGCAAATGATCAATTAGCTGTGCGATGGCAGCTGGATGCTCACATTGATCATATGGTGAGCTGGGCTTTCCTAATCCATACACCTGCAGCTAACACACCTAACATGACTGTGAGATTCAGGCACAGATGAGAGGAAATGACTGGAAATGAAAGGAAAATCTCAAATGAATAAGGAGGAATATTTTAGTTAGATGAGGGATCAGCATCTTAAAAATCAGCTGCACGTCAGCACAAACACAGAAGATGATATGAAGAATAGAAGGAAACATAAATGAATGAATGAAATATGAACGAATGTGACAAACAGTCAGGTCTGCGAATGCCTCAGTAATCCACCAAAGTCAGATAAATCCCACGAATCATTTCCTCCCTCTGGGGGCGGCAGTTACCATTTTGAGCGGGGCCAGGATCAGGATGACATAGCGGACCTCGCAGCAGTTCTCCCCCCAGTTCTGCGGCCTCTCCAGGCGGGAGATGCACACGTGACGCCTCTGGAGATGCTTCACGTTGCAGCTGGAGCAGAGAGGGAGAAGGAGGAGGTTTTATAAATGTCAACGGCTCACCTCACCGGCAGCGCCCTTCATTTCCATAGATTAACCTCGCTCTCTGCAGCAACAGGTACAGACACTATTCAAATGTGCTGCGTTCACTCCAGCACACACCCACGTTTGTGAATGTATGTGCACATAAAGGAATATAATGAAGAGGCACTCACTCACACATTCATTTTAAAAAACATGAGACCACATTCACATGATGAAGCTGTCAGATTAAATCCCTGGTTCTTAAAATTCAGCGAAAGAGTTCCTTTATGGGACGAGACAATTCTTCTACTTCTTAAAATCAACAAGAAATTAAACTGAACACTTATGTTAAATTACACACAGATCTTATCTGATGCTGCTGTTGGCACAATAAAATCATTGTCTCTGCTCTCTTGATTATGTTTTTGCACATTAATCCATGGATTGTTGAGTCAACAAAATGGCAAAAATATCATTTAGAAAACCGTCCTAAATCTTTTCCCAGAGCTCAATGCGATGTCTTCAGAATGCTTCTTTTGTCTGAGTAACAGTCTTAAAGAACAAAATATAAAACGTCTTATATAAACTGATGAAGAAAAACAGTGGCTGACGAGAGGAAACACTGCAGCAACCCAAAACAACAGCTGCTTCAGAAACAATACCAGCTGAAAAACACATAAAGTCCAAAACAAACACAACAAAGGAAATGTGCTGCAAATGAAAAGCATGCTGACAAAACAAAACAAAACAAAACAAAACAAAACAAAACCTATCAACAGCACACACAGAAATGATCCAAAGTCAAAAACACACAAAACCCAAAAAACAAATGCAACAGAGAAACACTGCATATCCAGTCAACACATCAGAGTTCCTCCAGGCCTGTAGGGGGCGCACTGAGCAGGTTACTGAGGCCACGGTGTCATATTATGAATTATGGTGCGACACGTGAGATTGAGTTTGCACTTTTCCAACAGTCAATAGATGGCGCACTATCACGGAATAAAGGAATGATTTATTTCACCAAGGTGTCTGCAGTCTAAAATATTTCTAGAAGATCTGGGTGAAAATTAAAATTCTGCGATTACTGAAAAAGATCCTTAATAAAAGTTAATAAAAAAAATATACAAAAACGTTCTATTGTATCTTGGCTGCCTTTCATCTGAGTGTACCCAAAGTTCTGCCAACATCAGCACACCTGAAACAGCTAAAAACATCAGACCTTTCGAGCACCTGAGCGAACAGCATCCCTTTACTCACAGCGCCCCCTGGTGTAACATCACAGCTGCAGTTACACTGAACATGTGTCAAACCCCATCACTCCCACAGGGTCACACAGCGTATCCCAGACTTCTCTGAACAGTCTTGACTGAGGCAGAGTGTGTAAAAGAACACACAGCTTTATATGTCGCCTCTTTGCTTTACTTCCTGTCTTGGACTTTGACTCAAGCTGTTCCTGTCAGTGCTCCCCCTGCAGGCCTGGAGGAACTTCAGCTGTGTTGACTGGATCCAGAGATTTATTCTGTTGCATTTTGTTTTTGGGGTTTGTGTCTTTTTGACTTTGCATCGTCTCTGTATTTGCAGCCTGTTTGCCTTTCATGTGTTTGTTTTGGCTTTCTGTAGCACGTTTTTTATGTGCAGCGTGTTTCTGTGGTTGAATTTGTTTCTGAAGCTGCAGCATGTTTCTCCTGATGGAAATGTTTGTTTGCCTTTGTTGGCTGATGAATAAAAGAGAGACAGGCAGATAGTTCTCACATTAGAGAAGCTACGACAAATGTTTTTCTAGTATTTTGACTTGATGAAGAAATACAATCAGTTAACAAAGCTGTTGATCCATTTCTGATCAACCTGTTCTCATTCTGAATCAGCCAGTATGGCCGCTTGGTCAGTGATGTCTGTGTCAGATACGGACAAAAACCAGACATGCTCTCACAGTGGTATGATACGCACAGTTTGAAACACCGCCAGGTTACAACAATTTAAGGAGCTGGAACATCCTTATAGGGCGGGCAGCAAGGGCCGTCCAAATAACAGTGGACTTTCACCCGGGAGCCTGCTGTTCACTTCCTGTTCGAATGTTGAGCCAAAGTTTTTTCTAAACCTAACCATGTGGTTTTGTTGCACAGGGCAATAAACATAAATACGAGGTGTTTTACTGACACAAGTGTATTTTGAAAAGGACTGTATGAATCTAACGAGCAGAAACTATAAATTTCCTGTTAAAACATAAGTGTATTTTGAACTGTAACAGGCGTAAATTGACATGGCGTCCAAGAGCGTCCATTACAGACACACCCAGGATACCTGGCGCATCACACGTATTTAAGTCCACTGACCAAGCGGTGACATGTGACGAGATGAGGGTGAGAACATGTTGTTTAATATGATCAACTACTTGACTCATTGTGTAAACCCTGAAGCTCAGACAGACACACACACACACTGCAGCTTACAGGATGCAGAGCCAGGACTGCTGGTACTGGATCCCGGTGGCGGTCGCTGTCACACCCTGGATCGTCTCTGACAGCAGGTGGACTGTAGGAGAAAGGTCAGAGGTCAAACACAAGTTAGCTGAGATCGACCTCACGTCCAGTCTGATCCTCACACACACACACACACACACACAGAGCTGAACTCCTTCTTACACCAGCGTCGCCACGTCAGCTCTCCTCACGTTACATGTTTATCACCACGTTATGATGTTTACAGCTCAAATATTGATGCATTTAAAAATAAACCCTGGCTCTGATTTCTTTATGGAGCCTAATGGTGTCAGCCAAACGCCTAAAATGTTCAACTGAAGTCTGGAGCCGTATCTGCTGTGCCAAGCCTCTCAATGTGATGTCTACATCACAAGTGTCTAACAAGCTCGCCTTCTGCTTTAGACGCTAATGCCAGTCTGCTCTGTGTGCAAACACCACAGCACCACTAACTAATGACGGCGTCCACCCAAACCCCGCAAAACACCGACGCTTATGTTCACAGATTATAAAAGAAAAAACACATTTCATTATGCTTCCATGTTTACACACTGCAAATCATTAAAAATGGGCAACTGGGGACTCGGCTGAATCCAGCTCGCTGCTTCCTAATAAGAGGAATCTCCCCTCCGACGTCTCACGCTGAGAGAGATGAATAATAGTGTTTTGGGGGATGTTCTTCAGCAGCCGACTATCCCAAACCCCTCGACAAGATTCAGCGTGCTTTAGCTGGCAATGTTCTCTTCCACTCATCAGCTCTGAGCAAATTACAGGGTGGAAATGTTTTGTATCGTAAGCAGCGGGGACGATCATTTCCATATCACTCTGATTTTCCCTGCCAGTGGTTTCTCCCTGTCTGTCTGTCCGTCTTTGTCTTTCTCTCCATCACTCTGCCTTTCTCTCCGTCTCTCTCTCTCTCTGCCATGCCGGCTCGTCAATAAAGTATCCTCCATTCATGCCAGAAAATGATGGGCGTCACCATGACAACAGTATCACAGTGCTCAAGGAGTGAGGGAGGCAGGAAGGGAGAATCAGAGAGAAGGGGGGGAACCGACGAGAGAGAAATAAGAGATAGAGAGAGGGGGAAAGGATGAAAAGAAGCCTGTAAAGGAAGAGGATGACAAAGAGGAAGAAGAGCTGGCATGTGTGGAGGAGGAGAGTGAGAGCGGTGGGAGGAAAAGAAGAGAGGAATAAAAGAAAGGAGAGAGGGAGCAGGAGACGTGTGGAGAGGGAGAATGAAACTGAGAGAGGGGAAAAATGCAAGCATGAGAAACAGGGGCAAAGAAGGACCAGGGGAATAGAGGAAGAAAGAATCACACAAATAACAAAGAACGTGACAAACAGGAAGGAAAATGAGAGTGAGACGAGATGAAAAGACGAGCGAGAGGGAGACAGAGGGAGGGAAGGGACGGAGAAGTAAAGGAGATGGACTGGGATTCAATTCAATTAATAGCAGTAAGCCTGACAGCCATGTAATAATCAAAAACCATCCAATTTCTCATTGACGTCAGGGAGGAGAGGAAGGGAGCGACGGAAGAGACAGAGAGATGCAAACAGAAGAAAAGAAAGATTCAGAGATAAAGAGAGGAGACATGAAAGACACAGACAGAGGGAAGCAGACGGTGTGCGGGGGGATCTGTGGCCCTCCATACCAACAGACCAGATCGGCCGGTGTCAGACCATCTGAGAGAAGCTAACGGCTAACGCTGCTAACCCTCACATCACAAACACTCCAATATTGTTTTGTGACAAATGTCTTTTCTCTGTGAGACAGTTGGACAGTGGAGAGTTCAGCAGCCGAGCAGAGCCTGAATACCGTCGGCGCTCAGGGCTGAATATTTCTCTCACTAAACGTGGGAAGCTTCTACAAAATGACATTTGTAATTGTCAGGTCTCTGGAGTTGTGATTCATGTGAGCAGCACTTCAGCACTTTCTGACTAATATGTTTTAAAGTCTTCACTTTTTATGGCTGCGTCTGTTCGGCTACACTGGGTTTTCTTCTGTGCATTTTCTACTGCTGACCCAAATGCTTCCTTCGATCGTTGCCATGGAAATCGAATGTCCAAATCACAAGGCTCTGTTTTTCTAAACCAGTGCCCCCAAATACCCTCAGCTATCAGGCTCCTTTTATCTGCTCCAGGCACGCTACTGCACGAGTTTACATTACATACACTGCTACGTGTAGCTGCAGGCTAACCTCAGGGAAAAATAACATACACTGCCATATATAGCTACGTGCTAACCTCAGAGAAACATTACATACACTGCTACATGTAGCTACAGGCTAACCTCAGGGAAACATTACATACACTGCTACATGTAGCTACAGGCTAACCTCAGGGAAACATTACATACACTGCTACATGTAGCTACGTGCTAACCTCAGGGAAACATTACATACACTGCTACATGTAGCTACAGGCTAACCTCAGGGAAACATTACAAAACATTACATACACTGTTACATGTAGCTACGTGCTAACCTCAGGGAAACATAATATACACTGCTACATGTAGCTACGTGCTAACCTCAGGGAAACATTACATACACTGTTACATGTAGCTACGTGCTAACCTCAGGGAAACATTACAAAACATTACATACACTGTTACATGTAGCTACGTGCTAAACTCAGGGAAAAATAACATACACTGCCATATATAGCTACGTGCTAACCTCAGGGAAATGTGCTAACCTCAGGGAAACATAATATACACTGCTACATGTACCTACGTGCTAACAGGGAAAAATAACATACACTGTTACATATAGCTACGTGCTAACCTCAGGGTAACATTATATACACTGCTACATGTACCTACGTGCTAACCTCAGGGAAACATTACATACACTGTTACATGTAGCTACGTGCTAACCTCAGGGTAACATTATATACACTGCTACATGTAGCTACGTGCTAACCTCAGGGAAACATTACATACACTGTTACATGTAGCTACGTGCTAACCTCAGGGAAACATAATATACACTGCTACATGTAGCTACGTGCTAACCTCAGGGAAACATTACATACACTGCTACATGTAGCTACAGGCTAACAGGGAAAAATAACATACACTGCCACATATAGCTACGTGCTAACCTCAGGGTAACATTACATACACTGCTACATGTAGCTGGCTAACAGGGAAAAATAACATACACTGCCACATATAGCTACGTGCTAACCTCAGGGTAACATTACATACACTGCTACATGTAGCTACGTGCTAACAGGGAAAAATAACATACACTGCCACATATAGCTACGTGCTAACCTCAGGGTAATATTACATACACTGCTACATGTAGCTACTTGCTAACCTCAGGGAAACATTAAATCTTGGCTTCTGATGTTGGAGTTTGGATCAGATCCCTGCTGGAACATTCCTGGTTGTGTTTAGAAGCTTTAATTGATGATTTTTCACATTAGAAAGTGCAGCTTTACTCAGTTACAGTCTTTTCCCAGCTGCAAGTAAACTGCTGCGTGTAGTTATATGCTAACGTCAGGGAAACATATAAACTGGGCTGCTGATGTTCTTGAGTTTTCCTTGATTTTGGATCCTGTAGAAGCTTTTATTGGTGATTTTTCAAGATTGAAAGTGAAGCTATACTTAGTTACAGTCCTTCCCCAGCTGCAGGTACACTGCTAATATACACGTAGCTACATGCTAACGTCAGTGAATTATGCAGCCTAATCTTGGTCCTGCAGGAACATTTCCTGTCGTCTTTATAAGCTTTTACTGGTGATTTTTCACAGGAGAAAATTCTGCTTTTCTCTGATACAGTCATTCTCCTGCTGCAGTGACGCTGCAGAGATGCCAAGATGCAGAAATTCTGGAAATGCTGATCAGTCACAACAGATTGAGCTTTTTCCTGAGGTCTAGTAAATGCCCATATGTGCCTGAAAATGATCATAACCGGTCCCCTTTAATACTCATAACACAAATTATTATGTCAGCCTGCACGGTTTTCCATCTCTCTGATGTAATGAAGCATCTCTGTAGTTGAGGCAGAGCAGGAGCTGTGGAGTTGCACTTGCATTAACTGATTGGCATCAGCTTGGCCGCCAGTTGACGAACGTCCAGCCTGACACTTCTCACTGTAAAGGAGCGGTCGGATCAGATTTCTCCTGCTAACAGCTCCACAACGCTGTAAAATATATGGCCTGTAATCAAACCCTGTGCTGCCATAAATCTCTGTCTCTGTCCTCGTACTCACTGCAGACAGGCAGAGTGCCTTCGTCTGGGCTGCTTATTTTATTTTGTGGCCATTTATTATAAAAAATATCTACTTGAAATAATATTTTGTGTCTCATTGTTTTTCCCACAAAATAATATTGAAAATGTATGAATTTGCAAATATTGTTTATTTCAATAGTTTAACGACTGGACACAAGATGTCTCCATCTGTGTGTGTGCACTGGACGTTTTTAAGTATCGAACTTGTCTTGCGTTCTGGACAAAGACTGGCAACAATCACTTTTCTTAGAATATCACAAAATCCTGCTCGTATGTAGACGTCATCAGAGATTTAAGCTGAGCTCAGAGAAACTTTCCCTCTTCAGCAGATTTATGCAAAGTCTTGTTCTCAAACTCGACATCAGTCTGCACGGTGAAGGTCAAACATCAAGGTGAACTCACAATAAGCAAAACACACATTTAAATATGAATATAAACAACAAGTATTTCCTGAATGAGGTCAGTCCCTCCGCCTCTCACAAACTGGCTGGTCATCGCAGAGCTTTGATTTTGCACGCCAAAGTGAATTACTCTGCCAACATCACCCCAACCTCCTCTGTACACGGACACAAACACGTGTGGGACACTGAACACACTGTGTGTTGCGTCACCAGCTGAGGTGAACAAACCTGAGCTGGGTGTCGGGGGGGAGGAAGGTGTGTGGGTGAGGGTGCAGATGTGATCAAGTGGGAGACTAATTAAGACATGCACATTTGATACTTGTCAGTTATGTGAAGATTTCTGCACGGTTTCGTCAGCTTTTGGTATGCAAACACCGCTGTTTCCATACACAGAGAGGAGGGGAGAAATCACAGATGCTCACACGCAGCATATCAAATGTGACAAACTTCAATGGAAAGTGATGAAAAAATATGAGGAAGGCAGGACTGGATGGCTGGATTGGCCCCTTTGATCTCTCTGGATTCTTGGTGAATTCTTTAACTGCATTATTCAGACGGTTTCGGTCGGGAGGGGAAAAACAGATTGCAATTTCTGTAAATCACACGAGGATAATCCGCTCTGTCACAAATAAGAGAGAGACGAATCAATAAGCACGCTAAACCAGTCAAAACACAGCCATGTTAATGTTCCTTCTGGCTGACGAGCCGGGCGAACGTCAGCAGCAGAAAATCCACTGAGATGTTTGGACAAAAAAACGCACACAGATTCACGGCGTCTTTGTGTGTGTGTGAAAGGGCCATGAGTCCTTACATTATGCTCAGAGGTGACCTCAATAAAGCCGTCTGATCTTACGCTGCCTTAAAGATTAACTGTGGGCTCAACCATCGGTAGGCCTGCCAGCGAACACACACAGACACACACACACACACACACACACACACACACACACACACACACACACACCACAGACAAAGAGGAATGATTGGTTTCCTTCACAGCGTGGATGGTGGAGGGCACTTTGAAGGAGGTGATTAAAACACAGGAAGGATCCATACAGCAGCGGCAGATGAAACACTTACAGTATATTAGGTGTCCATCACAGCCAATCACCATGCAGCACACATACGTATGATGTCACATGGCGGCGATGAGAGGGCCGCTAGGACTGGGTCAGTGGTCAAACCTTGTTATCTAGAGAGGCTGTCACTTCTCATCTCTGACTCCGTTAAATAAAAACAAATGACATTACTGGTAAATAAACCAGCGCCCTGCGTGGACATGAGATCAGAGTCAAGCAGCGCTCACATGACGAGCGGAAGTCCAATTATATAACCTGTGTGGAAATATTAAAGCTACAAAACATGCCAAGGATGGATCTGATCTGCTGAATGATTTCAACCCTTTGAACTCAGAGTATATACGCACACAGTCTCATCAGCAGATAAAATGTCGGCTTGTATGTTTCTGCAAAGCACTGATACGTTATTACGTGCAGGATGTTTCTTTAGGTTTCAATTCCAAGTGTATTCAAAACACACTTGGTAGTGGTTTGAGAAATCCTGCTTCATGGCAATATCCTGTCAGGAAACGCAGAGATGTCTTGACAAAAATAAAGTTCTTTTAGTTGCACTTAGTGGATGGAAACAGTGATCTCTGGGTAAAAATTCATTACACTTTCCAGACTGGAAACGCAGCACTGTCTCAGTTAAAAACATCCTCTTTCCATGGACCTATCTTGATACAACGTATAGACCTATCTTTGAAATGGAAACACAAAGCTGTCTTAATAAAAACAACCGCTCGTACCAGCATTAACCCAACGGAAATGCAGCGATGTCTCTGTTACAGACTGCTGCTTTTTGTGGCACCATCCTGGCAAAAAGTCCAGTGAAGTCTCAATAAAAAACATTAACTTTTTGTGGCAATAAAGGGAAATGGAAACACAACGCTATCTTCATAAAACTCATCCGCTCTTCGTGGTATTTTAGGGATGGAAACGTAGCAATGGCACAGTTCAGGCTGGAAATGTATTTATTTATTTATTCAAAAGGGACGAGGTACAGCCGGAAACATAAATGTTACCATCTGATGCACCGCACCAAATTAAAACTTAGAGCTACTTTGCATCTGCAGTACCTCAGCAGGTCAGGACACAAACAGATGAAGCGATATGTCATTGAAAAACAGCCACTTTTTGTGGCGCTATTCCAGCCGGAAACACAGAGATGTCTGGGTAAAAAACAATCGCTTTTCGTGACACTATCTTTGTAGGAAACGAAGTGTGGGTTGCTAAAAAACACATGTTTGGTGGTCTAAAAAGCTGCTGGGAAAACACAGATGACTCTCGAAAACTCAACCAGTCTTGTTCGTTGGTGTCTAACAGTGGTCTGCAGGTTGGCAGGCGTATCGCTTCAGTGTCTCACACCATCCAACACCTCTGCACCTTCAGAGAATAGAGTTGACTCACACACTGCGTCACTTGACAAACTTTGATACAGTTTACAGTTTAAATGTAAGCACATATTTGTGGTTTGCAGAAACACACGATGCCAACAGTTTCTCCTGAGGCCTGACTCACAATCAGCAGTTTTTTTTTTTTGTTTGTTTTTTTTTACAAAAATAGCTGATAACATTATCGGCCAGTGAGTCGGCTGGACGGAGAGGGCGTTGATTTGAGGGGCAACTGAAGAGGCATCGATATCTATGACACGGGAGGGATTGCTGTTGTCTGTAATCATTTGATGACTCAATGGATCGACCCAGTCCCGAGCGTGGAGAGGAACACAAACGGCATACTGATGGTGACGGGTACAGAAGCAAACCACTGATTGCAGCCTCATGGCGGCTGATGCTGACATTTTCATCCAATTAGCACAGCTTACCGTCGTCAAAGAAAACGAAACTTTGAGACTTGTCTGCATGCGGAGAGGGAGGAAGAAAAAACCAAGAGAGAAACCACAGAGTCAGTTCAGTCACCTTTTCTGATCAACAGGCGAGCAGCTTAGATTCTCAATGACGTTCACACACACACACACACACACACACACACACACACACACACACACACTCTGCACACACACACAGAGACACACACTCTGTGGTTAACAGGCACGCACATAAATATCTCTGCTGAACAGAAGCTTCATTTCCTGCCTTCCTTTACCTCATGCATATTAAATATCATTTTCCAGAGAAAATCCCTCAATGTCTCGTCTTTGTTGGGCGCGCAGAGATCTTATCTTGATTACCGTCTACAGGCTATTACCAAAAATTGGATTTTATCACTTATGTGTTCAGCAAGTGCAAAGAAAACCCAAAGACGTCAATGAAGAGATCAAGATGAGAAAAAATGACATGTATGGACACTGTTTTTCATGTGGTAAAGAGCCGGAATTAATGCTTTCAATTTAGTATTCTGATCATCCCCGCAGAACGTTACAGAGATTTTCACAGTGAGACGTCTCGCCGCCGGCCTGGAAGAGATATATTATTATAACAGAGAGGCAGAGTCGGCTCAGTCACAAACACACAGCACCTTTCCTGTTACACAGAATATTTACAGTAGAGAGAAACGTATCTGCACAAAGTCTGTATCTGATTTCACAGATTCATTAAACAAGTTGTATCAGATGTGAAAGGCACAAAGGTCATGACCCTCAGACTGTAGAGAGGGTCGTGTAAATGACGGCAGGTAAATGTTTCCTTAAAGGTCCAGTGTGGAGGATTTATGGCGGAAAATGTTCTTCACCTAAACTCCTCTAAAATGGGAATCCTTGTTGTAGGCTTTGAACACACACGTGGCCAAGTCTTAAAGCTCAACATGTTCCTACTGTGAAGAATCTTTGGGGTTGTTCTTCATAACAACCTCAATCTTGTGCCGCGTGTGCAACAGTCGGCCCAGTTATGATTCTGCCATTTAAGAAATATCACTAGTATATTTTTTCTTAATTTTACTGATCTTCAAAGAGTTACTCACTACACTTTTATCACTTCTCATCTGGATTATTGTAATGTTGACACTGAAACATAATCACACGACTTCAGACTGTCCAAAACAAGGTGATGGCGGCGGAGGTGGGGTCGTGATACCAAAGTAAGCGCTGTAGACGGTGGTCTAAACAGCCATTAAATACATCCCATCATGTGGTCAGTGAATTCTTTTCACTACATATTGTTACATATTACTGATCCATTCTGCCATTATTGAAATTTCTTCATCGTCTCGTACTGTCGCATCTTGCTTGAACTATGCTGCACTGCCTCCATGATCTCTGGTGGATCTACAGCATTTCATCCATATCTGTGAGACTTCAGAAAATGTGCACAAATACAGACAAAATGGATGCAGAGTACAGACAGAGGGCTTCACGTGTATCTAAGATTGAGCATAAATGAGCCTTTAAATCACTGCTTGTGCTGCTTGTTTTGGATTAAGAGATCATGATCATGATCACAGCCTTTTAAATCACATGAGCTCTGCATGAATTACTGGCTGATCATTGAGGGGATATGTATGAAATTTGGTGCATTCATTTTTGTAGGAAAATGTGAACGGTGCACGAGAGCAGCCTGAGATAACTCAGCTCCTGGTAAAAACCTCCTGAACACTGAAGGATTCTAACCAGGAGACCTTTCAGCTGGTCACAATTTGCACCACTTGATTTCACTTAACCCCTGAATAATTTCACACACTGGACCTTTAAGTTCTGAAGACAAATGAGCTCCTTGTTTACGAGCAGAAGTCCGGCTCTCACCTGCGCAGCTTTAAAACGATGTGACTGTTTTTCAGATTGATTCGAGCCGGCAAATAAAACCAAACAAAACAAAAACATATAACAGGCGGATTATGCAAATCGAGGCAAAGTGGAGAGCTGGCGAGATCGATCAAAGGTGACGGCAATTTAGGCAGAAATTATGGAACAGTCATCACAAATAGGGCAGACAATCAGCAGCGAGCAGTGCTGCTAACAGGATCACGGAGGAGGAGAGGAAAATACAATTATACAATACATCATTACTGCAAATATTGAAAATGAGTCATTCTGTGGCAGCCGCTCATCATCACTGCGAGCACCGTCATCATCCTCAGCCTCCTGCAATCATTTATTGGAGTATCTTAAAGCATGAAGTATCATTTGTTAATTAATAGCAGCACATTTAGTGTTCATA